>OX103959.1:15756532-16956532 GCA_944470425.2 Schistosoma bovis | reverse complement strand
TGGGAAACTATGAAAGCTATCATCCAAAAGATACAAATGTTTATTAATAGCTATCCACGCAAAATACTTCAGATCTGTTGGCCAGACACTATCAACAACAACCTATTGTGGGAGAGAACAAACCAAATTCTAGCGGAGAAAGAAATCAGGAAGAAGCACTGGAAGTGGATAGGACACATATTAAGGAAAGCACACAACCACATCACAAGACAATCCACCACTTGAAATCCTCAAGGCTAAAAGAGGAGAAGTGGAAGACCAAATAACACAGTATGTCGAGAAATGGAGATAGACATGAGAAAAATGAATAACAAGTGGACTGAACTGGAAAGGATGGCCCAGTACCGGGTGGGTTGGAGAATGTTGGTCAACGGCCTATGCTCCGTTAGGAGTAACAGGTGTAAGTAAGTAAGTAAGTAACAATGGGCTAGTCAAAAGTTACTGAATGAAAAGACCATAATGCATGTTATTAGGCAATAAATCGCTTCATTCTCTAAGGATATATACCTATATACATAAGACAGCCATTGTGTATATAATTCACCTTGTCACAATGAACTTCTTACTCTACTCTTAGTCTTTTCAATCAGTAACCGCTTGAAGGACTGCGTATATGAAGTTTGTATATGAAACGAAGATATTCCATCCAATTGTCTTGTCGAAGAATATTTCAGAATTCCTACATGTAGCTTCCCTATTGGACAAATGCTAATAACCTCTTGTAGACGGATTGAAGGGCTATAATGATGATTTCGTTCTTATTAAAAACTATAAATATCTGACAGTTTTGTACCATAAGTGACACTGTTTGGAACAGCATTCCTTTCAATTGTCTTTTGTCTTCTCATTTACAACTTGAGAGTGTTCCAGCGTTCTAGTGTTCAAATCGTAAGCAGTATATTAAGAATATAAGCTCTACATATAACAACTGGCGTCGGGGTTAACTTATCAAGATGTCATTTACTTTTACCCAATTTGAAGCCTTGTTAGAGCGTCAAGAAAAAGGTTACAAACAGTTCTCAGCTCGTATTCTAGAACCTCTAACCTAGTAAATGAACCTAAATCAAAAGAGGCTTACAGATGTTCCGTTCAAATCTCATATCAACCATATTATTAATTCTATCCATGAATTTCATTTTGATGGCTTGGCTAGTGTTACATTTGAATTATGGTTCAAGAAATACGAAGATGTATTCAAAGTCGACCTAGAAAAATTTGATGATACCGCAAAGTTCAAAGTACTGTTACGCAAACATGGCACAGCTGAACATGAACGCTACACCGATTTTATTCTCCCCAAGAATTCCATCCCCGTTGCCACTGATATGTCTTGCCGATTGAACGCTACTTGTTATATCTGGTTGTTGTTGTTGTGTTTTGACGTTAATAAATCATCACTTATACTATTCCTTGTATTCTTACTTTCGCGTCGTGGCAATTGCAGAGGTCTTTCGTTTCGAGTATAAGTGATAAGTGATTGTGACATAACAATCAGCGATGACCAGATATAAGAAGTAGCATTCAATCGACAAGACATATCAATCTGGATTAATACAACACTGGATCGATGATTGTAAAATATCATTACTGTTCATTATAATAGAGATTGTTATTTTCATTTGTAAGATAACCTAAAATAATGAACGAAGGATTGATTTAACAATAAAATTGTTTAACCAATAAGATTATTCCGTTTATTGAACATTATGAATGAAGAGTTGAATTTAGAGTCAATCAGTCAGCCGGTCAATCAGTCAGTAAGTCAGCTTCAAAGTAGGACCAAGCATATATATGCATCGGCCCAAGTTGCCATACCCCATTAACACAACAAGATGAACACCGGATTCATAAAAGTAGTTAATTCAGAGGTGGTGGTAATATATAAAAGAAAGATTGTATATAAGGACATAGTACAGGAAGAAAGAATTAGTACGCATAAAGAAAGATTTGAAGCGATTTTAATCTCTTAGTTTAAAGGAAGACAGAAAGTGTATATACACCTACACCACTGTGATCGATTTTAAGCCATGTCACCAAGAGTCTCCAACCATTGATTACGATAGTCACGTGGACCCCAACCAAATAGTTTGCATCTACCACGAATATGGTTCAGACTAGAAATTAGTGACTTCAATCACTGATGCCACGTTTTGGTTTGGCTTCCCCCCAAGTTAATAGTCTGGATCTACCAACACAACTTAGACTAACGATTAACGACTTAATGGGATAATGCCACATTTTGGGTTGTTTTCATAGTACTTACTTTTATATCAAACAACGTTACCAGTCGAAACAGGAAGAGGGTTCTGCATACATGAAATATGTTCCAACCACTTTAGTCAATGACTAGAAATTAGTGACTTCAACCACTACTATCTAATGTTGAGAAAAAGAAAGAAAGTAGCTATTCACCTATAGACCTAACTAGTCAATGATTTCTTCTTCAATATTATTTTAATAAATAAACCGTTTATTCGTTGACTATCCACTGACATTACATGTTTATCTCATAAACGAATTGAAGTCTTATATACTTGAATCTATTGAACTGATCTAATCTTTGAATAATACATTCAATTTATACAGTGATTATCAATAATAAAGAAGTACTTTATGGTGATTTATATGGTTCTTATAAGTAGTTGTGGAAACTGTGAAATCTTTATACTTTATAGGACACGGTAGATGAATCGATAACGTGATGGCGTTTGAGGCGAATTATACTCGGTTCAAGTCCTAACTGAAGAGTCCCAAAGAGGACTAAACGCGCGTCATGGATTCTACTGCTAGCTATTATTCATCTTTGCTTAGAATGCTTGTAAATGAAGGCAATACTGAGGCAATCCACACAAGGATTCATATATGCCAATAAGTGACTAATCAACTGCAGTCTTAAACCTCAATGGGAAGATTCAACCAAAACTATACCAAGTGAACTTTATATTAATTTTTGCTTTAATCTCTAATGGTTTGGTCACATATTGATAGCCGAACTAAATCCTTTGGTTATATATTCCAGTTTGTTTAAATATACTAATGTTATGGATGCTATTTACAAGATTGATTATAAGTAGTATGTAAAGGGGTAACACATAGGCATTGCCAAGATCGACACTCGAAGACCGGAGTTTTCGGAAGCTCAAAGCATAGTGATTACGGAATACTTGTGAGATCACAAGAGAAATTATAAAAGATGGTTCACAACCAGTTTAAGTTGTAGAATACACAATAGATACAACTGAGGATTGATTATATTTCATAAATCATCTATATCCCCTCTAAATAAATATACATATGTATGATCTATTTGAATTTGGTTTATGCGTACATGACACCAACAATATTCACAATTGATTGCTCACTGGGTGATGATCAGTGTCATGTGTGTCAGGTCCTTCTTAGTGCAGGTCGAATGCTATCGACCATGTTGCATTGTGGCAACTAGTCTAGGTGACTCGACATTTTGTGCACTACGTTGAGATAAGATTGTGGTTGGAGATAGTCAACTTGGCCGATAGCATTCGATGTGCACTAAGAAGGACCTGACACACATGACATTGATCACTACCCGGTGATCAATCAATTGCGAATAGATTTCAGTCCTACAGGAGTCGGTCATGGCTCGGATAGCTCCCTGGTAACGATTCTGACTGTGAAGCTGAGTGAAACGGGGGCATTAGTTCCTCAAAGATTACAGGTAAACCTTACGGACGAGTGCCAAATAACAAGAAACCTAGGTGTAGGGTTTCCCGTTGACTACCTCCAACCATCATCTTACACTAACAAAATCAAATGTAAGTAAATTTTATATAAATTGCTTAAAGTTTTTTGTCATGCTAAACAGTATGAAGCTTAAGTAGAGACAGTGTAATTGCCAGTTTGTTTTTCTACCTTACTTATGCCTTAGTAGAAAAAAAGGTAATCCAATTACACAATTGAATTCATCTCAAACATTCTCTATCTTTTGATAATATGATCAAGAAGCATTATCAGCATAAACTTTCAATAGAAATGAACTATTCAACTTCCTAAACATATAACTAATATCAGAACGGATTTTGTGGATATTATAGTCATTTGAGCGGTTAGGATCATTGGTCAATTGAAGCTAGATTACCATGAAAAACACTAGGACGAAACAATCGTCCAATGCTTCCAGGTTTTCCATGACGGTCTAGCTTCAATTGACTTATGAATTCAACTATTATAATTACTATAATATCCACAAAACCCTTCCTGATACTAATCAATATATGCTCACTAGTGATTGGCTTCAATAGGTATTTCCAGGAGTTCTGACGAAAAGCTGTAAACAGTAGAGTTCAACCGGGTCTGGTGTGAGATAATAACTCACTGAAGACAATAATGAATATGTCACTCAGTCTCGTGGATTAGTTGAAGTTATACGTTAACATCGTTGGATGCCGGCCAGCCTAGTAGTCTCGAGTTTAAACGTTCGCGCACGAGACTGATAGATCCTAATTTCAGATCTCACAAGGCGAAGTTGTAGATACACACTGTTGAAGTAGTCCCACAATCGGTTGAAATGATCATTCAGTACCTTAATTGACTTATGATCTCAATCATTCAATTCAATATAATTAACAGTCATTTCTTGTCAGAATAGAATAAAATTAAAATCATATATAAAAAGAAAATCTTTTTTTTTTCTTCTATTACTTACAATATAATGCTTCATTTCTATGTCGAAACCATACAGTCACATCCATTCTATATCCATCTGGATCAAATATTTCACCGCCAACTTTAATCACTGATGTTTCATATGATTTTGCACTTGGACTAATTGAACCACCACGTAAATTTAATGATTTCCCTGGTGCCATTTTTATTAATGAATCAATAATGATTTATTATTTAATTGATTTATTGATTATCAATAAATAATCAATAATGAATCCACAATATAATCACTATGGTTAAAGATGATCGTCTTCCTTTTTATTTGTATGTGTGAAATAATCACTAGGATAATTCAATTGAATGAAAATGTGTCTAATTTATATTTGAATAAAATCATTTTGTATAGTTTTCTCTTTCAAGGTCAATCATGGATTGTTGTGATTGGTTGAAAATGTCGACCAAACAAATGAAAGAATTTTTTTTTTTAAAATGCGTAGGCGTTATTTGGCCATAGATACAAATAATAATAATAATAATAGTAATAGTAATAGTAATGATGGTAACCTTTTTCCAATCTTGTACAATCCCATACATAATACAATGGACTATTATTACTACTTATATATTACTACTTATATTATTATTATTAATTAATCAAGTTTTCAATGATAATCTTGTTCTTTTAAAGAAAGAATAAACAATATCACTAGTAGGTTAATAGAGGTTCAAATGAATTTGTTATGTTTCTATCTATAGGTTCTTTTTGTGTGTGTGTGATTTTTTTTTGTATTTTTATCTTCATTCATTAAGTAATCGAAATGTTTCACACATCGGGGACTAAATATTACATGTACCGGTTAGAAATATGTACAGGTGAATAAATGAAGATACATTCATTCATTCATTCATTTATAATGATCTATAATTTAGATGAATAATACACAATACACATATACACACACACATTTACACCTACACTCACACACATAGTTACACACACACATGGATACATACATATACACATAACCATTTTGGTCAGTCCATATCCATTTTTTTTGGGGGGGGGAAATGTTACACACACACATATATATATATGAAGTAATAAACCAATAGTATTTCAATAAAATTGATGTAATTTTCCCATTTTGTAAATGTTTCATCATTGATTATTATTATTATTTTATTATGATACAATGTAAATGATGTGGAAACTGACGTCAAATGATAAATACATATGTGGATATATGGATCACCTTGACTACTATTTTAAAGTTCAAATATATATATATATATATATACCCATAGATTTATTAACAACAATCTGTATACTCTCTTCAAAACATTCATTGAATTCAATAGAAAAAGAGAGAAATTCAACATACACTATAAAATCAGAAAATGGGAGTTTTATGGAGATTGTAGTAGTTAATAATAATTGAATTCATGAGTCAATTTAACTTAGACCATCAAAAAAAAAACTTAGAAGTATTGGAGGTCTGTTTTTAATCCTAATGTGGGACTCTTCAACAATGTGAATCCATAATTCTGCACGTGGAATTCGAATCCACGGTCTATCAGTCTCGCGAGTAAACTCTTAACCTTTAGACCACTGAGTGAATTAGCATCGAATGGTGTTAATGTCTAACTTTAACTAATCCATACATCAATCATTGTTACTATCTAATAACAGAACTCTACTGGTCACGGCTTCACACCAAAATTGCAGGAAATACTTCTTAGTGAGCACATAATGATTATTATCAGAAAGTGGGTTTTGTGCAGATTGTATTAATTTAATAGTTAAATTCTTACACAAATTAATGAGCTTTGAATACATCAGTGCTATTGTACCATGGATTTCGTATATAGATTAATCGGATAAAAACTGTTGAAATAAAGTGAATTCGTTGGAGCCAGACATGAACACCATTGGGTACTGGTTCAGTAGTCTAGAGTTTAAGAGTTCACGCGCGAGACCTAAGATCCTGGGTTCGAATCCCGCAGTCAAGACGAAACGATTTAATACACTAACATGCAAACATGTATTAGATACACAAATGTTTACATTCAACATGTATATGATTTCTTTTTTAAAGAAAACTAATATCCCTGTTATACAAAAATAATTTATTCATGATATTCAAATGTACTGACTACACTTTTTGACGAGACTATAATTTATGGATAAACCAATGAGATTTACGATAACACGTCTTGTATTTTGGCGCCAAATTCATCCATCCATTTGACTAAATAAAGTCTTGGCAATATAATTGATGTCAGTTTGTGATGATGAAAACCTTAAATGTAATTCTTAACCCTAACCATCAACTATAAATCATCATTCTAATTCTTCATACTTGGTTTATAATCATCATTTAACCCTACTAAGTAGCTGGACACTCTCAAGGTCACTTCGGCGTCGTTCAAAGGTCATCCATCAATTATAGTCTCAGCAAATTATGCTTATATACATCTTAGACATCGGTTAACCACAATTCATATTCATTCGTAAATACTTATGACTATTTTTACTTTCATGATATCTTATCTGATCAACGAATATATTATGATACATTCATGCTCTATTCCAGTAATTTCATTACTCCGACTTGAATACTGTGAATAAAGACTACTTATGTCCTATCCTTTTACCTACTCATCTAATATTAGTTTAGTAGATTAAGCTGTTTAATATTGATCGAGTGTAATCAATCAAATTACGTTCACTTTATCGAATTGTTTTGAGTTGCATATGTTCTTCAACTGTAGGAATGTTGTGCTTGTTTTGCTAATTCTCACCTCTAGGTCTGCATCAGATCCTTCACGTTCATCGATGATACTACTCAGATATGTGAAACTTTCCATCTCCTCCAGAGTTTCTCGATTAAGTACTGGACAGCCGTCTTGTCCTAATATGGGCCTTCTCAGAACCGGAGATCTCCGGTCTCCCACACGAACGCTAAATCTCAAGACTACTGAGCTGATATCAAATGTTATTCATGTCTAAGTCTCATCAATCTATAATCTTGCGCAAACCATCTATTGTCTAAGGTGGATAACTGTCTCACACTCAACATGGATTAGACTCCACTCGTCATGTTCTTGCCTCGCTGAGGAGTCTCATACTAGGACGAAACGGTAATGGGATTCGAGAATGCAAGTTTTAAGTTTTAGTTCAAAATTCAAAAATCACGTAAAATGAACAGTATAGTGAACAGAATAGGGCTCAAAACATTGAAAATAAAAATAAAAAGCTACGTCACAGAATGATGAGAATCTTAAAACACACCTTAACTCGGTAACACTATACTTTACAAACGCGGTTCATGATAAGTCTTGCTAATTGAACACTATATTCGGTTCGTAAGCTATTCTCGTAACCCCCAAGCTAGAACTACACAGAGACCTGAACATGGGAGGAAAGGCGCAAAATATGCATGAAGCACTTTACTCCAAAGGTTTGTTTTAGTACAGAAAATATAGGATTTTTATAGTATTTTCGAATTCCTTGGGTATCCCGAAGATTCTGAAATGCTACTAAACATAGTAGCAGTATAGTAATCAGCCAATCAGAAACTCTACATATGACTTTTCACTTTCTTGGTGTATCTGGCTAAACTTCTATTGAGCGCCGACTGGATAAAATTCTTCTTAAAGTTTTCTGAGCCTTTCTTGGCTTTTTCGAGAGGTTTTCTGGATCATCCCAACAGTTCATTCGTCCAAAAAGTCATGGTGCATTTTCGCATTTTATCTGATATGGGTTTGTGTTTAAAAATTTAACCCTTACGAGACAAGTCCACTGTTTAGAATCTCCAATGTTAAAAGAAAAAACCAAAGAACTCATTACACCGAGGGATTGGAAACAAACATCAAAAGAATGAATCACATTTGAAAACAACTGGAAAAGAGAAACCAGGATAGTGTTCGTTGGTGAATCCTAGTCGGCGGCTTAGGCTCTTACGAGAGGTAACAGGCTTAAGTAATTAAGTAAACTATTCATCTTAACCCTAATCAAAAACAATATGAGTATGGGTCTTTGATAAGGTCCCAAAAAAGGAAATAGTCTATATTCATAAAGAGTTATATCTGTATCGTTATTTTCGATTCGCATCCAAAAGAACCCATAGAAGACTTCAATAGATTTATTATTTATGTAAAAAAAATCTCTTTCAATTCATAGTATATTATTGTTCTCTTTCCTATAAACTATCCACTTACAAAAGCTGTTCTCTGATTGCATAATAGCTGGCTGACAATACATCATTGTTGTTTTAAGCTATTTCCTATCCTAATAATGTGGCATATGCTACTGATGTCAATAGATATAAGTAGTATGTATCATCAATTGGAAGTGAAATGTCTGACAGCAGAAGGTTAAGAAGATTAAAGAAAAGAGAACGAGAACAGTGAATGAGTGATATGGAAACGAAAGAACAATGAAGTCTGAAATAATTGACTGACATTTGACTATCTAGTTCTTAGATTTTTCTAAGTGATTCTATCGTGTTCAAATACATTTCGATTATCCCTTGCCTATGTTCTCGTTCACTACAATAGATCTATAAGACAATGGAGTTTAGTATTCGTCCATATCATTTATAGACGATATTTAAGTTTTTATTTGGTGTTTTATGAAGTTATGTTTTCCTATTGTTGATTCGCTGAACTACACTCGATCGATCTTTATTAATCTGTATGATCTTTTAGTGGATCCTTATTTATTGATTGTATTTATAAATTGATTATATTCCTAAATACGAAATAGTAATGGAAATACAGAACACAAATTTTGTCTAAGTTAGAAATTATTAGCTTGATATGACCATCATTGAGATTCGAATTCATTATTTAGTATTTCATGAATGTTATATACTACTTTATACAGCCTAGTAGTCATTAACTTGTTTAACAGATATGAATTCCACAGATTGAGATCATGAGTCAATTGAAGTTAGACCACCATGGAAAACCTGGAAGCACTGGACGGCCGTTTCGTCCTTCAAGAGATACTCCTGAAGTTCTAGTGAGAAGCCGTGACCAGTGGAGTACAACCAGGTCTGTTGTGAGATATCAGCTCACTGAAGACAATGGTGTACGGTGGCGCAACTTCGTGGATTGGTTGAAGTTAGACATTAACACCGTCAGATGCCGGCCAGCTCAGTGGTCTAGTTGGTTAAGCGCCTGGCGCGATACTGATTGGTCATGGGTTCGAATGTCGCGGGGTGCGGGATCGTGGATGCGTACTGCTGAGGAGTCCCACACTCGAACGGAACGGCTGTTCAGTGTTTTCATGTTTTCCATGGTGGTCTAGCTTCAATTGACTCATGATTTCAATCTGTGAGATATGAATTAATTAGAACAAGTTTGTATATATACAAGATGAAATCTGACCAGTTGGCAATGACACAATGACTCTTTCAATTGGTAACTTAACATTATTGGTAACAATCAGTTAATTAAATCTTGTATAACAAAAGAAACTAGTTATATTTTAATATTGATGTTTATACTGTGACTTGAATTTAATTTTCATCACTTAGACATAGTCTTAAATGAATTTCATTTGTTATTGTATATAGGGATAGCTCCGACCATCTCAAAATATTCTCACCTATCAATCAAATTACTTTAGTGAGAAAAAAAACAAACAACATTTACATAAATGAACCTCAGTAGGAAGGATTTGAATGTGACCAACTTGGTCTCGTGTGTTGCTACGGGTATGAGGGCTGATTTCACTTCCCGGCTTCCCACACCGTGGAAAGGTATTTCTTGAGGAACCTAGAAAGGAAGTTGGATTAATGTTGGCCTTAACGACCTGGGAGCGTGACCGCAGAGCCCAAGGGACAACTGCTTGAGGCCGGTCGCGCACGGCCTTTTTGTGGGAGGTTTTCGACGTGTTAACTCCGTTCTTCAAAGGGCCTTACCGCCGGAAACGGAAATCCGTGAGGTAAGGTGAAGTGTGACATTTTTAGGGTAGACCTTTTCTAACCCCTCCCTTCCTTGTGAGAAGGCAGAATCGCTGCAGATGCTGGTTGTCCGAGGGAAACACTTTACTGCCGTCACACCGCTCTACAGTCAGCGGCACGACTCCGCCCTCAGACCTTGAGTTGCTGCTTTTAGCCTTACCGTTCTCTAATCGACCTGCCTGGCATGGCAGAACCTACAGGAACATATGTTTCAGTCAGTATAGCTCAGTTTGGTCATCACGATAGGCCAGCTCAACCACCACGTCGAGGTAGCAGCTACGGTCGGGAAAAATATGGAACGCTTCACGATTTTGCGTGTCATCCTTGCGCGATGCTCAGTGGTATAGGAGTAGGTTGGAAGAAAGCTAGGGGCAACCAGACCAAAACATGGCACAAATCCATGAAGGCACTGACAAGTAGACTAAGCCATGTTGATAGGTGCAGACTACCCGGTTGCGATCCGCGAGACCATAGCAACCGATGGCTAGAGACCTTGAATGACAAGGCTCAAAATCGTTTGCAATGGCGCAGGTGCATCCACTCTTCGTGTTCTCCCAAATTCTAATCTTCTGAATTCTTCATGTTCCCTTCCTTTTTTCTCTTTCCAAATTTATTTCACTGTATTATACACCTTGAATAACACCTTCAAACCCTAACGTTTTCGATTACTGCTTATACTCTTACCGCCTCTATCACTGTGGGATTTGAATCGACAACTGCATCTCTGTGCTAATGTGGTATGGCAACTCGAACTGATGTATGTACGTACGAAGTTCTACGTTGTTACTGAATGACTGGCTGAAATGAAACTTAGTTCCTAAATCATATATATAATCCCACAATTAGCATTACACATTAATTTAAACAACGAGATTAGCAATTTCAACTTCATAGGAAAGAACAGAATATAGTTGGACTGATCTTATTCACAAATTAGGATTGTTAAAATTAGTGGTTGGGTTATTAAGTGTTTATCTCATTAATAAATAATCTATTTCAGTATATTTGCACATATAATCTGCTTAATGAATAATCTATGTTTATATTCACTTCTATGAGAGATCACAAGTAGAAATCAACAAACATTAGACCGTTTTTATTTCCTACTACAGGACTCTTAATTAGTACACTTTCATAAACTCATAGTGACTAGTGAAATTCAATAAAGTTGTTATGGAATTAAGTATGAATGATAATCATAGATTGTAACAGAGATCTCTTTTGAAGGCGTAAACAACTAAGTAGTTTGAAGGTAACATACTGGCAATGAAACTTGAATGTCATAGATGTACACTTCTGCATAGGCTCATACTATGAAAAAACCTCTCATATAATTAATCCTGTATCTAATGATAGTCAGTTTATAGAATTCATATCAATCATTTTTACAGAGTTCAATTATACGTTAACTGGTTGGTTGATTGGTTTATCTTTTGAAAGGAAAATAACACTTCACTTTGACTGACAAACTTTATTTCAAGTCTTTGTCCATTATTCATCTAGTTTATCCCGATAGAAAAAAAAACACAACCGGTTTGTTCAAATCATCACTAGTAGTTTCTTAAGCTGACTTAAAATATCGACTTTTTCGAAGTACTCATTCTTTATCTGTATTAAATTAATAATAATCCTTCCGAAGATATTAACTTTTTATTTGTGTTAATTTACACTACTTACTAATAGTCAGTAGTTTAATTTCTTTTTGCGCATTATTTAAACATATCCTTACTAAAGAATTCCCAAATATTCACATATGAAAAAGATTTTCATCTAAACAATTTGGTATTTAAAAAGCCATAAAATTGTATATTTTTATATAATGATCAATGTGAAATGAACACATTTTGTATGTTAGCAGTGTACGTTTAAAACGAGTAGAATTCATAGAGAGTGTAATTTATATAAATGAATGTCATACAATGGACAGCTCAGAACCAATTGGACGATTTGAACTTCGCAGATAACCTAGCCCTCCTATCGCATGCACACGAACAAATGCAGATGAAGACATCCAGTGTAGCATCAGTCTCTGCATCAGTAGGCCTCAGCATACACAAGGGGAAAGCCAAGGTCTTCAAATATAACATGGAGAACAGCAATCCAGTCACTCTTGATGGAGAAACTCTGAGAGTTGTAGAATTCTTCACATACCTGTGATGAACAAGGAAGTTGAGACGCAGACGTAAAGGGGAGGATTGGCAAAGCATCAGCCGCATTCCTATAATTGAACAACATTAGAAACTCAAAACAACTTTCAACCAATATCAAAGTGAGGATCTTCAATACGAACGTCAAGGCAGTTCTACTGTATGGAGCTGAAACATGGAAAACTATAACAACCATCATCAAGAAGGTACAAGTATTTGTAGATGGTTGTCTACGCAAAATACTCAACATCCATTGACCGGATACCATGAGAAATAGTCTACTATGGGGAGAGGACAAACCAGTTTCCAACTGAAGAGGAAATTAGGAAAAGACGATGGAAATGGATAGGACATACATTACGCAAATCATCAAACTGCATCACGAGGCAAGTACTAACTTGGAATTCTAAAGGGAAACGGAAAAGAGGAAGGCCAAAGAACACATTACATCGGGAAATTGAACCAGATATGAAAAGTATGAATTATAACTAGAAAGATCTGGAAAGGATTGTTGAGGACAGGGTTGGATGGAGAATGCTGATGAGCGGCCTGTACTCCTTCACGAGGAGTAACAGGCATAAGTAATTAATTAAGTTACATAAATGAATAAAAAATAGATCAACAATGCGGATTGCACGAAAAAAATACTTCTTTACAGTTAACTTTCTGTCATCGTTTAACTCTTATATACGTTGTCCTACATTTGAACTTGAATATCAATACCAGTTAAATAAATGAGTGTGCTTAAATTTACAATGAGATCATAAAAAGGTATACTGTGAAAAGAAAGTAGTATAATTCAGACGAATAATGAGATAACATGACGTATGAGATTATGTAATAAAATGCTAATCATGAATTGTTTTATTTTATAACTAATATAACTGTGAATCGTAGTGCTTTAATATTTTTCTATTCCTTAACCTTCCGTTTAATCCGCAAATTATTGTCATATTTATTAATATCCCAGACTTATCGTTAACTAGTTATTATCTTAACACTCTGGTCTGGTATTGAGTACAAACCATAATTTTCTAATCCTGTTGTCATGTAGTCAGACATTTCAAATGCATTATTGCTTGGGTTTTAAGTCAAAATTGAATTCAGTACAACGGAAAATTGATCTGCCCTTCATCTTCGTCTTTTGACTGGCCACTGGATAAGAAGAAGCTACAGATCAATACATTATAAAGCGCTGATTATTGTTTATTGATTGGTGTATTAATTGGTGGTTAGAAGGCCACCGGCTCCACTGGGAATGTAGGGGGACTAATCGGTATTCAGAATAGAGAGAAAGTACACAATCTCTGTCTTCTCGTTACGGCCCACTCACACGGACTGAGGTACAACCCAGGTGTCCGTTCTTCTAGCGTAAACTAAATAACCAATCAGTTAACTAATGAGACTGAAGTTATAGGTAGCACAATATTATCCCACAAATACATACACGAAGCTACATGGGTCCTCCCGGATCACACCGTGAAGAAACAGATCGACCATATCTGCATCAATAAAAAATTCGGAAGGACAATGGAAGACGTGAGAATCAGGAGAGGAGCTGACATAGCTTCAAATCACCACCTGGTTGCGGCCAAGATGAAACTAAAGCTAGTGACGTATTGGACAACTGGGCAAACAGCAATACAAAGGTTCAATGCAGCATTTCTTCAGCATACTGTTCAACTCAAAAAATTCAAAATATCTCTCAACAAAAGGTTTCAAGTTTTACAGGATCTACTGAAAGAAAAAGAAATTACTGTGGATAACAGCTGGAAGGAGATTAAAGAAACTTTAACTTCAACGTGTCTGGAGGTGTTGGGCCGTCAGAAGTATCATCATAAGGAACGGATCTCTATCGAAACCCTGCACAAGAAAAGAAGAAAAATGACAGCAATTAACAACAGCCGAATACAAACAGAGAAATTCAAGGCACATGCCAAATACACGGACGAAAACAAGCGGATAAAGAAGAGCATAAGAGACGATGAACAGAAATACGTGGAAGATCTAGCAACGACGGTGGAAAATTCTACAAGATAAGGGAATATGACACAACAAAGACATTGGCAGAGAAATATAATAAACCAGTGAGACCAATCAAGAACGAAGAAGGCAAATCGATCACTGTGATTCGAGAATAAAGGAACGGACTGACAGAACATCTTGAAGAACTCTTGACTAGGCCAGCTCCACTGAACCCATCGGACTTCGAAGCAGTACACATAAATCTTCCTACAGGTGTTGCTCCACCAACCATCGAAGAAATCACGATTGTCATCGGAGAAATCAAGATTGGGAAATCAAAAGGACCTGATAATATACCAGGTGAAACACTGAAGTCAGACACAGAAGTGACAGCAAGTATGTTTCACATTTTATTGAGAAAGATTTGGAAGGAGGACCATGTACCGGCAGATAGCAAAGAAGGTTACTTCACCAAGATACCATAGAAAGGAGATCGGGGCAAATGAAAGAACTACAGAGGAATCACCTTATTATCGGTACCATTAAACGTTTATAACAGTGTTGCTGAACCAGATGGAAGATTAAGAAGACCCTCAGCTCCGGCATTAACAGACAGGATTCCATAAGGATCAGTCGTGTACAGACCAAATCGCGACACTACGGATCATCGTTGAGCAACCGATTGAATCAGACTCATCACTATGCATTAACTTCCTCGACTATGGGAAAACATTCAACAATTTAGATAGGAAGACTCTATGGAAACTCCCTTGACACTATGGAACATATGAGATTGTCAATATCATATGGAATTCATACGACGAAATACAGCGCAAAGTCGTGCATGGTGGTCAGCTAACAAATGTATTCCAAGAAATGACCAGGGTCACTTTCTCTTTCGTCTCTTGGTCGGCTGGATTATGAAGACGGATTATAGTGGACAGTTGGGATGCGGCTAGACGATCCGGACTTCGCAGATGACCAAGCCCTTCCATCACATACACTGCAACAAATGCAGGTCATGACAAACAGTGTGGCAGCAGTCTGTGCATTGGCAGGCCTCAACATTCACAACGGAAAAAGCAAGATCCTCAAATACAACACGAAAAACACCAACCCAATCACACTTGATGGTGAAACTTTGAAAAAGGTGGAAATTTCCACATACCTGAAGAGCATAGTCAATGGAGAAGGAGAATTTGATGCAGACGTAAAGATGAGGATTGGCAAAGCATTAGCAGCATTCCTACAATTGAAGGCCATATGGAACTCAGAATGACTGTCTGTAAACCAACATCAAATTCAGGATCTTCAATACGAACGCCAAAACAGTTAATTCTGCTATACAGAGCTGAAACTTGGAGAACTAATACAATCGTCATCAAAGTAGTACAGATATTTCTAAACAGTTGTTTAAACAAGATACTGAATGTCTATTGGCCGGATACCATCAACAACAACCTACTGTGGGACAGAACAAACTAATTTCCAGTTGAAGAGGAAATAAGTAAAAGACGCTGTTCGTGGATAGGTTACACATTGTGGAAATCACCAAACTTCATCACGATGCAAGCTCTCACTTGGAATCCTGAAGCGAAAAGTAAAGGAGGAAGACTAATAGATATATTACGTCGGTGACTGGAAGCAGACATCGAAAGAACGAATGGCAACTAAAAACAGCCGCAAAGGATCGCCCAAGACAGATTTTGATAGTGAATCGTGGTAAGCGGCCTATGGTCCTCCAATAGGGGTTACAAGCGAAAGAAGCTTGAAAGCGTTGAGGTCTGGTCTGTTTGTATTTAACCCATGTGTGTCTGAAATATACGATTCATACAGCAAAGTGTTATATTTCTATTCTGGACTGAACAGACTGAGCTAGGCGAAAAGCTACTGTACGGAGGATCATTGAGGATTAAGGGTTGAATCGATGATTCTTGTGTTGGTCAACGCACTATTGGTTTAGCACAGGGAGAGGGTCACAGAAATCGGTATTATGACCAGTAATCTTTTCACATGCTGATTGATAGAAACATAATTCATGACAAGTATTGGAAGTGAGAAAAAGATGAGAGCACGGGGTTTTAGAAGGATTCAAGTAGTTTGTCGGAATGATTTGGTATATGATGAAAAGGATCAATTAATGTCTCCTGAAACGTTTGCCTATCAAGTGGCCTCTTCATGAAACGATCAAGAACTGCTCCTCGTCGATTTAACACGAGAATAAATGTATCTCCGCATAAGGACTTAAAGGAAGGTTAGATGAGCCAAGAGATATGTTTGTTAACACTAGCTCAGGCCTTCCAGCTTTCATTCAAAAACTTACGTTCGTTTGCTGATAATTTCTGTAGAATCATGATATCTTTATATAGCATCACGCTGTAATTCATCAAGCCACTGATGCTATTTCTTCCGTTTCGTTTGGGTATTTTCTTGAGAAGACGTCGATTACAATATTGTACAGTGAATATTGTAACTGTGGCATTTAAGTTTAGAGGAAGTATTTTGCCGCGGTATTCGGTAGTTGGGGATGAAGGCGTTAATTGGTTTGTTTGCATTTGTCGGGATTTACTTAATGCATCATCTGGCATTATTGCTGCATGTTCTATATATGTATAAATATCTTTTATTTGTCTAGCGACATATATTTATGAGTTGCACCTCCTTACTACACAAATCTGTTTAGTTGGTCTGCTCCGTGAATATGATTATTATTGTGTTCAAATGCTGAGTAATCAAATGAAGATCAATAGTTAATCCTACATTACACTAATCTGGACTCATATACCTTTACTCTTTGTAAGCTTGGAACTTCCCAACCATCGAGTCAATGTATACAAATAGCCAGTTTGTGTAAAAACCTAGTCTTCAGTAGTAAAGAGAGGAGATCTATAGACCTTTATTAATCCTTGCAGTTTGTAATACTGTGGAGGTTCAATCTCATTTTGAATATATCAACAAAAGGTGCTGATATTACGTGTTCCGGTAGTGTGGCAACTCGAACTGATGTACGTACGTACGGAGTTCTACGTTGTTACTGACTGAATTCCAGTAATTTACTACTCGGTACGAGAAACGTAACTCCAGACGTAAAAGATTTGATCTCGGTTTTTTGGACGTTCTTTGAATGTCCTCTCAAATGATCAGTCCTAGATGGAAGTAAAAGATAAGACATGTTAATACCAAGGTCATCGTTCAGTATACGATAAGCTGATATTAGGTCACCCCGTATTCCACGGTATGATAACGGAAATAAGTTAAGGTGTCCCAGTCTGTCTTCATAAGATAGGCCACATAAACCTTTTACCATCTTAGTACCCCGTTATTGGACTCTCCAGCATACCTGCTTCATACTTGATACAAGGACTCGCTGCTTGAATCCCATATTCCAAATGTGGCCGCACGTAAATCGGGTATGATAATCTAAACATTTCACCTAAATACTGGAAAGACCTACGAATAGGCCATAACACCCTATAGCCTTTAGCAGCAGCAGCCTTACAGTGGCTAGTGGTTTTAAGACCATTGCTTAATATGACTCCTAAATCTTTATAGTTTCTTACTTTGGGTAGCACGTATCCACACATTGTGTAGTGATACGAATCATCATAGTTATTTAATTGCATCACCACACTCTTATCAGGATTTACTTCTAGTGACCACCTGTCCAACCATGACACCAATGAGCTAAGATCATCCTGTAATACTATTCTATCCGACATACTGTGTATGGGTATCCAAATTTTTATGTCATCAGCGAAGAGCAGAACGGATGATTTTGCTACAGTTGGCAATTCATTTACATAAAGTAAAAAGAGAAGAGGACCGAGGGTTGGACCTTGGGGAACTCCGCTTTTTACGGGTACCTACGGGAAAAGAGCTCCGTTAACCCTTACCCTTTGTCTCCTGTCATGGAGGGAGTTACTTATCCAATCTACGACAGTTTAATGGATTCTAAAACGTTCCAGTTTGGATTTAAGACCAGAATAGGAGACCTTATCTAAGGCCTTATTTAGATCTATGAAAATCACATCCACAGGAGCATTCCGATCCTTTGCCGCAGCCCAATCTTCTCGTGCAATGAGAAGATTTATCATGCAAGATAGGCCTTTCCGAAAACCATGTTGTGCCCTGGAGAAAAGATTATGTCCTTCAACATAGTTTATAACAGATATCCGAGTGATTTTTTCAATCAGTTTTACAACCGCACTAGTCAAGCTAACGGGTCTATAGTTACTGACTTTTCTGTACTAGAAATTTATGCTTAAGCAATCGGTGATATCACGCGTAGGAAATACCATTAAGGATGGGCCATACAGTTGACTATATGATAAATGTGGGATCGTTTTAAAGTTATGGTCTCCTGGTGACAAAAGTATTTTTTACCCACAATTTATTGTTAGGAAGTACACTGATTTGCAACTTTGATCGTAAACTGGTACGAATATCGTAGAGGTATTTGTTTGGGAAAACTAGTAGGTGAGCCTTTGACATTAGAAGGTGTCAGAAAAATGGATAAAACTCGTACATACAAATCAAGTGATTTGTGTGACGCATGTGTACCCAACGGTCCTTTGTACCAATATTTATATGTTCAAATAAATAAATAAAGCACGGTAAAGGGTTATAAACTTATAAATGTCCGTTGATGGTGTTAAATTAACGTATCCTCTCAAAAATCTCTTGCTCTGTACTATGAATCACTTACTCGCATTCCCTGTCGCATTGGTTAGAACGTGCTAAAGTTTTCGGGTCTTCCGAGTGTATAGTTTACCTTTACCTGTGAAACTTGAGGACCTGGCGTGGAGCATTGACGGGTCTGTTAATGTTTTAGGATATCTTAACCCAAATCCTAATAGGATCTGTTTTAAAACCAAAGAAACATTATGAACAAGGACTCCTCATATGGCTGCTTATACTCTTTCTTGGCAACCTTAGGACTCTAGCAAGACTCCTTTAAACAGTCATACACATCTTCACCATCATTACCGTAACCTCTTGTAGTGGGGCCAACGAAGCAGTGTTTCAAAACAACTGTCTTATGATCGTATCCAAACCTTTGATGGCCCTTGGAGGCTCGCCAGTCACCGGTATATATCATAGTTCCTGATCATTTTTGAGTTAGTTGGACCAAAGTCTCGGCCAGGCGACTTTAAATCTCTCCAGTCTTTTAATTTCCTCTATCATACTTCTGCCGAATGCCCTGGTACGGGCGAGGGTGTGAAGAGTCTGTTCTCTAAATGCTCTCACACGAGTACATGTGCATAGCCATTGTCAAGGAAGTCCTACTCATTGTCTTCTCGCAGCAGGAGTGTTGTCTACGAAATTGAGAGAACAAAAAGCAAATGTCCACTGGGGACTTAAACCGAATTGGTGGGTATTGAGGACCGATCTCGGCGAGTTGTAAAAACTTGATTCCAGGCCAATGATACGCAGGTGCTCCAGGATCATTTGGGAAAAACTGTGTAAATCTATTCTTGATCACTGACTACTACCATGTTACTACATCTCCTAACGTTGGTCCACTGTCTTGTGGGTTAGACCTCTAGGTCAAAGGGTCGAGTGGTGAGCTCCTGAGAAAACCACCTGCCTCTGTCTAGTCATTTGGGCAGTATCCCAGCCCTCACGCAAATCAAATGACGAAGTATGTCGCATATTTATTTAGCACCCTCTTGTACTAATGGTTTTGCGCTTAAATAATGAAAAGTAATACATGAGTTCCATCTTTTGCTGACACCCGAACAACGAGGGCTCCCGTAATAATTCTCCTAAACATACCCCCCAAGCACCATTGTAGCAGTCATTAGTCCTTCCACTACAGCTTGCGTGTCTGTCATCGAGTACACAACTAAGAAAATTTTCCTCAGTCTTAATTTAAACAAACGAGTAACTGCCCGGTTTTAATAGATTTTCTGCAACAGTAGTTATGACTACAATCACACACCATTATATTTTCTAACAACCTCCTGGTTTGTAAACAGTTTGCACGTTCACCATGGACTTGACTGTTTAGATTACATTGCATCCTGGGTCAATTACTCTGATCACAGGATGTTACCCATATATCCTTATCCAAAAATAGTCAATGCCATTAATAAACAGGTCTGATAGAAGTATCTCGCGGGAAAGTGTTTGTTGCCTAAGTCATATTACTGGGGGCTTGTATTCAAACACTGTTAGTCAATCTTCAGTCGATGTCAAAGTGTTACTTAGGCCATTTCTTTAGTATTTACTAGGCGATAACCTTACAGCAATGACATATTTTATTACGAAATTTAGGATGGCTTTATGACATTTTCTAACCTAAAACTAACTCTAGGGCCAAGAAATATTTGTCTATAATGGGGTCAAGTGACTTTTTCAACTCGAAATATATGCTTAACGAAGTATTAATGAGATTTTTGTTCATGGAGTTGGTATGTTATTCAATCCTGACAAAATCAACTGTTTTATCTAAATTCTGACTGGTTTATTCCTCCAGTTAGTCACTTCTAAGAATTGAAATTTTTAGGTGTTCCAATTCTTTGTCTCAAGTGTCGCCAATAAACACATTTTTTAAACACTAATTATAAGTGTTCTAAAACATTTGATCTCGGCTTTAGCTGTAGTTAATTCTGAGTTTTCGAATATCCGACTAAGCGTAGACTCAGCTGAAAATGCTACAACATAGTCCTCTCTCTTATTACTTTTCAGCTTCTTAATAATGCTTAAAATCGATGAGTCTGTCTGCCTTTAAGTTAATAGGTGGCAAAGTTAACAAGACTAAACCCTATTTAAACTCCCTAAACTTAGACTTCCAGTTTCCTAGTTGTTGCTACCTTGACGTGGTGGTCGGGCTTGCCTATCGTGATGAAGCAACCGAGCTATACTGGCTGGAACAACCGTTCCTCAAGGTCCTACCATGTCAGAAAGGTCGGTTGAAGAGCGGTAAGACTAAAAGCAACAAACCCAAGGTCCGAAGGCGAAGTCGTACTGCTGACTGTACAGAGGTGTGACAGCAGTAAGGTGTTTCCTTCAGACAACCAGCATGACAGCGATGCTGCCTTCCCACAAGGAGGGGTGGGGTTAGAAAAGGTCGACCCTAAAAATGCACACCTCACCTTACCTCACGGATTTCCGTCTCCGGCG
Organism: Schistosoma bovis; assembly: GCA_944470425.2. Taxonomy (NCBI): domain Eukaryota; kingdom Metazoa; phylum Platyhelminthes; class Trematoda; order Strigeidida; family Schistosomatidae; genus Schistosoma; species Schistosoma bovis. The sequence continues at coordinate 16,934,679 of OX103959.1, read as the reverse complement.
GTAAGGCCCTTTGAAGAACGGAGCTAACACGTCAAAAACCTCCTACGAAAAGGCCGTGCGCGACCGGCCTCAAGCAGTTGTCCCTTGGGCACTGCGGTCACGCTCTCAGGTCACTAAGACCACCTTTAATCCAATTTCCTTTTCAGGTACCTTCAGAAGAACCCTTCCACGGTGTGGGCAACCGGGAAGTGATAACCGCCCTCATACCTCTAACAGCACCCAAGACCACTGTATTCATAATCAACCTCCCTCTTCAATTCCTATTATTCCTCCTACATCGACTTTCAACTTTAAATTTCCTCTCTCGGCTTCCACCTCAAGTGTCACCATAGCCAACGATTCTAGTGCGCAAAACACTGTCCCAGGTCTACTGAAACCTCGCTCCAAACTACACATTGGAGCCTTCAACGTATGCACCCTATGTCAAATCGGTCAGCAAGCTTCCTTGGCTAAAACCCTAGAGTCTCTTTCCATTGATGTATGCTGTGTCTCCGAAACACGCATACAGGATTCCAGTGTGGTTATTCACTTGACCTCACCTCGGCAAAACGGAGTGCCAACAAGATACACCCTTCGTGTATCTGGTGACCCGATGGCAAGTTCTCGTGGACTGGCAGGTGTAGGCATAGCACTAAGCATGAGGGCGGAACAAACACTGCTAGAGTGGATCCCCGTCAACAGTCGTTTATGTGCCGTTCGGCTGAACGGCTACGTAAGAACTCGGAAGGATAGGGACACGCGTCGTTGCCTTTTTGTCGTTTCTGCCTACGCTCCCACTGACTGCAGCTCAGATGAAGTGAAAGATGAATTTTACAGAAAGCTGTCCGAACTTCTTCAGAAAGCTAAACGTTCAGACAAAGTACTCGTAGCAGGTGACTTTAATGCCCAGATAAGTAGTTTAAACCAAATAGAAAAGCATTTAGTTGGGTATTTTAGTATTCCGGCACAACGAACAGATAATGGTGATCGTCTGCTGCAACTGTGCTCAGACAATCGTTTATTTTTAGCAAACACAAATTTTAAGCATAAGGAGAGACATCGTCTAACATGGCGACCCCCTACACCAAACCAACGATGGACTCAAATAGACCATATTGCCATCAGTCATCGTTGGAGAGGGTCGGTAGAAGATTGTCGCTCATTCTGGAGTACCTGCTTGGACTCCGACCATGCCCTAATACGGGCACGCATCTGCTTGCGCCTCACTGGACGCAAAAAAGCCACATTAAAAAGACCCGTCAGAACTGAGTTGAGTAACGAGAAAATCAAAAGTAGGTTCCAGGAACAACTGAGGTCACACTTAGGTAGTTGTGAAGATGAGGCTGACCCAGATGTTGCTTGGAAGGGCATACAATCAGCTGTGGAAACAGCAGTGACATCTATTAGTGACTTAAACCACAGAGTTGCAAGGAACCAGTGGATTTCTTCAAGGTCTGTCACACTGATGGATTCTCGTAAACTCGTCCCATCAGGTTCTGAACATGATGAAGAGCGAAAACAAATCAGATCTAGGTTAAGAAAAAGTCTAAGGAACGACTGTGAGCAGTGGTGGGTAACGAAAGCAAAAGAGATGGAAAAGGCGGCGACTATAGGGAACACAAGACAGCTTTACAGACTAATAAAAGAAACTGGAATTAATAAGTCAAGTGTAAGTGAGATTATTTCGGAAAAAGATGATACTGTCATCTGCTCCCAGTCCAGGCGTTTAGAACGATGGGCGGAACATTTTAGAGAACAGTTCAACTGGCCTTCAGCTACTGTACAACTACCCTCTATTCCCAGACAGTGTGAATGGAACATTGAAGTAGGTCCCCCAACTCTAGCTGAAGTTCAAAAGGCTATAGTTAATCTGAAACGAGGAGGGGCAGCTGGTCCAGATGGATTGGCTCCAGAGGTCTTTAAGGATGGTGGCCCAATTTTAGCGATTAAGTTGACTAATATTTTAGCTAAGATCTGGGAATTAGACTTTATCCCATCTGACTGGTCGCAATCACTTATCGTCCCAATATATAAGAAAGGGTTAAAATCATCCTGTGACAACCACAGAGGGATTAGTTTAACAAACATAGTATCTAAAATACTGGCCTCGATAATTATCAAACGCCTAACTAAGACTCGTGAACTACAAACTCGAGAGAACCAAGCTGGCTTTAGACCTGGTCGTGGCTGCATCGACCACATATTCACCATTCGTCAGGTTCTAGAACACAGGCATACCTATCGGCGTCCGACGATGGTGGTCTTTCTTGACTTAAAAGCAGCATTTGACTCGGTAGACCGCGAGACTCTGTGGCAGTGTCTGTCATTGAAAGGCGTACCTCAGAAGTACATAAACCTTGTGAAGGCTCTTTACTCGAACACTACTAGTCGAGTCAGAGCTTATGGCGAACTGTCATCTACTTTTGCAACTTCAAGTGGTGTCTGTCAAGGCTGTCCACTTTCTCCATTTTTGTTTAACTTCATCATAGACCTATTGATGGAAATAACACTCTCGTCGACTGAATTCTCGGGTATTGATCTGCTTCCAGGAGGTCCACTTATCGACTTAGAATACGCAGATGACATAGTCCTGTTTGGTGAAGACGCTGACAAAATGCAGAGTCTTCTGGTAGCACTAAGCAACAATGCCAGAATGTTTGGGATGCGCTTCTCTCCCTCTAAATGCAAGTTGTTGCTTGAGGACTGGTCTGCGTCAACACCTGAACTAAGGATAGGGAGTGAAGTAGTCGAACGCGTCGACAACTTCACTTATCTTGGAAGTCTGATCAGCCCTAATGGGTTGGTGTCTGACGAAATCTCAGCACGGATTCGAAAAGCTCGTTTGGCTTTTGCCAACTTACGTCACCTTTGGCGGAGGCGAGATATCCGTCTATCAATAAAAGGACGAGTATACTGCGCGGCAGTCCGTTCTGTCTTACTTTACGGCAGCGAAACATGGCCTTTAAGAGTGGAAGACACCCGTAAGCTACTAGTATTTGACCACAGATGCCTTAGAAATATTGCTGGCATCTGCTGGGATCACCGGGTAAGTAATAGTGAGGTTAGACGCAGGGTATTAGGGAATGATGGTAAATCAGTTGATGAGGTTATGAATCTTCATCGACTGAGATGGTTGGGCCACGTATTACGTATGCCTGAACACCGATTACCACGACGTGCAATGCTAAGCGGTGTAGGGGATGGTTGGAAGAAAGTTAGGGGCGGCCAAACCAAAACGTGGCATCAGTGCCTGAAGTCACTAACTTCTAGTCTGAGCCATGTTGGTAGATGCAGACTACTTGGTTGGGGTCCGCGTGACTTTCGTAACCAATGGTTGGAGACTCTTGGTGACATGGCTCAGAATCGATCACAATGGCGTCGGTGTATACACTCCCTGTCTTCCCTTAAACTAAGAGATTAAAATCACTTCATATCTTTCTTTCTACGAACTAATTCTTTCTTCCTATACTATATCTTTATTGCAACCTTTGACCTAACCACTTCTATGAATCCGGTGTTCATCTTGCTGTGCTAATGAGGTATGGCAACCTGGACCGATGCACATATGTGCCTGGTCATACGTTGTAGCTGACTGACTTCCTAGTCATTTGAATTAAATTGAGACTATTGGTTTTATATCTGTTTTATTATCTACTGGTTAATACAGCTGAATATAGGGAATCCATTGATGACTTCCTTGGCGTAGATTCTCAACAAACAGTATAACCAGCTTCTCCACAAAACTTCATAGAAATTCTAGTAAAAATAGTCAGTAGCGTTCATGGAATTTATTTATATTATTTATTTAAACATATAGATAATGGCACAAGGAGGCACCAAATACATATTCGCCACACAAATCTCATTTGATTTGTGTGAGGGCTGTGATACTCCTCGGGTGCCTGAACCGAAGCAGGTGATTTTCTTAGGGGGCCACCTTCAGAGACTGACCTAAAGGTCTGATCCTCAAGGTAGTGGAGCATCGTAAGAAGATGCAATCCCATGGTAGCCGGTGACCAACAATTGGTTCATACACCATTTGTTTCCTTAGGATACTGGAGCCCATGTGCACCATTGGTTTGGAATGAGGGTTTTCCAACTCTCCTAGATGGATCCTCCGTAACTACCAACGCGGTTAAAGCACCGGACATTCGCTTTTCGTCCTCTCAATTTCGTAAACAACACCCATGGTACAAGGAAGCAGTAAGTAGGACTTCCCTGACAGAGGCTATATACGCGTGGCCATGTGAGAGCATTTCGAGAAAGAGAACTAACTCTCCCCACTCTCGGCCATATCAGGGCATTTGGGGGGGGGCATTCATACAAACACTTCTTAAAACTTTCCTGTTCCTTGTCTTTAAAAATTGAATACACATATAAGTTCGTCTATACAACTATTTAGTGTGAATTGCAATGAATACCCTTACATTTCTTTGATACTTATCGTTTGTTTTTTTCTTCATTTCTTTAACACAGAAAAGTGTACATCAGAAAAAAATACACAAGATAATTGGGATTTAATTTTAGAAATTTGTGAAAAATACGCTAAACAAGAGTAAGAATTTTTTTCATTTTCAATTGTCTAGTTACATAGGCCAGCAATTTGTATTCAAACAATATGTAAACGAATATTTCATAAAAATCCAAATGTATCTATACGATCTATAACAGTAAGTAAACTATCATATTTATACAAATGATTCCCTAACTCCCCCTCTCTCTCTCCCCTCCCTCCCCTTTCCCCCCCCCCCGCCGAAATAAAAGTTATTAGATGCATGCAGTAAAAATTGTGGTAAACAATTTAATCGAGAATTAGCTTCAAAAGATTTTTCACAATTAATCAAGAAAAATTTCTCGGTAATTATAATTCAAAAATTGATTTAAATTAAAATTTCATTTGTAGAGTTTACAACGTATTCCATCTATTAAATTAATTGATATCTTTGAAAAATGGTCAATTGATTTCAAAAATGATTCAGAATTAGCGTATATTCTCTAATTATTTCATTCGAATAGACTTCTTCATTGTTTTTAGATTAGCAGCTAGTTTTTATAATTGGGTTAAAACGGAATATCCAGATCTTGTGAAACAAGCAATGCATGAAAGACAAGTTAGTTTAAGAGAATGTTCCTATGAGATTATAATCATTTTATATATATATATTACTTTTTAACAAATGAATTCTTTCTTCCAGTACTTTATCCATCCTTGTATTCAATCTTTCTATTATATATTACCACCACTGAATTAACTACCTCTATGAATCCGGTGTTCATTTTGCTGTGCTAATGGGGTATGACAACTTAGAGTGATGCATATATTTGCCTGCTCTTATGTTGTAGCTGACTAACTGTTCCTGTAGTGTCATGTTTATTTATATACAACTATTTTAGTAATATCTCGGTTGTTATGTGTTTTGTTTTTCTCTACACAAAACATCTTTACGGACGAATAAAAGAAACTGGAATTATTAAATCAAGTGTAAGTCAGACTATTTCGGAAAAAGACGACACCCTCATCTGCTCCTAGTCCAGACGTTTAGAACGATGGGCGGAATATTTCAGGGAACAGTTCAGCTGGCCTTCAGCGACTCTACAACTACCCTTCATTCCCAGACAGTGTGAATGGAACATTGAAGTAGGTCCCTCAACTCTTGCTGAAGTTCAAAAGGCTATAGTTAATCTGAAACGAGGAAGGGCAGCTGGTCCAGATAGATTGGCTCCAGAGATCTTTAAGGATGGTGGTCCAATTTTAGCGATTAGGTTGACTAATATTTTAGCTAAGATCTGGGAGTTAGACGTTATTCCATCTGACTGGTCACAATCACTTATCGTCCCAATATATAAGAAAGGGTCAAAATCATCCTGTGACAACCATAGAGGGATTAGTTTAACTAATATAGTATCTAAAATACTAGCCTCGATAATTATCAAACGCCTAACTAAGACTCGTGAACTACAAACTCGAGAGAACCAAGCTGGCTTTAGACCTGGTCGTGGCTGCATCGACCACATATTCACCATTCATCAGGTTCTAGAACACAAGCATACTTATCGGCGTCCGACGATGGTGGTCTTTCTTGACTAAAAAGCAGCATTTGAATGGGTAGACCGCGAGATTCTGTGGTAGTGTCTGTCATTAAAAGGCGTACCCCAGAAGTACATAAACCTTGTGAAGGCTCTTTACTCGAACACTACTAGTCGAGTCAGAGCTTATGGCGAACTGTCATCTACTTTTGCAACCACATGTGGTGTCTGTCAAGGCTGTCCACTTTCCCCATTTTTGTTTAACTTCATCATAGATCTACTGATGGGAATAACTTTCTCGTCGACTGAGGTCTCGGGTATTGATCTCCTTCCAGGAAGTCTACTTATTGACATAGAATACGCAGATGACATAGTCCTGTTTGGTGAAGACGCTGACAAAATGCAGAGCCTTTTGGTAGCACTAAGGAACAATGTTTGGGATGCGCTTCTCTTCCTCTAAATATAAGTTGTTGCTTGAGGACTGGTCTGCGTCAACACCTGAACTAAGGATAGAGAGCGAAGTAGTCGAACGCGTTGACAATTTCACTTATCTTGGAAGTTTGATCAGCCTTAATGGGTTGGTGTCTGACGAAATCTCAGCACGGATTCGAAAAGCACGTTTGACTTTTGCCAACTTACGTCACCTATCGTGAACGCTAGATATTCGTCTATCAATTAAGGGACGAGTATACTACGTAAGTAATAGTGAGGTTAGACGTAGAGTATTAGGGAATGATGATAGTAAATCAGTTGATAAGGTTGTGAATCTTCATCGACTGAGATAGTTGGGCCACGTGCTGCGTATGCCTGAACTCCGATTACCATGACGTGCAGTGCTGATTAGTGTTGGAGATGGATGGAAGAAAGTTAGGAGTGGCCAAACCACAATGTGGCATCAGTGCTTGAGGTCACCAACTTCTAGTCTTAGCCATGTTGGTAAATGTAGACTACTTGGTTGTGGTTCGCGTGACTATCGTAACCAATATTTGGAGACTCTTGGTGACATGGTTCAGAATCAATCACAATGGCGTAGGTGTATACACTCTCTGTCTTCCATTAAACTAAGAGATTAAAATCGCTTCATATCTTTCTTTATGCGTACTATTTCTTTCTTCCTGTGCTATATCCTTATACGCAATCTTTCTTTCATATATTACCACCATTGACTTAACTCCTATGAATCCAGTGTTTATCTTGTTGTGCTAATGAGGTGTGACAAATTGTACCGATGCATATATGTGCCTGGTCCTGATTTGCAACTGACTGACTGAGACTGATTTTAGGTATGTTTCGGTAAAGTTCAATAGTGAATTATTGTCGTAAGTGGCTACCTCAAGTCGTGTTCACTAAACTTGATATGGCAACTTGAGTTGGCGTACATTTATCCCTGGGTTTACACTGACTGACTAACTGAAGAGGCCTACTGTCAGTTACTATTTACCTTCCTTATTGATCTACTACAAATGACAGTCTCTTTTCAACATTTAGTGAACTGCTTTTTAGCACTAAATCATTGTAGCCTATCAAAAGTTCATAACGTATCTACTATTAGGTGTAAGCTCTAGCAAAATTCCGAATTTCCAATACTTTAAATAACAATATAAGCATATCTAAGATACATTTCTCACCTTGAAAACTGAAGAATATTGTCTCATAACTAATCTGAATCACCATCAAGTGTAACAGTAATAGATGAAATGATTTAGCGAATATATATCACTTTACTCACCAGAATCTTAATGAATGCCCAAAAGTTGGTCAGGTTTTTACTAACACCATCCATTTCTAACATCTAAAATATTCAAATACTTATCACAAGGTAAATGTATTGCACAGTAGCCTACATTTTTCTCACTCTATTTGTACAACATAATCATTGAATAATGAAGGTAATCAAATGTTTTTTGCAGGTACCTAATCGTAAATGTAACGTTCTATTCATTTTACTTTCATCACTAGTATAAGGTATCTTTTTGGGAAATCTTATGGATACTCAATTGTGCATTTCTCCTACTGCTGTAATTAATCGTTCAAGCTATAAACAAGCCAGTGTAGAAAAGCGCAATTTGATTGCGTATCCTAACCATCTGTATTTAATGTTAGTTAACAGCTGTCAACAAAATATCACGGACTTGTAATAATATTATGATCGGATATTGTCGATGCCATTTTTCAAGTTCCAGTTATGGAAATTGTTATCTCTTGTAATCACCAATTTGTTATGGCTCCAAATACTAATTGATATCACGTGCTATATTCTTAAATTAAAATTCAAACTCTCGATTAGTTCAATTATATTGCCGGTAGAACCGGTGACCTATGGACTAATTGACCAATGAACAACAGCGATACCTTAACTTTTATTGGTCTTCGAGCTCCTCCCAAGTCAGTTGTTAATCAGAATATGCGAATAATAGGTAGATTATGACTCAAAGCACACAATCATCTACCTGAAGAGCTTGATGACCACATAGCACATAAAATAAGAAATCACACTTTAATCACAATCATACCCAAAAGTAGTAGAGGGTGAAGCAAAAAGTACATAATTAACAATAACTAAAGAATGATAAAATGTATTATGACAGTTGATAGATGCACTGAATGTTTAAAATACGAGTAATATAGAGATACGATGATAAATTTATCAACTAGTTACGCAATAAAAATATAAATCATTCAAAAAATAGCCTTGAAAGTTCTGACTTTTTCCTATATTCATCCTGTTATTCATAGAAACAATCTATTGTGTGTTGTAATGCATGTTTTCATCATACTGATTACTTTATTCGTAAAGGAAGTATACGACATAATAATTATCTTTCCTAGTATTTTACTTTAACAGATAGTTAAACATGGTCCTTCACGTCAACATGTTGCACAGTTACAAGCTAAAGAAGAAGAAGATTTAGCACAAGGTAAATAACTTGTATATTATAAACTTCATTTGAATAGTTCCCCCTTATTATATATTATCATTCTATTTACAATAAACTTTATGTAGCTTTATCTTTGTATATGTGTAAAAATGTTCAAAGCTTATTATTGTGGACCGCGGGGTGGCTACTCTAATTTCTACCGACTGACCAACTTCAGATATCCCAATCTCCAATATATCGGAACACGAACCGTAGATGAAAATTGTTTATGGGGTCAGGAGAAGAATAAGAATTTACAAAAAAATGCATATTTATACAGTTAGGACTACCGTGAATATTGACCAATAGGAAAATGACACCATTTCACGTTCAAGGATAGCAATTAGACTTAACAGGATAATTTTTAGGATATTTTTCTGAATATTCCAACACTTATCAACACAAAGAAACGTCTCAGTTACAGATTGTTATGCTGCTCAATAATTTGCGAAAAAATGAATCAGTTGAAATTCTGATTTATTCTTCTCAAGTTCAAGTATGCTAGTTCGTCTATCGACTAATTGCTTAACTTGATAAATGTCTAGGTTATTATGAGTTAACTTTGATCACTAATGAAGTAGTCTTAACTTATTTATTTATTTATTTTATTTCAACACATAGATATTGGTACAAGGAGGCACCAAATACATATGCGCCACACAAATCTCATTCGATGTGTGAAGGCTGAGATACTGCCCGGGTGCCCAAACCGAAGCAGGTGGTTTTCTTAGGGGGCCACACCCCGAGCCCTCGACCTGAACGTCTGATCCACAAGGCAGTGGAGCATCGTAAGGAGATGCAGTCCCATGGAAGCCGGTGACCAACAATTGGTTCATACACCACTTGTTTATTCAGGATACTAGAGCCCATGTGCACCATTGGTTTGGAATCCGGTTAAAGCGCCGGACATTCGCTTTTCGTCCTCTCATTTTCGTAAACAACACCCCCTCCACGAGAAGGCAGTGAGTAGGACATCCCTGGCAGAGGCTATATACGCGTGGCCATAAGAGAGCATTTCGAGAGGGAGAGCGGACTCTCCCCACCCTCGGCCATATCAGGGCATTTGGGGGCAATCTTAACTTATATAAGTTTTAGAACGTATACCCTTCTTCTAGCCCAGTTTTCAGTTTCATAGTTAAATATATAACATGCAATAAGGCAGTTGCATTTCTTATATTAATCTCTCATTACGATAGTATGGAATTATTTCCTGATCTGTACATCAACAGAAATGATAAATTACAGCACAGGCATAACTATATCAAAAGTGAAAGTAAGAAAAAGTTAGGTCACTAATCAACTATAACTAAGGAATAATAAATTATACAACGATAATTAATGGATCTATGAATAGTTTACAATAATTTTAATGTAGAAGGCAATAATAACACAGTTATCTAATTATTATGCAATAAAAATGTGAATGATAATCCGCAAATTAGTTTCAATGTCTTCAATATTCAATCCGTTATAACACAAATAGTGTCTTTCTTGAATTCCAGTATTCCTTCATTCATATACCTATTCACTCAGTGTTTCCAAATATTTGGGGCCCCCAAATTCCCTGGTACGTCCGAGAGTGGGGAGAGTCCACTATCACATGGCCACGCGTATATAGCCTCTGCCAGGAAAGTCCTACTCACTGCCTTCTCGTGGCGGGGGTGTTGTTTACGAAAATGAGAGGACGAAAAGCGAATGTCCGGCGCTTTAACCGGATTCCAAACCAGTGGTGCACATGGGCTCCAGTATCCTGTTGGAACAAAAGGCGTATGAACCAATTGTTGGTCACCGGCTTCCATGGGACTGCATCTCCTTACGATGCTCCACTGCCTTGTGGATCAGACGTTCAGGTCGAGGGCTCGGGGTGTGGCCCCCTAAGAAAACCACCTGCTTCGGTTTGGGCACCCGGGCAGTATCTCAGCCTTCACACATCGAATGAGATTTGTGTGGCGCATATGTATTTGGTGCCTCCTTGTACCAATATCTATGTGTTAAAATAAATAAATCCAAAGATTTAGTATTTCTTTTTATCACTCCTACTAAACTATTCTAATCACTTTTTATTTTTTATTTCATCTTACTAATCTCGGGTATGGGGAACTTGGGCTAACATATATGTGTCAGGTTCCATATTGATAATATCTGTTTGTTTACATCATTTTGACTTTTACCACTTATTTTTTCAATAACTAAGAGTTTCATAGCTATTTCGTTGGGTATAGATAACCTGGTTGGTGTTCATGTGACCTGAAACGAAAAAGTTCAAAATCGTTGTCAACAGAGCAGGTGCATTTACTCTTATCTCTTGGAGCCCAACATCTTATGACTTTTTTTACAACTACTGATACTGTTAGTGATTCTTGATAATATTCTCTTGCTGTGCTATTGTAATGTGACAAATTAAGTTGACGCACACATATGTCAGGTTCTATATTACATATGACTGACTGAATAGTCTTCTTTTATTTGTGATTAGATTTTAGTAGCGATAAACACTATCTGAACATTCTTACACTGTCATTCTAAGCATTTGAATACTGCATTGTATTAGCTTCATATAAAACTGTGTCATCCATGTACTTCCGGTTAAAATGATGCGGGGTCCTCAGATAGACAGTCAATCTGTGGATATTCATGAATAGATCTGCAAAAAAATGTTAATTTAAAATTGATCAACGCTAATGCTCAGTTTCATTATATGCTGTACATTACATGTTTTGCAAACAATGATATTTTGTCTTCCGTCAGAGATAGATATGTTGTTAATTTTTTAATCCCAGTTTTACGTATCTCTATTTATTCTTTCAATAGCTATTGCTTTATCACTGAAAGATACTGACAGTTCAACGCCACCTAATCTAAACAAGCAATCTGTTTCCACTTCAAATGAGAAGTCTAGTTTATATCCTTCCTGCTCTCAACTTCCATTTAGTTCACTTTCAACTTATTCGACACCAGCATCATCATCAAATGCCTCTAAAACAACTGCTCCTCGCAATTCAAAGGGACAGGTAAGAGCATTGTACGACTTTGAAGCAGCTGAAGACAATGAATTATCATTTAAAGCTGGAGAGCTTATTCTACTCTTAGATGATTCCGATGAGAACTGGTGGCTTGGAAGCAATAATCAAGGTCAAGGTTTATTTCCTGCTCAATTTGTCAAACGTGAAACTGAACTTGATGGAATAAATAATGTCAAATCAAGTTCAAGCGAAGTTTCTCACAATACAGATGTTAAAAAGAACCAATCTACCAAAAAAATTGTCCCCCAACTTGATGAGAAAAAAATCGATGAATGTTTACGTCTAATTACAACTGTAGATCCTACTGGTGAATTTCAACAAGATCCACCAGAATTAAGTCAACTTGAAGCAGAATGTATAGCAATGGTTCCACTTGTTGATCCTGAATTAAAATTAGTTGATAAAGAAATTATTATGCTTACAGAATTAAATCAACGTTTATTAGATGCATTTCAATTGTATCATGATATCATGTCACGTCAGAATCCGTCAAATGCTTATTATACTGGAATGTCCAATACTATTGCTAACACCACGACTAACCCAATAAATCCAACAATCCCTTATTTACCACCAAATACTCCGAATATATATCCATACACCCAGCCAACATCGTCGATGACTAAATCTGCATCTGCAGTACCTATGGTATGTATGTACTATTTATTCTTATTATTACGTGATCACCTTGGTCCATAATTCACTTGTTCATTTTTATTGCTACATAACTAGTTGAGCGACAGAAATATGATGTTTGTTTTTGTTGTTGTCATGAGTGTTGATCTATATATTGTATTATTTTTATTGGGAATTTATTTATGTAACTGATGGATATATCTATCAATGATCTTCAAAATCATCACACTGAATACTAGATATTGTAGAGGTTCTGTTTGATTTGAGAGTGAAAGATCGACAAATTGGAGTCGGGACTTCACCAAGTCCTCTGGTACAGCTGAAGGTGTGGATAATCCACTCTCCCTCTCCGAACGCTCACATAGCCACGCGTACGTACATGCCCCATTCGCTGACTTTTCACAGCAGGAGCGTTTCTTACGAAATTCAGAGGGGAAAAAGCAAATGTCCAGTGGGGGCTTAAACCGGGTTGATGGGTAAGGAGGATCCATCTAGAAGAGTTGAAAAAGTCTTTGGTACGGCTTTTAATAATAGTGCTTTAGAACCTCGCGGTTAACAGAGTCGAACCTGCCATAAGGTCAAAGAATACCACTATAGTTGGTCGTCGGAAAGTATGTCTGTGTTTCAAAACCTGGTGAAGAGTGAATATCTAGTCAATACAACCATGTCTGATACTCAGGTCGGGTACAAATTGACAATAAACTGCACTTCTAACAGTATTATCCTTGATGTTATGTCATAATCATCATGTTCATTCAATTTAATAAACGATTATCTTCATCCATATCTTGCTCATCATTGTGGTTCTTCTATAGTTTTGCAACCACCTTCATGATTGTACGTCTCTTAAAGAGAACTTTGTGCTTTTTATTCAAAGCACGTTATTCTATGTTGAATTTCTCCTTGATTAACTCAGTTGAATGATAAAACATTTTTCACATATTATCTTTTAGAATGGATTCACTATGCCAACAGATTTGAATGGAACTGTGATGTTCCCTCCTACTGACTCTTACCCTATGTCAACTGGAATTTATGCGAATCCACAAACAGAAAATTTCAGTGGTAATCTTCCTCATAATCTTCATAGTGGTCAAATATCATCTCAACCCTTTCCTGTACAGCAGTTTTATGAATCAAATCAAATAGTACCTCCTGATGTTGTTACACAACAAATGCAATCATATCCATCTGGCAGTAACAATTATGGAGGTAGGTATAAAGAGTATACGTGTGTGTTTTAAAAATCACTTTCTTCCGTTCCCTCTCTCTACCCCTTCCATCATCCTCATCCATCTCTTTCTGTTTTTTTCCTAATGTAGTTCCAATTTATCCAATGAATGATTCTCAATCTATGGTGTATACAGATCAATCAAACAACACCCTCTCAACTCAGAGAAAACAATAACAACCGTAGGTTTCATCTAGTTTCATAAAAAAAATGGTAAGTTTTATGTTGTTGTTTTTTTTCATTTCAATGTCAGTCAGCTACAACGTAGGACCAGACACATATATGCGTCGGTCCAAGTTGCCATACCTCATTAACACAACAAGATGAACACCGGATTCATAAAAGTAGTTAATTCAGAAGTGGTGGTAATATATAAAAGAAAGATTGTGTATAAGGATATAGTAGAGGAAGAAAGAATTAGTTCGTATAGTTCATTATACCAGTTTCTAATGTATGACCATAATATAGATTTTCATTTCTATCATAAACTTGAACTGTTCTCATAGTTTTATTTTATCGTACTGTCGTAGAGCGGTGACTTAGTGATTAAGGCGTTCGACTTTAGTTTAAACTCCTCTCCACCTACTTCAGTTTGTCCAACTAGGTTGTAGTATCGTTAACTTTTACATTTAGAGTGTAGCTCATTTTCAAGTACCTGGTCAATAATTAATACTGCTATTTAAATAAGATAATGATGAAACTCAATATGAATAAATTCTATTTTATCGTTGATTGATATCCTAAACAGAAATGGTGTGTTTCTCAGATCTGATTAAGTTTCCCTATTTATTTAAATACATAAACATTGATACACTGAAGTACCAAAATATCATATGCACCATACAAAGTAATTATCACTAAATTTGCGTATGGGCTGGGATAATGCCCAGGTGCCCAAACCAAGGCAGGCGGTTTCCTCAGGGGGGCACCAACGACCTAGCCTTTGACCTAGAGGTCTTATCCACAAGACATTGGGCCAACATTAGTAGGTGCGATACCATGGTAGTCGGTGATCGAAAATATTTATTATTATTTATTTATTTATTTATATGAACACATAAATATTGGTACAAGAGAGCGCCAATATATATGCGCCACACGATCGAAAATAAGTTCACACACAATTTGTCCCTAAATGGTCATGGAGTCCATGTGTATCATTGGTCTGGAATCAAGATTTTCCAACTCTCTTAGATGGATCCTTCTTCTCCACCAACCCGGTTTAAGCCTCCATTGGACATTGGCTTTTTCTCCTCTCAATTTCATAAACAACACTCCTGCTGCGGGAAGAACGTCTTTGGTAATGGGTATGTAGTAGTATGTACGTACATGTGACCATGCAAGAAAATTCGGCGAGGACTCTTCCCAAACTTGACCTAACCAGGACATTTAGCAACCTAGATGTGCACCATGTTAAAAGTGATAAGCATTTGTGTTCAAATAATCACTGGTTATCGTTTTATGCGTAGTATATCCAGATTAATGAACAAGAAAGGAACGGTTCCACAGAGAATTTCATCCAGGAAGTATGCATTCTAATTCACATCAGTTGTTTGATAATCATAATAACTACCTTTATTGTAAGGGTAAATAAGTATTTACTCAATTGTATGGTTATTCCTCACTTTTCTCCGTGATATTAACCACCAACCTCATGTTACGTATACATACATCAAATGATCTTTGTTTTTAAACTTTTTCATTAGTATTCTGTCATTAAATTGTAATCGATTTTATTTTCTCTCTTCAGCTAGGAATCCTGAGAACCATTTTATTCATGAAAATGAAAGATATGCTATCAAGATGGGTTTTGTTCTGTTTTTTTTTTCACAAGAGAAAAGTTTCATTCCTTCGATATATAATAAACAAATGATTTCTTTTATAAACAAATACCTTCAGTTAAGTAAGCTCTAATCAACTTTAACCGTTTTCAATTTGTCTTTCATTCTCAAAAGTACTACTCATTAGTAGTAGTTCATCTGTTTGTTTGTTCTTTTTTGTCTGTAAACTTCTATCAAATTATCTTCATTCTATCATTTGTGATTTCATTAAATATAATTATTATAAATAATTGTAATTATTCATTGTACTTACATAATTAAATGAGATCTCATTAATACCTTTTTATTCAAATGATTCATAATTACAATGATTAAGATCATGAGTCAGTTGAAGCTAGACCACCATGGAAAACCTGGAAGCACTGGACAGCCGTTTCGTTCTACTGTAGGACTCCTCGGCAGTGCGCATCCATGACCTCGCCCCCTGCGAGATTCGAACACAGGGCCTACTGGTTTCACGCGCGAACACTTAACCACTAGACCACTGAGCCGGCATCCAACGATGTTAATGTCTAACTTCAACAAATCCACAAAATTGAGCGACATATCCACCATTGTCTTCAGTGAGTTACTATCTCACAACAGACCTGGTTGAACTCCACTGGTCACTGTTTCTCACTAGAACTCCAGGAAATACCTCTAGAAGCCATTCACTAGTGAGCATATGTTGATTAACATCAGAAGGGGCTTTGCGGATATTATAGTAATTTCAATGGTTAAGATCATGACTCATGATTACTATAATATCCACAAAACCCATCTGATTCATAATTAATTGAGGTTAGTACTACGGATTGTATGTGTTATCACTTGTATAATATAAGTTTGATAAACGAGTACTGAACACTAGATGGTAAAATTCGATGGATACAATGCGTTTGAAGTGAAAAACAAAAGAAACTTGTTTGTGAGATCAAACTATTTACACAAACTGCAAAAAATGAATGAATTTTACAGAATAGACTACTAGGTAAAAGAATAGGTTTTTTATGATAATCAATTCCCATGCTTATTATCAGGAGAAGCGAACGTTTTGTGGACCACTTGCTCGCCAATCAATTAAGATCTGACTTGAATTATTTATTGATCTAAACACAAATGTTGAGACAGAGGGGTACCGAAATATGTGTACCACATAATAAGAAAGAGATAAAGAGAGGAAGGTAACCAAAAAGTATTAAAAAATTAATGATAGAAGCATTTCAATTAAAAAATATACAATCACAAAGGATTCTTTTAGATAATGAAGTTACACCAGAACTGCTACTGGCTTCTATCCTGGGTCATGTTTATTAACGTCGCAAGCCACTAGATCCGTGAAGGACAAACAGATGTCATACACTGACCACCTTCGCTTTATACAACCATCAACAAATAGTGCACGATGTGGAATCTGCTTGGATGACATTCGTAGTACATGTGCAAGCCACCGAAGTCGATGCTTCAAGATTGTGACTCCAATTGAATTATCATCACTGACTATATTAGACCGGATTCTAGGGTTACTGTCGATCTCAAGCCCGGGTAAACGAGAATAGTTGGGCAAGAGGTCAGCTACCCCATCCCATAGAAAAAACGCTAACCAGAATAAACTGGGAGTTGAGGGAAGAATTATGAAAGCCGAGATTCTTCGAGTCTGATTCCCTTCATAACAACTAGAAAAATTATTATTATAGGTACATGGAATGTTCGGACAATATGGGAAACCGGAACGACTAGTCAAATAGCTGCAGAAATAAGGAGATGCAACTTGGTAGTGCTCTGAATCAGTGAAACCCATTGGACCGAAGCTGGATGTTATATGTCGACGAGAATAATGAATAGTAACTGTTGCGACCTATTTGTAGGCTAATACTATACATATATTTTTATTGTATAATTGCTAAGTAACTAGATTATGTATATTTATTTCGACCTATAGACTATTATTATACGATTTTTCATTCTTAATTTATACCCAGTTCATTGACTAGTCACCCACAGTCGCAGACTTTTTGGCTTGGTCTTGCACAAATGTTATTTTCTATTTTATGGTCTGTTTGGTTCACCTATAAACCCGAATGACATTTCCTAAAACCCATTCACACTTACCGCCTATTAGTGACCAGCCCCAGTGAACCCACCGGATATTGAAGCAGCACCTACAGACTTTCCCATAGATGTCACTCCACCAACGATCAAAGTAGTCAGCATGGCCATCAGACAAATCAAGAGCGGGAAACAGCAAGACCAAACAACATATCAGCTGAAGTCAGACATAGAAGTAACTGCAAGTATGCTTCATGTTTTATTCAGGAAGATTTGGGAGTAAGAACAAGTGCCGACGGACTGGAAAGGAAGATATCAAAGAAAGGCTATAACGAGTGTGAGAACCACAGAGGCATCACAATCACTATGAGTATCAAGAAAATTTTTAAACTGTTGAACTGACTCTTATGTGATATGTGAATTTCAGCCACATAACTGTTAGTATCTACTAGAACATGATACGTAGTTTGTTTCATAATCAGTTGTCCTCAATGGAAACATGCTTAGAGGTGAATTGATTGACAAATACCTCTAATTCCTCATTGAATTAATTAAATTAATCCTTAGCATACTATATGTGTAATATCGGTGCAATTTCTGGCTGTTTGTTTTTACCATGCCTAATACTGTAAACAGTGACATTGCTCGCAACACTGAACACTAGTAGTGTACCATGAAATTCATCCCTAGTAGGATAAATAGATTATGTCGCGACAGTTCGTATACTGGTTGTTTATTGTTATTTCATTTTTGCATTTAATCTAATTTATGAACAGAGGAAACTTGAACAGGTAGCCGAATGACTACAGCACCGTTTAAGACATTTTTGGTTGGTACTTGTCGATAGTCAATTGTCAAGTTCGTCTAAGAATAAAATCGGACCGGGATACTGTTTCATTCATAAATCCGAATGATATTTTCTGAAACTTACTGTTAATACATTTTTTAGTATATTTATGTTAACTATCACTTGATAATTCAGATAATTTGCACTTGCATTTCAACAAGACTAATTATAGAAGTAATCTTACCTAGAACTACTTGGATGACGTTCATCTCTTATTCAAAAACTATTTCGAACTTTAAAACAATGAGATGCAAATTTTATTTCCTCGGTAACTCGTTCAGACATTCACTTTGTACGATTTGTTTATTAATGAACTTGATGTGTGCACATACGTTACACATTATATGTGGTCGTTCATCATTACAGTTAATTACAAAATTACTAACTGGTCACGGCTTCTCACTAAAACGCTGGCAATTTTCAAACTTAACCATTCAATAACATTAAACAATCTCCACAAACCTCTATTCTATTACTTAAAAATATGTTCACTGGTGAATAACTTTAAAAGGAAATTCTCAGAATTGTGACTAGTACAGTCCAATCGTGTCGGGTATAAGGCATTTAACTATAATGGAAGATGGTTGCGCAATACCGCATATTGATTGAAATTAAACATGTAAGTCAATAGATGTCGACCACATAATCAAAATTTTAAGCTTGAGCTGCGAGATACCAATATTTCTGGGGTAGATTCCAGGCAGTTGTGTTTTTATATGTCCATTGTTAGACTCCCACACCAGGACAAAACAGATTTCTGGTGCTTTCTAGTTATTATTAGTTGCCTAACTTAAGTTGGTTCGTGAGCTCAATAACACAGTAATTGTTACCATATTTCAGAAAACCAACAGCAAGACTTGATAAAAGATGCTATTGTAATAAGCAGGTAACTAGTTTAGGGAACATAGAATACTTATTAGGTTCAATAACATAACTACCAAACAGTAATCTGACAAAGCTGAACAAGAAAGTATAAAGGTGTTTTTTTTTAATGAAAAAACAACTGATAATTGGTTATGCTCAATTGTTAATGACTTCGTCGACTAGTATCTCCCCTAGTTTTCCAGCTTCTTCATACATCACAACTAATAATTGCTTATGCTCAATTTTTAATGACTTCGTCGAGTAGTGTCCCCCCCCTAGTTTTCCAGCTTCTTTGTACATCA
The DNA here is from genome assembly GCA_944470425.2 of Schistosoma bovis. Classification (NCBI taxonomy): domain Eukaryota; kingdom Metazoa; phylum Platyhelminthes; class Trematoda; order Strigeidida; family Schistosomatidae; genus Schistosoma; species Schistosoma bovis. The sequence continues at coordinate 16,914,983 of OX103959.1, read as the reverse complement.
CAACTAATAATTATACAGTAATATTAGTAGCAACTGGAACTGATGTACGTACGTACGAAGTTCTACGTTGTTACTGACTGACTGACTGACTAAGTAGTTTTCTTCTATAATGATTTTATAGAAAAAAAGCATTTTTTCTAACTTGTATTGTTAAGACTATTCAAACAAGTAATAAAATAGAATAAACATAATCCAGTTTAAATGTTATAAGTATAATATAGATTGAATAATTTTGAAAATGATCCTTGTGTACTATAGGCAAACACACATATATATATAGATATGAATTGGATATCTATCTATTACAGGATAATAAATGGTAAAATGATGAGAGAAGTACACATTTGGACTAAGCTATACATATATATATATATATATATTAGTCGACATTTCATGTATTTGTATTTCTAATCATAAAAAAGCTCAGGTGAGACTATAATTTATGAACGAACTAAGATAATAAATCTCGGATTTTGGCACAAAATTCACTCCATCTATTTCGCTAAATAAAGTTTTGACATTAGTTGATGATGATGAACACCCTTAACAACTATCAACTGTCAATCATAATTCTAATTCTTCACGCATTGGTTCATTTTGGTTCAAGTCATGAAGTGAACATACTCAATATCATCACTTTATAGCATCATTCAAAAGATTGCGTCCATAAATGACAGTCTCTACTTATGATTGATCCGCTTCACTTTGTTTCTTCTTCTTCTTCTTCTTTATTATTCAAAAATGAAATATGACACATTCTATTCAATGTTTGTTGACAATCATCATAATGAAATGGATGAGTTAATGGTAATGTTATCATATAAAATATAAATGGTAAACTCATTAAACTTATATACCAATAATAGATGGTTATATTTAATGCAAATAAAGCATATCCAATATAGAATGAATTCATGATTATAATAAGTAGATATTGTTCTGGTTTATATAGAATAGTCTGAATAAGTTTATATGGATTACATATAGGACGTAGGATACCGTCTATATTATCTATACAATAATCAAATATTAATGGAAATCTATATAATGAATCAAATATACTATAGAATAATATCACATAAGGATATATATAATATAATATGCCACCAAATAGAATAATACTCATACACATTATTGGATAAGCATATAATATACAATAAAGATAATGAAACCAATGATAATCTTTAAATACAATCATAATTAATAATGAATAAATCAATAAACTAATGATAACATTAATGATATAATATAGAATAGGTAATGAAGTCAATGGATAATTCACTTCTGATATACATCCTGATCCAGCATATAGAATAGGATAAAATTCTTTAATATTATCTATAGGACAATGATATAATGTAAAACTACCTAATGGAGGATATAATAATATAATGATTAAACTTGTAAATAAATGAATAATAATACAACATAGAAATAATAACCATGATTTTTGAGTAATACTCATTTGATGAGTAGTAGTAGTAGTAATACTACTGATACTACTATCAGTAGTAGTAGTAGTAGTCGATTGTTCTAAATGTTTCAAATCAATTTTTGTTAATGATAATATTGGTAAAATTTGTAATAAAAATATAATAGGTAAAATCATTATAAATCCAATATATAACCAATTATATAATGTGAATGATGTTAAACATAATTCACATATATGATTATATGGATTATTGTATTTATAAAATACTTTTGATCCCCATGAACATGATGTACATAAACTTGTATTAGATATTTGACCACAAAATTTTCTAGTACATTGTGAAAATAGTTCTAGATTGTTATTGTTGTTGAGGATATGGTTAGTATCAATTGGATTCATGAAAATACCCGTTTAGAATACACAGGATAAGAGCTAAACGTTAGTAATAATAATAATAATAATAATAATAATAATAATAATAATAACCAATTAGTTAAGATAACATCACTCACTACAAGTTAGTTCAGTAAAACATCTATGTGCTTACTTGTCCCTTTTTTTCACTTACCAAATTTATTTCACTGGTTTATACTATGTGAATAACATCTACTAACCCTAATCTTTTCGGTTACTGCTTATCCTCTTACTACCTCTAACACTATGGGATTTAAGTCGAAAATTATATCCTTGTGCTAATGTGTTATGGCGACTCGAACTCATGTACGTACGTACGAAATTCTATGTTGTTACTGACTGACTATGTGCTTACTGTTAATTTATATGTCATTACTTCCTGCCTTTTTTGGTACACGATCAATACTTACGGAAATCAGCTCAATGACTTTTAACTATGATAGTGCGATAAACCAATTTCTAACCTATACAACAAAAGGTAAAACATATTACGATGGAATTAGCATATATAGACCTAAGAAAAAATAACAAGACATTGAAATAAAGTAGTAATCACGACAAAAAGAAACTGAACACACAAAATATAGTTTGATAAACAGAATGTAAATGTATATCATGAAAGGATGTTAGGAGGGATTCGAAGGATAAAGACTAAAGTAGCAATAGAGCTTTTAGTACACCTATGAGGAAAGAATTTAACTAACTGGATGTGTATATACAGCTCCAAACACTCCTAGTTCAACTGACACTGCTATAAGTGAGTGATTTGTTACGGCTGCCTCCCTTGATTTCGTATACAAAATTACTTGTGGTGATTTCAACAGCAATGCTCTCGACTTGATATCCTGTCATAATGTCACACCGACGTATGAAGTGGTTGGCGAAAAGTTTAACAAAATTGATCGTAAAATAGTCTTATTCACTCTACTGTTTCTTGCAAAGTGCAACAAATCCAAGACAACAACGACACATTTTCAATATACAGACTATGCTCACAATGACTAGGGAAACTCGATTTCTAATAAAGCTCTCTGACTGGAGTAGTCTCTTTACTAGTAACAATCCTTCAGAAACATTAGAAATGTTCAATGTCACCACTAAATAGTACTATATTATGTCCAAAATGGCACCCCATACTGTACGATGGTGCGACGTATTATGTCCTAACCGTCATATGTGAACTACTAAGTGGATGGTTTTCCCACTATGGGAATAAATCTCATGTCCCAGATATTAATGTCAAATGCACCAGCAAAAATAATCATAGTATTAGTAACTTATCACTTATTAATATACACGTCTTCACCAAACACTTAAGTTGAATGCAAGTTCTGATGCAGATGATATCCCATTGATTCTTTAAAAGAATGGTAGGACCGAACATAAGAACACTATTACTCAAAATATTCACGTCATTCTTAGAAGCAGATACATACTCCGAATCTAGGAAGATAGCGTATGTTGCACCCATACACAAATCAGGACCAAAAAATTTGATCTAGAAATACAAACCTATAAATATCACCCCAATTATATGACGCGTAGTGGAAAAAGTGATATGAGATGAATTATCTGATCACCTACTCAAAAAAGCCTGGTTCACCCGTCAGAACACGGTTTCATAAGGACAAGATTTCGATCCACATGCTTGATAGGCTTCTTTAACAAGATAACTCGCATACATGACCAAAAACAACCAGTGTTTGTTTCGATATCAAGACAACTTTTGATAAGGTACTTCATAACCTCTTAATCGACAGACTTTAATCCGTTGAAATTACTAATCATCTATTGCAATAGATTAGTTCTTTTCTCACAAACAGATACCAAAAGGATTAGAATTAATTCTACAGCATTTATACCCCGACCACTAGCCAGTGGTGTTGTGCAGGGCAGTGTCTTGGGTTCATTGCTTCTTACAACCTACATCAACAATATATGCAGGTAATTCAACACGGGTAAAACTTACGTTTACGCTGATAAAAAAGATATTTGCGACATACAAAGTATTACGCAAACAATCCAGCGTGAACTCGACAAGATAGATAACTAATGTAAGCGCTGAAACTTTAAACTCAACACAGAGAAATGTAGATGACTATGTATTGGAGAAATATCTGTTAAAATAAAGCTAACACAAAGACAACGTACTGGCCAAACTCAAATCAGCAACTGACCTTGGGGTGCACTATTCACAAAGTGTAAAACTTCGCTGAAAACTTCAGTCCCACTTTGAAAACGACAGGAGGCTAGATAGATTAAAACATATGTTTGAGGGATTCGCAACGAAATTCGCTAGTTAATTTGGCAACCTAGGATCCATTTCATTGGATCCCATGGATTTGCTTATATTAAGCCCATTCAGTAAACAAATACATGGACTTCTTTGATGGTCACAGTGTCCAGTGTGTATGTACGTGTGTGGGGTTGTCTGGTATGAAGTGAAGGCACGGGTGCTTCTACGGCATACACATTGCTAAAGCAGTTCGGGAATACCTGAGGTTTTCCGTAGTCACCCTCCACCAATAATGGAATATCACTGTCTCTCAATAATGCTAGAATATTTCATCTCAATTCCTTGTTTTACATTTGGATATACGGGTTTAGGGCATTCGTTCAATTCCTTAACAAGTTTTTCTTCGCACGGCCTTCTAAACTTATTAAGGGTTGAGGCAAAAATATTTCGACCTTTTCGATATTGGGATTTCGTCTCGACAGAAACCAGTAACCTAATTCTCTCCCACATTCGTCTCCCATTTCGAAAAAGGAAGTGAAACACTTTATTGAGCCACTGTGAGGAGTCACCCTCCACCAATAATGGAATATTACTGTCTCTCAATTCAGATTCACATTTGTGTGGTAAGGACAGAAGGCCTACGGCCTATGTTATTCCTTTTCTAGTATGCTTCTGTGAATGTCCAGTTGTAGCGGTAAATAAATCCCCAAAATAAATAGCACTAAGTTTTCGACATTGGATGCTGACCATATGTTTTAGTGGACTCATCTAGCTGAAGGCTCTCGGTCAGGCATCCGCACCAGATCACGTGTGGTAACGCCGTGCTCAACATCAACCGCAATCGCTAGCCAGATTAGATCAGAGAATTCCGATATATTGGTCATCGCCAAATATACTCTTCCGATCTCCTCGACTCTGTCTTTTGATTTCTCTGGGCGGGAACGAAATATATTAGAAGGTGTTACTGGTAGAAGCGTTGTCAAACACTGAATACCTGTGACATCATCATTGGTGAGCACAACGTGATCTGGTACACCTTATTGCAACTGTGAGTCTGTTCCTTTCTGGGATTTTTATATATCATTGCCTTATTTTTTACTTTTTTTTAAACATTGTGATTTTTTTCGTGTTTTTTTCCTGGATATATATATATTTTTCCCTCGTTCGTTATCGTACTTCATACTTCATCATGACTGAACAGACACCTAAAGTACTCAAGCTTAAGACTTTGTCCCCGCCTTCGTTTCAACTGATGCTTTTCTGGCCCGACAACATCGAAGCCTGGTTTTGCTACGCAGAAGCCGACTTCTCCGAGCACGGCGTGATCGACACACGTGCACAATTCCTCGCAGTAGTCAAGGCACTACCGCGCGAATTCAACAGGTACGTAACACCTAGTATGTTTACTAGTGATGTTTCCCATCCTTACGAAATCTTAAAACGCTCGATTCTTAAACGAGGAGACCTAACCGATCGACAAAGGTTAGACCAACTCTTCAACAATATCGACCTGCAACACTGTTCTGCGACAGACATGTTGCAACGGATGAGAGAGGTAATAGGCCCAGGAACTTTCGACGAAGGTCTATTCAAACAACTCTTCTTGTCAAAACTTCCCCAACAGGTGCAAGCAGTTCTGGTCTCGTTCCAGAACAACGCCTTAGACGAGCTAGCTGTATCTGCCGACCGCATTTTAGAAATTACGAAACCTTCTACTACCGAGGTATTTTCAGTCAAAGAAAAACCTCAAACGACTCAGAATGATATAAACGACTTATGTCACACACTCACGCGTTATCTTAGTCTTCTTACCGATCGTAAGAGATCGCGCACTCCACGTAGAAGCATTTCTCGTAAGCGATCTATCTCTAGACCACGAGAGACAGATAACCCCGACTGGTGCTGGTATCATAACCAGTATGGAAAGTTTTCCAGAAATTGCAGAAAACCCTGCAATTTTCCCAACACGAAACCGACTGATTCGAAAAGCAATTCGGGAAACTTCCAAGCCGGCACGCGTTAACGGCGACCGTAGCCTGCGAACAAAGCCGTCTGTTATTCGTCACAGACGTGACAACGAGAGTTCGCTACCTCGTCGACACTGGCGCAGAAGTTAGCGTTCTCCCAGCAAATCCTAACGACCGACTTCACGAATCGACCCTAAACTTACAGGCGGCAAACGGAAAACCGATCGCTACGTATGGCAAAAGGTACGTTTACCTTAACGTGGGTTTACGCAAACCCATTCACTGGATTTTTGTTGTTGCAGATGTTTCTATGCCAATCATTGGTATGGACCTTCTACAACACCACAATCTGATCATCGACACTCGCAAACGGAGGCTAGTAGACGAAAACACTAATTTGTCCGTTTGCGTAACTTCCTTTACTGGTTGTAGAGTATCCCCAGTCACAGTTAAACATATGATAGACCCACTCTATCAACCACTACTCGATAAGTACCCTGGGATACAACAAACTCAACCGAAACCACCGTGTGTAACCAGCAATGTTACACATCACATCACGACTACAGGACCACCTGTATTCTCTAAAGCACGACGACTAGCTCCTGAAAAGCTAAGGTTAGCGAAAAACGAATTCGATCACATGATGGACTTAGGAATCATACGACCGTCAAGTAGCCCATATGCATCTCCGTTGCATATGGTCCCTAAAAAGGACAGCAACGATTGGCGTCCAACTGGTGACTATCGGCGATTGAACGCGAAAACCATTCCCGATCGTTACCCGTTGCCTCACATTCACGATTTGACAGCTACTTTGAAAGGTACAACTGTCTTTTCGAAAATCGACTTGGTTAAAGCGTATAACCAAATCCCTATGGCCACTGACGACATACCGAAAACAGCCATCATAACTCCTTTCGGACTCTATGAATTTTTGCGAATGCCTTTCGGTCTAAGGAATGCTGCTCAAACATTCCAAAGATTCATAGACGACGTTTTTCGAGGTCTCAACTTCGTACACGCGTATGTTGATGACTGTTTAATCGCAAGTCCGGACAGAGAAACACATCTCAAGCATCTGGATCTTGTTTTCGAACGACTTCAAAAACATGGCATAACTGTAAACGTTCAGAAATGCCAATTCGGAACCGACTCGTTAGACTTCCTAGGACACACTATCGATGCTCAAGGCATTCGACCTCTTAGGACCAAAGTGGCGGCCATTCTGGATTACCCAGAACCGACCACCGTCAAGCAATTGCGCACGTTTAACGGCCTGGTAAGTTTCTATAGACGTTTCATACCGAAATGCGCATTACTTATGAAACCTCTGACCGACCAACTTCGTGGAAATGCGAAATCCATTAATTTGAATGACACCGCACGAAAAGCATTCTCCACAGTTAAGGAACTGATTGCTAAAGCAACAATGCTCGCACATCAGGACACCCGAGCACCCATTAGCATCGCAGTAGACGCATCCGACTCGGCAATCGGAGGAGTCTTACAACAATGGGTTAACAACTCCTGGCAACCCTTGGCATTTTTCTCTAGAAGGTTGCTAGACACCGAATCGAGGTACAGCACATTCGGTAGGGAACTCCTAGCTATGTATTGTGCTGTACGGCATTTCCAACACTACATCGAAGGTCGTGAATTCACTCTTTTCACGGACCATAAACCGCTCACTTTCTCGTTAAGCTCTCCTTCTGACAAGTACTCTCCCCGTGAGTCTCGACAACTGGACTACATTTCGCAGTTTACTTCAGATATTCAACACATCTCTGGAGCAAACAATGTAGTTGCAGACGCTTTATCTCGTATAACTTCCTTGAACAGTTTCCAAGGAATCGACCTTCTTAAACTCGCCGAGCTTCAAAAAGAAGACAGTGATCTTCAGCACGAGTTATCGTCCACAACACTTAAACTACGCATCAAACAGATGGGAACAGGTAAGGAAACCTTACTTTGTGACACATCTACAGGTAGGGATCGCCCAATCGTGCCGAAACATTATCGACGCAATGTCTTCAATACATTGCACAAACTTTCGCATCCAGGTGTTCGTGCAACCATCAAGCTTATAGCAGAAAGGTTTTGCTGGCCTGGAATGAATAAAGACGTGAGGGAGTGGGCACGCTCCTGTGTAAGCTGCCAAAAATCTAAGGTTGTCAGACACAATAAATGTCCCCTAGGCTCGTTTAAAACTCCCGATGCTCGTTTCGACCATGTTCATCTGGATTTGGTAGGACCTTTACCAGATTCAAATGGATACTCTTATCTCTTAACCTGCGTAGACCGTTTCACTCGATGGCCAGAATCAGTACCTATCAAGGACATCACTGCTGAAACAGTGGCCCGCACCTTCGTCGAACGATGGGTAGCAAACTTCGGTTGCCCTTCAACCATCACTACAGACCGCGGACGTCAGTTTGAATCTGATCTTTTCCGTCGTCTGACCACACTTTTAGGAATCACTCGATTCCGAACGACCGCCTACCATCCACAAGCAAACGGGTTGGTAGAACGTTTTCACCGACAACTGAAAGCTTCGCTATCAGCTGCAAACGTTTCACAATGGACCGACGCTCTTCCACTCGTCTTACTAGGTATCCGCAATGGAGTGAAAGTTGACATTGGATACACTGCGTCTCAACTCGTTTATGGAACGACACTTCGACTTCCAGGAGAATTCGTGGATCCTTTGTCCTCTTCAATGAACATGGATCTAACCTCCTACACGAACAGGCTTACAAACGCAATGCGTTCAGTTAAACCTGCTTCCACTCGACCTCAATCGACTGATGTTTTCGTTCAACCTGACTTACGATATAGTACACAAGTTTTCGTTCGTCGAGACTCGCATCGACGACCATTCGAATCAGCATACGAAGGACCCTTCAAAGTTCTTCAACGTGAATCTAAGTACTATATAGTCGATAAGAACGGAACCAACGATAGCATCAGCATCGATCGCTTAAAAGCAGCGTATTTAGAAGGAAACCCCATCCACGTGGATTTTCCTTCCGTACAATCGAACGACACGACTTCGACACTTAAAATACCTCATCCGACAACCAACACACACGATGATACTTCGACAGTATCCGAAAATAAACTTAAAACGACGCGTTCTGGAAGAAGGGTGAGATTTCCAGAACATTTAAACGACTATTGCACGTAAGGCACTTCTCGACATTTTATATTTTTTTTTAAAAAAAAACAATTTTAATGTGCTTATATATTTTTATTTCTATTTAAAAAAAACAAACAATTTTTTTAACGCTATTACGTGTTCATGAGTTTATTTTCCATTTTTTTTCCGCCGACTTTGTGCTTTTACGCACATACGAGTGTATTTTCGACATGCACTTACATTTTCTTTTTTCTTTTCCAGGACGGCTGGAAAAGAACGATGACGTTTATGAGGATCCGAAATTTTCATTGTACATTTTTTTATTTTAATATGTTGTACCTCCGTCCCATATAGTAAGGAAAGACGACCAGACGCTGCTAAATTTAGTAAGCTATCAGAAGAGTGTTTACCAACGACAAACTCGTTGGGTTTAAACTTCTGGCTGGCCACGTCTTAGAATCGTCACTGCCCCACTAGGGGGGGAGTGATCTGTAGCGGTAAATAAATCCCCAAAATAAATAGCACTAAGTTTTCGACATTGGATGCTGACCATATGTTTTAGTGGACTCATCTAGCTGAAGGCTCTCGGTCAGGCATCCGCACCAGATCACGTGTGGTAACGCCGTGCTCAACATCAACCGCAATCGCTAGCCAGATTAGATCAGAGAATTCCGATATATTGGTCATCGCCAAATATACTCTTCCGATCTCCTCGACTCTGTCTTTTGATTTCTCTGGGCGGGAACGAAATATATTAGAAGGTGTTACTGGTAGAAGTGTTGTCAAACATTGAATACCTGTGACATCATCACAGTCTTCTCTCGAAGGAGTCAATTGAAGGTGCGGACACCACTGCTTCAGGCAGCAGGTTCCAAGTATTGATGACTCGGTGTGAAAAACTGTATGCCACGGGTATTTTGTTCGTTCTTGGCTTTTCTACTCGCCTGCTATGTCCTCTGAGGAGTCCCGATCTAGTGGGAAGAAAGAGAGAGAATAAGTTAGGTCCGAAATCATTTCTCAGTATTCTGTGCATCAATATTAGATCTCCCCTTAATCTGCAATAGGACAGAGTAAAGAGGTTCAGTTTTTCAAGCCGCTCTTTATATGATGAACCCCGGAGTTCCGGAATTGCGCGCGTAGCTGCCCTCTGTATCTTTTCTAGTATGTCCGAGTCACCTTTTAAACAGGGGCTTGCAGCCTGAACACAGTTCTCTAACTTAGTTCTCACTAAGGATGTGTATAATGTGGTGAACATGGTAGTATCAAACTTAGTGAATGCCCTTTTTAAAGCCCAGAGTGCTCGAAACCCCTTAACTGCGACCTCCCGGCAATGGGCCGTCGTCTTAAGATCATTGCTCACTGTCACCCCTAGGTCCTTATGAGACCGGACTACGGGTAATGACACATCCCCTATGTTGTACGTATTAACCTTTGAATCCCCCAAGTGCATGTAGACCCACTTTTCCGAGTTGATAGGCATCAGCCACTCTTCAGACCAGTTTATCATATTATTTAAGTCCGCCTGAAGAGTGAATGCGTCTTTGCCTCCAGTTATTACTCGCCAAATTTTTACATCGTCAGCTTATAATAACATTGGAGACTGTACTATACTTGTAAGATCATTAACGTACATTATAAAAAGTGGCCTGCTTGAGCATCTGGGCTACCTGTTCCTGCCATCTAGATATTTCAACAAGTTATCTATTGTTGTTTGTTTTAATATATCATTATGTTTATTAATCGCATAACCTATTCTGCTGCGTTTCTGAAAAGTGTACAACCTTTCGTTGTCAAAGTTACAGAAAACTCAATAAGAGACAATATGGTTGCTGGCAATGTACAACGAAAAGAATGTACATTATTCAGTTGTTCATTCACTGAAGTGCTAACATCTAACTGGCGATTCCCCAATATTTATCGCCAGGACCGACCAAGAAGAAAGAAACGGAAACTTGTTGAAATACTTTGCGCTGAGAATTCTATATTGTACCAAAATTATAATATTGAATAAAGCTAATTATAATAATAATAATAATAATAAAGTACCTAAGACGGAACCTTGGGGTACTCCACTAAGTACTGGTCTCCAGATGGAGCACTTGGAATTTATTCTTACTTTTTGCCTACGACCTACTAGGAAATCCTTAATCCATTTTAAAAGAGGTCCGGCAATACCAAGGTTTGCCAACTTCAGTAGCAGTCTATTAGTTGGCACCTTGACAAAAGCCTTACTGAAGTCTATGTAGACAACATCCACTGAGTTTCCGTTGTCTAGCGCATAATTTCAGAGCTCCCTAGCTATAAGGAGGTTCGTTGTACAGGATAGACCCTTTCTAAATCCACTTTCTGCCATGTTCAGCAAGTTATTGGTTTCCATAAATGCCGTTATGATCCGTTTGATTATTCTTTCCAGTATTTTAATTACAACACTGGTGAGGCTTACGGGTCTGTAATTCGATGGAACTTGTCGTAGACCTGTTTTATGTATGGGAGTGACGATTGCGTCCTTCCAGTTCATAGGTAACACACCTTGGTCTCGGAAACAATTATACAACAATAATACACATTCATCACCCCCAGTAGATTGGTCAGTAGAGTCATCGTCCCAATAGGAAAGGCTTGGGATGTATTCAAAAGTGAGTAATTATAGGTCACTTCAGCGCAAATCCATTGAACTACAGAGGAGGGTCCTTGAAACTCCTCACAGTGGCTCAATAAAGTGTTTCACTTCCTTTTTCGAAATGGGAGACGAATGTGGGAGAGAATTAGGTTACTGGTTTCTGTCGAGACGAAATCCCAATATCGAAAAGATCGAAATATTTTTGCCTCAACCCTTAATAAGTTTAGAAGGCCGTGCGAAGAAAAACTTGTTAAGGAATTGAACGAATGCCCTAAACCCGTATATCCAAATGTAAAACAAGGAATTGAGATGAAATATTCTAGCATTATTGAGAGACAGTGATATTCCATTATTGGTGGAGGGTGACTACGGAAAACCTCAGGTATTCCCGAACTGCTTTAGCAATGTGTATGCCGTAGAAGCACCCGTGCCTTCACTTCATACCAGACAACCCCACACACGTACATACACACTGGACACTGTGACCATCAAAGAAGTCCATGTATTTGTTTACTGAATGGGCTTAATATAAGCAAATCCATGGGATCCAATGAAATGGATCCTAGGTTGCCAAATTAACTAGCGAATTTCGTTGCGAATCCCTCAAACATATGTTTTAATCTATCTAGCCTCCTGTCGTTTTCAAAGTGGGACTGAAGTTTTCAGCGAAGTTTTACACTTTGTGAATAGTGCACCCCAAGGTCAGTTGCTGATTTGAGTTTGGCCAGTACGTTGTCTTTGTGTTAGCTTTATTTTAACAGATATTTCTCCAATACATAGTCATCTACATTTCTCTGTGTTGAGTTTAAAGTTTCAGCGCTTACATTAGTTATCTATCTTGTCGAGTTCACGCTGGATTGTTTGCGTAATACTTTGTATGTCGCAAATATCTTTTTTATCAGCGTAAACGTAAGTTTTACCCGTGTTGAATTACCTGCATATATTGTTGATGTAGGTTGTAAGAAGCAATGAACCCAAGACACTGCCCTGCACAACACCACTGGCTAGTGGTCGGGGTATAAATGCTGTAGAATTAATTCTAATCCTTTTGGTATCTGTTTGTGAGAAAAGAACTAATCTATTGCAATAGATGATTAGTAATTTCAACGGATTAAAGTCTGTCGATTAAGAGGTTATGAAGTACCTTATCAAAAGTTGTCTTGATATCGAAACAAACACTGGTTGTTTTTGGTCATGTATGCGAGTTATCTTGTTAAAGAAGCCTATCAAGCATGTGGATCGAAATCTTGTCCTTATGAAACCGTGTTCTGACGGGTGAACCAGGCTTTTTTGAGTAGGTGATCAGATAATTCATCTCATATCACTTTTTCCACTACGCGTCATATAATTGGGGTGATATTTATAGGTTTGTATTTCTAGATCAAATTTTTTGGTCCTGATTTGTGTATGGGTGCAACATACGCTATCTTCCTAGATTCGGAGTATGTATCTGCTTCTAAGAATGACGTGAATATTTTGAGTAATAGTGTTCTTATGTTCGGTCCTACCATTCTTTTAAAGAATCAATGGGATATCATCTGCATCAGAACTTGCATTCAACTTAAGTGTTTGGTGAAGACGTGTATATTAATAAGTGATAAGTTACTAATACTATGATTATTTTTGCTGGTGCATTTGACATTAATATCTGGGACATGAGATTTATTCCCATAGTGGGAAAACCATCCACTTAGTAGTTCACATATGACGGTTAGGACATAATACGTCGCACCATCGTACAGTATGGGGTGCCATTTTGGACATAATATAGTACTATTTAGTGGTGACATTGAACATTTCTAATGTTTCTGAAGGATTGTTACTAGTAAAGAGACTACTCCAGTCAGAGAGCTTTATTAGAAATCGAGTTTCCCTAGTCATTGTGAGCATAGTCTGTATATTGAAAATGTGTCGTTGTTGTCTTGGATTTGTTGCACTTTGCAAGAAACAGTAGAGTGAATAAGACTATTTTACGATCAATTTTGTTAAACTTTTCGCCAACCACTTCATACGTCGGTGTGACATTATGACAGGATATCAAGTCGAGAGCATTGCTGTTGAAATCACCACAAGTAATTTTGTATACGAAATCAAGGGAGGCAGCCGTAACAAATCACTCACTTATAGCAGTGTCAGTTGAACTAGGAGTGTTTGGAGCTGTATATACACATCCAGTTAGTTAAATTCTTTCCTCATAGGTGTACTAAAAGCTCTATTGCTACTTTAGTCTTTATCCTTCGAATCCCTCCTAACATCCTTTCATGATATACCTTTACATTCTGTTTATCGAACTATATTTTGTGTGTTTACTTTCTTATTTTAATTGTTACTGTTTTCTTTCCATCTCTTCTTATTTCCTGTTTGTTGTGCTTATCTCGATTATGAAAACTTGAGCCGACCTATATCTGTGTTAAAATGTTTGTCGAGGATTTCTGTCCCTAAAATCTTTACTTCTTACCGGAACCATGATCTCGTGACCGCGGCTCACTGCTTGGAGGTTTCAACTAATGGGTTTGGAGCCCTATGTGCTGTATGGTGAACATTCACTAAATTAGTTGCTTACTTGCTCACTACAGTATACACAACCTTATTGAGAACTAAACTTTAGAATCTCGTTCATGCGGCAAGCCCCTGTTTAAGGTGGCTCGGATGTCCTGAGAAAAAGTCCAGGGGGCTGCTCTTTGTGAAATTCTATGAATTCGTTGAGTACCATACACAGAAAGGCTTAAAACTAGATCTGTTTACTCTGTCCTCTCGCATATTATGAGGTGATCTGATTTTGATGTGTAGGATACTCAGGAGTGGTATTAAACCCGACATACCCCATATTTTACTTCACAATAAGTCGAGAAATCTCATAAGGCATAACGGAGTAGTAGAAAAGCCAAGAATAAATGAAATACAAGTGACATACAGATTTTCACACCGAGACATTAGTTGTTGGAAGCTCTTACCCGAGGCAGTGGTGTCTGCACATTTACTTGAATCATTCAAAAGAAAAACAGACACTCACAAAAGCATACTAGGAAAGGAACAGCATAAGCCGTAGTTGTCACAACATAAATGTGAGTCTGAATTTGAAACCTGAACTTGAAATCTGAATCTGTTCTTTTAAGCTGAAACTGAAACTGGGTCTAGAAGGTCATTCTCTGCGTGGCTTAATACGAAAGCTGGTGACTATGTCTAAGCTAATTGAACTGAAGCAAGATGTAAGTTTTGTTATCCTCAATGAACTTGTTTCTTCGGCGTATAAAACGTGTATGGTGTGGTTACGAGTGTAATCTAAGCCAGCAGTGAAGACGTAAAACAGGTTTTAAACTGATATGCCTCGAAACTTGCTAACTTGAGTAGATAAATAAGATTCGTTAATCCTTCAGTCATTTTTGCTAGCGTTTGGTCCCTCATTGTATATTGCACTACCCTGCTTTCTCTCGATAAATTATCATACTTTTCTTTGGTTTTTAGGGTGATTTGGAAAAATTGTTAGAGGAAAATAAGACAAAGTTGGTTGTTGTTGATTTCTTTGCTACTTGGTGCGGCCCATGTAAAACCATAGCTCCTCTGTTCAAAGAATTGAGTGAGAAGTATGACGCGGTCTTTGTGAAAGTCGATGTCGACAAACTTGAAGTAAGTAATACTTAGATAAATTTGAGGACCTTACTTCACTGTCCTCATAGTCCAGTGAAAATTTTTTAATGCTTTTATTATTAAGTTTACCAACATGCAATAATAACGTGATATTATCTTTTAGGAGACCGCCAGATCCCATAATATCTCAGCTATGCCAACGTTTATAGCATTAAAAAATGGTGAAAAAGTTGGTGAGGTTGTTGGAGCTTCTATTGCTAAAGTTGAGGATATGATCAAGAAACATATTTAATTTCTGTATTCTGGTATTAATATACATTTAAGTATGCGTTTATAAATGTGTATGTATGAACGTTTTCATTTAAAATAAATTATACTCTTACATTGGTTTCCTTCTCGAATTACATTGTTTTTGATGAAGGTGGAGTTCCGGGCGGTTGTTGTGCTGTAACTACCGTCTGGTCAAAAGTCAGGTTAGGTATACAGTCAAACTCCTAGTTTATCGATATGTCCAAATCTGACTAGTTTCATGTAATCTAACGTTATTCATTTGCCACTATCTTTAACAGATCCTTAACTAATCTCATACTGAAATTGTGGAGAAAGATAAAGATAATCCATATACCTAAGAGAGTATCTGGTGATAAGAATTTGAAATTTAGACCCACAGCAATAACCTCACCTTTCCTCAAAACAATGTAAAAATTATTGTTACTACCACTTCACCCGCAATAAAAGACCACATTGATCCGTATCAGTTGGCTCACATATGCAGAAGAAGCGCTTTATGTGTTGTTGCTGTTCTGCATCACAACATAGTGTTCAGCTTGGGAAAGAGTAAGAGGTATGTTCCATGCGCATTTCTGAATCATGCTTTTGATACTATACTAAGACTAATTTACTTGTCAAGTTAATCACTCTCAACACTGACTGCTGGATAACCAATTGGATATGTTCTTATTTCTCTGAAAAGGGACAGTACACTGTGTTTGAAGGGAAGTGTCCAACGTCTATACTGTCGCATGATGGTGTGCCACACCGAGCTGTTCTTTCACTTCTTTTTTCCCGCATAATCTGCCATCATCCAAAGGAAACACTCGTGGAATATGCAGACGATTTCTATGTGTGCCGATTTCTACCCTTTTGTCTCGTATTGGGTGGTGGCCTGTTGATTGTCTCATAATTAATCCGTCTAAATGTCGAGCTGCTAACTTGAGCCTGAGACATGAACAGCATCTAAATACATGTTGGGGTCTCATAATGCTTGTGCCATTAGAGACTTTGATAAACACTGTCGAAGGTCAATTATCTTGATGTTACCTTTTCCTCTGATCTCTCTTGGTCTTCTCATGTTTTACTGTTATCGAAGAAAGTTTCCCGTCTGACTTACTACGTGGGGAGGCTGTGTTTTTGGGATTACTCGACATTTACTCTTACAATCTGTCGATTCCTCCATATTACCAGTTATTCTTTGCTGTCCTGCTTTATTCTTTCCCGGGCTTTTGAGATAAAAACTGCTGTGTCGCGGAGAGTTCTGAAGTCAATTAAAAAGGTGTGCGGTGAATCTTTCGAAGTCATTAATATGGTTGTGGATAAACATCTAAAGTCTTGCAAACTCCTGGTAGGTGTTATCAAGTAATAAACATTCCCTTCATTCACGTATTTCTGATATATCCTCAGTTAGAACGAGACGTCAATGCAATAAAATCCATGCATGCAAGCAAAGGTTTAAAAGTTCGATAATACCTTACCTAGCAAATATAATCTGTGACGAACACGTTGTTAGAGTTAACGTAGTCAATAACTTGTATCATTGGACGTCTTTCACTTGAAAAGTTGTGCGGATTCAGTTCTTTTTTGTTGTTTTTGTAAAAGAAACTTGTTGAAATACTTCGTGCTGAGAATTCTATGTTGTACCAAAATATAACATTGAATAGAGCTATTAATAATAATGAACAAAATCTTCAAGTTGACCACAGCTCCTACCTTAATTTAGACACCTTTCTAAAATGTTTCCTACTATTAGTTCGTCAAAACATACTTCAAACAAATGAATAGGCAGTTATAGGAAATCGGGTTATTTTTAAAGGTTTGTTTGTAGTTTCTTCGCATCACCAATAATCATGTACATAGTTCTTAGGTAAATCACAAGCACATAATTGTGCAATGGTCCTGTGGATGGTGCTTAGCATGTAATCTTCGTTCTAGATACAACGTAGATCAAAAGTATTAAGCGTTCTCTACAACATAGCTTTGACATTATGTCATACCGTATGGTTCACAATTAATACGTCTAGCAAAGTCAAATGTATTCAGAACTTAGTAGGGGTAAATATATCCCGGCTTCCCTCGTAATCAATTATGGACTTAAATCGCGTTAGTAAATAACGGAATGAAAGTAAGTCAAGCACGAGAATAACGTTTGAATACATTCAGAGTAATGCACAGAAGGAAAAGAAGCGAAAAGAATCAGAGAATGTATATGGGACAACTCAATTTAATCAAATATGACTATATATCTTTAGTCAAACACATAGCGAATAGAGTAAGTAACTAACATACATTCAATCACATAGAAGCAGTCAGAATTTAATAAATGAATAAGTGACAAGGTAAAAATGTGGCTTAAGAAGAATGAGTAGATTGGTCTGTCTAGAGGCTAGAATAACCCATGTCGGCTGGAAATAGTACCAGCCCCTAAAATACACAGTTATTATACAATATAATGTAAATGAATATAAATTAATGAAATAGTATCAATCACGTACTATATCAATAAATAACTGAAAGAAAACATGAACACAACTATTTCAATAAGTCCTATACAGAATAAATGGAATATGACTAGCAGGAAGATTTAGAAAGAGCATTACTTCATCCTGTTTGAGAATCATCAGTTGTCCCAGAGTTCATGTCCACTATATCAAGGTGCTTAGCGTTTTTTCAGTGATTTAGTTTTCTACGGGATGAGATCGCTAACCCCATACTCAAGGTGACCTGCACAATATGCACATATCCAAATTGAGATTAATTATATTTCTGTTAAAAATACAGACACCGGAATAATTTAAAATGATTATAAATCGGATTAAAATTGATAGTGATTAGCTATATGGATGTATTAGCTATGCAAATAACGCGTTAGTTAGTGTAAACCAAAGGATACTGAGTTCAAGTCCTGAAATGAATATGAACTTACTACCTGGGATCAAGACACATTCAACTAACAAAAAAATATCTAAATAGGACGTAGTAATGCATTTTCTTTTTGATGTCATCTACTATTCACATTTTGAGGGGAGCCCTTCACTTGGGATCCTCAAGGCCAAAGGAGAAGAGAAAGAAACCAAAGAACACATTACGCTGACAAATGGAAACAGATATGAGAAGAATGAACAACAATTGGATAGAACTAGAAAGGAAGGCTCATGATAGAGTGAGTTTGAGAATGCTGGTTGGTGGCCTATACTCCATGGAGAGCAACAGACGTAAGTAATGAAGTAAGCACTAGTTATATTCCATCTATTCTGTATAAATTTCTACTAATTCAACTTAATTAAGGTAATAATTAACCAGTTATCAAAATTCTTTTATTCATTCTATTAAATTAAAATTAAATCTTATTATAAATGTTAATCACTAATTTAAAGTACAGTTCAGATCGGGTTGCCATGGTGAATTATTTATGTATGTTACTAGATTTAATACATTAATAATAATTCCTTTATATACATAGTTCCGTTTATTATCTTAAAGGGAAAAGATTCGTTAAGTTTTAATCAGCTATTTACAATCTACTTAATAGTGTTTTAGATCATTGGCATATTTATACATAAGAGGGTGATTAAAGCTGATTGTATGTATCATGATGTAGCGAAGATTTTGATAGAGTTCAATGACAGCGATGTAATTTGAACTTGAAAAAGAGTTGAAATAAGGAATGACGTAATAATTAAAACATTGGTGGGGGGCGGGATACTGTTACCAGGGCAATGAAAGATTTATTACTGTCTCTATTTGGATACATAGATCTGGTTTTAGATGGTTAATTGCTATCACTTCGGCAAATTTCGAAAGGTTAGAGTTTGATTGTTTGTTAATCATATTAAAGGACTTTAGTGTATCGACTTTATATCCTTTAATCAGTTACATAACAATCATTTTAAACCTTACTTACTTACTTGAGACTCTTACTCCCAATGGAGCATAGGCGGCCGACCAGAATTCTCAAACCCACTCTGTCCTGAGGCCTTCCTTTCTACTTCTATCAAATTGTTGTTCATTCTTCTCATATCTGTTTCCATTTGTCGGTGTAATGTCTTCTTTGATATTCTTCTTTTCCATTGCACTTGAGGATTCCAAATGAGGGCTTGCCTTGAGTTATTTCCTCAATGTGTGTCCTATCCACTTCCAGCACTTCTTTCTGATTTCTTCCTCCGCTGGAATCTGGTTCGTTCTCTTCTACAGTAGATTGTTGCTGATAGTGTTTGGCCAACGGATTCAAAGTATTTTGCGTAGACAACTGTTAATAAACACTTGTATCTTCTGCATGATGGCTTTCGCAGTCCTACAGGTTTCCTCCCCATACAGTAGAAACATTTTGACATTTGTATTGAAAATTCTGGATTTGTTGTTGGTTGACAGACAGTTGTTTTGAGTTACAGATGTTCTCCAGTTGTAAATATGCTGCTTTTGCTTTGCCGATTCGCGCCTTCACATCTGCATCAGAGTCACCGTGTTCATCGATGATGCTGCCCAGATTTGTAAAGGTTTTTACATCTTCCAAATCTTCTCCGTTAAGTGCAATTCGATTGGTACATGCTGTGTTGTATAGGAAAATCTTGCTTTTCCCTTTGTGTATGTTGAGACCTACTGCTGCTGAGGCTGCTGCTTCACTGGTCGTCTTCTCCTGAGTTTGTTGTTGCGTGTGCGATAGAAGAGCCAGATCATCTGCGAAGTCTAGATCGTCCAGCTGCATCCTAGATGTTCACTGTATCCCATGCTTCCTCGCAGATGTTGACATCTTCAATATCCAGTCGATCACCAGGAGAAAGAGAAAGGGTGAGAGTAGGCAATCTTTCCTGAAACCAGTCTTTGCTTCGAACGAGTCTGTGAGCTGTCCTCCATGCCTGATTTTGCAGTTTAATCCATCATAGGAATTCCGTATGATATTGACTATCTTCTCAGTCACGCTGTAATGTCGAAGAAGCCTCCATAGTGTTGTCCTGTCCGCGCTATCCAATGCTTTTTCGTAGTCAATGAAGTTGATGTAGAGTGATGAATTCCATTCAATTGATTGTTCCACAATGATCCGTAGAGTTGCGATTTGCTCTGTACACGATCTATCCTTACGGAATCCTGTCTGTTGGTCTCGAAGTTGGTCATCTATGGAGCCTGTCATTCTGTTTAACAATACCCTGTTGAAAACTTTTCCTGGTATTGAAAGAAGAGTGATGCCTCTGTAGTTATCACAGTTGCTGAGATCGCCTTTCTTCGGTATTTTGATCAGGTATCCTTTTTTCCAGTCTGTTGACACTTGTTCTTCATTCCAAATCTTCCTGAATAGAATGTTGAGTATCTTTGTAGTTACTGCTTCGTCTGCTTTCAGTGTCTCTGCTGGAATATTGTCTGGTCCTGCTGCTTTGCCACTCTTGATTTGTCTGATGCCCATGCTGATCTCTTCAATTGTTGATAAGCCAACATGAATTGGAAGGTTCGTGTGTGTTGCTTCAGTGTTGGGTGAGTTCAGTGTAGTTGATCAATTCAAGAGTTCTTTAATGTGTTCTTCAATGTTACCGATTACTTTGCCTTTCTTGCTTTTCACTAATCATCCTAGTTTACAATAATTTCCAGCAAATTTCTTTGTTGTTTTTAAAGTTTATACGGAATTAAATCGATTTCTTTTCAATTAAACAAACTATTACTATAATTGGAAGTTTCTATCTTATAAGTAAACATATTCACCTACACTAATCATACTACTTATATTAAAAGAGCATCTTTTTTTTTTAAAGTTTAAATCACGTTGTTTCTTTACGTGACAATTTAAACAAAATGATAATGAACAATCTATTGTCATTAGATTTAATAGTACATGTTTAATCCTTTTTTTGTTATTCTATAAGACTCTACTGTTATTCAATGAATTAAAAGTTCATTTGATGACTACTTATAAGCATATACAATTTCATATCTATATAATGAATTAATGATAATTAGTAATAACTCTGCCTGGAATTCCTCTGAGGCTACTGCTGATCCTAAAAAGGAGGTTTTGGGTATGAGGTTCGTAACCCCACCTTGTAGAGAACTAACTTGCTATGGTGAATTATGTATACATGTTACTAGATTTAATACATTAATAATAATCCCTTTATAAACAAAACCCCTTTCGATAATAATCATCTGCTCAGTAGTGACTGACTTCAAGAGACATTCTTGAAATTCTAGTGAGAAGCCGTGACCAGTGGAGTTCGAGTAGATCTGTTGTGAGATATCAGCTCACTGAAGACAACGATGACGGTGGCGTAATTTCGTGCATTGGTTGAAGTTAGACATTAACACCATTGGATGCCGGCTGGTTCAGTGGTCTAGTTGGTTAAGCGCTCGCGTGCGAGACTGATATGTTCTGGGTTCGAATCTCACGGGGCGGGATCGTAGATATGCACTACTGAGGAGTCCCACAGTAGGACTAAACGGCCGTCCAGTGTTTCCAGATTTTCCATGGTGGTCTAGCTTCAATTGACTCATGATTTCACTTATTGGAATCATTAATCATAAAGAAAAATGAGTAATCTTATGAACTTTCAGTTGATCTATTGACTATTATTATTGCTAAGTTATTTTCGATTTATTAGTTACACTCTTTCAAATATGGAATATATAGAACTCAAAATAACTGTCTGTCAGCTAATATCAAGGTCAGATTCTTCAATACCAACATCAAGACAGTTCTAATGTACGGAGTTGAAACGTGGAGAACTACTACTACCACTGCCAGGGGGGAATTCCTTCACTGTTTACTGACTCAATAAGCAGTTTACTTGGCACAAACAAACTAGCGTGACAACTGAATGTACGCCTACTTTAATAAAGGCATATATCAAAAGGTGATTTAATGATAAAAATAATACCATTCATATATTAACTGAATAAATATAATAAACCCATGGTGGTTGGAGGTAGTCAACAAGAGACCCTGAACCTAGGTTTCGTGCTACTTGTCACTCGTCAGCAAGGCGTACCTGTAATCTTGATGGAACAGTCAGAGACATTACCACTAAGCTATTCGGGTCGCCGCTGGTCGATAGAATTCGATCTGCACTAAGAAGGACCTAACATTGATCACTACCCAATTATAATAAACCCATAACTAGAATTTAAGGAATGAATATCAACAAAGGAAAGAAAATAGAGAATAACTAACTTATGATTCGTTTTGAAATGATTTAATTCAGTATTTATTGAGTACCGTTGTTAGTGACAGAAAATGTAAAAATATGAAACTAAGTTATAGTCAATTTATACGAATATTCGTCAAGATTAGAACGAATAGTTCGACAGTAATTGAGCTCCGAGTATAGAGAAGTCATTATATGTGAAAATTATATTTGAAATATTCTCAGCGATTGAAATTTAACTAATTCCAACGTTTCGTCCAGCTAACTTGTCTGGACTTCTTCAGGGTAATAATCAAAATCAAAATACTTCAGAAAGGTTTTAACACCCATAAAGAAAGATTGACAGCAGAAGCTCTGCATATATGGGCGAAAAAGAACAGCCTGAACCGAAAAGATGGTATTCAAATGGCAACTACCTGGCAAATTTCGTTTGACAAGTAAATTTGGAACCTATCTCTTGTTTAAACCTGTTTTTAATATCACATGCATCGTTATTATTATTGAAAGAACTGAATGAGTTTCTAAACAATACAATTTATGTTTTGACATGCACATCGATCTTTCATTATCAAGTTTTCCATCCTTGAACTTGAACTTTCTTTATTTATTCCTTCATATCAATCTCTCACACATACATACATACATACATACACACACACTCACACACATACGATTTGTTACTCAGTTAAGTATTTCCATGTAGTTGAATTCATCACATGATTTGTAGTCAACTGACTCATTTTATCCTATTTTACAAAAAAATCAACACCCAAATATGATTGGTTTAACACAGTATAATCCGCCTGTAGCTCTTATAGGGTTGCTGCCGGTCCCAAGCCCGGGTAAAGGAGGAGGGTTGGGCATGGGGTTAGCGTCCCCATCCCGTAGAAAACTAACTCGCTAAAAAAACGCTTACCAGAAAAAATAATCCAAACCATTTTAACTCTGCCCTGGGAGTTAGAAGGTCTTCATTTAGAAGAATTATGACGCTTCATGGTGAAAGCCGAGTTCCTTCGGAAGCCACGAGGCCGATGCCCCTTCTAACAACCAGAGCAAAAATTTTCATAGGTACATGGAACGTTCGAACAATGTGGGAAACCGGGAAGACCAGTCAAATATCAATGGAAATGAGGAGATACAACTTGGCAGTACTGGGAATCAGCGAAACCCATTGGACCCAAGCTGGACAACAAGGGCTAAATACGGGAGAGATGCTGCTATACTCCGGTCACGAAGAGGACAATGCTCCACACACTCAGGGAGTCGGTCTTATGCTGTCCAAAGTAGCACGAAATGCACTTGTAGGATGGGAATCTCACGGATCCAGGATCATCAAAGCATCATTCAAAACAAAGAAGAAGGGGATCTTAATGAATATTATCCAATGTTATGCACCCACCAATGATAGCAACGACGATATTAAAGATCAATTCTACGAGCGGCTGCAGTCAGTGATAGAGAAATGCCCAAGAAAGGACCTCACCATTCTAATGGGAGATCTAAATGCCAAAGTCGGAATAGACAACACTGGATATGAAGATATTATGGGACGACATGGACTGGGAGAAAGAAACGAAAATGGAGAAAGATTTGCAAATCTATGTGCATTCAACAAATTGGTCATAGGAGGCACAATATTTCCACACAAGCGTATACACAAGGCTACATGGATCTCACCGGACCACACTACAGAGAACCAAATAGATCATATTTGCATCAACAAAAAATTCCGAAGGACAATGGAAGATGTGAGAACCAGGAGAGGTGCTGACGTAGCTTCAGATCACCACCTAGTTGTAGCCAATTTGAAACTGAAGCTAAAAAAGAACTGGACAAGTGGACAAACAGCAATACAAAGGTTCAATACAGCCTTCCTTCGAGATACTGACAAACTCAATGAATTCAAGATAGCTCTCAACAACAGGTTCCAAGCCTTACAAGATCTACTGAAAGAAGAAGAAACTACTATGGAGGACAACTGGAAAGGCATCAAGGAAGCATTAACTTCAACGTGTCAAGAGGTTCTCGGTCTAAAGAAATACCATCATAAGGAATGGATCTCTATAGAAACACTGGACAAGATCAAAGAAAGGAAGAACAAGAAGACAGCAATTAACAACAGCCGAACACGAGCAGAGAAAGTCCAAGCACATGCTGAATACATAGAAGCAAACAAACAAGTGAAGAGGAGCATTAGAGCCGACAAGAAGAAATACGTGGAAGAACTAGCAACGACGGCAGAAAAAGCTGCTAGAGAAGGAAATATGAAACAGCTTTACGATACAACGAAGAAACTATCAGGGAAATACAGTAAACCAGAGAGGCCGGTCAAAGACAAAGAAGGCAAGCCAATCACCGAAATTCGACAACAACGTAACAGATGGGTAGAATACTTTGAGGAACTCCTGAATAGGCCGGCTCCAATGAATCCACCGGACATCGAAGCAGCACACATAGATCTTCCTATAGATGTCAATCCACCAACTACGGAAGAAATTAGAATGGCCGTCAGACAAATCAAGAACGGGAAAGCAGCAGGACCCGACAACATACCAGCTGAAGCACTGAAATCAGACATCGAAACAACCACAAGCATGCTTTATCTTCTATTCAAAAAGATTTGGGAGGAGGAACAAGTGCCGATGGACTGGAAAGAAGGACACCTCGTCAAGATTCCAAAGAAAGGAGATCTGAGCAAATGTGAAAACTACAGAGGCATAACACTACTGTCAATACCAGGGAAAGTCTTCAACAGATTGTTGCTGAACCGGATGAAGGATGCAGTAGACGCCCAACTTCGAGATCAACAAGCTGGATTCCGTAAGGATCGGTCGTGCACAGACCAAATTGCAACACTACGGATCATCGTCGAACAATCAGTTGAGTGGAACTCATCACTATACATCAACTTCATTGATTATGAAAAGGCATTCGACAGTGTAGACAGGAGGACGTTATGGAAACTTCTTCGACACTACGGAATTCCTGAGAAGATTGTCAATATTATCCGGAACTCATACGACGGACTACAGTGCAAAGTAGTGCATGGAGGACAGCTGACAGATGCATTCCAAGTAAGGACCGGAGTCAGACAAGGCTGTTTACTCTCTCCCTTCCTTTTTCTCCTGGTGGTCGACTGGATTATGAAGACCTCAACATCTGACGGAAAACACGGAATACAATGGACAGCTCAGAATCAATTAGACGATTTGGACTTCGCAGATGACCTAGCCCTCCTATCACGTACACACGAACAGATGCAGATGAAGACAGCCAGTGTAGCAGCAGTCTCTGCATCAGTAGGCCTCAGCATACACAAAGGGAAAACTAAGGTCCTCAAATTCAAAGCGGAGAACAGCAATCCAATCACTCTTGATGGCGAAACTCTGGAAGATGTAGAATCCTTCACATATCTGGGAAGCATAATCGATGAACAAGGAGGTTCAGATGCAGACGTAAAGGCGAGGATCGGCAAAGCAAGGGTCGCATTCCTACAATTGAAAAACATATGGAACTCAAAGCAACTTTCAACCAATATCAAAGTGAAAATCTTCAATACGAACGTCAAGGCAGTTCTACTGTATGGAGCTGAAACTTGGAGGACTACAACAACCACAATCAAGAAAGTACAAGCATTTATAAATAGCTGTCTTCGCAAGATACTCAACATCCATTGGCCGGATACCATCACCAACAGCCTTCTGTGGGAGAGAACAAACCAACTTCCAGCTGAAGAAGAAATTAGGAAAAGACGATGGAAATGGATAGGACATACATTACGCAAATCGTCAAACTGCATCACGAGGCAAGCCCTAACTTGGAATCCTGAAGGGAAGCGAAAAAGAGGAAGGCCAAAGAACACATTGCGTCGGATAATAGAAGCAGATATGAAAAGGATGAATTACAACTGGACGGAGATAGAAAGGATTGCCCAGGACAGGGTTGGATGGAGAACGCTGGTGAGCGGCCTATGCTCCTTCACGAGGAGTAACAGGCGTAAGTAAGTAAGTAAGTATATATTTCTTTGATAATTTTTATTTTGATTATTACCCTGAAGAAGTCCAGACAAGTTAGCTGGACGAAACGTTGGAATTAGTTAAATTTCAATCGCTGAGACTATTTCAAATATAATTTTCACATATAATAAGTTATAGTCAGTTACGTATAGCGAATGTACTTTACCAGGATTGATCAGTCTTACGCGTATAGTCGTTTGACTAATCGTCAACTTCGTGACCTTGAATGAGTACTGACTGTATTACAGAAGTATATGAAGTGCACAAAAAAATATTTCATTTTGTGAATTATTTGTATACATAAATCTGAATCACTTTTACTAATTTGGTTAGTTATCAATGATGACCAAACTATTTCTATCTAATTATAATGGTATGGTGTATCTAATTAAACTTGAAGCATTACAATAAACAAGAGCTTAGCATTTAGTTTGTGATGTCACTACAAGATGTCAACCTTGTTGAACGACTATGCCTATATTATGTTGACTTACGAGGAATTATTTCAATCTAACATCTTATTGTTATCAAATATTGATCTTGTATTTCATTATTGAATAGAAGTACACATATCTATGCATCATTTAGAAATGATTTGTGCAACTTTCAATCATGGATTGAGATTTTTGTCATTAGAGTTTGATATAATGGAAAGAAAAGTCAAGATTATTTCCGTTTCGATTCAGTGCGATGATCATTCAGTGAGATGTTTGCTTTCTTTTCTCGTACGATATTTTATTCTGTATAATATACGATATTCTTGTATTCCATTAACATGAACTATGCTAAGTATGTGATTTCATCCTAATTATTAATCAACATGGGCGTACAATCAATATATAAATGAGTGTATTTTTGACTAGAGTCGTTGTTAACGTCGTCGTGTTTTGGGGATAATAACTCATCACTTATACCAGTCTTGTGTTCTTACTTTCATGTCGTGGGAATTGCCGACGTCTCTCGTTCCGAGTATAAGTGATAAACGTTTCCGACATAACAATCAGCGACGACTTGATAAAACAAGCAGCATTCCACTGACAAATTATAACAGAAAGTAAAAAGGGGAATACCGAAGAACATACTGAATCAGGAATCAAAAGAACACTGCTAGCCACTATCCATCATTGCTTACAGAAAGCTTGCGAATTAAGGCAATATCGAGGCAATACGCACAGTATACACATATGTCAATAACAGACTGATCAATTGCAGTCCTAAACACATCAATGGGAAGTTACAAGTACAAAACAATACCAAGTGAATATTGAATCTCTACATTCAAATTGTTTCTATCTAACTAATCAATATTCACATGTAAACAGTTACCATCATCATAACAATAATTTTTATTGATTAGAATATTATTGATTAATTACAATGCATTACGATCAATATAATTTAAATAATTAATCTGATATAAATGTGATACATTTAAGGGTATCAGTTCACTATAACAATGATGAGAATGATGATGTTGATGAGGATGATGATGATGATGATTAGATTGCACTTCATATAAAATAAATTATATCTAAGTAAAGATCTAATTATAGGTAACTTCTGTGAATTGACAGTTGTCCACGCAGAATACTTCGGATCCGTTGGCCAGATACTATCAGTAACAACCTACTGTGTGAGAGAACAAACCAGATCCCAGTGGAGGAAGAAATCAGGAAGAAGTGCTGGAAGTGGATAGGACACACATGGAGGAAATCATTCAACTGTGTCACAAAACAAGCCCTCACTTGGAATCCTCAAGGTCAAAGAAGAGGAGGAAGACCAAAGAATACATTACGCCGACAAATGGAAACAGATAGGAGAAGAATAAACAAGAATTGGATGGAACTAGAATAGAAGGCCCAGGACAGAGTAGGTTGGAGAATGCTGGTCGGCGGCAAATGCTCCATTGGGAGTAACAGGCGTAAGTAAGTAAGTAACTTCTGTGAATTATTAATGAACTAATATTATACAATACATTCTTATTGTATAACTATTCAGTGACTAGATTGTGTGTATCTATATTCCTTTCATTATAAGCTTCATTTTGATCTATAGATTGTTATTATACGATTTAGCGTTCTTGAGTTATGTCCAGTCTATTCATTGCAGTCTCCCACATTCACAACCACTCTTTTGGCTAGATCTTGTACAAATTTGCATTTCCTATTTTGTAGTACGATGTAGTGTGGTTGATTTGTTTATAAACCAGTTGTGTGTCAGGGCTCAGTAGCTAAGTGGAAAATGAGGTGGTATTTAGATTAGATGGTGGTTGGAGGTAGTCAACAGGAAACCCTGGACCCGGGTTTCGTGCTACTTGGCACTCGTCAGCAAGGTGTATCTGTAATCTTGAGGGAACTGGTGTTCCCTGGTGGATTCGATCTCGTGTCACCCAGCTTCACAGTCCAGGGTTTCCTGTTGACTACCTCCAACCACCATCTAATCTCAATACATAGTGCTCGCAGTGTCGAGTCACCTAGACTGGTGGCCACATTGCAACATGATCGATAGCATTCGATCTGCACTAATAAGGACTAGACAAGCATGAGATTGATCACCACCCAGTGACCAATCAATTGTGAGGTGGTATTTGAATCGAACAGTACTGGATTCGAGTCCCAGAGTGAACATCAACTCTGAGATGCAGGTACACCTAGCTGACGAGTCCCAAATAGGACGAAACGTGAGTCTTGGATTCCACTGCTAGCTACTATCCATCTTTGCTTAGAATGCTTGTGACGTAAGGCAATATCGAAGCAGTCCGCACGGGATGCATATATACCAATAACAGCGAGACTGATCAATTAAAGTCCTAAATAACAATGGGAAGATACAAGTAAATAACACCAAATATAATAGAGGCTATGGTTGGCATTCTGGACTAAACCGGCTAGGTTAGACAAAGAAAAAGGACGAATAAGTAGGTTAGGCTACTCATACCAGTCAATACATGATTATTGTCATCCAGTATTAAGATTATTTAAGTTATACACCGATTGACGATATTTAATAGGTCACAAATATCCTAACAATGATTAAAATAACCGATTATGTCATTGAATGGTAAATATATAAGTCTATAGAAGAATGGAGAAGATTACATCATACATTGATTCAAGACTCTTATTATCAAATGAGGTTACGTTATAATCAAAGAGTAAACATGAATGTCCAAATTAAGTAAATGATTTTGTTAAAAAGAAACATAATGGAAACGTTATCGATAAGCAACTTCAATTGTAGATATGTTGATCTTATACTTTGCCGATCCGCACTTTCACATCTACATCAGATCTACCGTGTTCATCAATGATGCTAGATGTTCATTGTAGCCTGTGCTTCCTCTCGGATGTTGACGTCTTTATAATCCAGACGATCACTAGAAAGTGAAAGGGTGATAGTAAACAACCCTGCTAACCTTGGCAATATGTGCTTTATAACCGAAGATGGATAGTAGCTAGCACTAGAATCTAAGACGCACGTTTCATCCTATTTAGGACTCATCAGCTGAATGTACCTGCGTCCCAAACTTGTTGATGTTTACTTTGACATACCGTTGACTTTAAATACCATCTCATTATCCAACTAGCTACTGAGTCCTAACAGCCACTTGCTTGTGCATTGGCATGATCTTAAATTCACACACCATTATCGCACACAAATACCATGTCGCACATATATTCTTCTTGTTCTCAATTATCCAGTGTTACGACAACAAAACTACGATAAATTTACTGTCTTTGTGTTTATGGATCGTAGTGATATCCTCATTACATGATTGATCTGGATACATATCTCAAATTATAACAATTATAAGTGAAATTGCTAACTACTTATAATTTTGGATTAAAAGATTAAAAGAAACTAGAACACGCTTACTCCTGACAATTTAAATAACTATCAAAAGGGAGGTTTTGTGGAGATTTTAATAATTTGATAGTTAAATTTATGAGTCAATCTAAGCCAGATCACCAATGAAAACCTGAAAGTACTGGACGACTGTTTCATGCTAGTATAGAACTCCTCAGCAGTGCGCATTCATGATCTTTCTCGTAGAATCCGAACCTAGGACCTTCGATCTCGCGCGCGAGCACTTAACCTCTAAACCAATCTACATAAAACCCTTCTAATAATGCTGAAATTCTTAATACGTGATTTAATAGAAACAGTGTGCTTCTGCATGAGTTGCTGAACATTATCTGTATATCATTGGTTAACAACTAATCCCAAGATGTTGAACAAACGAACAACGGAATTTTTTACTTCGAATCTAAAGTATTTCGATATGTCACTTTTTTCCACTAATCAGACACATCTCGAACTCGATCTGTGCTTCTTATTGATTTTATGAGAAACCTACTTTCCTGTTGCTTCTGAACACAACGAACAATGTTTTATGGTTAAATTTATCAAGTAAATCATTTTGTTGTATCAAAAGATGAATAAAGAATAATACTAGAACTTTCGTGTTCTTCTTTCATTAGGTGTATCGAATTCTCTTAACTCTTCGGAATATCTCGATACTTTAAGTGAGTGTACTAATCACTGATGAGTCAGTGGTTATGTTTATATTATCTTCCAAGAATTTAGGTCTCACAAATCATCTTCACATTTTGGAACAGAGCAAATATTGATTTCTTTATATCATTAGGTTGAAACACACAACATATACTGAAGTTGACCTATTTAACGTAGATTCTACTCACTATGTGACTGCACAAACATGTTGTAAGATATAAAATCGTCTAAGTTTTTGTATGAACCATTTGATTTCGAGGTTATTGCTATAAAACAGTAAACTTAATTAGATGTGCTTAGATTCAAGAAGTGTATTAATTGTAAGTTACACTGAGCCATCTTGTGGCGATGTGCATACCTGTTACAGTTATGAATTAGTCAATGGTAGTTAGAGTATGGCTACATAGAGTTGAAGGTCTCTTATGACGCTGGAGGTTCGACATTGGTATTGTGGATGGTTCGGCATTAGTTTGGCAAGTTTTCCTGACTTTTCATGAAAAAAATTGGTTTGCTGGTTAACTGATTTCATTCATACTGGTGATTGCTTTTCAGTGTTCTTGAGGTTCATTGTCATTGGGACATTGTAAGGCATGTCGCCATTGCTAACATTAATGAGTTTGACTCTTGTGTAAGCGGAATAGGTCAACTTTGGCCTGTTCGTACTATGTATAATTGATTCACGCGATCATTGATCGGAATAACTATACATGTGATGTGAATGTGTATATGAATGGTGCGAATGATCCACCAGGGTGCTTGGTACCCGTATGGTTACGCCACAGGATTGAGCTGTACCATTCAGATTGTAGCGTTAAAGCCTGTACAGTGTCTGGTTCTCCTGTGAAGCGGGATTGAGCTGTACTGCTCGGTTTATAAAATTTAAGCCTGGGCGGTGTCTGTCTCTCCTGTTAAACGGGGTTGGGTTGTACTGTTTAGGTTGTCACGTGAAAGTCCGGATGGTGTCTGGTTTTCCTGAAAACCAATGTAAAATTACCCTGACCCACAAGGGTATATTATATAACTAACTGTTAGAGTATGAAGTAGATACCGTTAAACAAACAATCTCATTACTATTATTTATATCGCACTGAATTTTCAGCATGTTGAAACTTGATAACTTGCACTTCGAATGTCCACTGTTCACTACAAATTACAATCATCCAAACAGAAAGTACCCTCATCCCAATGATCGATTGTTGATCCAATATTATTGAAAGGCAGTTTGTTCACAGAAAATGATCTTTCGAAAAGTTAGTTTGCATTACATCAACTATGTGATTTTCGTACTACATGCCTCAAATGATCATATAAATGTACTCGGTGCCATTACTCTATTCATCTTATCAGTTATAAATAATAGTTGACAGGTTCCATTCATCCTCACTTCACTTAATAAATGTGACTTCAGAATGGAGTTTTGTGAAGATTTTAGTACGGTTTTAATAGTTGAATTTATGGGTCACCACCACCATGGAAGACCTAAAAGCACTGGGCGGCCGTTTCGTCCTATTGTGGGACCCTTCAGCAATGCGCATCCACGATCCCGCCTGGCGAGATTCGAACCCAGGACCTATCAGTCTCGGATGCAAACGCTCAACCAACCGTGTTAATATCTAACTTCAACCAATCCACGAAATTGAGCCACCGTCCACTATTGTCATCAATGAGTTACTATCTTATAAGAGACTTGGTTGAATACCACTGGTCACGACTTCTCATTAGAACTTCAGGATCTACCTCTTGAAGCCAATCACTACTAATATACTAAACTTTGACAATTTGTATAGTTAGCATAACTTCGATTCTTTTTTCTTTCTTCTCTTTCAATTAGAATGATAATAATCATAATTACATTATGTAACATTCTATATGTACGTGTGAATGTATTTCAATTAAACTAATACATATCTATGATGGTACATATGATTATGGTTACATGTGAATTAGTTTTAAAACAACTAACAACCAAAAACAAAACGTGTATTTGTAATGACAGTAACAAGTTGTTTCATTATTTAACCATTCATTATTAATAATCATTTAAAAAGAGGTCATTGAAATCAACATAAAATCATGAATATTGTTTAGATTAATACTAAACAATTTTCTATATGACAAGCCATCACTTCACTTATCAACCAATTAGATACTTACTCACTTACTTACTTTTGTTACTCCTCGTGGATGAGTGTAGGCCGCTCACCAGCATTCTCCATTCAACCACTGTCCTCAACAATCCTTTTCAGCTCTTTCCAGTTGTTATTCATCCTTTTCATATCTAATTCTATTCCCCGATGTGATGTGTTCTTTGGCCTTCCTCTTTTCTGTTTCCCTTCAGGATTCCAAGTTAGGGCATGCCTCATGATGCAGTTTGATGATTTGCGTAATGTATGTCCTATCCATTTCCATCGTCTTTTCCTAATTTCTTCTTCAGCTGGAAGCTGATTTGTTCTCTCCCACAAAAGGCTGTTGCTGATGGTATCCGGTCAATGGATGTTGAGTATCTTGCGTAGTCAACCATCTATAAATACTTGTACCTCCTTGATTGTGGTTGTTGTAGTTCTCCATGTTTCAGCTCCGTACAGTAGAACTGCCTTGACGTTTGTAATGAAGATCCTCACTTTGATATTGGTTGAAAGTTGTTTTGAGTTCCATATGTTCTTCAATTGTAGGAATGAGGCCTTTGCTCTGCCAATCCTCGCCTTTACGTCTACATCTGAACCTCCTTGTTCATCGGTGGTGCTTCTCAGGTATGTCAAGGATTCTACACCTTTCAGAGTTTCTCCATCACGTGTGATTGGGTCGGTGTTTTCGGTGCTGTTGAAAATTTGTTTTCAGAAACAACTGACTCGATACCTACCTCACTGGAGGATCTAGTTAGGTTTAAGACCACGTTAGTTGATAGCTGCTAAAATACAAGAATAGTAAGGGTACCACAAGTCATCTACTAACCAAACGTGTACAGAAAAAATCCTTCTGTCTGCCATTATAATCACTACTATAGTTTTACAGTTATCCGTTACATGAGAAATTTGGTTAGATGTCTCACTAGCAGAGCTAAAAAGATCTGTTCAGTAGATACTTTAAGTCAGGAGCTGTAATTTATCAACAACTCACTGATCGAGATTGGCTACTCCAGTGCGTTCACAAAAAAGTACATGTATAATATTAAAAATGAGTCGCAGATTTCGACTGTTCTAAAGAAGCCTTTATTCATCAAAGTACTCTGCAAGACAGACTAACGAAAGCAATTCGCAGAATATTCTACGCAGCCAATCTTGCGTTGACTTTCTCAAGTCGACCAGTGATGTCTACTCAAACGAAGGATAAGTTACCTGAGTTGGCCTCCTGAATGTGCATTAACAAATTCAGCTGCTTCTGTGAAGATAGCTGTATCGGGTGTACTATCAGGCAACTTAACCAACGAATGAGTGAACATTTACCTGCAAGGTTTATGAAAGGCCAGACAAAAACAATACACAATTCTATCTTGACACATCTAATTGATAACGGTCATAATGTAGATGAATCAGAATCATTTCAAGTGATCTATTGTTCCCATCTTCTACATATAGCTGAAGCCACAGGAATTCGTACATTCAACCCCAATTTATGTAAACAGAAGAAATTTTTGATCCCCCTATCCCTTCCATGACCAGATATAACTTAACATTATTTTCACATCCTATATTTGTTTGTAATTTTCCACCTCTTGCCGTTTATATTCTTCATTATCTCATTGTGTACACACTTCTTATTACTTAATGGTTCTAATGTTTTGTGATGATTATTTAAAGTCTATTGATCCACGTTCGACCTTCTATTTCTCATGTTGAACTATTGATAAGACTTTTATTATCGTATTTTATTATTCTTACTACTTACTATCAGTACACCTTTCATCCTACTACTATCAAGTTGTACTTTTATCTATTATGTGCGGTGATGTAATCTATTTCATTGTGATGATTGACCCATATTGCCTTGATCGGTTTGACATTTTTGTAATACATATATATGTATACTAGAGTAAAGCCAGTCAGTCAGTTGGTCACTTTAGTTGTTGAAGTTAATGGTATTGTGTTTTCTTTCATTGGATCACAACTATCAAAGCTCAAATTCAATTAGATAATATGTGCCTTCTATGTTTTCAATTAACTGAGTAGAACTATGGGTTGTGCTACTGATGTTGACGAATATAAGTAGTATGTATCATCAATAGAATATGAAGTGTCTGGAGGTATAAAGTTAAGAAGGGCGAAGAAAACAGAATGAGAACAGAGGATAATTGCTGTGGAAGCAAGAAACAATGAATTCTAAGATGATTGGTTGACATTTTGCAAATGAAGTATTTACTGTATGGTTCTTAGATTTTACTAAGATATTCTGTACTGTTTTATTCAAATACATTCGATTGTTCCCACTTGGTGTTCTCATTCTCTACAGAACAACCGAAGCATTTTGATGATTTCTTATTCTTTGACAAATTACAAATGGATCAATGAACGTAACAAATAAGTGAAGAGGATCAAATGTATAACGTTATTATCATTATCACTAAAGGCGTTAGTAAGAAGGAAGAAATGTGAGATGTTTGTGATGAGGTAAATTTTCAAGGACAATTTGAATGATGATACAACGATGAAGATTGACTAATGAATACTTGCTATTCTTGGCTTGTTACATGTTCGTTTATGTAGTTTATGAGCATCTTCAACTGCTCCTTTTTGTACTTTTTTATTAATATGTTGACAAGAACACAATATATATCCAATGTTCCATTCATTTCGTTATGAATCTGTGAATACTCAGACAATTTTGGTCTTCAGCCATCAAGCATCGTGACAAATCCCATTCTAAGCATAGTTTACATCCAAACAAAGTCAGCACATACAGAAATACTTTCATGTACTACACATCTGATGCAGTACATCAGAAGTAATTTAAACTCACTCGTCAAATCCCATAGAAACCTAATACGACAAGGGTATCGTTAAGCATGAACACATAGTATAACAATACTAACAATCAGTAATTTTGAACTCCGAATCTTCCAAAGATGAAACGGCACCAGACTGGAGAGTAAATAGTTTGACTTATCTGTTGAATGCTTTCAAAGTATACTATTCATCATTATCAATTTCCAAATGCTGTGTGACAAATTATGCTAATATTTTTGCTGCAATCTGAAAGGAAGTATTTCTAACGCTAGTTCACCTTAGAGCAACATTCTCAAATGTATCTAATTACTTTTACATTTATTACTATGAATAACATGATCTGAATAAGTAGGAATGTTCCATGGACATGCCTTTTTGTTCTATAGTAAGTCAACGCTCATATTAGTGGCAAATATATTGAAGACTTAGTTCATTGCAATTATTCTTCCGAACACATGATTAATCTACTTAGTAATCAACCCACTTTATTATTTCTTATTGAATTCATATAACTTTAGTTTTCGGTAGAAGTCATCATCAACTGACAACATTCATAAAACACCACGATCAGAATAAGGTTTTAAGAGTTAAACTGGAGTTACAAGTTAGATTTACAAGTTGAGGTCATGCTGTTGTAGTGACTCACTTTTATCACGAGTACACGATTGGTTCGATCAAAACAATTAGCATAACCAGATTACATTTAGCACAAATTACAGAATTACTTGGTAAAATAGAAAAACCATATAGTAAATCGTTAATTTGCAAAATATCATTCCATCATATCAAACCGGACTGTTGCTGTTGCAAACATCAATCCATTGTCTCACATTTCATTGTTCATGCGATTTCTTACAAATTCCATTGTGTTCTCGTTCTTCCTTTCTTGATCTTCTCCATCTTCTGCTGCCAGACATTACGTTCTTTTAACTCACGTTATATACTACTTATATCAATATAAGTAGCACGCACCACACTCGTCCCCCCTTTTAACAAGTTGCCGTCGTAGTCTTTCTGATCTCCGTACCGCTGTGTTCTTTGGTGCTTTTCGTGACTCACACCCATGATGATCTTGAAACCATCTCTGCAGTTGACTAGCATTTACGCGCTTCTGCTTGTCTTCTCTCCGGATTGTGTAGACCGAGCCGCGTCTCTCCATGATAACATACGGTCCTTCTCACTTTGGGATCAGCTTTCCCGACCCTCTTCCCCTGCTATGTTACTTTTTCGTTCTCTACACTTTACTAGGTCCCCAACTGCAAAGGGTTTCCACGTTCTCCTTTGTTGTTCCGCCTTCTTTATGTCTGATATTTGTTTCTTCTCCACGTTCCTTGTTGCCTCCCTCCTCTCTTTTCTTAACCTTGTTGTCGTCCACTTCTGTTGTTGTGGCCAGGTCTTATTGTGCATTGGAAGTCGTGGTTGTCTGCCATACATGAGCAAGAAAGGTTACTTCTTGGTTGTTCCCTGTATGGAGGAGCGATGCGCCAGCAAAATCAATAGTAACTCTTTCTCCCAATTTCCTCCTTTAGATGCTAACCATTCCTTTAACGTCCGGTTGTTTCTCTCTGTAAGCCCGTTTGTCTGAGGATGATACGGTGTAGTTCGTATTCTCTTGATGCCAAACTGCTTTAAACGGGCTTTAAACTCGTCACTTTCAAAACAGGGACCCTGGTCAGTTAATATCATCTTCGGTATTCCGTGACACTCTACAATATGCCGGATTACCACCTCGGTCACTGTCCTTGCCCGCTGGTCTGCAATGGGTACGGCATCTACCCAACGCGTAGCATGTTCCGTCATCACTAACAGGTAATGGTTACCGCTCGCCGTCTGTAGAAACGGTCCCATCATATCCACCGACCATAGATCACCGACTGCGGTTACTGGGATTGACTGTAATGGCGGTTGTGTATCGATCGCTTTTCATTTGCTGACACTGCTGGCAGGTTAACACGTATTCAGATACATCGTCTCTCATGCTCGGCCAGTATGCACTTTGTCGTAGTAAGTCCGTCGTTCTTGAGATGCCTGTATGTGCTACCTGGTGACACTCGTGTATCACTTTACGCCGCCAGTCTTTCGGGATCCCCGCCACCCAATTCTCATCATCGTCCTGCCAGGTCAGCACTCCTTATGAGTTCACTATCAGTCGTTCCTTTTGCTCAAGCAGCGTTATTACCTCCTTGTCCATTGTTCGTTTATCTACGTCTGCTCCCACTTTTATCACTCTGATTACCTCTCGAAGGTTAGGGTCAGCTTTCTGCTGCCGGACGAGTTCTAACGGGTCTCCCTCTAAACTATTCACCGCGTATGCTGTTAATGGCAGTTCGGCTTCCATGTCTGGTCTTGACAAGTAATCTGCCATTACGTTTTCTTTTCCTGGAACATGGCCGATACTGAAGTCGTATTCTTGCAGGCGTATCATCTATCGCGCCAACTTCCCTCGGGGGTCTCTTGCTGTTTTCAACCACTGCAGGGGTTTATGGTCGGTCTCAATGTGAAATCGTCTACCTAAAAGGTACGGTCTCCATTTTTCTATTGCCCACACGATTGCTAAACACACCTTTTCGATGGTTGAATACTTCTGTTCAGCGGGTGTAAGGACGCGACTCGCGTATTCCACCACTCTATCAGCCTGACTCAACGCAGCACTTATACCATGATCAGTCACGTCTGTGGCCACTGTAAACAGTCTTCCCGGTTCAGGCAGTCTGAGCGTCATCTGGCGATCGTCTAGAATGTTTTTGATTCGGTTGAACTTTAGTTCGGCAGTCTCAGTCCACGTAAACTTGGTGCTGCTCAATAACTTAACTCACGTCATATACTACTTATATCGATATAAGTAGCACGCACCACACTGACTTCTGATATTTGGCTTCCGGTGGATTTTATGCATTTATTTGGCACGTGTTTCTCTGTAGCGGTGTTCATAGTTAATCTCGACTCGACGCCACGCCACACTGTCATCATAAAGTGACATCGGCTATAATTCAACGTTCTGCCACCCTTCTTTTGACAAACCTGGGAAACTTAGGGTTGAGATTTAAGATAAGAGTAACGATATCATGTACTTTAAGACATAAATTGTCCTAGTAGCAGATATGTTATACCATTGAATCCAAGCACCATCTGAAACACAACATTTGGTTGTACAGTTTATATTCTCAATGATTTCAAACATGTTAGGAAGCAACTATTGTCAATTTGCATTTGTCTAATAATAAAGCACACGTCATCTGTCATTGCACGTGTAATGAGGCGTTACCTTATTTTGAATCGGTTAACTCAAGACTATCAGTTTAGCATACTTTTACCATAATCATACACTAAACATGTGATCGCATTTGCAATTACACTATTGTCTCTCTCACTTTATCATCTGACCCATATAATTATTCCTCATTAATCTCATAAAAAAACATTTGACGTATAAATTGATTCAGTTTGAGGACTCATATTAGCCATCTTCACATTACCAATGTCATTTTAGTTCATAATGCTAAATTCCATATGCTATGACTTTAAACGATGTATTTTGCCATTAAACCTGGTCACCTTTTGAACTATTAATTTGAATAAATAATTAAGAAAGCTAAAAAGAATATAGATTCAATTGGTTTTGTTTACTTGTATTTTCTCATTGCACAAGTAAGTGGCTATTAGTACTTAATAGCTAAGTGGATAACGCGATGGCATTTGAGGCGGACGTTATTGGGTTTGAGTCCCGAAGTGAACATCAATGATTCTGGGATCCAGGTACATCCAGTTGACAGGTCCCAAATAGGATAAAACGCACACCCTAGACTCCACTGCTATCCATCATTCATCTTTGCTTATGAATAAAATTTATTCAGAAGAATATTCTTTGTTTATACATTTGTGTTTGAATATGGTGGAGATTTTAAGACAATGTTTATGTTGACTTCAGTAAGTAGCGTAACATGAGTTCGGAACATTTAAACCGTGTGAAAAGTTCACAACATGTTGATATAATAATGTGTATGTGTGTAGATGTATGACTTGATGTTATTCATAGTTGATATTTAGTGAATGAATGTTACTAAGTGAAAATGTTCCCAAAAATATCAATGTATATGTAAAAGGGAGGAACAACGACTCATTGAATAGATAGTTATAAGGTTAAAATGTTCAAATTAACTTTTGTCCTAACAAAAAGTGTTGATTTAAGATATAAGAAGCAAATTATTCGTTAATAAGCACTTTCCAGTTGGTGACTTGTTGAATTCAATCTTTTCTGTTCAGGCTATTTCAATTGACCCATATACACAGCACATCTGTTGTCAGTTTATCGTTATGCGCTCCAAAACACTTGTGGAGTGTTTTGGTCTCTTCGAAGATGATTTATGTTCTGCTTTGGATGCATGTAATGCTACTGATGATTGATTCTCAATTTTCTCAAACCAACCGAGGATTTAGGAGCATGTCTCAAATATTATTTATATTCCTTCAACCTATCATAACACTGTCTAGATGGTTCTTTCAAAATGATTGCATTCCAATCATGATGACTAATCACACTGATAGTATTTTATTGTTCTTCCTTTGAAAGCCTATCGTTGAATTTCACTAACGCCGATCGTGTGGTATCACTGGCAAGTAAATAATCTCTTATGTTATGCTTGCATAGAATAATCTAAATTTCATCTGATGTTTCTTCACTGTATAGGATGACAACGATATTCTTGCATTCTCTGACGTACAACTAGACAATTAAGCCAACGAGTAAGTGAAAAGCTCCCTTCGTTAATTTACTTCATCAAGATGTCTGTAGTGTTTCAAGCATATGGTACCCAGCCTGTTAAATTTAATAAGAACTCAGTGAATTCGTTTTGTTAGTTAGAAAATTACGAATCAAGCAAATCCAGCAGTCAAATATTTCTAGTAATGAAAATGATTCCAACAGTAATGCCAAAAAAACAAGATGCAAGTTCAAGGCAACTGACAACTATGTCTGTTCAAACTTCGTGTAGAAACACGGTAGTCGGATGTTGACTGAACTGGAGATTTCTGTTTACTGTAAGATATTCTCCACCTAATCTAAGGGTGTCTCGTTTCAGCCGAATAGTTTAATAACACATACAATGTACAGATTGCCTTTAGAGAACAACAGTATAATCGCGTCCGCATTGATGTTTAATTCATTATATCTCAATGACATGTTGAGTCGGACAGTATAGTTCAATAAATCGGTAGAGGCTGATCGATGGTCTAATTTAAATAAAATATAGGCGAAATGTTCAAGTAAACGATCGTCTGAATAAACAAATTTTTTCACTCGTTTTCTACCTGTAGATTACAGCGTATGTATGAATAGAGTAAACATTTTACCTTCTGCTGCAACTGCCAATACTGAGATTACTAGTGAAATTTAATACGCTATAGGTGTTGTAACTATTGCCAGAGCAAAACCGAATGCCCTGAGTTCGAGTTTCGCCTCTGGGATCTTGGGTGCGAACTGCTGATTAGTTCCATACTAGAGCAAAACAGCTGTCCGGTGCTTCCAGGTATTCACTGGTGGTCTTGCAGTGGTATCAATTCATAACCACACTGTACTCGAAGCTGAGCATAAGATGACAGAGAAAGTTCACACTCAACATTTCAACTCGGAGATAAGTTCAGAGAAGTTGAATACGGGGACAAATGTCCGGTAAGGCATGAATTGACTTTGTAGGCATGGTCACCCTGTGTAAATAAGCCTTATAGACATTAAAACATATCATTCTGTCCCCAGCCAAAATATGTTCTTCTGAAGTGCTAAATGCCGTATTTCTGATTGCTACGATACGACGAGTCATTGCAGAAAATGATGTGACTTCCACATAAGAACTTATATATTAGGTAGTCACATCATGAAAAATCTACTTTTTTGGAATTAGGTCTATCGTTATAGTAACGTAGATAAATGTACTAATACCGAGGTAGATCATAACCCTACAGTCTGAACTTGATCGGATTATTATAACTCGGGCAGCTGAAATATCCAAAATTTTGTGCTGAACAGAATTTGTCCGACAATTTATTTTAGATAACTTATATGCTAAACTATGTAAAAAATATAATTATATCTTTCTTAGTGTTTTTGGATTTTTTCCTCGTCGATTGCTATGCTTCATATTCAGGCTCTTAAATTATTTAAGGTCAAGATGATTAGACAAACTCATTTCAGCTAGTGCCATTCTGGCCCAACAACAGTGAAGTCTGGTTATGCTACACAGAAGCTGACATCCACGAGCACAGCATGTTAGATCCGGTTGTACAGCTCCTTGCAGCAGTGAAGTCGCTACCTCACGATCTCAACAGGCACGTCACACATAGTATGTTTACTAATGATGTCTTAGAACCTTATGAAACTCTAAAAGGGGCTACTCTTAAACGTGGAGATTTAACTGATCGATAAAGGTAAGATCAACTCCTCAATAACATAGATCCACAACATGGCTCAGCAACAGACATGTTGTTACAAGCGAAAAAGTTCGTTGGTTTACAGACCCTCGACGATGGTCTGTTTAAGCAACGTTTCTTGTCTAAGCTGCCTCAACATGTGCTGGTCTCTCAAAACAACATTATAGATGAGATGGTTGCATCTGCTGACACGAAATATCTGCGGAACTCTTTCATACCCTGACACGTTCCCTGCGTATTCGTCACGACGGTAGGCGATTTCAAAATCCTCGAAAGAGTTCTTTATGGAAACGGCCTGTCTTTAAATCACGAGAGACAGATAACTCTGATTGGTGCTGGTATTATAGTCAGCACAGGAAATCTTCTTGAAAATGCTGAAAACAATGCAATTTTCCCGAGCCCCAAACCAACCGACACAAAATCATCTCTGGAAACTTCCTAGCCAGCATTCGTTAACGGCAGCCGTACCTGGCGAACAAAGCTGTCTGTTGTATATCACTGACGTGATGACGAAAGTTCGGCGTCTCATCGATGCTGGCGTAGATGTTGGTGTTCTTCCAACAAATTCTAATGACCAACAGCACAAAGCAGTTTGCAACTTACAGGTGGTAAATGGGAAATCGACTGCTACATACGGTAAGCGATATGTGTACGTGAAAGTGTGTTTACACAAACTTGTTCACTGGATCTTAGTTGTTGCAGATGTTCCTCTGCCGATCATCACCATAATCTTCTCACCGACACGCGCAAACCGTGGTTTGTAGACAGAACTATTAATTTATCTGTTTGTGCAACTTATTTTCCCGGTTGTAGATTATCTCCAGCCACAGTAAGACACACGGTCAATCAATACTATCGACAAATACTCGATAAGTACCACGAAATATACCGAACGTAGCCGAAATTTCTATATGTAACCGGCAATGTTACATATTATATCGCGCTATAAATATCCTGCAACCGCTAGCCAGCTTTGACCAGTCACTTCTCGGTATATCGATATTCTATCAAATATATCTTCGAATCTCTTCACTTCTGACTTCTGATTTGACTGGGTTGGCACATTTCGATTATAAAAGATGTTACTGGTCAAGTTGTTTTAAATCTCCAAATATTGTGATATCTTTATCTCTATTTATCCTTTGACGCCCAAGTTTCTGACATTTTTCTTTCAACTGCCTTTCTTTCTACTCCTCTAAAATGACCATGGAACTATCCTTACTGTGTCGACCAACTAAACAAAGAGACATAACTAGAATACGAATCAAAAGGAACTAGTCGTACATCTGTGAGCGTATCTACTTGTATTCCTTGGTCCGCAACTGAACCCTCATATTGACTATTGGAGTCTTACTAACTTTATTTACATTTGCATGTGAGAATCGTTATCCCACTGATTTTATGACCACTATGCCCTACAACATATCAACCTGACTTAGTAATTTAGTACGGTGGATCTTTTATCATCTGTAACAATTTAATGTTGCCTATAAACTGGCATGCCTCGTGTGACATACTGCTATTTGGAAATAAATTATTATTACTATCATTAATATTGTAGTTAATAGAACACGAGTGGGAACAATCGAATGTATTTAACACAACAATTACAGACTATCTCAATAAAATCTGAATACCATATAGTAAATTGTCAATTTGCAAAATATTCATGCATCAAACCAAACTGGACTGTTTCTGTTGCACACACTAATCCATTGCCTCCCATTCCATTGTTCAAGCGTTTTCTTACAAATTCCATTGTGTTCTCGCTCTTCCTCATTTTCTGCTGACAGACATCGCGTTTTTTTAACTCACTCTATATACTACTCATATCAATATAAGTAGCTCACACCACATTATTAATAGTCAGCCGGCAATTAGTACCCGTTTGAGGACTCTGACGACCGAAACATCAATATTTGGTTTAAATGCAGAACTAACGAATTAAAGTTTATTCGATTAGACCAAACTACGTTCTTCTATATAACGTGCAAAGCGTTTTTGAGTGACT
Source organism: Schistosoma bovis (assembly GCA_944470425.2). NCBI lineage: Eukaryota > Metazoa > Platyhelminthes > Trematoda > Strigeidida > Schistosomatidae > Schistosoma > Schistosoma bovis. Next base: position 16,870,279 of record OX103959.1, on the reverse strand, counting down.
TGTATCAAATTATACTAAAACACAAAGTCTATGTTTAATTTAAATGGTTCCAATTCAAGAGGGAAAATAAATTATGTCAAAAGTACAAAATACATCAAACGATACAGCCTATGCTATACACTCAAGGGTTTCTCTAGCACAGAGTGACGTGCTAAATAACAAAAAGCATAATTAATGCTTCAGGTACTTGAGAATCAATAAACATATTATGGATTGAGATATCGATCCTCAAAGCAGACAATCAAAGGTTAGCAGTCGTACACTGAACCACGTCGTGGCCCTGAGTTTATTAAAACACGACCTTATTGTTAATAATCAAACAGCATGCAACAGTAAGTTAAGTAATAAAAGTTAAACCTTTAATGAAGATTAATATACAAAAGCCCTGACAAGGAGGATCGTAGAACATAAAGTGTGGTTAAAAAGCGGTTTGATTAAAGGTCAAACTACAAGACAGAGAGAATAAACAAATAAATGACAATAATAGCCAATGAAATGCCTCAAAGAGACTTTCAGGGTTTTCGTTCCGTTACACTTGTTTTCTTGAACGTGTTTTAAACGTTTTTGATCAGATATAAAATCTTCAAAATGACGCAACCTCCAGACATCTTTTGTACTCTGGAGATCAAGTTGATATCTTGAAGTCTTCCAAGGCAGTTTATTAGCGGTCAAGATTTAGTCTTTTGAAGGCTGAAGAAGCTTTTGTTATTGGGCGCCAGATACCTGATGTCTATATTGTTATTAATCTTTCTGCGAACACAAGCGTTCTTTCGTTAAACCACCATCAAGAAGGAACAAGTGTTTATAAATAGCTGTCTACGCAAGACACTCAACATCCATTGGCCGGATACCATCAGCAGCAGCCTTTTGTGGGGGAAAAAAACAGATTCCGGTTGAAGAAGAAATCAGTAAAAGACGATGGAAATAAATAGGACATACATAACGTAAACCATCAAACTGCATCACAAGGCAAGCCCTAAGTTGAAATCCTGAAGAGAAACGGAAAAGAAGAAGGCCAAAGAACACATTAAATCGGGAAATAGAAGCAGATATGAAAAGGATGAATAACAACTGGAAAGAGCTGGAAAGGATCGCCCAGGACAGGGTTGAATGGAGAATGCTTGTGAGCAGCCTATACTCATCCACGGGGAGTAACAGGCGTAAGTAAGGAAGTAAGTACCTGCACATGACTTTGTACACATTTAAACTTATTAAACATGTAGCGACTTGGGTTCATTAATTAAGAGTTGGTCTCAAACTGCTAAGTATATGTCAAAACAATAGAGCTCAAGTATTCATCCACTGTCTTATTTTGCATAGGCCTTATATTTTCTATCATCTTGTAATAAATGTTGAAAAACTTTGTGTGTTTGGACAGGTAACCTCGCGCTCCACTGTGTGCTGACCCTCGAACTAAATAAAGACCTATTCACCAATAGTCTGGTTTCTTCTATCAATAGAACGAGGGGTCCCTACCGGCACAAAACTAGTGATTACATAGCTCATACATGCAGTCCTCTTACCTGCCTAAATGTTAGGTACTTAATCGCTCTACGACTCATTCGCTTGATCATATGTATGTAAGTATTAAATCCCACCAATTCACTGATTTACATCCATTCACCTTCTCTCTAATTCACGGGTTATTCATAATCAATTCGTGAGTCCATGGTCTATGCCGTATAACGATAAACCATATTTGTCACCTAATGTTGTCTTCTAAAACTTACACACTGTTGAAATTTATCTAATAACAGTTATCAAAACGAATGATAAACGAAGAATAGGAATTCTTCTCTTAGCATTTTCACTCTTATCGTAAACTCGTTCAACCAATCACATCACTGAGTCTCCCTTGTGGTTTTCTTCTCGATTAATCATTTAATTCAGATGTTTGGTCTGTTCTTTCTTTGTGCTTTCTTATTGTAACAGGCTGATCGGTACACAGCCACTTGACTCTGTCTACTTGGTCTCCCATTACTAGCAACGTTGGAGAAGTTCCCTTGATGGAAGATATGTGTGCTTAATAGTTTGCGTACTTAAGCCTCTCGCTTATCATAGAGAAACGAGTTCTGACCACGATACCTAAGCGAATCTGTCCTGCTTTCACAGTTCCAGTAGTTAATTGCGCTTATTGGTTATTGTCGAGCATCAGTTGCAGGCCAGGATTCTCAACTCAAATATGTCCTAGACTCTCCTTTCAAGTTCTGGTCTAGTACAATTCAATTTTTAGGTTCTATCTCCAGTTTCCATTGCAATATGTTCCTGAGTCTCTCTCGTTGTCTTTTGCCCTGAGAATTCCAAGTAAAATCCCGGTTATTGATGTAGTTTGATCATTTCAGCATTACGTTTTCTATCCAACACCATCATGTTTTTCTACTCACTTCTCCAGTCGGAAGCCAGTTTGTACTGTCACAGTAGGCCACTTCTGATGGTCTATAGCTCTGTAGGATCCATTTTGAATGTTTTGTGCGTTTGTGAAAATCCCTCCATGTATATACTTGCCCTTTGTTCCTATTGATCCCCTTAGTTGTACATTGTTGTCTTTTGATTACATTTGAATTGTTAATATTTGTATTTTATTACAGTTTTATTTTCATTACGCCTTCACTAAGTTTTCACGTTTCTTCCCGAACTGCATCAGTGTTGTTTTACTTGACACTAGCTTTTGGCGGTAGCCATATTTATTCGCTCCTCCTTTTGTGTGTTCCATCAAGTCAGAATAGAATAACGTTCATTTGTTGTGACTGGTAAATCTCCCTCATCTTTTATCAACTTTATTTATTGTAATTTAGATTTGATTGATTAAACAATTATTGGTTGAATAGCCGGATGGTAATATTTGTTTAGGTAACGATTTACATATAAATTTATGATGAATTATAGAACCGCTATTTATGGTGTGGTTTGAGGCTTTACATTCTCGGTTGACGATACCCACATGTGTGAGAAAATCATCATCTTCGTTCATAGTGAGCTTCAAACATTGATAGCGCGCATTGAATAGTGAGTTGTCTCCGAATTGTTGGCTCAATGACTGGACGGTGTCCGAGAATGAGCGATCGCGTGGGTTTAGAGGCAGAATTAAGTTGCAATACCTGTCTAGTTCACTAGGACCCAACTTTCGAAGCAGCAAGCGGACCTTCCAAGCATCATCCTGGTTGGCAAAGTCAAATTTGAATAAGTTTCGTAACGTTGAAACCACATATCAAACGTGACATTGAGTTCTGGATCGTAATGAAACTCGTAGATACTGTTAGCGATACCATCAACTGATGGTGCAGTAGTAGTAGGATTAGAACTGCTTCGTTGAGAATTAGACGTAAGCTTTGCATCTGCTAACATTTGAATAAGTTTCATCTGCTGCTCGAGTAATAATTCAAGTTTAGAAGAATCCATGTTTCCGAAATCGCCGTCGTCAAATTGTTATGGTTTGAAGCTTCACGAGTTCACTTAACTGCGAACGAGAACAATACTCAGTGACCAAAGACCAGTAATCTAACTCTTAATGCATCTCAGCCCCGCTATCTAGAAGGAGAAGTCCATGCTTGGTGTGGGAAATATATTCTGCAAACGGCCAGAGAACGAGCGAGCAAGCAAGCAAACACCCAAACACAATTTAAAACATATATATATATAAATATATATAATCGATATTGTCATATTAAAATGTTTTTTTAAACACGACTAATTCAGTTCATCAATCGACAGCCATTCAAATATTTAAATATTTAAACGATATGATAAAATTACAAATATGAATTTTGGGGATATACCGTCACCAACATCTTACCCGACTACTTCTTTTGATTTTGACGGGCAAAGGCCCGTGTCCAACGTACCTGGAAGGCTATTCAGCAGTCCAAACCGTAGTTTGGATTCTACAGTTCTAAACAAATATTAATTGGTCGAAGTCACTTGGCTTTCGTTTCGTTGATTCCAATTATCGTTTCTGGAAATATTTGGTCGTTCGTTCGCGATGCCAAACAATCGTCAAAGGAAGTCAAGATCAAAGCTCGTTGATGTTAATGAAGAATCCCCTATTACCAAGCAAGTGCCTTTTGATGTCCTTAAGTGTCATGGTTCAGACTCGAATAGGGTTGATTGTCATGATAGTGACTCTAGTTTTAATTCGAGGTTAGATGACGTAAAAAGTCTTAGTTTGAAGGAGAAGCAAGGGCTTGAATTATCAAAAAAGAGCGTTTTGCCTATAGCGCCTGTTGTTGGTCTAGAACTACCAAAGGTTGAATTGAGTTATTTCGATGGACAGCCAAGAGGGTACTGGATATTTATAAGGCAATTTGAGACCTATGTAGCGTCGAGAGTCACTGATGATAGCCAACGTTTGCTCTATTTGATGCACTATTGTAAGGGCAAGGCGAAAACAGCTATTGAGGGTTGTGTCATGATGGAAGCATCCTCTGGTTATAAGAGAGCAAGGGAAATTCTAAAACGTTTGTTCGGACAGTCTCATGTAATCGCTAGGGAAACTTTAGAGGACTTATTCAAAACTACAAATGTTGATTACAGTGATCCTGAGCAACTGACAAATCTAGCTATAAGGATGGAAAATTGTTCTATGGTTTTGAAACAGATGAAGTATACGGCCGGCTTAAATTCTCTAATTACTTTAGAGAGAATAGTAAGACTCTTACCTCAAGTTATGCAAGTCCAGTGGGGGGACTGGGTAGATGAATTGACTGAAGGTAATAGAGAACTGACCTTTGACGAGCTTACCCAATTTATAGCATCCCACGCGAGAGTAGCTAATAGTAGGTTTGGACGGTTAGCGAATCGTCCGAGAAAGGGACACAACTTAAAGACAAATTGTCACTTGCAATTGGAGCAGGAGAATAATTCGAGAGAGAGAGCTAAGTGCAGTGTGTGTTCACAGGACCATGCTATTTATAAATGTCCAAAATTTTTAGCGCTTACCGTTCAAGAGATGGTCCCACGCAAAAGTTAATGCCATCTGTTTTGTCTGCCGTAGGCAAGGACATAAAGTTAATGAATGTAAGCTGACAAAACGTTGTAACGTTAATGGTTGTGAGAAGAAACACCATTCTTTGCTGCACAGCGAAAATGATAAATCAGTATCAATAGAAGATAAGGCGGCTATAAGGATTGTGGAAGGGGGCACACGCTTCGAAAATGGTCATTTTGTAGTTCCTGTACCATGGAAAGTGAACCCAAATATGAAAAGGGGGAATTATGAAGTGGCAAACAGTAGACTACAGAGCTTGAAGCGTAGATTGTTGAAAGATGGCATTCTGTATATCAAGTATACAAAAGGTATTGAAAGTAATTTTATTAAGGGCTATGCGGAGAAGATCCCTGAAATACAATTGCAACCTAGTTATCGCCCCGGTGGTACTTACCTCACCATGCAGTTTTAAACCCGAAAAAGCCAGAAAAACTGAGAGTGGTCCTTAACTGTGCCGCCAAGTTTGTAAGCGTTTCTCTAAATGATATGATTTATCAAGGACCCGACACAACTGCTGAGTTAGTGTGTATATTATTGCGTTTTCTGCAAAGAAGCAGTCGCAATCCCTACGGATGTTGAAGAAATGTTCATGCAAGTGAAGGTCCCTACGTCTGATCGAGGAGCTTTAAGATTTCTGTGGTGGCAGGAGGGAGACGTGTCGAGGGAACCATCCGAGTTTCAAACGACATCTCATCCATTTAGTACCACATCGTTGCCGTTTTGTGCGAACTTCGCCTTGAATAAGACGGCCCAAATATTCTCTGACGGTTATGATGGTTATATTGCAGATGCTGTCAAAAATAATTTTTATGTTGATGATTGCCTGATATCCTTTCCCACTTGTGATCAAGCAAAGAGTTTCGTTAAGCAGATAAGTGAATTATTCTGTAGAGGCAGTATACAAAAAATGATTGGTCTCCGCATAGCCCTTAATAAAATTACTTTCAATACCTTTTGTATACTTGATATACAGAATGCCATCTTTCAACAATCTACGCTTCAAGCTCTGTAGTCTACTGTTTGCCACTTCATAATTCCCCCTTTTCATATTTGGGTTCACTTTCCATGGTACAGGAACTACAAAATGACCATTTTCGAAGCGTGTGCCCCCTTCCACAATCCTTATAGCCGCCTTATCTTCTATTGATACTGATTTATCATTTTCGCTGTGCAGCAAAGAATGGTGTTTCTTCTCACAACCATTAACGTTACAACGTTTTGTCAGCTTACATTCATTAACTTTATGTCCTTGCCTACGGCAGACAAAACAGATGGCATTAACTTTTGCGTGGGACCATCTCTTGAACGGTAAGCGCTAAAAATTTTGGACATTTATAAATAGCATGGTCCTGTGAACACACACTGCACTTAGCTCTCTCTCTCGAATTATTCTCCTGCTCCAATTGCAAGTGACAATTTGTCTTTAAGTTGTGTCCCTTTCTCGGACGATTCGCTAACCGTCCAAACCTACTATTAGCTACTCTCGCGTGGGATGCTATAAATTGGGTAAGCTCGTCAAAGGTCAGTTCTCTATTACCTTCAGTCAATTCATCTACCCAGTCCCCCCACTGGACTTGCATAACTTGAGGTAAGAGTCTTACTATTCTCTCTAAAGTAATTAGAGAATTTAAGTCGGCCGTATACTTCATCTGTTTCAAAACCATAGAACAATTTTCCATCCTTATAGCTAGATTTGTCAGTTGCTCAGGATCACTGTAATCAACATTTGTAGTTTTGAATAAGTCCTCTAAAGTTTCCCTAGCGATTACATGAGACTGTCCGAACAAACGTTTTAGAATTTCCCTTGCTCTCTTATAACCAGAGGATGCTTCCATCATGACACAACCCTCAATAGCTGATTTCGCCTTGCTCTTTCAATAGCGCATTAAATAGAGCAAACGTTGGCTATCATCGATGACTCTTGATGCTACATAGGTCTCAGATTGCCTTATAAATATGCCGTACCCTCTTGGCTGTTCATCGAAATAACTCAATTCAACCTTTGGTAGTTCTAGACCAACAACAGGCGCTATAGGCAAAACGCTCTTTTTTGATAATTCAAGCCCTTGCTTCTCCTTCAAACTAAGACTTTTTACGTCATCTAACCTCGAATTAAAACTAGAGTCACTATCATGACAATCAACCCTATTCGAGTCTGAACCATGACACTTAAGGACATCAAAAGGCACTTGCTTGGTAATAGGGGATTCTTCATTAACATCAACGAGCTTTGATCTTGACTTCCTTTGACGATTGTTTGGCATCGCGAACGAACGACCAAATATTTCCAGAAACGATAATTGGAATCAACGAAACGAAAGCCAAGTGACTTCGACCAATTAATATTTGTTTAGAACTGTAGAATCCAAACTACGGTTTGGACTGCTGAATAGCCTTCCAGGTACGTTGGACACGGGCCTTTGCCCGTCAAAATCAAAACAAGTAATCGGGTAAATAGCGGTTCTATAATTCATCATAAATTTATATGTAAATCGTTACCTAAACAAATATTACCATCCGGCTATTCAACCAATAATTGTTTAATCAATCAAATCTAAATTACAATAAATAAAGTTGATAAAAGATGAGGGAGATTTACCAGTCACAACAAATGAACGTTATTCTATTCTGACTTGATGGAACACACAAAAGGAGGAGCGAATAAATATGGCTACCGCCAAAAGCTAGTGTCAAGTAAAACAACACTGATGCAGTTCGGGAAGAAACGTGAAAACTTAGTGAAGGCGTAATGAAAATAAAACTTTAATAATACATTAAATCAGCTTCGAGTATTAAGTCCCTAGTCAATGTAACACAAACCAGAAAGTAATTCATGTTTTTCACCGTTTTGTCTAGTCGCAACTTAGAGCCAGCTTCCAACAGAGCACCTGTCGTTGTTTATGGTGCTGAGAAACACGGTGTTTGTCCGCTTTCAAAAATAAGTGTGTGCAAATCATCCTTTCATGACGGATGTTGACGCCTCGGTGTCATGTAAGATAGTAGCTTCGACCTCCCCAAAACCCGATAACCTAGATTATCGGGCTTTCCAGCTGGACCGTTGTCAATCTAAGCATTATGTTTTACCGTCTCGGTCACTGGTTTGCACAGGTCGTTTAGCCTGAGAATGGTTAGCTGCTGAGACATTTGATGGGCTTTACAAGTGATGCAATCCCACAGATTCTTCGACGATTACTGTCGAGCGGTGTGCGCATGAGTTACTTACGTGCGCTTATTAATCCTCTTGGAGGAGCATAGGCCTCCCACCATCATTCCCCATCCAACTCCGTCCTGAACAATCTGTTTCAGTTGATTCCATTTGCCGTTCATCCTTTATATATCTGCTTCTAGTTCTCAATGCATCTTATTATTCAGCCTTCCTCTTCTGCGTTTCCCTTCATGATTCCAAGTTAGGGATTGCCTCCTGATTTCCGTCTTCTTTTCCTAATTTAATCTTCAGCTGGAAGCTGGTTTGTCCTCTCTCATAATAGGCTGTTGTGTATGTTATGCGGTCATCAGACATGCAGTATCTTGCGTGGACAACTATTTATAAACACTTGTACATGTTTGATGATGGTTGTAGTAGTTCTCCAAGTTTCAGTTTCGTACAGTAGAATTGTGTTGACTTTTGTATTGAAGATTCTGACTTTGATATTGGTTAACAGACGGTCGTTTTGAGTTCCAAATGTTCTTCGATTGTGGGAATGCAGCCATGGTTCTGCCAATCCTCAGCTTTACGTTGGCGTCAAATCCTCATTTATCATCGATGATGCTGTTCAGGTACGTGAAGGATTCCACCCCCCTCTAGGGCTTCTCCATCAAGTGTTATTGGGTTGGTTTTCTCCATGTTGTATTTGATGGTTTTGCCTGTTCTCTTGCTTATGTTTAGTCCTACTGATGCAGAGTTTGCTGCTAAACTACTTGACTTCATGTTCATTTGTTCGTATGTGTGGGACAGAAGGGATACGTCACCTGCGAAGTCTAAATTACTTAGTTGCATGCAGGCTGCTCATTGTAGTCAGTGCTTCCACTCAGATGTGGAGGTCTTCACAATCCGGTAAACCATCAGATGAAACAGAAAGGGGGAGCCAAGATTGTCCAATGAATTTTAAATACGAGCAGCTGTGATGGGTTTTAGGGAGGTCGAAGCTACTATCTTACATGACACCGAGGCGTCAAAATCCGTCATGAAAGGATGATTTGCACACACTTATTTTTGAAAGCGGACAAACACCGTGTTTCTCAGCACCATAAACAACGACAGGTGCTCTGTTGGAAGCTGGCTCTAAGTTGCGACTAGACATAACGGTGAAAAACATGAATTACTTTCTGGTTTGTGTTACATTGACTAGGGACTTAATACTCGAGGCTGATTTTATGTAAAACACAAATATGTTATGCATGTGACTATGGCGGAAGCATAAATTGGTGCAGGCCCACCACTCTGAAGAGGCAATCAGATCTGTGGCTCACATAGGGTTGCTAGAAATTCTACATTAAGAACATAATAATGGACAAAGAACGGGGAGCTCTCGTCTGTCAACTGTTTCTTTAATCCGACAATTTATCCCTGTTTTCAGGGAGAACGTCTCTGAAAACCGAATGAATAATATATAGCACTTTACTAAAACAGGTGACCACATTCCGCCACTCCAACCACCTTGCAGTGTTAGTACATTACCAGCCACAGCTTGACTCGATGACAAAAGAGATGTTAGAAAAGAAGATTATTGTAGCTCCGTCATCACCCTGGGCTTCGTTCATCGTTTCAGTAAAAAAAGATTCCTTCATTCAATTATGAGCAGGTTACCGTCGTCTTAATGCCATAACGAAATGTGACCCAGTTGCGCTTCCTTAGATTGATGCTGCGTTAGACATCATGAAAGGCGCTTGTTGGATTTCGACCTTGATCTATCATCCGGGCGTTGACAAGCAGGAAAACGGTCTCAGAACAGAAAGAAAACTGCATTTGTCGTTCCGAATGTGCTCTATGAATTTAAAGCGTTACCTCTGGATCAATTAGCCCCCCAACAGCCTTCCAGAGATTATTGCGAACGGTTTTGCACGACCTGGTAGCACACAAGTGCTTAAAATACGTTGATGATATTAATGTGTATGGTGGCGCTTCTGTACAGCATAATACCAACTTTAGGGCAGTTCGCAAAGATCTTAAGCACTATGATTCGAAAAACGAAACCATCGTAGTGTCGATTTTCGCAGAAACGGGTGCTCTTCTCGGGACGCCGGATCGCGACAAAAGGATCAAGAAAAGAAAGAAGAATTAGCAACATCGTTGGCTAGAAACAGCCGAAGATTGTCGAAGATGTTCGCAGCATTCTAGGACTCTTTTCCAACTATAGACGTTTTGTACAGAGTTTCGCATCTTCGACAGCACCTTCACATCTCCTGACGTATAAGGTCGAAAGTATTTGTTGACCATAGACTGTCGATAGGTATTTAAAACTTTGAAGTCATGCCTTACTACCCGACACATACTAGCTTTTCCGGACATTTCGTCCAATATGTGTGAGTCTAAACTTGACACGAACGTTAGCTCGCGTAATATCGGGGAAGTCCTGTCTCAAATAGTACAAGATGGACATGAGCGGGCCTTCGTGTATACTAGTTGGTGGTTAGACAAGAGGGAAACGAGATATCCTACAATGTGCTGAGAGATCATGACACTGGTAACATTTCTGCATCATTTTTTTGCCATCTCCTGGAAAGCTCTTTGCGTGAAGAAACAGACCATCGTGCACCTCAGTTGCCTCGTTTGTTTCGCAAGCCAGAAGGTCAAGTGGCGTGATTGAAGAAGAGGTTGAAATAGTTCGGTTTTACGTGCGGTCACTGACCTCGAAGGCGACATATAATGCAGATCCTCTACCCCGTATACCTCATCCTTATGCTACCATTTATGTGGTGACATATTATTTCTGGTCAATAAGTTGAAACAACCCCTGTTTACAGTGTCGTGTAAAATTCCGGAATATTATGAAGCATGTGCATTGGGATCTTCGCCACTCGGAAAAACGAAAGACCCAACATGTAATTCGCCAGAGATTTAGTTGCCATTCATCCATAAAGATAGAACGGAATTTTTCAAAAATCATAGCGTGTCACACCATAAAGCTTCCTAACAAATACTCCGTGCACTGTTAACCTCAATGATAACAGAAGGGCCACATCAGCGAGTTGGCATTGATATTATGATGTCGCTTACAACAACGAAGAGCGGAAACCACTACATACTGGTGATGGTAGACTGTTTTAGCAAATGGTATGAAGCCGTTTCCATTCCACGACAAGATGCCCTCACGGTTCTACGAGCTTCACTTGATCATTGAATTTCTCGTTATGACGCTCCATTCTTACTCCATTCTGACCAAGGTGTAGCTTTATAAGGTCATCTTATCGCTCAGGTATGCCAGATATCGTCGACTGAATATCGGGATGATGAGATACCTCAATGTCTCTTAGAATATAGTGCATCAGTGCATGGGTTCATAGGATCCTCACCTGCTACTTTACTTTCTGGGCATAAATTACATCTTCCTGTTCAGATACATATATCGCTGTTACCACGTGAGTCTCAGGAGCACGTACCATAAATTCTCAATCTTCTTAGCCATCTATCTGACACGCATCGCCTGTTCGAAAGCAGTCTAGAGAATGCCAACAAACACCAAAGGGACGCATACGACTGACAAGTTAACGGGCCAGTGTATAGATCTGAAGATCGAGTTCGGCTACATTGCCATGTGGCTCCACCAGTAACATGCAGCAAGTTCCACCATTCTTGGCAAGGTCCCTACGAAATAGTGTTTGCTTAGTCTCCCACTACTTTTGTGCAACGTAACCTTCAGCGACCACAAGGTGACGTTGTAACAATACACTATAAGCAGTTGAAGCCAAACAGAACGACGGTCATTTTAGATACCTACTGTTTTAACACTCGCCCGCCACCAGCTATTAGGAACTACCATCAGAAAAAGGTACGGTATACACATGTCCACCACTAAGCATTTGAGACGGTGTCTCAAGGAGTGAGGTAGTAGTGCAACAGTAAATAAAAACGATATTAATATGAATCTGTTTTCCTTATTGAAGGGTAACAAAGGGTTAACGCACTGCTAGAGGAACAAGTTCTGAGTAACCTGGACTTGCAAAATAATGGATGGAACTATTTTGTATATAAGCGTTTCTTTTTGCTGCCGAACCACGTTACGCGGTTTTTGAAATATATTCAACTGTTACGACCTGGACATCTTCTCAGTTCTCGGATCAAGAGTTGGCATTGCCTGGGATGACTTTGTTCCGCAACGACAGAAAAATAGGAATTGGGGGCGGAGTAGCCATATACATAAGCTCTTGCTTGGAGGTGCACCAGGTTCACAACCTCGAGTTTAACAATCTTGAGGAATCCATATGGTGCTCTGTAAGGTTGTCTAGTACTTCCAGGTGTCTAGTCGGAGTCATTTACAGGAAGCCAACTGCCGACACCGAGTACGATAGTCGTATGCTGGAAGGACTATCCCGCTCTATCCGTCTCGGTTTCACACACATCCTGATTCTAGGGGACTTTAATCTCCCTAGAGTCAACTTCGCGGAACACACGTACACTGGAGGCGACAACTCAACTGAAGCTCGGTTCTTCAACCTCATCGATAACTTGGGCTTATATGAAAATGTGAGGTCGGCAACTCGTTGGAGAAACAGTCAGACACCATCGCGCTTAGACTGTGTATTCACTAACGAAGAATTCCTAGTCGACAACCTCTCAATCCTGGCTCCTCTGGGAAAAAGCGATCATGCCGTCATAGCCTTCAGTTTTGTCATCAAAACTAAGCTAATGTATCCCAACAATAATTTGCGATGGAATTTTAAACGGCTGAATGTGCGAGCTCTACATGACCATCTACAACAGGTGGTTTGGGATGTTCACCCTCAAATCGATGTGGATGGTCATTGGGACTTCTTACTGCACACGCTCTTATGTGCTCCAGACCATTCAGTTCCTCAAACGGTTCCCAAAAGCTTCAAGCCACCTACAGTAATCAAGAACCGTACCCTTCGCCTCCTAAGCCGCAAACGGCACTGTTGGGCGGAATACAAACGAACTAATAACGATGGAGCGTATAGGCAATACAAACATATCAGGAACACATGCACGAAGGCTATAAGAGAAGACAGGCTTCAGTACCAAACCTTCTGGCGGCCCATTACTCTCAAACATTTCAACCGGCTGACATCAAATTTATTGACGACGGTTTCATCTGCAATTCCACAGGACTTTCTGAAGTGGACCTAAGCGCTGACTTGGTGTTCCGGAAACTGCAGCACTTAAGACTTGAAACTTCTCCTGGCCCGGATATGGTTCATCCTACCATACTGAGGGAGGCAGCCTCAATCCTGGCAACGCCGCTTAGCGTGATGTTTTCACACTCGCTTAGCCGAGGCAAATTACCGGAAAATTGGAAGTTGGCTCACATCACACCAATTTTCAAAGGTGGTCGACGCAATGAACCTTCAAGTTATCGGCCGGTAGCTCTTCTGTCGTTACCTTCAAAACTCATGGAGTCCCTGATATGCGACGGTTTAAACGACTATCTACTGTCCTTAAATTTCTTCTCACTCCAACAGCATGGTTTCAGGAAGGGTTACTCTTGTATAACCAACCTGCTGACTGCGGTGGACAGATGGACAAGCATCCTCGATCGCAAGGGAAAGGTTGATGTCATTTACCTTGATTTCTCAAAAGCTTTTGATAAGGTTAACTACTTGTGTCTTATCAACAAGCTCAAACGACTAGGTATCAAACCACCTCTAATCGATTGGCTTACTTCATACCTAAAAAATCGACACTTTAAGGTTAGGGTTAATTTCACTTTATCTCAAGCTATGGAATATCCTAGTGGGGTCCCCCAGGGCTCAGTACTAGGGCCTCTTCTCTTCTTGATCTACATAAATGATCTTCCTCAACAGGTAACGTCAGACTTATTACTTTTTGCCGACGACGTGAAACTTTGGAGAGAGATACGCAACCAAGACGATATACAGGCACTTCAAGAGGATCTGACTCGACTTCAAAGTTGGGCAGACGATAACGGACTTACCTTTAACACTTCTAAGTGTAAAGTAGTCCATCTGCGACATGTCGCAAACTACAGTTACAACTTAGGAAACTCCTCTCTAGTAGTATCCCAAGTCGAAAAAGATTTAGGAGTCCTGGTGCCTCATGACTTAAAGTCTTACGCTAACTGTGACAAAAATGCCTTCCGAGCAAACCTTGCACTGGTAACGTTGAGGCGCATTCTTGGTCAGTTTGACGGAAGAACTTTCCACACAATCTTCAATAGTTTCATCCGTCCCCATTTAGAGTACGGAAACATAGTACTCCCCCCTCACTCCAAAAGGATAAGGTCACTTTGGAGCGTATCCAACGGCGAGCCACGAAATCAGTTCGAGGACTCAAATCTAAGCCTTACGAAGAACGCCTCCGTTCACTAGACCTTTACCCACTAGAATATAGGCGTCTTAGAGGTGATTTATTAATGGCTTATAGTATTCTTAACACTTCTGGACATCCTCTTAAACACCTACTTAAGCTTAGTTCGAACAATAACCTAAGGGGTAACACCCAGAAACTGGAAACACAACATAGCAAGACGGAATGTAGACACAGCTTCTACTCCTTAAGAGTTGTCAAAAGCTGGAACTTGCTGCCGGCCGAGCTAGTCCAAGCGACTTCTCAGGAGTCCTTCAAGAGGCAACTTGACCTATTCTTAAGGACCAAGGACAGCATCGCACTATGATTTACCAATTTCTTTTCCTCTTTTATTGTTAACATACCTAGGTTCCTGCCTGGAGGATTTGGTGATCCCCTGCTACTAGACACGGAAGCCTGTTAAGCGAAAGCTTCTTCTATTCCGTCCACAACCATTTGAACCATTTGAACCATTTGGACTATACAATCACCGCAAACACCATTCTGAGAAAATATATAGTTTGTGCTAGCACATCGTGTTATTGCACCTCCTCCCAGACGTTCACTGACCCTGATTTGTATGCTGTTGTTTTAGATCTCTCCTGTTTCCAAATAAACTCTAACACGTGTTTCGACACAGCCGGTTCAAACATACAGTTCCCGCGCTCTCTCAACCAATAATAGTTCTCCGATCAGGTGTAAATTCGTACTTACACATACTCGGTAATATATGACTTATTCAGAATTTCAGTAAAATATTTTCTCACTCCTTATGTAACATTGTTCTCACGATAATAGGCACGCACATTTAAGAGATCTAATGATTATTATTAGAAAAACATAACATAATATTTTACCTGTTTAGAACGCATTCGTGTTGACTGCTTGCTGAGTAGCGGGTACATGTTTTATGTCTTTCCAAGTACTACCAGTAGACGGCTCATCTAACATACTTCTCCATTGATAGGAATTTGTACGTCTCATCAAATTGCTTCGGGTGTGGAGATAGACCTGTCTGGTCCACCACACGGGGCTTGTTTCCAAAGCCATAACAGTTTTCCCCTATTATTTATCGAAGCTTCTATCCACGACCTGTAGGTAACTGGTCATCTACATTTAATGTTCAAAAGGATGAGTTCTTATTGACATTTGTTTTACCTCACATCTTGTGCACTGTGCAGCTCCTTCCAGTTGTTTGTCGCCTTCAGTGAAATAAAACCTTCAGACCAGACGGATGAGTATTTTCTCAAGTAGGAGTCAGTCACTCAAAACAAATATACTACCTTAATAGCCTGCTACAATCTTGTATATCAGCTAACCATTGATTTGCATTGTTACTTCTGTTTCTTATTTTTTAGACCGTAATACTCTGTCGAACTTCTAACTTTTAAATATTGGTATTTACCACTGTTACAAGTAATCTATCCGCATGCTGTATGTCTTCAAATGAATTACAATTTGATTGGGTTGCTACTTTCCTCACAGATTTGTCAAAGGATATTGATGCTGAGGTTGTTGGTGAATATATTTGTGGCATATTAAATGTTTCTCATGGTTCGTCAGAATCACGTTCTGAAATAGCGGAGTTACTGTCAGCATACCTTGTGAGTTACAAAATTCCTGTAGATGAACTTACAGATGTGGGTTTCAGCCAGACATTTTTGTGTTTATGCGGGTTTATAGTAAGAACTTTGTCAACCACTGAATAGGCTTATATCTATTAATATCATAATCTCATTAGTGTCTAATATGAACTAAAAGTGTTTAAAATATGGTTTACTGCAGGAAAATATATTTTATTTGGTTATTTAGACACGTTGGTACAAAAGTGTAATAAAATACGTATGTGTCACACAAATCATGGTATTTGTGTCGTCTGGGATACTGTTCGGGTGCCCAAAACCGACCCAGTTGATTTTCTTGAAGCCACTCCTCAAGCCTTTTAATAAGAGGTCTAATCCATAAGAAAGTGAAGCAACGTCAGGAGATGCAGTTCCATGGTAGCTGGTGACCAACAATAGGTTCATACACCATTTAGTCTTCCATGGTCCTGGAGCTCATATGCGCCCATGGTTTGGAATCAGGGTTTTCCAACTCCCCTAGAGGAATCCTCCGTATCCACCCACTCGATTAAAGCACCGGACATTCGCTTTTCGTCCTTTCAATTTCGTGTACGTGTGGCCATATGAGAGCATTTGGAGAGGTAAAGCTGACTTCCCACCCTCAACCTTGCAAGGGCCTATAGTTAAGTGTCGACTCCAACTTGGTTAAGTGGTCATTTGTTAAATCATTTTCACTTGACCAATATCTAATTTTTCGGGATGTAAACACGGAATCCTGTTAGGCACCATGATTCGCACCGAATTTCACTAATATCTTGAAGTTAATGCCTAGCTTTCATCTCTTTCAGTGGTTTTGCTACAACTCGATGTAAATAACGGTTATCTCTGCACTTTCGCAAAATTCGTCGTTTTAAATCTTAATAAAAATACCTGACTAGATGATTTTTCACCAAAGTATTCTAACATTTGATCAAATCTAGGAAACATATTACTGCCTAAATATTACTGGTATGTGATACTATTAGAGAGCTAGCCCCAAATTACGGTAAATTAGCTTAAAGACATTATGGTTATTCCAGGTTGATAAACTTTTATTATGACTGGCATCTACTGGACATCGTTTTAGCCTCATCAAAAAATCACATTGGAGAATTGTAGCGATTATTGTCCTACGCTTTGTTATTATTCTAAGACTGTTTTACAATTTTTCCCAGATAATCGTAGTGACTTACACCGCTATCATTCTTTTGTGATCGGTTCCCAAACATTAGTCCATCTGTAACTTATCATAACATTTTTCTCACGCAAAAATTCATAAGCATACTAAACTCAATAGCTAATTACTATGGTTGGAGTTGCAAAGAAGAGACAAATGGCTTAAAATTGTACTTGAAGTCACTGGAACATCACACTTTTATTCCTTTTGTTTCCTGTATAAAGATGTTCCTTGTCTGATTCTGACGCTCATATTTTAGAGCACTCTTACTTTAGCTATTTTGAGTCATACTTTTCTGTTTCTACAGTACTATTTGTTGACTATAACATCTATCATTAGATCCAATAACATCTTGTAAATGACAGGTTTAAAACTATGAACCAAAAGTTTTCAACTTTAGACTAGTAGATATTTCTCCAATTCTAATTAAAGGATTCGTAATTAATAATATAGGTTGAAGCAATAGTCCGTTGCTTCATGCTTTAGTCTAACCACCTTTAGCCTTTTTACATATTCTTATATTAGCCAATATAGCGAATCGTGCTTTTAAGTAGCGAATACTTTGGTAGTATATGCTACATGTTAGTCTTGCTTATTTAGGTGTTCACATAGTATCCATCTCAGTGTTAAACTAATAATTCTTTAATTAATAATTCTCACTGCTATCATTTCATATTTGTTGGCTGGTGCTGTAATATCATAATATATGTAGCTTGTCTATGGTATAAATTATTTGTGTTAACAGTGTTTTGTATTACTTTACAGCCTTCTGAAAAATCAGAGTATGCTGCTACTGAGATTATATCAAAATATGGTATGTTTTTTTTTGTGTGTGTATGTTCATCGTAATCATCGTTTATGTAGATGCGAGTCAGTATAGTTTTTGTATTAAAACAGTACAAAATTGTCCCTTTTCAAAATAATTTGTGTTGAATGAAATTCACAGGTGTCATATCACGAAACTGATAGAAGTGGCACATTTTCATTTATTCACTATCTTTCAAATCTCCAGTTAAGTGTTATAATTAACTTCCCATCTTTCAATCTCTCATCTGTTCCTCTTGGACTGTGTATTTCTTTTGTGTAGGTTACATTTCCTTTGCTTCGAATTTTGTTACTTTTATGTGTACTGACCTGCCAGGTTCTATCTTTCGCATGATTAATTGATTGTGCCGATGGGATGTGATATGCGCTAATTCGAAATAGTGGCACATTCAGACTAGGTCCTACATGGATGGTGGTTTATTATTTAGCTGATGGGACTCTAACAATAGTCGCTTGTGAATATTAATAGGGAGACACTAAAAATAAGATGATTTAGAAATATTTATGGCTTCCTTTATTTTGAAGTATTACTTGTCAGCACTATTCACAACCGGTCACTAATATCTTATGAATCGTTCAAATAGTTAGGAAGATTAACTCTTCACAAAGTTATCTCATACTTGTAATAGTTGTTTATGAATGCATCATCAGCGATCAAAAGCGTTTTCTTTGATTAACATCTTCGCAGTGTCACTGACTTGAAACATCGGCTTTGGTGGCTTGGACATGTACTACGAATGTCGTTCCAGTGAGTCGCACATAGTAGATTATTTACCGACGTTGACTAGTTGGAAAAGCGGAGAGGTGGTGTGGTATTTGTACGAACTAACGATTCCTTTGTACTTAATGGCCCGCTGATTACGAATTCTAAATATAATACGTTCATTTGTGCTCATCTAGCCCTACTTGCTGTAAACCGCACTATTTCGGGAATTCCTGGTTAGTACGTTAACTCGAATACTTCTAATTATCATAGGTGGTCAGCGTCGTGGTATAAAAGAAAGCTGTAAAGAACTAGCATCTGCCTATTCTCCACGACTCCGCCACCGGGATTCTAGATACAGTGCAACAGTCAGTCAGCCAGTCATTAACAACGTAGAACTTCGTACGTACGTACATCAGTTCGAGTTGCCCTACCACATTAGCACAGAGATGCAGTGGTCGATTAAAATCCCGTAGTCGTAGAGGTAATAAGAGTATAAGCAGTAATCAGGAAAATTAGTGTTTGGAGGTGTTATTTAAAGAGTATAATACAGTGAAATAAATTTGGGAAGAGAAAAAAAGAGACAAGGAGGAATAAGGAGATCAAAATTTGGGAGAACACAAGGAGTGGATGCACCTGCGCCATTGCAAACGATTTTGAGCCATGTCATTCAGGGTCTCTAACCATCGGTTGCTATCATCTTGCGGTCCCCAACCAGGTAGTCTACACCTACCAACATGACTCAGACCACTTGTCAGTGACTTCATGGACTTGTGCCATGTTTTGGTCTGGCCGCCCCTAGCTTTCTTCCAACCTACTCCTATACCACTGAACATCGCACGTCGAGGCAGTCGGTCGTTGGGCATACGTAACACGTGTCCCAGCCATCTCAACTGATGAAGTTTCACTACTTCGTCAATTGATTGGCCATCCTTACCTAGTACCCGTTTCCTAACAACTGCGTTACTTACTCGATAGTCCCAGGATATACGAGCAATATTTCGAAGACACCTATGATCAAATACTAGTAAACTACGAATATCCTCTACTCTTACGGGCCATATTTCACTGCCATAAAGTAGGACGGAACGAACTGCTACGCAGTAAACCCGTCCTTTGGTTGATAGACGGATATCTCGCCTATGCCATAAATGACGCAAGTTGGTAAAAGCTAGTCGAGCCTTCTGTATCCGTGCTGAGATTTCGTCACACACCAGACCACAAGGGCTGATGAGACTTCCAAGATAAGTGAAGTGGTCGACACGCTCAACTACTTCACTCCCTATCATTAGTTCGAGTGTCAATGCAATCCAATCCTGAAGCAACATTTTACATTTCGAGGGGGAGGATCGCATCCCGAACATGCTTGCATTGTTTCTTAGAGTGGTCAGAAGACCCTGCATTTTGTCAGCGTCTTCACCAAATAGAACTATGTCATCAGCATATTCCAAGTCAACAAGTGAACCTCCCGGTAGGAGTTCAACCCCTGGAAATCTAGACAAGGAAAGTGTTATCTCTAAAAGTACATCGAGGGGAATTATTTTAGACAAGTATTTAATCCTCTTCATGTAAGTTAATCCTCATAAACACTCATCAGTTGATTGTATACAACATAGATGTTTTTCATATGACTTAGATTTAAACGTTTATATACTCTCTATTCTTTCGAAAACATGTAGATTGTCTTGTCCTTATTTCTTTGTCGGATCAAATGGAATTCTATTGTCAATATGGAATTGTAAAGATTGTTGAATCTTATTGAAATCATGAACCGATCTAAGTTAGAAAACCACTGGAAACACTGAATGGCTGTTTCATTCTAGTATGAGACTACTCACCACTGCGCGTCCACGACATTGCAACTGAGAATCGAGTCCAGGACGTTCGGTTTCACGCACAAACACTTAACCTATACACTACAGAGCCGGAGTCCAGTGGTGTATTTATTATTATTTATTTGAACACATAAATATTGGTACAAAGGAGCACCGAATACATATGCGCCACACAAGTCACTTGATTTGTGTGTGGGCTGTAATACTGCCCAGGTGCGCAGACCGAAGCAGATGGTTTTTATTAGGGGTCACACCCGGAACCTTGCACCTAGAGGCCTGATCCACAAGTCAGTGGAGCAACGTCAGGACGTGTAGTCCCATGGTAGCCAGTGACCGACAATTGGTTCATACACCACTTGTTCCCTCAGGATCCTGGAGCCCATGTGCACCACTGGTTTGCAGTCAAGGTTTTTCAGCTCCTCTAGGTGGACCCTCCGTGTCCACCAACACTGTTAAAGTGTCGAATATTCGCTTTCCGCCCTATTAATTTCTGAAACAACACCCTTGGCTCGAGAAGGCACTGAGTAGGACTTCCCTTTGAGTAGCTGTATACGCGTGGTCATGTGAGAGCATTTCGAGAGGTTGAGCTGACTCTCTCCACCTTCGGCCATACCAGGGCATTCGAGTGTAAGTCTAACTTCAATGAGTTACAAATGGCTAAAGACGTAAAAAGTTAAAAGAATAATACTCAAGAATGTAATTGCTGTAGAGTAACTGTGCTTAGTATCTAAACATACTGATTCTACCAGGAATAATCAAAATAAGAGTATTCACACATTGTATATTTATCAAAGAAAGTAAGAACTAAGATTTAGGCAGAATAACATAAATTCATTTGATTTTGTTTAATTTTCATCAACTACTTACAACTTGTATTATTTAAGAAAAGATCATCCTTATAAAATGGATTAAAATTAATGATACAAATGGGTTCATTTGAAAACTTTTATGATCACATATCATCAATAGAGTAATACATAAATCAATTTAATAGATTAAATGAAGTATCGTAAGATGGTTGGGAAGATTTTTTTTTAGCTCAGATATTATATATCTGTATCTATGTGATAAAAAACCATTCTACAACGTTAATAATAATAATATAAAAAAACACAAGTAGTTATGTAATGAAGAACAATAATTATAAGTAAGAATAAACAAAGTTCATTTATCAGAAGGGGTTTGTGAAAATTTTACAAATTTCACTGATTGAAATCATGAGTCAATTAAAGCTAGACCACCATGGAAAACCTGGAAGCACTGGACGGCCGTTTCGTCGTAGTGTGGGACTCCTCAGCAGTGCTCATCCAGTGCTTCCAGGTTTTCCATAGTGGCCTAGCTCCAATTGACTCATGATTTCAATCTGTGAAATTTCTGAAATCTCCATAAACCTTCTGATAATAATCATTTGCTCACTAGTGACTGACTTCAAAAGATACTCCTGGAGTTCTAGTGAGAAGCCGTTACCAGTGGAGTTCAACCAGGTCTGTTGTGAGATATCAGCTCATTGAAGACAATGGTATACGGTAGCGCAACTTCGTGGATTGGTTGAAGTTAGACATTAAAACCATTGGATACCGGCCGGTTCAGTGGTCTAGTTGGTTAAGCGCTTGGCGCGAGACTGATAGGTCATGGGTACGAATCTCGCGGGGTGCGGGATCGTGGATGTGCACTTCTGAGGAGTCCCACAGTAGGACAAAACGGCCGTCCAGTGTTTCCAGGTTTTCCATGGTGGTCTAGCTTCAATTGACTCATGATTTCAATCTGTGGAAGTTCATTTAGTTCAAATAAGATTATTAATATCGAAGGTAATCGAAATAAAAAAGGATGTAATAATATAATTAGTTGAAAGGTGTTAAATAATTTTTTGTGATATATTGAAGAAATTTCTGCACAGATTCAGAAAGCTTGTTTAATTTTTGCCTATTTACGTCACCTATGACGAAGGTGAGATATCTGTCTATCAATAAAAGAACAAGTATATTGTGCTGCAGTTCGTTATGTTTTACTTTAAGGCTGCGAAACGTGTCCATTAAGTGTAGGAGATACTCTTGAATTACTAGTATTTGATCACAGATGCCTTAGAAATACTGCCAGGGTCTATTGGGATCACCGGGTATGTAATAGTAAGGTTAGACACAGGGTATTAGGGAATGATGATGGTAAATCGGTTGATGAGGTTGTGAATCTTCATCGACTGAGATAGTTGGGCCACGTGTTACGTATGCCTGAACACCGATTACCACGACGCTCAATGCTGATTAGTGTTGGGGATGGTTGGAAGAAAGTTAGGGGTGGTCAAACCAAAACGTGGCATCAGTCCATAATCACCAACTTCTGGTCTGAACCATGTTGGAAGATGCAGATTACTTGGTCGGGGTCCTTGTGACTATCTTAGAAAATGCTTGGAGACTCTGCATGACGGCTAGGTGTAGGTGTATACACTCTTTGTCTTCCCTTAAACCGTGAAATTAAAATTGTTTTATGTCTTTCTTTCTGTACTATATCCTTATATGCAATCTTTCTTTTATATATTAGCGTCATTGAATTAACTGCTTCTATGAATCCGGTGTTCATCTTACTGTGCTAATGAGGTATGGCAACTTGGACCGATGCATATATGTGCCTGGTCCTACGTTGTAGTTGACTGACTGATGAAGAAATGTTTGTGTCACTGTGTAAGTGAACAACCTTCTCCTTAACACATAAATTAGGTTTCTGACGCCTGATAATAATGGGTTTAGGAAAATCCAAACGACTGGAGCTTGACTACTGATAAATTACCATGCAAGACTTCAGCGTATCGACCTGATACTCTATGTCTAAGAGATCTTTAGTAGTTGCATTATATATATATATCTTGTTCAGAGCCTTTTTGGAATATGTTTAAAAAACCTGGCACGTGCCCCCCTTTATGTTCTGCTAATATGGCTACTTTAGTACGTACATGTACATTTTCAGACAAAGTTGTTGGTAACATGAAAGGGGTACTTGCCAACTTGTTTTTGAATTATTGAACACGTTTTATGCAGGGTTAATAATTTGGATGTAGAGTAGGTGTTGGTTAGTGCAAAGTAAAGCATCCTGTTGATTATGCTTGTGACGTTATCCCTTTTGAAGTTCAGATGGCTAGACATTTGTTTTTTATTCACTGTATCTACAGCTGACTTTTTGTCTTTATTTTTTCTATTACTTATCAATGGATTTCTGTAAGTAGTAGTTGCTTTTTCAATATTCATCAAATCTTACAGTTTGTCAATGGTAACAGTATGTAATACACGTTCTAGTCATCTCGGTTGGTGATTTTACAACTTCGTCAACCACTGTACCACCTTTATTAGGTACCCAATGCTTTACCTTAACACTGCCCACTTGGTCATTCCACGAAACCCAATCAATGCCTTTAGGGCACCTATGGTCAAAAGCTAGTAGCTTACTCATGTCCTCTGCTTTCAAACCCGTGTTTCACAGCCATACAGATTGCATGTGGGAGAATTTTTATTTCTATCAATGAGACTGTGAAGTTGCTTAAATCACTTGATAATTTTAAAGTTTCCATTCTTTGTATGATCTGTAGTCTTGAGACTAAGTTTCTTTTATATCCTTAAAGATGGAATCGTATTGGGCAAAGATAAAGTTGAATCATCATTGTCATCTACAAATGATATTCAATCTGTTGAAGATCAAATGCGTAATTTAATGCAAGCTGATTGTATGCGTATCGTTGAAACTAAGAAATCAGATCATCATTCTGATCGAGATCCATACACTCAAGCAATTTTACGTTCAACTGGTGTATCTGCTTATCAAAAGAATTCAGATGAAGAACGTGAATTGGAAGTGGCAATGGTTAATTCGGAATTTATCAATAAAAATCGTTCAAATCCAACTGTTGGTGCATTGACAACTGGTTCCAGTTCAAATGGATTTGTTGAAGTTGGCATCGGCAATGATAGTGAGGATGAATCCGACACTGATTTGGAAGATATTGAAAGTTTCTGTGAATATGGAAGAAAGTAAGTTGTTTTCTTGTTAGTCACTTTTGTTTACCTGAAGTGATATTACTCATAATGTACTGTTAGAATATCATGGTAACATATTGTATCCTTCCGTAGATCCTGAGTTTCAAAACTCTGTCATACATTTTATTTCGTGAACAATTTCTAGATCAGGTCATTTTCATCCCTAGTCTTCTTTTACTATCACTGATTCTACTACTACTGCTCCAAGATTCTTTCTGATAATTTCTGTTGGGATATTCAGAAAAATATCCCAAAAATTATTATGTCAAGCCTAATGCTATCCTTGGACATGAAATGGTATCATCCCATCTGTCAATATTCATTTAACGTGTCATTTTCCTACTGGTCAATATTGTACAGTGTCATTTTCTATTTTATGGTACGATGTGGTCTGTTTGATTAGTATATAAACCGAGGGTGTTTGAAATATAGCGATTCATATATCCGAGGCTAAGACTTGTCTTCTGGACTCAACTGACTGGGCTAGACAGGGAAGCAGGACCAATCAGAACCCTAGGCCGTTCTACGTGTTTGCGCGTCTTTGGTCCGATCAATAATTCGCTGTCCTCTAATCTGCTGCCGTCACAGTTACAGCAATTTCATCTCGTTATGCTAATGTGGTGTAACAACTTAAACTGATGCATATGTAAGAGCAGTAAGCCAATGGTGGAGACATTTAACTTTCAACCACAAAGTTACAAGTTCAAATCCCATTCTACCTACTTTGGTTTGAGCAACTGAGTGGTATCATTAGCCTTCACGTTTAAATGATAGCCCAAAGTCAGTTACTCTAACATATATACTACTTGGCGAATGAGCTGAATAAAGTATACACATACATACCAGGTTCCTCGTTGTCTCTGACTGATATTATATTGTTTTATGGGATATTACTACTAACCCTTTTTTCTTCTATCTTTCCTATTGAGACAATTAAATGAAATATATCCGACATTGAGGAAAATCTTTCATTCAATAATATTTTCGTTTTGACAATCGATTGGTTTCTCACAATCAGTTCAGAATAATAATGATAATAGTAATAATAATAATAATAATAATAATGGCAAGAATAGTAGTTATTCAATCAATCATAGTCGATTTAGGATCTGGTTTGTATGTACATATGTACATCAGTTCAAGTTACCACAGTACGTCAGTATAAGAAGATAAAATTAACATGATAAATGGTTAAGAACTGGAAATAATAGCGGTATCAGTGATAGTGAGAAATAGTTAAATGCAGTTAAGATGGTTCAAAAATGACAGAATGAATTCATAGGACAAGTCTAAAAGAAAGCAAAGTATTAATCATATCTGTATCACTGTGATCGACTTTAGAACATAGTACCTAATTTCTCCTAACCAGAATCATTACATAGGCCACAACCAGATAGTTTGCACTTACGAATACGGCTATGTCTTGATTTGACCATCCCTAGCTTCTAGCCTATTTCATGCACCAACTAAAATTGAATATCCTAATAGATGATGGTGATGATCAAAGGTGCATAATGCATATGTTCTCAACACCGCAATTGATGAGAACAAGAGCAGTAATAATAAGTAAACAATTATGACATATCGTAGTGACTTTTCTCTCAGTGGATAATTTCTGGAAGATAATATGTCTCATTTATTGTCATTTACATGCACACCCAACAATATGAGGTAGATTAGGTTCAAATACGTTACTCAAGTTTTGTGCATACAGTTAAACAAAAATGCGTACACACGGGGGGTAAATTAATGACTATGGTAGTTTGTGCCAATTCAAAATGGTCCAACATTCGTTTTCCATAGTAGCAAAACACCACCATGGTATGGAATTGTTCACGAGCTTGGATATTTTATAAGGTGATTCAACATAGTGTTGTGTTTTGTTTTCTTCTGTTTTTTTTCAGGGATGATGTGAAACCTGGTACAGTTGAAGGTGCTCTGTCTATCTTAACTTCACTCACATCATCACCGTCATGTGGGCTGAGTATATCCAACACTTCTCAAAATCCCATCCAAGTCAAGGAGACATCATCTCGATCATCATCAATGAGCATACGTAATTCTCATTCATCACATCTAGTCGATAAATCAACTAGTCAGTCTCAGAGAATCTCTTCAACACGTCAAAAACAGTCTAAAAAGTGCCCTCCTCCATCCAAACATATTGCAAGAATTGGTGCACAAGCTGAAGCCAAACACAAACACAATACCAATTCGAAAGCTTCACTCATTTCAAGTTTGGATAACGCAGATCCTAAGGTGTCTCGTTGTAAACGTGAAGATATGGAGGCATTTTTATTCACAGATTCGGATATTCACCCAGAACCTATTAATGAAGGTCAGTCATTCAGTTAAGAGACCTTTCAATGACCTTTTCGATTCATGAGAACAATGTCAGTAATTTGTTGTGTGATTGATAATAAAGGAAGAATGCTTTCTATCATTACTTATAGCTTTTGAATGTATCCAGTGTAAACACAAGTGTATTTTAGTGCACATCTATGTTATGTATGAGTATAAAATTAGTTGATCTCATGTCTTCTTCAACTTAATGGTTGTCATATTTAAATTTCTGTTACTATGTTTTAACAATTACGGAATACCATTCCACTTCTTCAGTTTGGTCACCCATATACAGTGTTCTTGATTGACTTCCAAAGCAAACTCTTAAAATATGGGTATATGTATACACATGTATGTGATTTGCCGAGTCATTTTGTTAATTTTGTTAAAAGTAACTGTCTAAGCAGTTTTTCAGTAAAAGTTAGTATCAAGATTATATCTCTCAGACGAAGTAATACAAACACTAGAGATATTGAAGGGCGTTGCAAAGTAACATATTTTTTCTAAGTTTTGATCTGCGACCCCTTAATGAGTGAAACTCAGTGCTTAAGTCATTGTACCACACAGTTATAGTATATTTGGATTGTAGCTAACAGCATAATTTAAAATACAGATTTCGTTGTATTTGGGACTCGTCTGGCGGAAGCATTCGCATTCCAGAGTTGATTTCCATACAGAGACTCAAGCCAAGCCCAATATCTTTCATTTTAAATACCAACATATTGTCCACTGAACTACTGAATCTATATTGCTACTGACTTGCTTCACGAGTGCAGTTTTTTTGTGAGAGTTAGAATTATCTTGTTGTTGACGTTTAAGGCCGAATTCTTTCTTTGGGATATGTGTGTCCTAAGCAAGTGTCTCGATAAGTCATTATCTTTTGTATCGATAAATACTGGGTCCAAGTATAAATGTGGACGTCAGTACTGAAGCGCAGACACATCCAAGTGGGTCCCATATGAGACGATAAACTTGTTCCTTAGACTATAGGTTCATTTTTCATGAAGCTCTTAGGTCGTGGGTTCTGTCATTTGCAGGCTTCTGATTGTTGAGCCACAAAATTGGATGAAACGTTTTTCGTGTGCTTCGAAAATGCTTTTTTTCTAATTACACACTTCATTTGTTATATCGGGTTTGATGTGTCCATAATCCTAACATCGTTGTTTTCTGTTTCACGCTTTCTCAAACAAGATATTGTTTTACCTGAAGGTGGACGTAATCGTGAACGTGTTATAGAATGTGAAGTGAATTTTCGAAAGGCAGCCTCTCTAAATGCTGCTAAACAACGTCAGGAGAACCTTGAACAACGTAAACATCAACTAGAAAAAGCTGAACAACGTCGTCAGACAGCAAACAGAAAAGCTCAAAAAGTTGAAAGACGCAGATTATAAAGTCTCCATCTGTGATTCTTACTAACTGACAAAAGTTTGAGGAAGTGATATTTATGTATTTGACAATGTTGAATAGCTTTTGACAATCTGACTTTGTTTTTCTATCCTGCTTTATCTCTTCTTCAACGATTTATCCTTAGTCGAGTCTATATTTATCATACTGTCTTGTTTTGAACTGATTGTGTGTGTATATATGTGATAATACTGTATATATCTATTGCATGTATATGAAGGCTTCTTTTTTTTGCCTACCCCGTAATTTTGACTTACTAACTGACCAACTAATTTAATGAACTGACTTCATGTGTTTGTGAAATAAATGTATAAAGTGTTCGGTTTAATTATGTTTTTAAAACTATGGTAAACAATGAACAATTAGCATAAGGTGTTTATGGCTTTTCAAGATCCTCGACACACATATTGCATCACTTTCATGGTATCACCAGTAACTATGGTCAGTCCTTCGGGGATACTGATGATCGACAAACAGTCGCTGAGTATCCGTAACGTGTACGAGCCAAAGAATGTATATATGCTATGATTTACTCACATTACAATTTTTCCGATTAAATCTTCCTACTCATTTCAGTCTTTTCATTTGTATAGTGGATTTGGTACAAACCGTAATAAGTGTTTTTATTTTATTTAAATACATAAACATTGGTACAAGGAGGCACCAAATATACATGCGCCACATAAATCATCGGATTTGTGTGAGGGCTGGGATTCTCTCCGGGTGATTGAACCGAAACAGGTGGTTTTCTTAGGGGGCCACACCCGGAGACTTTGACCTAAAGGTCTGATCCACAAGGTAGTGAAGCAACGTAAGGAGATGCAATACCATGATAGCCGGTGACCAACGGTTGGTTCATATGCCATTTATTCACTCAGGATCGTGTAGCCCATGTGCACCATTTGTTTGGAATGAGGGTTTTCCAACTCCCTTAGGTGGATGTTCCATATCCACCGACACGGTTAAAGCGCCGGATATTCGCTTTTCGTCCTCTCAATTTCGTAAACAGCACCCCTATCGTGAGAAGGCAATGAGTAGGTGTTATGACTTTAAGTTGCGGTCGATTTCTACCCTGTGCTAATTGTTGTGTCCTTGACTGAAAAATTAGAGAGCAGCGTACTTATCGATCGATTACAGTGACACGTAAACACGAACGAACGGCCTAGAGTCTCGATTGGTCTCGCTTCCCTGTCTAGCCCAGTCAGTTGAGTCCAGCCTCGGAGATATGAATCATTATATTTCAAACATACTTTGTTTATATACCAACCAAGCATACCACATCGTACCATAAAAATAGAAAACAACATTTTGTACAATATTCAACGAGTGAACAGATATCGACCAATAGGAAATGTCCATTTAAAGTCCAAGGACACCATTGGACTTAACATCATAATTATTGGTCTATTCCTCCGCATCCACAACAGTAGGACTTCCCTTGGAGTGGTTGTATGCACATGGCCATATGAGAGTATTTCGTGAGGGAGAGCTGACTCTTCCCACTCTCGACCATACCAGGGCATTTGGAGGACATAAGTGTATATTATAGTAGGTGTATGCACTCTTTGTCTTCCCTTAAACCGTGAGATTAAAATTGATTTATACCTTTCTTTCTGCATTATATCCTTATACACAATCTTTCTATTATATATTACCACCACTGAATTAACTAATTCTATGCATCCGATGTTCATTTTGTTGTGCTAATGACGTATGACAATTTGTACCGATGCCTATCTGTATGTACCTAATCCTACATTGTAGCTGACTGGATCATATATTGTAGTTGAATCGAATTGCAGAACATAATCAGTGCAGAATTTAACTATGTTCTAAGTGATCTCCTTTTAACTTGATAAGAAAAAGAACTTTCCAAGTTGAAAATATACTGAGTATATATATGATCCCCGTCGGTGTATACACTCTCTGTCTTCCCTTAAACTAAGAGGTTAAAATCGCTTCATATCTTTCTTTCTACGAACCAATTCTTTCTTCTTGTACTATATCTCTATATGCAATCTTTCTCTTATATATTACCACCTTTGACCTAACCACTGCTATGAATCCGGTGATCATCTCGTTGTGCTGATGCGGTATGGCAACCTGGACCGATGCACATATGTGTCTGGTCCTACGTTGTAGCTGACTGACTGAGTATATATATATAATGGTATACAAGAATATGTGAACAATGTATAATCATTATTTTATATGATTCAATTAAGTTTTATTAAAAAGATTTACACTTTCTATCCATTGTTGTTTATGTTTATCATTATCTTTCATTGAATGAATAAATTCCATTTCTATTAATTCTAATAAATTTTGAGTAAATAAACGAAACTCCTGTATTATGACATTAACAATAATGAAATAAAAGAAAAAAAAAAAGAAAACAAAAAAGAAAGTTTACATAGAGTTAATTTGTATGATACAAAGTATTAACGGAAAAAAAAAACACAACAACAACTCAGCAATCATTAAATGAGTAGGTCTCTTATTCGTGTTCTAGATTCTTCAGAACAGTATGTACGCACACACACACATACGATTATTTAGTCTTAATCATTATCACTTGATATTTATTCTATTTAAACATTATAACATTGGTACAAGGAGGCATCAAATATATATGCGCCACACAAATCATTTGATTTGTGTGACTGTTTGGATATTGCCCGGGTGCTCAAACTGAAACAGGTGGCTACTCGCCGAACTTTTGATCTAGAGATTCGGTCCACAAGGCAGTGGACACAATGTTCGGAGATGCAATTTCACGGTAGTCGGTGACCAACGATAGGTTTATACACCATTTGTTCCCTCAGGATCTTAGAGCTCATTGTTGGAGTGATCCAGAAAACTTCTAGCAAAAGCCAAGAAAGGCTCAAGAAACACTAAGAGGCATTTTATCCCATCAGCGTTCACTAGAAGTTTAGCCAGAAACACCAAGAGAGTGAAGAGTCACATGTCGAGTTCCTGATTGGCTGATTACTACACTGCTACTATGTTTAGTAGCGTCCCAGAATTTTCGGGAAACCCAAGGACATCTAAAATACTATAAAAACCCTATATTTTCTGTACTAAAACTAACACTTGGAGTAGAGTGCTTCTTGCATATTTTTCGCCTTTTCTCTCGTGTTCAGGTCGATGTGTAGTTCTAGCTTGGGGGTTACGAGACTAGCTTAGGAACCGAATATAGCGTTCAATTAGCAAGACTTATAACCCAGGTTTACTATTGGTTTGTAATGACGGTTTCCTAACTCCCCTATTGCGGCTACGTTTCCCATCTCTCTTGCTTTCGCTACCCACCACTGTTCACGATCATTGCGTAGGCATCTTATCAGCCTGTGTTTAAGTTGACTCCGCTCTTCGTCATGTTCAGAGCCAGATGGGATGGGTTTTCGAGCATCTATCAGTGCGGTAGATGTTACTGAGATCCAGTGTTTCTACCTAACCTTATGCTTTACCTTACTAGCAGATATCACTACTGTTTCCACAGCTTTTCGGATGTCATTCCATGCTACCTAGGGGTAGGCATCACTAATACTATATATATATATATATATATATATATATATTTTTTTTTCTTAGTTTATAACTACTGAGTAACTAGATTATGCATATTTACATCCCTCTCTGTATAAACTTCATTTTGACCTATAATTTATTATAATGCGAATTACCATTCTTGAGTTATGCCCAGTCTATTAATTACAGTCCTCCATATTCACAGTCACATTTGGATAGATCTTGTACAAATGTTATTTTCTATTTTATGGCGTGATACGGTCTGCTTGGCTGTTATATAAACCAACTATATTTGGAATAAATGATTCGCATCGTGGAAGCTGTTAATGATGTTCTGGACTCAACTGGATGGGCTGTGAGAACAACGAACCGATAAGCACTTTAGATTACTCGTATGGGTTTTATGCATCATTAGTCTGGTCGATAAGTCCATTATTCCCTGGACCCGGGTTTCATACTACTTGACACTCGTCAGCAAGGTGTACCTGTAATCTTGAGGGAACTGGTGCTCCCTGACGGATTCGATCCCGTGTCACCCAGCTTCACAGTCAGAGACGTTACCAGGACTTGACACACATGACATTGGTCACCACCCAATGATCAATCAATTGTGATATATATTGATAGGGGTACAAGACCCACCAGTTATAACACTTACCACAACAGCAATATCACGATATTTTAATGTGGACATATGAGCTTTTGTAGTTTTAGCACTAACTATACAATAATTATCATCTTGATTAGTATTATGTAATTCTGTAGAATTATTATTGAAAGTGTTACGTGAACTTTTTAACATGGATTGTTTTTCTTGTTTTAATGGTTTGTTTAAATTGAATTTTGTTAAATTGTTCATTGATTCCAAATGATCATTTGTTTGTATCATAAGTTCAGAGAATTTGACACCTTCCCATGTTCGTTTACCACGATCTAGATCTTCTTTAGCATTTGTAGATATTTGATTATCATTTAAATGAGTTAATGATTTATCTAATATATGAATCATTAATTTCTTTGGTTTAGTAGAATCATGATTATTGTCTAAGAAAAAAAGAACAGATAAGATTTGATAGTAAGAATTCAATATTAGGACTTAGATTTACTGCTTTTTAGTTTTATCGCCTTTCAACAGACTTATTGGAAGTAGTAGGATGTAAAAGGATATGTATTCCAGCCAATAAAGCTCAATTGGATCATCATGATAGGCAATATCTATTATCAAGTCAATGTGGCAGCTACAGCGGGGGAGAATAGGTCTAAACTACTGTGTTCAATTATAGAAGAGAAAACAATCTTTGACACATATCTCCAATTATCGACATTTCTGAAGACTTACATTAATAAATATATGGATACTTTTGACTGTGACTATTTCACTCAACCAGTAATTCTTCACAGGTCTTTGTTAGGGTATTCCTCCAGAAAATGCATTCCTGACCGTTGTTACCACCTTGACGTGGTGGTCGGGCTTGCCTATCGTGATGAACCAATCGAACTATACTGGCTGAAACAAGGTCCTACCATGTCAGATAGGTCGGTTGAAGAGCGGTAAGACTAAAAGCAACAAACTCAAGGTCTGAAGGCGAAGTCGTACTGCTGACTGTACAGAGGTGTGACAGCAGTAAGGTGTTTCCTTCAGACAACCAGCATGACAGCGATGCTGCCTTCCCACAAGGAGGGGTAGGGTTAGAAAAGCTCGACCCTAAAAATGCACACCTCGCCTTATCCCACGGATATCCGTCTCCGGCGGTAAGGTCTCAATAAGTACGGAGCTAACAGAAAAATTACCCATAACAAGGTCGTGTGTGACCGACCTCAAGCAGTTGTCCCTTGGGCACTGCGGTCACGCTCTCAGGTCACTAAGACCACCTTTAATCCAAAGTCCTTTTCAGGTACCTCCAGTAACAACCCTTCCACGGTGTGGGCAACCGGGAAGTGATAACCGCCCTCATACCTCTAACAGCACTCAAGACCACTGTATTCATAATCAAAACATTCATCATTAACTCATTTATAGTTTATGAACAGTAAAATAGAAAACAATAATCGATTATCAGTATAGGGGTTGTGCAAATTATTAGATTTTTGATTGAGATCATGAACCGATTGATGTTAGACCACCGTTGGAAACCTGGAAGCACTGAAAGGCTGTTTCGTCCTATTTCAGGACTCCACACTAGTGACTAGCTTCGTGATGGAATTCTCAGAGTTCTAGTAAGAAGCAGTGACCAGTGGAGCGGGTAGAGATAGGTATCTACCCCAGTACAATAGGAGATCATCGTGCAATTTCGTGGATTGGTTGATGTTAGACACTAACACCATCGGATGCCGGCTCAGTGAAGGCCCTGGGTTTGAATCCCGCAAGCGGGATTGTGGATGCGCACTGCTGAGTAGTACCAAAATAGGACGAAACGGCCTTCCAGTGCTTCCATGTTTCCAACGGTAGTCTAACATCATTCGGTTCATGATCTCAATCAAAAACTTAATAATCGATTAGTCAAAAAGATTAACTTCCATTTAGAATCCTTTTTTCTTAAAAGATGACACTCTGAACTTTGATAATTATTTGATTGGTCTGATGTAGGAATCAATCAAAATATTTAAACCGTTCGATATCAATTCAGTCGTTTTAGGGTTAATTACTCACCGCAAAACTTCCAAATTTCGAGTTCAATCATTAATGGCATTCTACATGCTCTCTGTTTAAAGGGTTCTATATGAGGACAAGACAATTATCCAGTGATTCCCAGTTCCCAATAGTTGTCTAACGAAATAGAAGTTCATGATGATGATTGTTATATCCTAGTGAAGATTAAATTACGAGTAACTTTTGAGACTATTATCTATATATTCTTATGATATAACTATCCAATAATTAGATTACGTATATCTATATTCCCCTTATTATAAGCTTCGTTTTGACTTATAGATTATTATTATTATTATTATTATTATTATTTTACAATTTACCATTCTTGAGTTATGTCCAGTCTATCAATTACTATCTACCACATTCACTTACATTACGGAAATCACCAAACTGCATGATGAGACAAGCCCTAACTTGTAATCATGAAGGGAAGCGGAAAAGAGGAAGGCCAAAGAACACATTACGTCGGGAAATAGAAGCAGATATGAAAAGGATGAATAACAACTGGTGGAAAGAGTTGGAAAGGATTGCTCAGGACAGGGTTGAATGGAGAATGCTGGTGAGCGGCTTATGCTCCTTCACGAGGAGTAACAGGCGTAAATAAGTACATTCACAGCCACTTTTAGCTATATCTTGTACAAATGTTGTTCTCTATTTTGTGGTACGTTGAGGTCTGTTTGATTTAATATATAAACTCATTATATCTTAAATAGATGATTTGCATAGTCGAGGCTGTGATTAACATACTTGACTCAACTGGAGTACAACCAGGTCTGTTGTGAGACATCAGCTCACTGATGACAATGGTGTACGGTGGCGCAACTTCGTGGATTGGTTGAAGTTAGACATTAACACCGTCGGGTGCCGGCTCAGTGGTCTAATGGTTAAGTGCTCGCGCACGAAGCCAGTAGGTCCTGGGTTCGAGCCCCGCGTGGTGCGGGATCGTGGATGCGCACTGCTGAAGAGTCCCATACTAGGACGAAACGGCCGTCCAGTGCTTCCAGGTTTTCAATGGTGGTCTAGCTTCAACTGACTCATGATTTCAATCTGTCAACTGGATAGGCTAGACAAGCAACCGACCAATAAGATACTAGGCTGATCAGACCGGTCAGACATGAATGAGTAAGTTGTGTTTTGATTGGTTAATAAATGACATGATAACTAGTT
Source organism: Schistosoma bovis (assembly GCA_944470425.2). NCBI lineage: Eukaryota > Metazoa > Platyhelminthes > Trematoda > Strigeidida > Schistosomatidae > Schistosoma > Schistosoma bovis. The sequence goes on along the minus strand of OX103959.1, from coordinate 16,834,556 downwards.
GGGCTATAAAAATATTAAAAAAATTTTCTTTTCATGATCCAAAATTACCTGAATGATCAATTTGATCTGATCCAATTAAACTATCTAATCGAATAAATAAATAATCGGTTAAATAAGATAAACGTTGATTAAATAATTGTCTACCTTTATGAATAATTTGTAATTTAATTGTTTTTAATTTATTTAATAATTTAATAAAATTTAATTGACGTTCATTTTCTTGTTTTAATAAAATCATTAATTGATATTGATTTTTTAAATTACATAATTCTAATCGAAGTTGATTATTATATTTCATCTATAATGAAAAGATGAGATTTATATTAAAGGTGGATATCATTGAATGATAATAATAATAATAATAATAATAATAATAATAATAATAATACTAATACTACTACTAATAATAATAGGAGAGTTGGAAAACTCCCAATTGATTGATCATTTAGTGCATGCCAGTATCGAATCACCTAGACTGATGGCCAAATTGCAACTTGAACGATAGGATTCGATCTGCACTAAGAAGGATTTGATACATTGATGACATTGAGCGCCAAACAATAATCAGTCAATTGTTATTACATCTCAGTCCTACAGGAGGTTAGTCACGGCACGGATAGCTCAGTGGTAACGTCTCTGACTGTGAAGCTGGGTGATACGAGATCGAATCCGCCAGGGAACATCAGTTCCCTCAAGATTACAGGTACACCTTGCTGACGAGCGCCAAGTAGCACGAAACCCGGGTCCAGGCTTTCCTGTTGACTACCTCCAACCACCATCTAAATCTCAATACATAGTGCCCGCAGTGTCGAGTCACCTACACTGTTGGCCACATTGCAACATGATCGATAGCATTCGATCTGCACTAATAAGGACTAGACAAGCATGACATTGATCACCACCCAGTGATCAATCAATTGTGATTCCATCTCAGTCCTACAGGAGGTTAGTCACGGCCCGGGTAACTCAGTGATCACGTCTCTGAATGTGAAGCTGGGTGACACGAGATCGAATCCGTCAGGGAGCATCAGTTCCCTCAAACCCCGGTGCAGGGTTTCCTGTCGACTACCTCCAACCACTATCTAAGAGTTGGAAAACTATCATTCCAAATCATTGAGCTCCAGGACCTTGAAGGAACAAATAGTGTATAAACCAATCGTTGTTCACTGCCTTGTGGATCAAACCTTTAGGTTGAAGGCTCCAGAAGTGACCCTCGGTCTGGGCAGTATCGGGCAGTATCACAGCCCTCACATGAATCAGGTGACTTATGTAGCGCATATGTATTCGGTGTCACTTTGTACCAATATTTATATGTTCAAACAAATAAATAAAAGAAAAAACATGTTTATCACAATTCATCACTCAGTAATGAATAGTGTAAATCAATTTCTATAGAATAAACTATAATATTGGAATTCGTTTAAGTGATTCTGTGTTAGTTAGTTAGTTAGTTGAAGGCAGTTAAGAATTAAGAGAGAACCAATTCTCCTGTGAGATTCTCCGGACCATCGACAACTGGTGTTACAGTTATAAATGTTCATATATATTATCTTTGTTTTAACAGAGTAATTATGTATGTATTTTGTATAAAATATTCACACGTTTTTTTAAAAGCTCACAATTCATCATGATGCTGAATACTATAGAATATAAGTGGGAACACCGGTGAAACTATAATTACTAGTATAGGGGTTGTGAAGATTATTAAGTTCTTGATTGAGATCATGAACCGAATCGAATCCCGCGAGCGGGATCGTGGATGCGCACTGCTGAGGAGTCCCACAATAGGACGAAACGGCAGTCCAGTGTTTCCAGGTTTCCAAAGGTGGTCTAACATCAATCGGTTCATGATATCAATCAAGAAGCTATAATTTGTGGACGACCTTTGAGCGACGCTAAAGTGACCTTGAGAATGTCCATCTATTAACTACGATTAGATAAGAGTTATAAACCTGTGTGAAGAATAAAGATTAGATGTTTAGAATTAGATTTGTGGTTTTCCATCACGAATTGACATCAGCTATAATGCCAAGACTCTATTTACCTAAATGGTCTTTTTATCCTAAATCTGATTGGTTTGTCCATAAATTATAATCTCGCCGAAACGCCATAATAATCAGGTTATTTTTCTTGTCTATTCTATTGAGAAACAATAGATGAATACCGTAGGTTTCATGCATTAAATACTTTATATACTGTATGGAAGTGATCAGTAACGTTTACAGTTAAAGATAAATGTCAGATAAGTAATATTGGAATACAAGTTTGCAGATTGTTATTTGGATAGTTACAAATGAGATGTGTTAAAATACAATTGGAAAATACAATGCAATAAAGAAAAAAATATCGTCAGTCAGAAACCATCCATAATTCTTCATGTTATATCCCAACGAGAATAATGAATGGTCACTGTTGGGATCCATTTCTAGACTAATGCTATACATACATTCTTATTGTATAATTGTTAAGTAGCTAAACTATTCATATTCTTGTTCTTCTTATTATAAGCTTTATATCGACCTATACACTATGATTATACGATTTACCGTTCGAGAGTTATGCCTGGTCTATCAATTACAGTCTCCCACATTCACAGCCACTTTTGGCTAAATCTTGTACAAATGTGTAATCTCTATTTTGTGGTACTATATGGTCTGTTTGTTTTAAATATAAACCCAGTATGTTTGAAATACATGATTCATATCGTAGAGGCTGAGATTGGTGTTCTGGACTGAACAATTAGGGCTAGGCGGGAATCAAGACCGATAAAGACTGTAGACTGGTCGTACAGCTTTACGATTCATTGGTCTGGTCGATAAGTTACTGTTCTTTAATTGACGGTATCATTACGTTATTTATATATTGAGATGGACATATGATCCACAAGTTATAACACTTCAGAAACCAGAGAATGACTGGAAATACTTTCACATATCAGAATTCTTTCGAAATCTTTTAAGAGAAATCTAGGTAATTACTGATTAGGTGTACTTTTTATCATGATTAAATAATAACCGAATTTGTTTCAAGTTTTAGTTGTTTCTTTTTTGAAAGGTTGTACAACCTCAACGTTACATCGTATTCAAATAACTTTTGAAGTAAAACAAATCTTTTAAGATTTTCCCCACTTAGTTTTTTGTTGAAAATTCAAGGGTTGAAAATTATAGAAGATAAAAAACCAGTTAAGTTGTTTTTGATGGAGTTTTGTTCTATGAACTGGATGGTTTGGTCGTGTAGCTTTCATCGTTCTTCTGAACGATATCATCAGCACAAACGTCAGGTAGAAGTAAGATGTTCGAATTTCTCCAGATATATGACTCATAGCTTGTCCTGTTGACCTCTATCTTCAATGGTTATTGTCGACCTTTAACCTGTCGTTATTTACTTCTTTGTTTTCGTTGGTTTGATTTTTGTGCATAATTTTCCTGATTGGTTGATGAATTGGATTGATTTCGATGTGCTTGTTGATTGCTGATTGACCTGAGTGCCAAGCTTTTAAAAATTCTCTGATGTTTTTGGAATTTCCTCTATCCAAGATTTCCACATTTTTCCAGTCGAATGTATGTCTGCAGTTGTTCACGTGTATTGATATAAGTGAGGACATGTCATGGTGTTTGACCGCTAATTGATGTTCATGCAGTCAAGCTGTAGATATCTGTTTTTGTATATGAGACATATCATTACGTTATTTCAATTAGAATTATAGAATAAATTGAAAACTATAAAAATCTATGCGATTTGTTAAACTTTGTATATGAAAAGTCTTCTAATTGAACGTTATTTGTTATATCTGGTCAGTTAATGAGTATTATGTCGGAATTGTTTATTATTTATACTCGAAAACGACGAACCACTGTGATTCCCACCACGCGAAAGTAAGAACACAAAAACTGGTACAAAGATTGTTTTCCACTGGATAGGGTTGAAAACATACCCAACCATCCTTCTTTACCTAAGCTTGAGCCAGGCGGAAACTGTAGAAGAGCTGCTGGAGGGGTCGGTGTTTACATGAAGGACTTGGTAATTTGTCGGTGGCCATCATCTGAAGTATCATTATTATTAGATCTCACGTATTAGTTGATGGCATACATACAAAGAAGGTGTTGTCAAAATACACCGGCCAAAATCCTTTCAACGAATCGCGAGCATATAACTTTTTCTCATCCACTGACATTTTTACGTCAATAGCTCTAGAAGAGCTACAGTCACCTTTCTCGTTCCAGTCTCCTAGTTTGTCCATGTCGTCCCATGATATCTTCATGCCCATCGTTGTACATTTCGAAGTTAGCGTTTAGATCTCCAATCAAGATGGTGAGATCCTTTTCGGCGCTTCGCTATGATTGATTGCAACCCCTCGTAAAATTTATCTTTATTGTCGTCGTCGCTTTCATAGGCGGGTGCATAACATTAAATAACATTCTTCATGATTCCCTCCTTTGTTTTAAAGGTTGCTCTGATGATCCTGGATCCACGAGATTCCCACTTGATAAGTGCATTACGTGCTTCTTCGGACAGCATCAGAACAACTCCCTGAGTGTGTGGAGCATTTTCCTCTTCGTGACAGGAGTTCAGCAGTATCTCTCTCATATCTTGCCTTTGCTGTCTAGCTTGAGTTCAACGCGTTTCGCTGATTCCCAGAACTGTCAAGTTGTATCTTCTGATTTCCGCAGCTATTTGACTTGTCCTCTTAGTTTCCAACATTATTAGAACATTCCATGTACCTATATAAAGTGTTGCTGGGTTTGTTAGAAGAAGCATCAGTCTTGTGACTTTCGGAGAATCTCGGCTTTTACCATGAGGTTTCACCATTCTTCTGAAGATCCTTCAAATCGGAGGGAAGAGTTTAAATGGTTCAAATTATTTATTCCGGTTAGCGTTTTTTCAGCAAGATTGTTTTCCACTGGATAGGGTTGTTGAAAACATACCCAACCATCATTCTTTACCTAGGTTTGAACTAGGCGGAAACTGTAGAAGAGCTGCTGGAGGAGTCGGTGTGCACATGAATGAATTGGTAATTTGTCGGTGGCCATCATCTGAAGTATCATTATTATTAGATCTCACGTATTAGTTGATGGCATACATACAAAGAAGGTGTTGTCAAAATACACCGGCCAAAATCCTTTCAACAAATCGTGAGCGTATCAACTTTTCTCATCCACTGACATTTTTATGTCAGTAACTCTTTGAAGAGTTACAAGACAGATTAATAATCACATTGAATATTAAATGAAAAAACCATTTATTAACTTACACGTAATTCATTTAATTGATTTAAATCAAATTGTATTCTATTCTGATGGATATTCATCTCTTGTAATATATACAATTTAATTTCATTAACTATTTGTTCAAATAATAAACATGGTAATTGACTTGCTAATTGTTCAATGTTATCCAATTGTTCAGAAAATTCTAAACAATAGAGAGAATATATATATATATATAGTCATTAGTAAATGGTACGTTGCTGCTGAAGAGTCCCATACTTGGACGAAATGGCCGTCCAATGCTTCCATCTTTTCAACGGCGGTCTAGCATTCAATCCAATTAGATCCTCGTTAGGTTTCACTTTCAAATATACATATTTGTACGAATATATGAAACTATTAAACTAACCAAGTTACTATGAGTCTGTAACATCTATCGAATAGATTACGCAATATAATAAGTAAACGTTACAAATCGATAGTGTAATGACAGGTTTACTAGTTGTGATAAGAATAATAAAAGCTTGAATCAGTATTTCACAATAGCAGATAGGTCAACGATTCGGAACATAAAACATTGAGATAACATTCACTAAAAATTAAAACGATTACGTAATAATATGTGTTCAGACAGAAGGAACTGTGAAGTGAATCAAAGCAAACGAATACAGAGTATGCGTAATAATCGTGAACAAAACCATTCATTATGGCATAATTGAGCAAGAAAGAGATAAGGGTGTCATAAATGTCTTATGAATATAAAGATTTAGATTGTTAGCTCGAATCCCAATAGCTTCTGCTATGTATAACAGACGAAATCGAACCCCATTAGGTAAGTTAGTAGGAATATGATAAATCACTTTAAATGACATATTTCCTTCTACTACATGATCGCTATCGATCAAGTTTGATAGAACAGAGCTGCATATTGTTTTAACGATACTCCTTCCTAACCATGATGGGAGCTGTTCACTAATTCATTGGTTCAGTTGTCTAACAGTACATCTGATTTAGCTTCCTCCACATCAACAACTGAATTTGTAGATGTACATGGAAGTGACACAACCAGGTAACTTATTCTTCGGTTGAGAAAGCACTATAAATCGGCTGAAGAACGACAGACAGAGGTTAGCTGCGATAAACGTTCTCTTCATTGCTTTGGTCAGGCTATCCCGTACTACATTACTAGCTATATCTCCGCTGAATTGTAGCTTACGGAAGAAAGGCTTCTTACTAACCATCGATGTCGCTATTTTCCTGTTCATTATATGAGAATGTTTTTTTTAGAAAATTTTGTGGATAACCCATTTCAACCAATATATTATGAATAAACTCTAGTTCCTTGTTGATAGTGTCGTCTGAACATATCTTCCTACGTCTACTTGCAAAACATCTAACTAGTTTCTGTAATAATGACTGGATACAAAGCTAAAGAATTGTCGAAAAACGTTTTCTATATACACAATTGTGCATACTTTATATCATATTTATAGAAATAATTCTTGATCAAAGATGAGTAGTGACTAGCAGTAGAATACAGGACGCGAGCTTCGTCCCATTTGGGACTCGTCAGCTGGATGTAACTGCATCCCAGAGTTGACTCGATAGCTAAATGGATAACGAGATGGTATTTGGAGCAAACGGTACTGGGTTCGAGTCCTGAACTGAAAATCAATTCTGGGATGCAGGTATATCCAGCTGACGAGTCCCAAATATTCCACATAAACTAAGATTTAAAAAGCAACATATTATCAACAATATCATCACTCATCATTCTCGACGCCATGGAATTACAGTTAACATTTCAAAATCTTTCAGAATAATCAATAAACAATGAACCTAAAATGTATATCACTTTGTTGAAGTTATTGGGATCAAATAATAATTGTAAATCTGAACGAATACAAATATTCACTTGTGAACTAATTCAAAACCTACAAAGGAACATTTAAAAATACCGTACTCATTATGAGCAAATGTCAACGCTGTAAATGTCAGACGTAACTCCAAAGAACTAAGCAAATGAACCAAATAATAATAGACATCGTCATTCATTCAAAAAATATTAAGTTTCTGGAGACATTTCATAAGGACAATCTTCTCTTCTAAATCTGAACTGTACGGATGAGCTGATGGTGAACGTGCAAATGGTTTAAAGGTCACGGCTCATTTATCAGATTAGTATTCGGAATCAACGTTGGGAATGAGGACTTGGAGTTAAGATTAAAGTCCTCATCACAAACTGACATCACTTGAACTACATACCCTTAGTCTTAGTCCACTTGTTATAAGTAGTTCATAAATATTTTCAATGGTTATTTAACCAAAGACAATCAGGGATGTGAAATTCAAAATTCAACAATCTTCACGACACTCTATAAATTCGGTTACCAAATATTTACTAGTGATTGATTTTAGGAGAGAATTTACCGTAGTTCTCGTGAATAGTTTTAACCAGTGGAATTCAACCATGTTGGGCATTAGATGATGATGATGATGAATGACGGTCTTGAAGTATAGCCAGTCAACTGAAGTTACGAATATAAACCGTGAAATACTAACTCAGTCATTTGAAGACTGAGTACTTAACGTGAAGCTCAACTTCCTGGTTTCAGTCTCTGGTGGGATCATGAATGAAGATTGTCTCGGAGTATTATACCAGCATGAAAAAGCTACTTAGTTACCCATGATTTTCATTGATTGTCTAACGAGTGTCAGTATACGATGTAAAATTTCCAATTCAGTTAGGAGTTTTATTTAATAGTTCAATTCAAGAGTCAATTAAAGCTAGACCATCATGGGAAACCTGGAAGCAATGGACAACCGTTTCGTCTTGTAGTATAGAACTCCTCAGCAGTGGGCATTCACGATCCCGCATGCGGGATTCGAACTCAAGACCTTCGGTCTTGTACATGAACGCTTAACCTCTAGACCATTGAGGCGGCATTCAATCGTGTTAATGTCTAACTTCAAACAATCCACGAAATCGCACCACTGCCCTCCATTGTCGCAGTTGCACATTGCTGAGGAGTTTCATACTAGGACGAGATGGCAGTTCATTGCTTTCAAATTTTCCATGGTGATCTAACTTTAATTGACTGATGAATTCAACTATTAAAATATTACTATAACTAACAGTAAAATATTTTATAAATTCAAATCATTTGTACATACCTTTTACGCATGAATTACGATATAATTCTGCTTCAGTGAATAGTGTTTTTAAATTTGTAACAATAGTATTAGCAGCATCATCAAATGTGGACTTGATAAAATCTGGATGTGTTGGCTGTCGAATACCTTTTTGTCGATAATAATTCTGGATTAACAAATAAACAAGTACAATAATCTAATAAGTAGTAGTCATTGAGCAAAAGAAAATATACCTATGTAAATGTATAATGTATGTAGACTATTTTTGAGCAGTTACATGGTAGTGAACAAGGGAATCCAGAATGTAGGTTGGTGGAGAAGATTTGTTGCTTAGATGGTTGATTTTGGTGGAGTTTTGTTCTCTGAGCTAAATTGTTTGGTTTTGGAGCTTTCATCGTTTGTGCTGATAATGTCATTCAGAAGAATAATAAAAGCTCTACAATCAAACCATCCAGATGAGAGAACAAAACTCCATCAGAATGAGCGTCGTTTTTTCTTTGTTTTAAACTCTTCAGCTGGATGCGCAAGAATGAGTCCAGGTAACCACTGTCTTATGCAAAATGGTTCATTCTAATCCATTAATAATCATTGGTATGAACGGAAGATTAACACAACCATGGAAAATCAATTTGAAGATCATGTATATACAAAAATGTAACAAAGAAGTTAAGATTTCTGTGGACAAAAACACATTCCAACTAAATCTTACTGTAAAGTTGTTTTAAACAACATTAGAGTAATCTTTTGATTGAGATCATGAACCGATTGATGTTAGACCATCACAATTGAAAACCTGGAAGCACTGGACGGCCGTTTCGTCCTATTGTGGGACTCCTCAGCAGTGCGCATCCACGATCCCGCGAGCGGGAATTCTCGGAGTTCTAGTGAGAAGCCGTGACCAGTGGAGCTAATCCTTGTCGGGTAGAGACAGGTATCTACCTCAGTACAACGGAAGTTGGTCGCGCAATTTCATGGATTGGTTGATGTTAGACACTATCACCATTGGATGCCGGCTCAGTGGTTCAATTGGTTAAGCGTTCGCGCGCGAGACCGAAGTCCCTGGGTTCGAATCCCGCTCGCGGGATCGTGGGTGCGCACTGCTGAGGAGTCCCACGACGGGACGAAACGGCCGTCCAGTGCTTCCAGGTTTTCAATTGTGATGGTCTAACATCAATCGGTTCATGATATCAATCAAAAACGTATTAATCTCCACAACCCCTATACTATTAGAGTAATTGATTATTAGTTGTCATGTTAGAGATTTTAAGGTCATAAAGCATATTTGAACTAAAACTGCTTACTGTAAATAATCTAATAAGCAATTCTAATGAAAAAGTTATTTTATAGTACTTAAAACTAGTTGGTCACAGTGATGGACTGACTTTATATCTGACAGATCATAACGAAAACTGAAGAAATGGTAACTTCTTGAACTAATTTTTGGATAACTATCATACATATATATCAGAAGGGGTGTTGTGGATATCCTAGTAATTTTAATAGTTGAGATTATGAGTCAATTGAAGCTAGACCACAATGAAAAACGTGGAAGCATTGGACGGCCGTTTCGTCCTAGTATGGGACTCTTCAGTAGTGCGAATCCATAACCTCTCCCTTCGAGATTCGAACCCAGGACCTATCGGTCTTGCGCGTGAGCGCTTAATCTCTATACCACTGAGCCGGCATCCAACGGTGTTAATGTATATGTATATGCTTATATATGTGGTTATTGTATAGCTACTCAGTCACTGGATTGTTGTGCATATTTATTCAGATCATCACAAGCTTTTATTTAGCGTATTAGCTATTCTTGAACTACTTATTAGTTCTATTTATTTGTCAATCGATCATTTATTGTTTGCTCTACTCATAGTCACTTTTGGCTTGTTTATTTATAATTGTTATTTTTCACGCTATTGTGTAATGTGACCCAGTATGCTTGTGTATGAACAGATGTGTGTTTGACATATAATGACAATAGAAATTGGACTTTGACTTTCCAGACTCAAATCAAGGCACTGAGGAAAGCTAGTAAATAGTGGATTGATAGGAATTTATCAAAGTCTACTGAAAGTCAACGATACTAGTCAGATATATCATTCATTAAGTTTGGAACACAAGACTATAGAAGAAATAATAAATACAAAATAGACAAAATGAGAATTACAATTCTGATTTATGACTTTATCATGTCATACTGGTCAATAGACTTAATTCACAACAATATCTACCGTAAACTTTCTATCTTCTTTCCAACTTCAAATTATCATCTGTTAATTCAATATCGTTAAATGATAGTTTTGTCGTTTTTTTGTATTTATAAAATCATTTATAATCAGAAAGAGGCCTTTGTGGATATTATAGTAATTGAATGGTTGAATTCATCAGTCGATTGAAGCTAGACCACTATGGAAAACCTATAAGAATTGGATGATCGTTTCGTCCCAGTATAGAACTCCTCAGCAATGCGCAATTGCAACAATCGGGGGCGGTGGTGCGATTTCGTGGATTGTTTGAAGTTAGACATTACCACGGTTGGATACCGGCTCAATCGTCTAGAAGTTAAGCGTTCGTGCACGAGACCAATAGGTCCTGGGTTTGAATCCCGCGAGGTGGGATCACGGATGCGCACTTCTGAGGAGTCCTGTACTAGGACGAAACAGCCGTTCATTGTCTTAAGGTTTTCAATGATGGCCTAGATTCAACTGACTTATAAATTCAACTATACTATTTATTTCGTAATGTAACTTCTTCAAAGTTTTAATGAAATAAACAATTAATATGATTATTACTTCAGATAAATGTAATGCATTATGAAGATTTTCACGACATATTTTTTGAATACGACCAACATATGTTACTTGTTCAATATTGATTTGTTTCATATTTGAATTAGAAATTTCAGCAGAATCTCCTAAAGATGTTACATCTTTACCGAATACATCATAATATGCTTGAGGTCGATTATGTTTTACAACTGTCTTATTTGTAGTTGCATGTGGTATACTTGAACAAATGAATAGAAGAGACAAAAAAAAACAACTCAACAATCAATATGAAGTAACATGAATGAAACGGATTTATTTATTTGAACATATAGATATTGGTATAAGGAGGCACCAAATACATATGCACTATATAAGTCTCATTTGATTTGTGTGAGGGTTTTGATACTACCCGGGTGCCCAAACCGAAGCAGGTGGTTTTCTTAAGGGGCCACACCCGGAGCCTTCAACCTAAAGGTCTGATTCACAAGGCAGTGGAGCAACGTCAGGAGATGCAATCCCATGGTAGACGGTGATCAACAATTGATTCATATGCCATTTGTTGCTTCAAGGTACTGGAGCCTATGTGAATCATTTGTTTGAAATAAGGGTTTTACAACTCTCCTAAGTGAACTCTTTATGTCCACTAACCCGGTTAAATCGCCGGACATTCGGTTTTCCTTCTCTCAGTTTCGTAAACAGCATCCGTGGTGCGAGAAGGTAGTGAGTAGAACTTCCCCGGCAGAGGCTATATACGCGTGGCCATGTGAGAGCATTTCGAGAGGGAGAGCGGACTGTCCCCACTCTCGGCCATACCAGATCATTTGGGGGCAATGAAACGGATACGTTTATATGAATACAATGAAAGTATAGTATACAGACGAACCAATTAAAATAGAGGAAATGAATTTCAGTTTATGTCCGATTGTTGTTTTTTTATTTGAAAGTCCTGACGATTAACAAACTTATTCGTTATTTTAATGAAGATGTCATTATTTGGCACCGACAACGCTATGGATTAATAAAAGCATTCATACGATGTGCATTATAATGTTGTGTCGCGTAAGAATAATGAGTGGTAATTTTTGGGATCCATTTGTGGACCAAATACCATACGTATATTTTTGTCGTATAATTATTTATTAACTAAACTATTCATATTCATGGCTCTCTTATCATAAGCTTTATTTTAACCTATGAACTGTTACTATACGATTTACAGTTCCTGAATTATTCCCTGTCTAATAATCACTACTTCCCACATTCACAGCCACATTTGGCTAAATCTTGTACAAATGTGTATTTTCTGTATTTTATGGTACGATGTGGTCTGTTTGGTTGGTATATAAACCCAGTATGTTTGAAATAAATGATTCATATTGCAGAGGTTGAGATTGGTGTTCTGGACTTAACAAGCTGAACTAGACAGAAAGTAGGACTAATCAGGACTCTAGGCTGCTCGTACGTGTTTTACGCGTCCTTGGTCCGATCGATAATTCACTGCCCTCTAATCGGCGGTTACAATTTATTACAAGTAAACAGGTGAACATGAATGCTTGCGAGAAGAAACAAGATGGGTACGTTTTAAGATGTCATTCTTGGTAGTTAAAAATAATCCATTAGAACAGATTGATGTTTCTATTCTTCTAGGCTTTTGAGATAAAAAGATGTTACAGTTTGTCTTTTTATATGAATGTAACCAAAGTGATTTCTGTGCAATGGTACCATTACTGTTTAGGAGTACGCTTTGATATCTTTAAGTTTGGATGTATTGAAAAGTTTTAGAAATTAGTGAAACTATCTTCAGAATGTAAAAGTGTGATAGAGAAACGAGTATTAAGGAAGAATGGTTAAGTAGTATGCTTTCTAATTATCATGTTTGATATTTGAGATAGATCATTGTCAAATGGTTACTTTTAGAAAGTATATAATTACACTTCTAATTAGTGAATATATTATACCTGGAATAACTGTGTACATAAATGATTCTGGTGGACATAAATGGCTCTAGTGTTGGGATATTCAGGGAAATATCCCAAAAATTATCCTGTTAAGCCTAATGCTATCCTTGGACATGAAATGGTATCATCTTATTGGTCAATATTTATTTAACGTGTCATTTTCCTATTGGCCATTATTGTACAAATGTTATTTTCTATTTTGTGGTACGTTGTGGTCTTCTTGACTGGTATATAAACAAAGTATGTTTGAAATATAATGATTCATATATCCGAGGCTGTGACTTGCGTTCTGGACTCATCTGGCTGGGCTAGACAGGGAAGCGAGACCAATCAGAACCCTAGGTCGTTCTACGTGTGTTGCGCGTCTTTGGTCCGATCAATAATTCGCTACCCCTTAATCAGGAGCATTTATTTTTCACGTTATACCATCTAGAGACTTACATACAATCATCAATCTGTTCTTCATAATAAACATTTCGTTACCCATTCACATTTATTCTTAATGAGCTAACACTTACATGGTGACCTCAGTGAATATCGCCATCATAACGATTTTACATGTTTGTGTGGACACATATGCATAGGAGGGAATAATCGAATAATACAATCAAAGGTCTTGAACATATCCCTAGATGTCTTCATGTGTTCCGATCAATGTGGGATGTAGACAATCATGTTCATCAATAGCGAGACATATCATTGAAACGGGGTAAAAAAAGTTAATATCAATACATCGTTTAAAATGTTACACAGAAATTGTCGAGGACGAATTTTGAGGTTTATATTGAAGCCTTAGCCATTTGTAAATTTAAACCAATCAAGCCCCCCCCCCCTTAGATGTACAAAAACAGTTTGTTGTAACTTTGAATTTACCCTGGTAATACTGAAGTCATTTTAATTGACTTTCATTAATTTCCATATAAGCATATATATGTGACCAGATTGTTTGAAATATATCGCATAAACATTTCATATCTGCTTCTAGATCAACTCTGTCTTCTAATCGCTTTATTGAAATTTATAAAAGGGATTAATTGCTTTAATTACTGTGAAATATCAAAGTTTTAAAACAAATAGGGAGAGTTTTGAAGATTGCAGTAATTTTAATATTTGAATTCATGAATTAATCGAAGTTAGATCATCATTGAAAATCTAGAAGATCATTGAGTCTAAAAATAGTGGGCTGCTTGAACATCTTTGCCATCTAGATATTTTGACAAGTTATCTAATTTTGTTTGTTATACAATCTTAGCACTTTGACAAACCAATGACGTTCGACCGGTATGGGCAGCTTAGCGTCTTTATTGACCCTATATCCGCCTAACTCATCCACTTCAGTTCAGAACACCAATACCAACTCGGATAGTGGTTGGGGGTAGTCCACAGGAAACCCTGGATCCGGGTTTTGTGCTACTTGGCAGTCATCAGAGACGTTACCACTGAGCTATCCGGGCCGCGACCTACACGGGATCGAATCCGCTAGGGAGCACCAGTTCCCTCCAGATTACAGGTACACCCTGCTGATAAGTGCCAAGTAGCACGAAACCCGGGTCCAGGGTTTCCTGTGGACTACCTCCAACCACCATCGAATCTCAATATATAGTGCCCGCAGTGTCGAGTCACCTAGACTGGTGGCCACATTGCAACATGGTCGATAGTATTCGATCTGCACTAAATAAGGACTTGACACACATGACATTGATCACAACCCAATGACGAATCAATTGTGACCAATACCAGCTTCCAATATGCGATGCGAATCGAATCATTTATTTCAGACATACTAGGTTTATATATCAGTCAAACAGATCGAAACGCACCATAAAATAGGAAATAACATTTGTACATAATAAAGCCAAAAAGTGGCTGTAAACGTGGGAGGCAGTAGTCAATAAACTGAACATAACTTAAGAACCGTAAGTCGTACAATAATAAATTATAGGTCAAAATAAAGCATATAACAAGGGGAATATAGATATACATAATCTAATTATTGAATAATTATACCATGAGAATGTACAGATAATATTAGTCCATTAATAGGTCTCAGACGTTACTCGTAATGTAATCTTTGCTCGGATATAACAGTTTTAATATATCATTATGGCTATTAATAGCATAAACTATTCAGGTGTGTTTCTGAAAAATGTACTACTTGTCGTCGTATAAGTTACAAAAGGGCCAAATCAGAGTTATCGTGGTTGCAACGAAAAGAATGTACATTATTCTGATGTCAATTGACTGGACCGCTAACTTCTCACTGGTGATTATCCAATATTTCTCGTCAGAATTAATCAAGAAATAAGAAATGGAAACTTGTTGAAGTACTCTGTACAGAGAATCCTATATTGTGCATCGGTTCAAGTTTGTCACGTTTTTTATTCCCTTCATTTAAGAATTTCAAAGAATCTTTATCTAACCGACCTTTGAAATTCTTTAAATTCATTATATATATGTTCTATTCAATAGGTTGTTCCATTGACAATACGGTTAAAGTGTAATCATTATGATAGATATGCTTGAAACTAATAAAGTAGTATTGGGTTACTTTCAGGAATTTTCATTTTATCATATTGACCTATGGTGAGGAAAATTAAAATGTGAATGGACAGTAAGCGTGAACAGACAGACACTTTGCTTATTGATTATTGAATAAGTGATTACCTTCTAGTTATTGTTTCCTACACTGAATTGTTTGCAATCATCCTGAGTAAAGTATTTATTTATTTAAGTACATAGACATTAGTGCAAGGGGGTACCAAATGTATATGTGCCACACTTCATCACTTGATTTAATTTGGTTTGAGCTCTTCGGCAGTATCTTAGCCCTTACATAAATCAAATGATGAGTAAAGCATTATGGATGTGACATTATAAATTATGGATGAACCAATCGGATATAAGATGATAGGTCTTGGATTACGGCGCGAAATTCATTTATCCATTTGGTTAAACAGCATTTTAGCTGATGTCAGTTCGTGATGAAAACTCTAATTCTAATTCCTCACCTTAACCATCAACTGTAAATCATAATCTTTATTATTCACACAGGTTTCTAACTCTCACTTAACCCCAGTAAGTAGATGGACATTCTCAACATTACTTTAACGTCGCTCAAAGGTCACCTATTATCTGTCCTATACTCTGGTTTCCCATTTTATTGATGAATCGTGTTTTTTTTATAACGTGATCCAGTTGGGGTATAATGTTTTGATCGACTATCTAGTCTAGTGGCAATATGATTTCGATCACCGGTCGTATAATAGTGATATATTGTGTCAAACAGAAAATGTTTTTATTCTACCTTTATGTACCATTATTTCGGTTGGATATTTTTTGTATAAATGATACAACTATTTCTTTGATACAGTTTCACATAATCAGTCAAGAAGTAGTCGGTTATGTCTGGGGACATCATGTATGTAAGAGAATGCTGAGTCTAAGCATAAGTTCATGTCGGTAATTTTTACAACTAATCCAATTATTATATTAGTAAAGTATCATGTCCTCTCATTGATTTCTACTCCCGGTTCATTAGCAATCACAGCTTGTAGTTGTGTAGAATAAAGAATTGTCAAGAGTCACTGTGGTTTCTCTATTCCTAATCGTGAATCGTATATCTGATATGACGGGTTCTAGTCTCTGTATTATGTACTGTTCGAGTATTCAATCTAGCGGTATTATAAACTCGGTCAGCCTGTACAGTTTTATTACGATATCACCAATATTAGTGCAGTATACCGCAGAGAGAGAGAGAGAGAAGATTATTCTGAATCATCTGTGTTATCAGAAGGCAAACCATCACACACAAGAAATTTCATTGGTAAATGCCAAATAACAACGTTTTACAGCTAATGCATATTCATAGGTTTATAAACTGACAAAAAGAAACAACTGAACAGTGATTTTCACTAAAGGTGAAGCATTTACTTATTCAAAGTAGTCTGCCTCATATTTATATCTTGCTTACTCCGTTGCGTTGAAACTGCATGTGGTCCTACTGACTTAGCTTGACGTAATGGGTTAAAACAAACATCTGTGGCTAAATCCTTTGACTGTATTAAGATGGGGAGATAAGACTCTACTCAAATTTTTCATGTAAGAGTAGTCTAAACCTTGTTCAGTATTGATAAGTCTTCTAATTGAGCTCTAGATTCGGTTTCTTAAGCTCTTTAGTAACTCTCAGGCTAAATCTACACAGCGACTTAAACACGAGAGAAAAGGTGCGAAACATGAAAAGAATGCTGTACTCTAAGGTATGTTTATGTGCAGAAAATCCAGGATATTTATGGCATTTTAAATGGTCTTGAGCTTCCGGAAGTTTCTGGAACGCTATTAAACACAGTAGCAGAATAGGTAATTATCCCTTCAGAAACTCGACATGTCATTTCGCACTTTCTAGATGTTTCTAGCAAAACTTTTATCGAACGCTGATTGGATAAGGTGTTTCTCAACATTTTCAGGGACTTTTTGGCCTTTTCCGAGGAATTTACTGGATTTCCCCAACAAATACACCATACTACTCTTCTACAATGTAACGGCATTTTACCTTCGACCATAGGTGATGCTGAGAATGACCTTATAATGTTAAAACCACTATCCAGAAAATGAGAAGGAAATCTGTACAAGTGTATTTCAGTTTAAAATTAATGAAACCTGTAAGATTACAGTGATTTAGATAACTTATTAATTCAATAGTTAAATTCATGAGTCAATTAGAGATAAGCAACTATGGAAGATTTGGAAGCACTGGACGGCCGTTTCGTCCTGCTATGGGACTCCTCAGCAGTGTGCATCCACGATCTCTCCCCGCAAGATTCGAACCAGGACCTATGGGTTTAGCAAGCGAGCGGTTAACCACTAGATCATTGAGCCGTCATTCAACGATCTTAATGTCTAACTTCAACCAATCCACCTTATTGATTGTTTTATTAAAAAGTCATATCAGTCTTTCAACTTTAATCAATATGTCACTACAGCATCATACAGATCTTTTTCATGATCGTAAATTGATTTACAGAAAATTATGAATCACCTACAAAGTTGCATTCAACAAATTTATTGGAAAGTTAAGGAGATTGATATAATTTGTGGCCTTTTGCCCTATATGACGTAATGATACCGCCAATTAGAGAACAGTAACTCATCAACCGGACCCATACGCAGAAACCCCTACGAGCAGTCTACAGTCATTATCAGTCCTTCTTCCCGTCTTGTTGAGTCCAGAACACTAATCTCAGCCTCTACGATATGAATCGTTTATTTCAAACAAACTGGGTTTACGTAGCAACCAGACAGACCACATCGTACCATAAAACAGGAAACAACATTTGTACAAGATTTAGTCAAATGTGGCTGTGAATGTGGGAGACTGTAATTAATAGACTGAGCATAACTCAAGAATGGTAAATCGTATAATAACAGCCTATAAGTCAAAATAAAGCTTATAATCAGAGGAATATGATTATACATAGTTTAGTTACATAACAACTATACAATAAAAAATATACGTATCGTAATGGTCCATAAATAGATTCCGACAGTTATAATTCTCATCGGGATTATAACACAGATGTAATGGAAATCTTGGAAATTCATCTTAGTTTATTCCAAATATCATTCTATGCAATACTATAATAATAACAATAAAGCTTACTTTTTCTTCCGTCTATTAGTTTTAGGTACAATTCCATTTGTGGTTGAACTATTCATCTCACGTTTACCTCGATGACTTTTTATTGATGTATTAACTGGGAGTGTTTCTAATTTTTGATTATCATCCAATAATACTTGTTTATTGTTGTTATTATTATTCAAATTAGTCGATTCATCTAGCCCGGTAAAACAAAATAAGTATATGTATATATATATATAAATGTATAGTATAGGGTTGAGCAAATCAGAATCATGAAAAGAACATTTACATTATTGTGCAAAATTAAAAACTTACATAGAATGAGCTGTAAAAATACCTTTGTGTATTTCTCGATTCCTGTTAGGTTTTTGATCTAAAACCATTCATTCTTATGGTTATATAAATTTTTGTGTAGTGGCTGAGGTCTGTTAGTGATAAAATGCAGGATCTTTTGACCACTCTAAGCAACAATGCAAGCATGTTCGGCATGTGATTCTCTCCCTCGAAATGCAAAATATTGCTTCAGAATTGGGTTGCATCGACACCCGAACTAATTATAGGGAGTGAAATAGTTGAGCGTGTCAACCGCTTCACTTATCTTGGGAGTCTCATTGACTTTGTGGTCTGGTGTGTGACGAAATCTCAGCACGGATACAGAAGGCTCGACTAGCTTTTACCAACTTGCGTCATTTATGGCATAGGCGAGATATCCGTCTATCAACCAAATGACGTGTTTACTGCGTAGCAGTTCGTTCCGTCCTACTTTATGGCAGTGAAACATGGCCGGTAAGAGTAAAGGATATTCGTAGGTTACTAGTATTTGATCATAGGTGTCTTCGAAATATTGCTCGTATATCCTGGGACCATCGAGTAAGTAACGCAGTTGTTAGGAAACGGGTACTAGGTAAGGATGGCGAATCAATTGATGAAGTAGTGAGACCCAATCAGTTTAGATGACTGGGATATGTGTTATGTATGCCCAACCACTGACTGTCCCAACGAGTGGTGTTTTATGGTGTAGGAGTAGGTTGGAAGAAAGCTAGGGGCGGCCAGACCAAAACATGGCACAAATCCATGAAGTCACTGAAAAGTGGACCGAGCCATGTTGGTAGGTGTAGACTACCTGGTTGGGGACAGCGAGATGATAGCAGCCGATGGTTAGAGACCTTAAATGACATGGCTCAAAAGCATTTGAAATGGCGCAGGTGCATCCACTCTTTGTGTTCTCCCAAATTCTAATCTCCTGAATTCTGCTTGTTTCTTTTTTTCTCTTTCTAAATTTATTTCACTGGATTATACTCCTTGAGTAACATCTTCAAAACCTAATGTTTTCGATGACTGTTTATACTTTTACTACTTCTACGACTATGGGATTTGAATCGACCACTGCATCTCTGTGCTAATGTGGTGTGGCAACTCGAACTGATGTACGTACGTACGAAGTTCTACGTTCTTGCTGAGTAACTGACTGACTGAGTGATGTAAACTCCTACCTTATACTTTTGATTTCTACCTTAAATACCGAATCCTAACTGAGAACATTGTGCGGGAGTCTTAGAAATCTAGTCAGATTCTTAAAAGCGTTCGTGAAATTCGGAAATCTTTATTCATTGAAATGAATCTAGATAACTATTTTTACGATATACAGGTAGAATAACTTGTAGAAGACTTGAGATGATTCATTAGTTAAATAAAATCTGTTAACACTTTGTAAGATTATTGTTTTCTCTTCTATTTACAAAAGCTTTATTCAGACTAATTAAAATCTGACTAAGAATTCTTCAAGGTTGTCTACAGTTCATTTGTATATAAAAAATTGTCTGAGGTAGATACCTGTCTCATGGATCATGGATCGGTTGCAGTAAAACATTAACACCATCGGATACAGGCTCAGTAGTCTAGAGACTAAGCGTTCGCGCGCAAGGCCTATGGTTTTGAGTTTGGAACGGCCGTCCAGTGCTTCCGGGTTTTCCAAGGTGGTTTAGCTTTAATCGACTCATGAATTCAAATAATAAATTTGTGGATCTATTGATAAATGTTGTACTCTGGAAACATCTGGAATCATGCTAAATTAAGCAATGGAGTAAGCAATCATCCAGTCATAATATGACACAGAATCCGTCAATTTTTCTGTGATGGAGAATATTTA
Source organism: Schistosoma bovis (assembly GCA_944470425.2). Classification (NCBI taxonomy): domain Eukaryota; kingdom Metazoa; phylum Platyhelminthes; class Trematoda; order Strigeidida; family Schistosomatidae; genus Schistosoma; species Schistosoma bovis. The sequence goes on along the minus strand of OX103959.1, from coordinate 16,813,686 downwards.
TAGCTCAGGATGAGACTGTTGGAAATGTTGTGGGGAGCTGGACAGTTTGTTTCTGAAGTTTTCATTGTTCTTCGGAACAATATCATCAATATGTACTTCAAAGAGAATTGAATTACTAATCTTTCTTCATAACTAACTAACTAACATCTTGTTCTGTTAACTCCAACGAAGCATAATTTAATCAATAAATCGAAATAAACCAGATTCATTAGTCATTAAGTAAAAGGATTAGCAATTGCAATCCCAAAAATCAAGTCAGGAAAGAAAATAAGCCAATTAAACTTACAAACAATGAGTGCTCCACTCGTAAGCTACTAGTAATTGATCACAGATGTCTTAGAAATATTGCTCGCATCTGCTGGGATCACCGGGTAAATAATAGTGAGGTTAGAAATAGGGTATTAGGGAATGATGATGGCAAATCAGTTGATGAGGTTGTGAATCTTCATCAACTGAGATGGTTGGGCCACATGTTACGTATGCCTGAACACCAATTACCACGACGTGCAATGCTGATTAGTGTTTGGAATGTTGGGAGAAAGTTAGGGGCGGCTAAAACATAACCTGGCACTAGTCATTGAAGTTACTAACTTCTCGTCTGAGTCATGGTAGATGCAGACTACTTGGTTGGGGTCCACGTGACTGTCGTAACCAATGGTTGGAGACTCTTGGTGACATGGTTCAGAATCTATCACAATGGCGTCGGTGTATACACTCACTGTCTTCTTGTAAACTGAGAGATTAAAATCGCTTTATACCTTTCTTTCTACGAACTAATGCCTTCTTCCTGTACTATTGTAGTGAACAAGAACACCAGCTTGGACAATCGAAAGTATTTAACATAAAATTACAGGACTTGTTCATAAAATCTAACAATCGTAAAGTAAATGCTTAGTTTGCAAAATGTCCAACAATTGTCTCAAAATGACTCAGACTTCATTGTTCTTGCATTTTCATACAAATTGCATCCTGTTTCCATTGTTTACTGTTCGATCCTCTTGTTTCTTTGCTGCCAGACATTCTGTTCGCGACTAACATCATATACTACTTATGTCAGTATAAGTAGCACACACACTATTTCCTCATACACAATTTTTCTCTTATATATTAACACCACTGAATTAATTATTTCTATGAATCCGGTGTTCATCTTGTTGAGCTAATGAGGTGTGAGAACTTTGACCGATGCATATAAATGTGCCTGATCCTACGTTGTATCTGACTGACTGACTGACTGACTGCTTCATAACGAAACTATCCAGTTCACAATTATCATAACCCTTACAACATTCTTATTCTGAACTACAAATATACTCTATCATCTCATAATTATTGATCAACTAACAGGATTCTCAAGGAAATTTCTCTCATCATAGACTTAAATCGATAATTAAAAGACAAACAAACAAACAAACAAACAAGCAAACATTATTTACAAGTTCCAGAAATATTCATAAAACTCAAATTAGTTAGTGATTAATCAATGTACAGATTGGTGAAAATATGCATTAGTTTATATAATAACACACTATATTAAGGTAACAACATGATCAAATCAATAAGATTCAATAATAAAGATATTGAGAAGGTCTAAAAGTTAAAAGAAAAATATGGTTCGATAGTACAAAATGAAAATGTCATACATGAAAGCAAATCTAATGTGAAATATTCAGTGAATGCATCTGAGCCATTATAACAGATTTTGAACTATTCCAATCAGTATCTTCATGCACTAGTTTTAGTTATTGTACAGAATCCAAGTTAATTAGTCAGTCAGTCAGTCAGTCAGTCAGTTGCAACGTAGGAACAGGCATATATATGCATCGGTACAAGTTGCCATACCTCACTCATTAGCACAACAAGATAAACACCACATTCATAGAAGTAGTTACTTCAATGGTAGTAATGTATAAAAGAAAGATTGAACATAAGGATGGATATAGTACAGAGAGAAAGAATTAGTTCGTAGAAAGAAAGATATGAAGTGATTTTACTCTTGTAGTTTAAGGGAAGACAGAGAGTGTATACACCTATACCATTGTGATCGATTCTGAGCCATGTCACCAAGAGTCTCCAACCATTGGTCAAGATGGTCACGCGGACCCCAGACTACAAGTTAGTGACTTCAAGCACTAATTCCACGTTTTGATTTGGCTTCTCGCCAAGTTAATAGTCTGGATCTACCTACACGACTTAGACTAACGGTCAACGACTTAATGGAATAATGCCACATTTTGGTTTGTTTTCATAGTACTTACTTTTACACTAACCAGCGTTATCAGTCAAAGCAGGAAGAGGGTTGCGCATACATGAAATATGTCCCAACCGCTTTAGTCAATGAAGATTCACTATCCTACCAACTGACTTGTTATCGCTGCTTAATACCTTAAACCTCATCTCAACACAACTGTCGGGGATGCTAGATCCTCAAATATCCCTTGGCAAACTTCTTATTTTGGTAACCTGTTTATGGAAATTTATATTTCTTATCTTTGCGAAAAAAGCGTTCAATTTTACCTTCGGTTTGTTCTTGTGACGATTTTCAAGGACATTTTTGTATTATATATATATACGCATGAGTTGTATGCTTTTTCTTGATTCTCCCATCTGTTTGTCGGATTATATATTTTCCCGGCTGAATCTTGTCTTCTTCCTCTGGTTATCAGGGTTGGAGCGTAGGGAAAATAGCTTAGCTTGTTCTGTTATGTTTCTAACTTTCGACCCGTTCTCCGGACCTAGGTGATATCTTAATCTCTCAAACATGGTGAATACTTCTTCGGATGTACCGTGGTTCGCAAAAAATCTTTCGGAAAAATCGATGATTAAATACTAGTACCAGAGCAGAATTTTGAGCAGTTCAGTTGTTTTTCGGTTGACAGGCAGACATCTCGCTTGCACTATAAGCGATGCAAGCTGGAAAACGTTTCTCGACAAACATCAGAAGGAATGAACCAACTAACTGTCTGGAGACTATAACCTGGAAACCTAAAATATCCTACAGAATATCAGCCGAACAGTACAACATTGTAAGGACTAATATTTTTCATCATAACCAATGATTACATTTTAATAGATCAAAATTCTTCAGAAAATTTAAGAGGTCTCACTGTTTGAACTGTGTATAACAAAAGCTAATTGTCTTACTTTCTCATTATGTCTAAATTGAATTCAACACAGTATCAACTGTAGACAATGATCAACTACAATCCTGAAAATCGATGGGAAGACTAAAATAACTAATATTATATACGAATCAAAATTCGCCCGATTGCACAAGTCAGTGACTAGTTAGACCCAATTGTTAGGTGAATAACACGGTGAGGCGAAAGTATAATTTTAATGGACGAACCAATCACGTATAAAATAACAGGTTTCGGATTTTTGTGTGAAATTCACTCATCCATTTGGCGAAATGGAGTTTTGGCATTTAAGATTATTTCAACAGCTGAGATCATGAGTCGATTAAGCTAGACCACCATGAAAAACCTAGAAGCACTGGACGGAGAAACTGATAGGTCCTGGGTTCGAATCCCGCGAGGCAGGATCGTGGATGCGCACTGCTGAGGAGTCCCACAAAAGGACGAAACGGCCGTTCAGCGTTTCCAGGTTTTCCATGATGGTCTAGCTTCAATTGATTCATGATCTCAACTGTTGAAATTACTACAGTCTCCACAAAACCCCTTCTGATTTAAGATGATGTCAGTCCATGATGAAAACCCAAAATTTGATTCCTAACCCTAACCATCAACTGTAAATCATAATTCTAACTCCTCACACTGGTTTATAACCCTCATATGGTCCTAGTTATTATGTGGACACTCTGAAGGTTACTTTAGCGTCACTTAAAGGTCGTTCATAAATTATAGTGTCACCGACGATGGCGTTTGAAATGAACTCTACTGGGTTCAAATGAACATCAACTCAATCTGGAATACAGTACCAAAAAGGATAAAACACACATCTTGGATTTTACAGCTAGCCATTATCCATTTTTGCTTAAAATGCTTGTGACTTGATGGAAATATCAAAGCAATCCGAACAGGTTGTATATATGCCAAAAGAGATTGATCAATTATAGTTCTAATCATCATTCGGAAAATTTTAATGACCAATACATATGCATTTAAGGGTACAATTCTTCATATGATAATTGTTAAATATTTTGGGTAATATAGTTTAGACTTAGTCTCATTTAAGTAAACGGAATGACACTTTGTTTCTTTCTTATTTTCTGGATGATGGCTTTCGTAGTTCTCCAGGTCTCTGCCCCATACACTAGAACTGTCTTGACATTTGTATTGAAAATCCTGACCTTGGCGTAGGCTGACAGTTGCTTTGAGTTCGAGATGATCTTCAGTTGTAAATATGCTGCTCTCGTTTCGCCGATCCGCGCCTTCACATCCGCATCAGACCCACCATGTTCATCAATGATGCTGCCCAAATATGTGAAGGTTTTTACATCTTCCAAATCTTCTCCGTCGATTGTGACTGGATTGGTGCATTCAGTGTTGTATCGGAGGACCTTGCTTTTCCCTTTGTGTATGTTGAGACCTACTGTTGCTGAGGCTGCTGCTACACTGGTCGTCTTCTCCTGCATTTGCCGTTGCGATTGTGATAGGAGGGCCAGATCATCTGCGAAGTCCAGATCGTCCAACTGCATCCTAGATGTCCATTGTATCCCGCGTTTCCCTTCAGATGTTGACGTCTTCATGATCCAGTCGATCACCAGGGGAAAGAGAAAGGGTGAGAGTAAGCAACCTTGCCTAACACCGGTCTTCACTTCAAACGACTTTGTCGACTGTCCTCCATGTACAATTTTGCAGTGTAATCCATCATATGAGTTCTGGATGATATTGACTATCTTTTGAGGCACGCCGTAGTGTCGAAGAAGTTTCCATAGTGTTGTTCTGTCCACGCTATCAAATGCCTTTTCGTAGTCAATGAAGTTGATGTAGAGTGATGAATTCCATTCAATTGATTGTTCCACAATGATCCGTAGAGTGGCGATTTGGTCTGTACACGATCTATCCTTACGGAATACAGCCTGTTGGTCACGAAGTTGAGCGTCTACGGAGTCCTTCATCCTGTTTAGCAATACCCTGTTGAAGACTTTTCCCGGTATTGAGAGAAGAGTGATGCCCCTGTAGTTATCACACTTGCTGAGATCGCCTTTCTTCGGTATTTTGATCAGGAGTCCTTCTTTCCAGTCTGTTGGTACGTGTTCCGCATCTCAAATCTTATTGTACACTTTTTATTCGCTTGAAATTAATTCCTTCTTTTCGAACTGTATTCTTCAATGTTTGATCTTCTTCAGTACTACATCTATGGAGTTCTAGAGATTGTTGACGTTTATTGAAACCACAAGCCTATCCAAGCTAGATTACCATTCGAAGCATCGAAGTACTGGGCGGTTTATTGCTGAGGAGTCCCATACTAGAACAAGACACTTATTCAGTTCTAACAGGTTCTCAATGCTTGTCCAACTTAGATAAGTTCGTGATTTTAATTTATTCTATCTAAACACATAAACATTGATACAAGGAGGCAATAAATCATTAGATTTTATGTGAGGGCTGGGATACTGTCCGGGTGCCCAAACCGAAGCAGGTGGTTTTTATAGGGAGGCACGATCGAAGCCTTTGACCTAAAGGTCTAATTCACAAGGCAGTGGAGTAACGTCAGGAGATGCAGTCCCATAGTAGCCAGTGACTAACAATAGGTTCATACACCATTTGTTCCTTCAGGATCCTTTAACCCATGTGCACTATTGGTTTGGAATGAGAGTTTCTCAACTCATCTAAGTGTATCCTCCATATTCACTGACCTGGTTAGAACGCCGGATATTCGCTTTTCTTCCTCTCAATTTCGTAAACAACAACCATTGTGCGAGAAGACAGTGAATAGGACTTCCCTTGGAGTGGTTGTATGTATGTGGTCATATAAGAGCATATGGATAGGGAGAGAGCTGACTCTCCCCACTCTCGGCCGTATCAAAGCATTTCATCTCCTCATGCTTTATTTAGTAAACTGACTTGAGTTAATACATTAACTTACATACCAGACTTCATGACAATTCTGTTTGATGCTAGGAATGGGCGAGACTTTAATTTATGGATGACCTTTGAATGATTCTTAAGTGACCTTGAGAAATATTAGTCAATTAGCAAACGGTCAGTATAGAGTAAAAATATATTATACAAAACCAAAGAAAGAAAGTGGGTACACTTCTTATACGTGGTTCAAAAACTTGTCAAGGTTAGAAAGAGGCTCAGAGGCTCCAAATTCATAACGCATATAGCAGAGGAACTCATCCGTACGGCTATAGAATAGTCGACCTCTGGAGTCATGATAAAGTCTCAAATACTCTTTCAACCCCGACTACATATTGTTTGTGTGCAATCCGATTGTTGAGTACACAAAATGCTACTTGTGGATTGTCGTATGCCCTGATGGTGTTCTCGTGACTTTCGAGATGCCTGATCTGCCAAAGGCGATGGGACAGTGCATGATGCTAATGTTGTGTGCTAGATTCAAAGACAATTTTATGCTATATGCATGCGAATCCGCCCCGTTATTGTTCCTATTTGGCCCCCAAATGCCCTGGTATGCCAAGAGTGGGGTGGGCCCGCCCTCCCTCCTGAAATGCCCTCATACGACCACGCGTATACAGCCTCTGATAGGGAAGTCCTACTCATTGCCTTCTCGTGGCGGGGGTGTTGTTTACGAAAATGAGAGGACGAAAAGCGAATATCCGGTGCTTTAACCGGATCCCAAACCAATGGTGTGCATGGGCTCCAGTATCCTGCGGGAACAAATGGCGTATGAACCAATTGTCGGTCACCGGCTTCTATGGGACTGCACCTCCTTACGATGCTCCACTGCCTTGTGGATCAGACCTTTGGGTCAAGGGCTCAGGGTATGGCCCCCTAAGAAAACCACCTGCTTCGGTCTGGGCACCCGGGCAGTATCACAGCCCACACACACACAAATATGGTGTGGCGCATATATATCTGGTCGCCTGTTGTACCAATATTTATGTGTTGGAATAAATAAATAATAAACTTGTGGATAACGACACGATTCACATAACCAAGCCTATGTAGGAGTCTGTACGCTCTTCAATCATCCGCATATATTGTAGTACCTAGATGCAGCCAGTGTTACTGGTGCTTTTATTATCCAGTTCGCAATAATTGTCATAATTTGCGTTAATTAAGAATTATATATAGGGTTTTCATCACAAACTGACATCAATTATAATGCCAGAAATTTATTTAGTCAAATAGATGAAACGCCTTCGCACCCAAATCCGAGATCTATTATCTTATACCTGATTGATTCGTCCACATATTATAGTCACACCGTTTTATTTGTTATAGCCGCTCAATTATCACGTTTTGTACAAAATTCCCTATGAACCGATCGTACATTAGCATGAAGCATTGAAGTTGGCGCTGTAACCTTGAAATCTCTAAACCGCTTCTGATTGGCTCGTCCTTAAAATTAGAGTCTCGCCTAGAAATGATCATCTCTTGACAACATCAAATCACTTACATGATTTATCATCATTACGTTTAGACGTATTGTCAATCAATTGATTTGGTGTAATATTTTTCATTTTCTCCGTATTATTCTCATCAATTGAATTGTGTTCATTGAATATATTTTGTACAAGTTGAATACATGAATCATCAGTGAATAATCGTCCTGGTCGACTAATTTGTAATGCATTTTGTATATTCATATTAGTTAATAATAATGATGATGATTGATTAGTTGGTTGTTTGATTTGTTCAGTTTTAATGGAATGAATATTTATGGAAGGATTTTGTGATACCGATTGTAGTTTTGTTTTATTCAATGTCTAGTAATGAAATGAAAAAGTAAGAAAATTATAGGAAACATAGTAGTAATCAATGAGGGTCAAGATAACCAATCAGTGTAGTGTACACAAAGGAAAACCCTACATCCTCAAATAATAACATGAATAATGCTAATCCAATCACACTTGATGGAGAAACTCTGGAAGGGGTGGAAAATTTCACTTATGTGGACAACATCATCAATGATCAAGGAGAATCTGATACAGATTTAAAGGTAAGGATTGGCAAAACAAAGACAGCATTCCTAAAGTTGAACAATATATAAAACTCAAAACAGCTCTCTATCTACCAATATGAAAATCAAAATCTTTAATATGAACATCAAGACAGTTAGTTCTACTTTACGGAGCTGAAACTTCGAGAACTACCACAACCCTCATCAAGAAGGTGCAAGTATTTATAAACAGTTGTCCACATAAGATACTCAATATCTTTTAACCGGATACCATCATCAACATCCTATGGTGAGAGAGAATAAACCAACTTTCAGATAAAGAGGAAATTAGGAAAAGATGTTGGAAATGGATAGATCATACACTTCGGAAACTATCAGACTGATATCACGAGAAAAGCACCGACATGGAATCCTGAAGGGAAGTGGAAAAAAGGAAGACTAAGTAATTCATTACTTTGGAAGTTAGGAGCAGACATCAAAAGAATAAGTAGCACTTGCAAACAACTGGAAATGATTGCTGAGGACAGAGTTTGATGGAGAATGTTGGTGGGAGGTCTATGCTCCTCCAGGAGAGGTGACAAGAGTAATTAAGTTTGTAGAATACTTTATTTTATAGCAATAAACTCGATCAGTTACAGTTTTCACCATTCTTTACATTTTAAGAAGTCATTTCAAAAGTCAACTACTTTAGCTGTGACAAAGTCATTTCATATTTTATAAAGTTGTGTGTGTCTGTGTACTTGATCTTAGCATAATCACTTTAGCAATAGTTACATAGACAGTGATTCCGTGATTAGAAAGTAAAGGAAATTGTGTAATTAGTCAACGGCCTTCTTGATTTTTATCTTATCATAGCAACTTTTACGATTCTAACTGAAATCCTTGATTTACTTGAACAGAGTTGTTCAAACTGTCCATTGTATTCCGTACTTTCCCTCAAATGTTCAGATCTTCATAATTCAGTCAACCATCATAAGAAAGACAAAGGAGGAGAGTAAACAACCTTGCCTGACACATGACTTCACTTGGAATGTATCTGTCAGCTGTCCTCCATGCAACACTTTAAACTGTAGTCCTTCATATGAATTCCTCATGATGACGATTTTCTCTGCGATACCATAGTATCAAAGAAGGTTCCATATAGTTCTGCTATCCACGCTGTCGAATGTTTTCTCCTAGTCAAAGTAGTTCATTCCCATATACATTCAATAACTTATTTCTATACAATACTATATATTACTTACTAAATTATCTTTATTATTTCCAATTATATTCTCATAGGATAATTCATTTGGATCAGTTGTTGCAACATAATCCTCATTGACATATTGACTACGTAGACAATTTAAAAATACACAACGATCTGATGCATTGATACAAATTCTAGTCAGTAATTCAATTGCTTTATTACTTAAATCTTTTTGCATGATTCTCTCCTCCATATTTAATTGTTGTAATGTATTATTATTATTATTATTATTAGTATTAGTAGTAGTAGTATTGGTAGTAGTAGCTAATGTTATATTCAATAATGTATTTGATAGAATTTGATTTGTTTCATTAAGCGATTTTAATAAACATTGAAATTGTTCAATTTGACCGATTAATAATTTTGATTGACTTGAACTATCTTCAGTTTGTGCTTTGATTTGTACCTAGTTAATATATATATACACAAATGGAGAGAAGAAGGAAAGGAGAGAAAGAGAGAGAGAGTTACATCTTTTTGTTGAAATCATGAATAAAATCAATGTTATGTTTAGATACATATAAATCTTGATTGACTAAGATGATTAGGTCATGTGTTACGTATGCTTGAACATCGATCAGCATGACGCGTAATACTGACAAGTGTTAGAGATGGTTGGAAGAAAGTTAGGGGTGGCCAAACCACAATGTGGCATCAGTCATTGAAGTTACTAATTTCTAGTCTGAGATATGTTGGTAGATGCACACTATTTGGTTGGGATCCGTGTAACTGTCGTAACCAATGGTCGGAGACTCTGTGTGATATGGCTCAGAGTCGTAGGTGTATACACTCTTTGTCTTCCCTTAAACTTTCTTTTTACAAATTAATTTTTTCTCCCTGTACTATATCCTTACATAAAATCTTTCTTTTACATATTACCACCACTGAATTAACTACTTCTACGAATGTGGTGTTTATCTTGTTGTGCTAATGAGTGAGGTATGGCAACTTGTACCGATGCATATATGTGCCTGTCCCTACGTTGTAGCTGACTGACTGACTGATTGAAATATAACACTAAACGAAACAGTACGGTAAGAAAAAATCTAAATGAAGTTACCAATTCTTGGATGAATGTGTTGAGTAGTTGATATTTCAAGCTACATATGGAGAGATCTTATAATATTTCAAAGCCGTAGAGAGGAGAAAAGTTTAGAGAAGTGAACTGTTATGAATACATAGCAAGGATTTCTTCCTAATATAAACATATATGCATTTGTAGTGTATGACAAAACTTGAACTAAAAACAATCAGTCACAAACAATATATCGACATACCTCTCCTACTGGAAGTCAGTTAGTGCCCTATAATCTCAGTGTTAACATCTTAATCTGTAAAGTATATTGACAAGGGTACAAATCACACTGTGTTTTACCGCGATACAGATTGGGTTAAAGAATGTTCCGTGAAGAATTGTGTTAGGGTGGATCGTTGGAGAAGATTCTAGAATCTCCTTATCTAAAAAATTACAAATATGCTTACAATTTTTCTTATTGTAATTCCTACTTCCATCCACCTTTATTATTAAGAATATAATTACGTTCCTGTTCAACCGTGTTCTAATTTGGGGACTTTTTGAGTGAAGTAGTGTCCAAGAATTTTAAGTAATAAGAGTGGCTAGGTCGTAATAAGAGAAATCATAACACCGGGAGTATCAATTCCTTTGAGATTCTAAAAACACCTTGCTGATAAGTGTAAAACACCAGGGCATCTCGTTCCATAGTTTCCTGCTGACTGCTTCTAACCGAATAACATCAAAACATAAGACCGAACATGAATATATGTTAAATTTATCGTACATCGTACATATGAAAAAAGATGAAGGAGGAAATTGATCAGATGTAAGATAGACAAGTGAAAACAACGATAGTAGTGATCACTTTAATGGGAAGCTGAACTCAAGAAATATATCTTAAAGAAAACGGACGAGATTAAAGAATCCAAAGGACAGAATCACGATAAACTGCAGATCATGAAATGGTAGAGATCATAAAATTGTATGTAACAGTATCTACTACCAGTGATTTTGTGTTATATTCTCGAATGTCCACAAACGAAGAATCTAATAAATTTTGTGCATCCCAATTATTAAGTTTTAATGTACAGATAGGATTCATTTTAACAATCAATCAATCATAAGATTGATGAAATATCTTCATGTGGCCGTCTTTGGTTTACCTGTGCTAAAGTTGAAACAATAAATGGAGTGGAATCTTTAATGTTCATTTCGTCTTACTTACTTACTTACTCACCTACGTCGGTTACCCCCAATGGAGCATAGGCCGCTGACCAGCATTCTCCAACCCACTCTGTCCTGGGCCTTCTTTTCTAGTTCCATCCAATTCTTGTTCATTCTTCTCATGTCTATCTCCATTTCTCGGCGTAATGTCTTCTTTGGTCTCCCACTTTTCTTTTGGCCTTGAGGATTCCATGTGAGGGCTTGTCTTGTGACACAGTTGGGTGCTTTCCTCAATGTGTGTCCTATCCACTTCCAGCGCTTCTTTCTCAATTCTTCCTCGGCTGGGATCTGGTTTGTTCTCTTTCGCATAGTGGATTGTTGTTGATAGTGTCTGGCCAACGGGTCCGAAGTATTTTACGTAGACAACTGTGAATAAACACCTGTATCTTCTGAATGATGGCTTTCGTAGTTCTCCAGGTCTCTGCCCCATATAGTAGAACTGTCTTGACATTTGTATTGAAAATCCTGACCTTGGTGTTTGTTGACAGTTGTTTTGAGTTCCAGATGTTCCTCAGTTGTAAATATGCTGCTCTCGCTTGGCCGATCCGAGCCTTCACATCTGCATCAGATCCACCCTGTTCATCAATGATGCTGCCCAGATATGTGAAGGTTTTTACATCTTCCAAATCTTCTCAGTCAATTGTGATTCGATTGGTGCATTCTGTGTTGTATCGGAGGACCTTGCTTTTCCCTTTGTGTATATTGAGACCTACTGTTGCTGAGGCTGCTGCTACACTGGTCGTTTACTCATGCATTTATTGTTGGGTTTGGGATAGAAGGGCCAGATCATCTGCGAAGTCTAGATCGTTCAGCTGCATCCTAGATGTTCGCTGTATCCCGTGCTTCCCTTCAGATGTTGACGTCTTCATGATCCAGTCGATCACCAGGGGAAAGAGAAAGGGTGAGAGTAAGCAACCTTGCCTAACACCGGTCTTCACTTCGAACGACTTTGTCAACTGTCCTCCATGCACGATTTTGCAGTGTAATCCATCATATGAACTCCGTATGATATTGACTATCTTCTGAGGCACGCCGTAGTATCGAAGAAGCTTCCATAGTGTTGTTCTGTCCACGCTATCAAATGCCTTTTCGTAGTCAATGAAGTTGATGTAGAGTGATGAATTCCATTCAATTGATTGTTCCACAATGATCCGTAGAGTTGTGATTTGGTCTGTACACGATCTATCCTTACGGAATCCAGCCTGTTGGTCACGAAGTTGGGCGTCTACGCAGTCCTTCATCCTGTTTAACAATACCCTGTTGAAGACTTTTCCCGGTATTGAGAAAAGAGTGATGCCCCTGTAGTTATCACACTTGCTGAGATCGCCTTTCTTTGGTATTTTGATCAGGAGTCCTTCTTTCCAGTCTGTTGGTACTTGTTCCTCATCCCAAATCGTATTGAAGAGAATGTGGAGTATCTTTGCAGTTACTGCTACATCTGCTTTCAGTGCCTCTACTGGAATATTGTCTGGTCCTGCTGCTTTGCCACTCTTGATTTGTCTGATGGCCATGCTGATTTCTTCAATTGTTGGTGGGCCAACATTGATTGGGAGGTCCGTGGGTGCTGAAACTTGATCCAATTTCAAATTCAGTCGCGTTATCCGCTATGTTATTGAGTACATTTAACCACTAACTTACCTATACATAAATAACAACTGGAAAGAGCTAGAAAGAATCGCCTAGGACAGGGTTGGATGGAGAATGATGGTGGGTGGCCTATGCTCCACGTTGAGTAACAGGCGTAAGTAAGTAAGTAAGTAACATGTTGAACTGCATTCGAGTTTTATTGTGTACATAAACAGTAGAATTAATGTACATATAACTGATAAGTCTCAAATAGAATGAAATTTGAATCTTAGACTCTACTTTTATTCATAAATCGGAATATTTTTCTAGCTAAAATAAAAACACTATGAAATCCTTTTCATGATCCATACTTGATGTACGATTGCGTTGGTGCACGCTGATTGACTAATTCTTAACCAATCAGTGCTAGTCGATACATGGAGAACACGCTAGAATCTTCTCATGTGAAAAACTATAAATATACTAACGTTTTCCTACTGTGCTCCTTACTTCCATTTAACCTTATTATTGGGGATGTGATTTCATTCCTGTTCAACTGTGTTCTGAATTGGGGAATTGTCGAGTGAAATTGGTTTCCAAGAATGAATGACTTTATTCAATATTATATTTTAGTACAATATAGAAATTCTCAGCACAGAGTATTTCAACAAGTTACTTACACACAAAAAAAAAACAAAGACGAAAAAAGGGGAAAAAAGGTTTTAAAAAAATCCCGAAAAAACTGTACAACTTTTAGAATTAAGGACATGTTTAAGAATGCAAGTTATTGACTAGGTTGACTCTAACAACCTGTTCGTCACAGAGTATATTGGCTAGGTAAGGTATTATAGAACATTTATATTTTGGCTTGAGTGTATGAATTTTAATGCATTGACGTCTTGTTCTGCCAGAAGATATACAAGGAGAAAGATAAGGGTGAGGGGGATGGCTAGTATGTGATAAGATAACACCTGTCAGGAGTTTGTATGACTTTAGATGTCTATCCACAACCATATTAATTATGACTTCGAAAGATTTACCGCACACCTTGCTAACTGCCTTCAGCACTCTCTGCAATACAGCAAAGTCATTTCTCAAATGCCCGGAAAGGAATAATAGATAATATACAAGAATTGACAAATTGTAAGAGCAAAATGTCGAGTAATCCCGAGAGCATACAATCTCTTTATGTAGTAATTCAGACGGAAAACCTTCTTCGATAACAATAAAACGTGAGAAGACCAAGACAGATCAGAGGAAAAGGTGACACCAAGAGAATTGACCTTCGACACTGTGTTCATCAAAAAGTCTCCAATGGTACAAGCATCATAGTATCTCAAAATGGTGTTTAGATGTTGTTCATGTTCGATTGTATAAAATAAAAGAGAGAGAATCATCATAAACAATTTGAACTTACTTGTGTATTGGTTATACAACGTATCATATTCTCCATATAAATAACATCAGCTAAATATGGTTTTAAATAAGTGTCAAATTGTTTCAATTTATTATCGGTTATTAATTGACGTTCTTTTTCAATGGATTCTATATGACCAATAATTTCCTCTTCAAATAATTGAATTGTTCTACTTAATTGATTTAATGTGATTGTGTATTTTTTGGCTTCAATAGTTGAAAAATTGCCTCCATCAATAAAAAGTCTATTTATTATATAAGAAGAAGAAGAAGAACAAAAACAAGAACAAGGCGTCTTTATCTTGGCGATTTGTGGAGATTGTAAAATTTTCATACATAACATCATAAACTCATCTTAGACTCAGAAGCACTGGATAGTTATTTCTTCTTAGTATAGGATTCCTTCGAGTGCTTCTAGGTTTTTGCTAATGCACTGGCTAAGATCAGTACATGATTTAGAGTGTGAACATCTTAATTAAATTTGAATTCTGTTGTGATCTTCAGTCTTATCATATGTCACGGAATTATAGTTCACTGCCCTCGAATACCCTGCTACAACCGAGAATGGTGATAGTCCACTCTCCCTATCCAAATTCTCTCATATGGCCATGTGCGTACAATCACTTCAAGGGAAGTCCTACTCACTGTCTTCTCGCACTATGGGTATTGCTTACGAAATTATGAGGACGAAAAGCCAATGTTCGCCAGGGGATTTAACCAGGTTGGCGGATATAGAGAATCCACCTAGGGGAGTTGGAAAACCCTCATTCCAAACCAATAGTGAACATGAGCTCCATGATCCTGAAGGAAAAAATGGTGTATGAACCTATTGCTGGTCACACTATGAGACTGCATCTCCTTACGTTGCTCCACTGCCTTGTGGATCACACCTTTAGATCTAAGGCTAGGGTTGTTGCCCCTAAGAAAGCCACCTGCTTTGGTTTGTGCACTCGTGCAGCATCACCCGTGACTTGTGTGGCGCGTATGTATTCGGTGCCGCTTTGTACCAATATTTATGTATTCAAATAAATAAATAAATGTAGTTCAGTAATATGAATATTATTAACGCCTGGTAGACTACTAACTTATACACTGACCAATGTCACGCATTGACCGACAACAAATCAATATGAGTCCACCTCTAAATCTATTAATTTAGCAAGTAAATTCTCTGTAAACCGGTAGACAGTAAGAAGCTAAACACATTAGGAATATAAACCCCTCATCAGTGTTTATGGTTATAACTCACTCTTAGCTTTATATACATGGATTACCGAACCATGAAGCGAAACAAATAATAATTTTTCTACATGACGAAATGTGTTTGTAACTTATGGGATCGGGGCTAAAGTAGTTTATGCGTAAACGGAAGCCGTAATATGGGAAATACTAGAATTACAGAGCGCTTTCTTAAAATATGAAAACCATACATCAGATACTTCATTAGTACATCTTTCATCAGTTGTCTTTTACATCTTTCATCATTCTTTGATTTCTGCTGTTATTACAATTACTCACTGTTGCTCTTCCTGTTTTCCTCAATTGGATCTTCTCAACTTTCTGCTACCAGGCATTCTACTTCTGACTGATGTTACATGCTACTTAGATTTACCGAAATAAGTAGCATAGATCACACTTAAGAGTCCCAACCTGTCCAATATTCTATCCATTCTAACAAATTTATCAAGGTTTTAGATTATATGAAGTGTCTTCATTCAACGCTTTAGATCATTTGAAATTTTCAAAGCAAGTCAATAAATTGTTCGTTTATAATATTTGAAAATTTAGAGTTTAGATAGCGTTTTACAGGGTTGAATTGCATGTTGTTGTACTATTTGTAAGTCAGCTGCCTCACAACAGACACAGTTGAACTCTACTGGTCACAGCTTCTCATTAGGACTCCAGGAAATACCTCTTGAAGCCAGTCACTACTGAGCACATGATGATTATTATCAGAAAGGGAGTTTTGTGAAAATTGTAGTAATTCAATGGTTGAATTCATGAGTAACTCACTGAACACAATGGTGGACGGTGACACAATTTCAAGGATTGGTTGAAGTTAGACATTAACACGGCTCGATAACAGCTTCGTGGTCTGAAAGTTAAGTGTTTGCGCGAGTTCCCCGTGCGGAATCGTGATTATACACGTCTAAGGAGTCCAATACCACGATAAAACAGCCCTCGAGTGTTTCCAAGCTTTCGATGGTGGTCTAACACTGATCGGTTAATGATCTTAATTGAAAAACTCAACAATCTCCATAAACCTATACTGACAATTACAAATTCTTTCCTTTCATATATACACTTTGATGATATCTTTATACAAAAATGCTAGTTCATCATGGATGAACAAAACTTGGAAGCACAGGACGGCCGTTTTGTCCCACTGTGGGACTCCTCAGCAGTGCGCATCCATGATCCCGCTCGCGGGATTCAAACCCAGGGCCTTCAGTCTCACGTGCGAACGCTTAACCTAATGGACCACTTAGCCGGCACCCAATGGTGTTAGTGTATAACAACAACCAATCCACGAAATTGCGCACTGCCGAGGAGTCTCACAATAGGACGAAACATCCGTCCAGTGCTTACAGGTTTCCAACGACGGTCTAACATCAATCGGTTCATGATCTCAACCAAAAACTAGATGAGATATTTTTATCAATTGTTCAACTTGGATAGGATTCATTTCACAAATCATTAATTTCACATAAACAATCATTAAAAATGATAAATGTTTCGTTCTATTTTAAAACTTCTTATCAGTATTCATCTACAATCTCGTCAGGCATCTGATCTAGAATTCTCACATTTCACTGTGCGAGAGTTACCTCTGTACTATGGAGACAGAAATTAATTGTTCATATTCCCAACCCAAATCAATTCATGATATCATACAATCGTAATGCGGCTCCATCGGTTAAGTTCGCTTTCAATTAGTATCTGTGAACTCGATGAAGGTCTAAGAAGCTTAGAAAGAGCTGAAAATATACCATCCAATCATCTTTTGGAAGAATATTCCAGAATCACTTCGTATGGCTTCCCTATTGGAAAAATGTCTAATAACCCCGCCTGTAGCTCTCATAGGGTTACTGCCGGTCCCAAGCCCGTGTAAAGGAGGAGGGTTGGGCATGGGGTTAGCGTCCCCATCCCGTAGAAAACTAACTCGCTAAAAAAACGCTCACCAGGAAAAATAATCCAAACCATTTTAACTCTGCCCTGGGAGTTAGAAGGTCTTCATTTAGAAGAATTATGACGCTTCATGGTGAAAGCCGAGCTCCTTCGGAAGCCACGAGGCCAATGCCCCTTCTAACAACCAGAGCAAAAATTTTTATAGGTACATGGAACGTTCGAACAATGTGGGAAACCCGGAAGACCAGTCAAATAGCAATGGAAATGAGGAGATACAACTTAGCAGTACTGGGAATCAGCGAAACCCACTGGACCCAAGCTGGACAGAAAAGGCTAGCTACGGGAGAGATGCTGCTATACTCCGGTCACGAAG
This sequence comes from Schistosoma bovis, assembly GCA_944470425.2. Taxonomy (NCBI): domain Eukaryota; kingdom Metazoa; phylum Platyhelminthes; class Trematoda; order Strigeidida; family Schistosomatidae; genus Schistosoma; species Schistosoma bovis. The sequence continues at coordinate 16,795,656 of OX103959.1, read as the reverse complement.
AGGACAATGCTCCACACACTCAGGGAGTTGCTCTAATGCTGTCCAAAGTAGCACGAAATGCACTTGTAGGATGGGAATCTCACGGATCCAGAATCATCAAAGCATCATTCAAAACAAGGAAGGAGGGGATCACAATGAATATTATCCAATGTTATGCACCCACCAATGATAGCAACGACGAAATCAAAGATCAGTTCTTCGAGCGGCTGCAGTCAATCATTGAGAAATGCCCAAGAAAGGACCTCATCATTCTAATGGGAGATCTATATGCCAAAGTCGGAATAGACAACACTGGATATGAAGATATTATGGGACGACATGGACTGGGAGAAAGAAACGAAAATGGAGAAAGATTTGCAAGTCTATGTGCATTCAACAAATTGGTCATAGGAGGCACAATATTTCCACACAAGCGTATACACAAGGCTACATGGATCTCACCGGACCACACTACAGAGAACCAAATAGATCATATTTGCATCAACAAAAAATTCCGAAGGACAATGGAAGATGTGAGAACCAGGAGAGGTGCTGACGTAGCTTCAGATCACCACCTAGTTGTAGCCAATTTGAAACTGAAGCTAAAAAAGAACTGGACAAGTGGACAAACAGCAATACAAAGGTTCAATACAGCCTTCCTTCGAGATACTGACAAACTCAATGAATTCAAGATAGCTCTCAACAACAGGTTCCAAGCCTTACGAGATCTACTGAAAGAAGAAGAAATTACTATGGAGGACAACTGGAAAGGCATCAAGGAAGCATTAACATCAACTTGTCAAGAGGTTCTCGGTCTAAAGAAATACCATCATAAGGAATGGATCTCTGTAGAAACACTCGACAAGATCAAAGAAAGGAAGAACAAGAAGGCAGCAATAAACAACAGCCGAACACGAGCAAAGAAAGTCCAAGCACAAGCTGAATACATAGAAGCAAACAAACAAGTGAAGAGGAGCATTAGAGCCGACAAGAAGAAATACGTTGAAGAAATAGCAACGACGGCAGAAAAAGCTGCTAGAGAAGGAAATATGAAACAGCTTCACGATACAACGAAGAAACTAGCAGGCAAATACAGTAAACCAGAGAGGCCGGTCAAAGACAAAGAAGACAGGAAAATCACCGAAATTCAACAACAGCGTAACAGATGGGTAGAATACTTCGAGGAACTCCTGAATAGGCCGGCTCCAATGAATCCACTGGACATCGAAGCAGCACACATAGATCTTCCTATAGATGTCAATCCACCAACTACGGAAGAAATTAGAATGGCCGTCAGACAAATCAAGAACGAGGAAGCAGCAGGACCCGACAACATACCAGCTGAAGCACTGAAATCAGACATCGAAGCAACCACAAGCATGCTTTATCTTCTATTCAAAAACATTTGGGAGGAGGAACAAGTGCCGATGGACTGGAAAGAAGGACACCTCGTCAAGATTCCAAAGAAAGGAGATCTGAGCAAATGTGAAAACTACAGAGGCATTACACTACTGTCAATACCAGGGAAAGTCTTCAACAGATTGTTTCTGAACCGGATGAAGGATGCAGTAGACGCCCAACTTCGAGATCAACAAGCTGGATTCCGTAAGGATCGGTCGTGCACAGACCAAATTGCAACACTACGGATCATCGTCGAACAATCAGTTGAGTGGAACTCATCACTATACATCAACTTCATTGATTATGAAAAGGCATTCGACAGTGTGGATAGGAGGACATTATGGAAACTTCTTCGACACTACGGAGTTCCTGAGAAGAATGTCAATATTATCCGGAACTCATACGACGGACTACAGTGCAAAGTAGTGCATGGAGGACAGCTGACAGATGCATTCCAAGTAAGGACCGGAGTCAGACAAGGCTGTTTAATCTCTCCCTTCCTCTTTCTTCTGGTGGTCGACTGGATTATGAAGACCTCGACATCTGAAGGAAAACACGGAATACAATAGACAGCTCAGAACCAATTGGACGATTTGGACTTCGCAGATGACCTAGCCCTCCTATCACGTACACACGAACAAATGCAGATGAAGACAGCCAGTGTAGCAGCAGTCTCTGCATCAGTAGGCCTCAGCATACACAAAGGGAAAACTAAGGTCCTCAAATTCAAAGCGGAGAACAGCAATCCAGTCACACTTGATGGCGAAACTCTGGAAGATGTAGAGTCTTTCACATACCTGGGAAGCATCATCGATGAACAAGGAGGATCCGATGCAGACGTAAAGGCAAGGATTGGCAAAGCAAGGGTCGCATTCCTACAATTGAAGAACATATGGAACTCAAAACAACTTTCAACCAATATCAAAGTGAGAATCTTCAATACGAACGTCAAGGCAGTTCTACTGTATGGAGCTGAAACTTGGAGAACTACAACAACCACAATCAAGAAAGTACAAGTATTTATAAATAGCTGTCTACGCAAGATACTCAACATCCATTGGCCGGATACCATCAGTAATAGCCTTCTGTGGAAGAGAACAAACCAACTTCCAGCTGAAGAAGAAATTAGGAAAAGACAATGGAAATGGATAGGACATACATTACGCAAATCGTTAAACTGCATCACAAGGCAAGCCCTAACTTGGAATCCTGAAGGGAAGCGTAAAAGAGAAAGGCCAAAGAACACATTACGTCGGATAATAGAAGCAGATATGAAAACGATGAATTACAACTGGACGGAGCTCGAAAGGATTGCTCAGGACAGGGTTGGATGGAGAATGCTGGTGAGCGGCCTATGCTCCTTCACGAGGAGTGACTGGCGTAAGTAAGTAAGTAAGTATGCAGATTGGATGACTATAATGATGATTTCCTTTTTACTAAAAATTATAAATAGCTGACATTTTTTTTTGTATCATAATTGACACTATGTGGAATAAAATTCTTTTCACTTGTCTTCTGTTTTCTCATTTGCGACTTGGGAGGGTTCTAGCGTTCGAGTGCTCAAGTTATACACAGCATATTAAGAATCTAAAGCTCTAGGCTTGAGAATTTATGAAATGCCAGAGAGAAACCATCACTGTCGGAGATCAACTAGAGTAGACGTATGACAAATGAGATTACATAACAAATACACAATAGATTAAATTCAGACAACTTCAGAATTCAACTTTATAGGTCTAAAGGTAGTAACTTCGAGGCCGAAATGTTCTTAGTTACATTTCTTTCAAGTTTTTATAAGTCCATTATTATGACACAGCTGTACTTTCCTTCTTGATTTTTTTGAGATTTTCCTGCTAAAATCTAATCGTGATATGTATATATATATCATAATTGATTGATCATTAAGTGGTGACCAATGTCATATGTGCCAAGTCCTCATTATTAGTGCAGATCGAATGCTATCTACCATGTTGCAATGTGGCCACCACTCTTGGTGACTCGACACTGCGTGCACTATTGTGAGATTATATGGTGGTTGGAGGTAGTCGACAGGGAACTCTGGACCCGGCCCGGATAGCTCAGTGGTAACGTCTCTGACTGTGAAGCTGGATGACACGAGATCGAATCCGCCAGGGAGCACCAGTTCCCTCAAGATTACAGGTACACCTTGCTGACGAGTGCCAAGTAGCACGAAACCCGGGTCCAGGGTTTCCTGTTGACTACCTCCAACCACCATCCAATATATATATATATAAATATTTTCAGATAAACATGCTTTAAATAATAATAACATCAGAAGGGGTTTTATGGATATTATAGTAATTTTAATAGTTGAGATCGTAGATGCGTACTACTGAGGAGTTCCACAGTAGGACGAAACAGTCTTCCAGCGCTTCCAAGTTTTCCATGGTGATCTAGTTTCAACTGACTCATGATCTCAACCATTAATAATAATAATAGTTATAATGATTCAATAGTTCATTCATTAAATCTTACTCTAATGATTCAATCAATTTTAAATTGGAATTGTTTAAAGTTTGTATTTGATTTTCAAAATTTTGACGAAACTCTTTCAATGCATGACGTACACATTGAGTATGAGATTCAGCGAAGCTTTCTATACGTTTTCTTAATAATAATAATCTTGAAGTGTTTCCAAATGGTGGACAATAGGGAAAGCAAGAATAATCAAGTTTATCAATTAATTTTGATTGTTATTTATAATTAAAAAAAACAACATTATTAATGAATAAAGTGAATTAGGTTAATATGATCAAATCCAATGGAAAATTTGTTATGATTAATAATGTAACCTAACACCATATGGAGCCCCTATGGGGATACTGCTGATCCCAAGCTCAGATAAAGGAGGACGGTTAAGCATGGGGGTTAACTATACCATCTTGTAGTAAACTAACTCATTAAATAAAGTTTCATTCTTTGATCTGGAGTTTATGCTGATGATTGTTTTGTTCAGATGAGCAATATAAGCTCCACAACCAAACTATCCAACTCAAAGAATGAAACTACACCAGACAAAAACTAAAGGAATAGTCACTTCCGGAACGATTTTATGGACTATTCTGATATATATTCTTATTCACAATTATTCAGCAACCAGATTATCATATTTTTATGACCCTATTTATCATAAACTGCTTTCATTTGACTCATTAATTATTATTATTATTATTATTATTATATTCCCCATCTATTAGCTTATAGTAACTATCTTACAACCAATTTCGATTATGGCTAATTTTGGTTAAGACCTTTTATTAACTTACTTAACAGACAATGTCATTTGAATAGAAACAATTCGCATATGTCTTTGTACCATTATGATCACTAGATCACCTGATAAACTCGAGCTTAAGTGTTGAATGCTTAAATAGCACTTCATGATTCATTCTCTTCCTCATGTATATATGATCGCAAATCCTACTATTAACCTTCGCCTTGCCTAACTGCACCTTATTCGATTTAACTAGAAACTCACCTCTGTATTTGATCACACACACACATATTCTCCGCTCTGCTTCAAATTCGTTCGATGTGCTCATAGTTTTGTGGTCTGAGATATCCGCTAATAAACTGTAGTTGCCTTTGCTCTTTGCCTTCTGATTTCAAACACCATTGAGGTTTATATAATAACGGTTACGAGGGTGATTGGTTAACGAAGCAGAGCCACTACAAGTTACAAACTCCCCTATTCATAGCCACTTTCAGTTTGATCTTGTAAAATTATTGTTTTTCATTTTACCATAATGATGTGGTCAGGTATGTCTATACATAAACCATGTATGATCTGAAATATAATATCCGTATAGTGGGGACTGATTATTCTATTCTGGACTCGACAATTAGAGCAAGAAGATGACTTAGAAGGGAATCAAGGACACTAGTACTGGTTAATGTGTCATTTGTTAACTCAGCAGTGGTTTTATCACATAAGATTAGCTATAAGTCATGATACAAATGACATAGTTTAATTTCTATGTTTTCTTTAAAATCAAGACGTATACAATTGAACTGATTGGGGGAAAAACCCGACCTTGACGTGGTGGTCGGACTTGACCACCCTGATGAACCAATAGAGCTATACTGGCTGCAACAATCGTTCCTCAAGGTTCTACCATGCTAGACAGGTCGATTGAAGAACAGTAAAACTAAAAGCAACAAACCTAAGGTCCGAAGGCGAAGTCGTACTGCTGACTGTACTGAGGTGTGACAGCAGTAAGGTGTTTCCTTCAGACAACCAGCATAACAGTGATGCTGCCTTCCCATAAGGAGGGGTGGGTTTAGAAAAGGTCGACTCTAAAACTGAACACCTCGCCTTATCGCACGGATACCCGTCACCGGCGGTAAGGTCTCAACAAGTATGGAGCTAACATGAAAATTACTCACAAAAAGGTTGTATGTGACTGATCTCAAGCAGTTGTCCCTTGAGCACTGCAGTCACACTCTCAGGTCACTAAGACCATCTTTAATCCAATTTCTTTTTCCTCTTCTGGGATAAAAAACCCAATTAATTATGATTGAATTTACTACTTACGTTGATGATTTTGTTGCTTTACTAATGGTTGAATCAATCGATTGTTGAATTGCTTCATTCATTTGTTCTTCAGATTTATTTATTGTTTCAATTAAACTTTTTGTTGAATTAATTTTCATTTCATTCAATATTAAATTCACTGAGGTTATATGTCGTTCAATACGTGTTTGATGAAAAACTAATTCAGTTAATCTTACATTTGCTACATCCTATAAAGAAGAAAAAAAAGATAAAATATTCAATATAAGAAAAGATTGTATCATGAATGAATCGATATTAGACACCATCATTTAAAACTTGGAAGCATTGGAGTGAAGCAGTTGAACGCGTCGACAATTTCACTTATCTTTGAAGTTAGATCAGCCCTAATGGATTGATGTCTGACGAAATCTCAGCACGGATTCGAAAAGCTTGTTTGGCTTTTGCCAACTTACGTCATCTATGAAGAAGGCGAGATATCCGTCTATCAATTAATGGACGAGTAGACTGAGCTGCAGTTCGCTCTGTTCTAATTTACGGCTACGAAACGTGGCCATTAAGAGTAGGAGATATTCATAAGCTACTAGTATTTGACCACAAATGTCTTAGAAACATTGCTCGCATCTGATGGGATCACCGGGCAAATAATAGTGAGGTTAGAATCAGGGTATTAGGGAATGATGATGGTAAATCAGTTGATGAGGTTGTGAATCTTCATCGACTGAGATGGTTGGTTCACGTCTTTCGTATGTCTGAACACCGATTACCACGACGCGCAGTGCTGACAAGTGTTGCAGATGGTTGGAAGAAAGTTAGGGGCGGCCAAACCAAAACGTGGAATTAGTGCTTGAAGTCACTTCTGGTCTGAGCCGTGTTGGTAGATGCACACTACTTGGTTGGGGCCCGCGCGACTATTCTAACCAATGAGTGAAGACTCTGAGTGACATGGCTCAGAATCAATCACAATGGTGTAGGTGTATACACTCTTTGACTTCCCTTAAATCGTGAGCTTAAAATTACTTTACACCTTTCTTTCTACGAACTAATTTTTCTTCCTGTACTATATCCTTAAATGCAATCTTTCATTTATATATTACCACCAGCGAATTAACTACTTCTATGATGTTTACCTTGTTGTGGTAATGAGTGAAGTATTGCAACTTGGACCGATGCATATATGTGCCTGCTCGTACGTTGTAGCTGACTGACTGACTGACTGGACGGTCGTTTCGTCCTAGTGTGGGACTCCTCAGTAATGCGCATCCATGATCTCTCACGTGGTTTTCAATGGTGGTCTAATATCGTTCCGTTTATTATTACAAATAAAACTCGACAAACTTTACTACCTTATACTGATAAAAGTTGATAGATCGATATCACCATTGAAAACAATTAATTCAATTGATAAATTTGAATAGTGCAATATAAGAAGATAAAGTTTATCAGAACAATGTGATGTTAGATTAGCGGAATACATTTCAAACAATTGGTCACACACATACATGTTAATATCATTTATCCAAGAAAGGTCAACTAGACAAATGAAAGGTGAAAGAAAACAAAGATGATAAAGAATATATTTGTGAAACTTACCACGCTGGATAATAGAACAATATTATCAAGGTAAGTTGATGGTGAGAACAAACTGTTTTTTGAACATATTGTAGTGGATGGTACTATGCCAAGCCTACATAGGTTATTCTAACCTCTGGACAGACCAATCTATTCACTCTTCTCAAGCCATATTTTTACCCTGTCACTTATTTGCCAATTAACCCTGACTGCTTTTATGTGATCGTATTTGTGTTAATTACTTACCCTTTTCATCGGGTATTTGTAACTTATACTTGTTTGAATATAAATATTGAGGCACACTTGATTAAATAGAGTTGGCTCAATCGTCTTCTCCACTGCGCATCATTTCGTTTCGCTTCGCCCTCTCCTCTTCGCATTATTCGCTTCGTTTCCCTGATTATCCGTTCAGATCAACGAATGTACGTAAAATACGTAATCAAACTTCATTCTCGTATTTCATTTATTTTATTCCATTATTCTCTAACACAAATTAAGTCGATAAATTATATATACGAGGGTTGGTGACATGTATATTTAGACAACAATCATCATACGATCTAATTGGGGTCAGATATCGGGCCACTACAATATAGAAAAGGTTTTCAATTTTCATAGGGTCAAGGCTACAATAAACCTTAGTATATACGCCATTAAAACATTTTTTTGTACAAAACCACAACAGTTGAGATAAGATCAATCTTATAACCTGTTTCAACGATGTGTTTAGCAATAGAGGATGATGTATCTATATTTTCTACTCTTATTAAGTCATTTGATTCTATGTATATTTATAACCAATGGTCAGTATCTTATTGGCCATGATATTGTCTTAAGTCACAAGTATTATAAATAGAGAACTTAACTTCACCCGATTGTACAAGTTAGTGGCTATCTAGACTCAGTAACTAAGTATATAATGTGATGGCATTTGAAGCGAACTGTACTGGGTTCGAGTTTTGAGATGAAGATACATTTAGCTGATGAGTCACAAACAGAACAAAACGTGCGTTCTAGGTTCCACTGCTAGCCACCATCCATTTCGGTACACGTTCGCATAGTCCTGACGATCTTTATCTTCTTATAACACTATCTTAATCTCACTATTGTGTATAGCTGAGTATCAAAAACTAAATTGGAGTTCTATTTTAGTCAGTCAATAAGTCATTTGTGTTAAAACAAGACGAATATTGTAAAAGCTAAAACTTTCGGAACATGTTTTAGAATTAGTATCACTATTATTATTATTATTACTACTACTACTACCTATTTTTGTTGATAACTTAGATGAACAGATCACCACAAGCTCTCAGTTGACTAATAGTATTTGAGTAAAAAGCCTTCATTGTATTATCTATTGCATTACTTACAGTCTCTTTCTATATGTATATGGTTGTAAGCGATCATGAGGATATAATGAGCCTACGTTTTGTGGTGATCAGTACTCAGTACTAAGTGTTATTTATAGCCTTTTAAAAATTGAGATTTTCTAAAAGATTCAGTCTCATGTCACTACTCAATACACGAGTAACCTGATTGTGACATTTTCATTTGTAACACCATTTTTAATTCATGTGTAACTTATGCATCAAATAGAATCACATCAAATCATGAGGGTAGTAGGACTTTGATGATCTTTCTAATTGTATGAGGATTAATAGTAATATCTAGTTGCCTAAACTAGAATACGTATGACAGGATTCGAACACGAAACTTATTGGTTAGAAGCCGAGACTTTACACAACTTGATCAGAGCTAATTATCTGCATTATATACAATCATAATGTGATGTGTGCTACTGATGTCGGCAGATATAAGGAGTATATATCATCATTTGAAAGTGAAATGCCTGGAGGCAGAAGATTAAGAAGATTAAAGAAAAGAGACGACCGAGAACAGAGAATGATTAATGTAGAAACGAAAGAACAATGAAGTCTAAGACGATTGACTGACATTTTGCAAATAAAGTATTTACTATATATGGTCCTCAGATTTTACTAATTTCGTATTCGAACACATTCGATTGTCTCAACTTGTATTCTCGTTCACTACAATAGTTTATTGTGTAATAACACACCAAAATTGATACCTTAATCACGCCAGTTAAAAAAAAAACAATACTACTCACAAACATTCGTAGAGTAGTCAATAAAGACGAAGTGGATAGAACACACATCGCTGAAATAATCAAAATGAACCACAAAGCAAGCCCTAACTTGGAATCATCATAGTGACTGGAAATGAAGCAGACTAAAGAACACAGTGCTCCAGAAATTGAGGCAGATGATTTTTATTATCCACCCGGCAATTTTTGAAAATTCTTTTTTAAAATTCCCCCCACCCCACTGAAAAATTTTTTCCACCCCCAAATTACAATATTTTTCATCCCTTTTTTCGTCCAATGAAATGGCTAGTTTAAAAATTCGTTTTAGTTGGTTAGTTATGTCTTGAAAATTGTTATAAAATATCAGTACTTGTCGACGAAGTACATTTTAATCGTCATTATGGAGGAGAGTAACTTATCAAGTACAAGCGCTGGTGTTTCTGACGTCACGGAAACGGAGGAAGTGTTTTTGACAACATTGTTTTTCGTTGCGTTCCCATCAGTTGAAGCGTTAAAGGCCGCTATCGCAACTTTCAAAAGATCGACTTACAATCATTATGTAATGAGAGATTCGCATACGGGCAGAGATCAGAATTCGTATATTAAATTTATGTGTTGGAGAAATGGGCGTATAAGGTTTAGCGGTTCGTCACAGAGGATTAGACGGAGGAGGTAATTTGGTTAATGTAATTATAATTTTTTTCACGAAGGGCTTCCATGAACACGCAATGTCCGGCATTCATGTTTTGTAAGATTATAGACGGGTACTGGACTGTTGTGCGTGGGAATGTGCATCACAATCACGAGTGCCATTCCTTGAGGTACCAAAATAATTCATGGATGCGCAGGTTAACGGATGCTGAGTTTGAAACTGTGCGGCCACTGCTCATATGTGGTACGGCTTCCTTCCACATTAAGAATTTCGCTCACCATTCTTATGGTAAACGTCTTAATGATCAAAATGTGTGTAATCTGCGGTACTAAGTGTTCTCACAGGCGAACCTTCCTGGTAAGCAATTTGCGAATTTATAATGTAGACTGTAGGTGATTACGGGAAATTGAAAGCTCACATAATATCCTTGGGTGGGCTTTGCGATATCAAAAGATATGGACAGTACTTTAAAAAAAACTGTAAAGGGGAACTCAGGACAGAGTAGGTTGTAGAATCCTAGTCGGTGGCCTATGCTATTCAAAGGGTATCAGACATAAGTAAGTAAATCAGTAGGGATACTGATCGTGCTATTAATGTATAGAAAAACACATTTATTAGTTGATTTTCTTTTAAAAGTTGACTTACTTCCTTCACCCGACGAATACGTGGTTCATGCAGTTTGAGTTGCAGTTGATATTCATCGTCTATTTCAGTTTTTCTAACTATAACTTCCTCTTTTACGGCTAATATGGTTGTATTCTTCCATTGTTCCAAATATTCTAATATTTTCTATTACAAAAAAACATAAACAAAAATAATGGTCACTAGATTCGAGAGAAAATTTCCCGAGTTCTAGTGAGAAGACATGAATAGTGGAATTCGACCATGTCTGGTGTAAAGCAATTACCTGCCAAAAAACAATCGAAGATAGTCGATGAATTTCGTGGGCTGATTGAAGTTAAACACTAGCACTAGCTGGTTTACTAGTCTTAACGTCAAGCGTATGTGAATAGAACAGAAGGTCCCGGGTTAGACTACCACGTGCAGCGTCATGGATGTGCGATGCTGACAAAACCCATACTACGACAAAATGACCATTCAGTGCTGTCAGGTTCTCAATGGTGTTCTAACAATGATCGGTTCATGATTTCAAGAAACAAACAAGTATAATATTTTTGCATTCCACGACTATAGAATGATGGGTGTATAATACTACGACTCGATACACTAAGCACAGGCTGGATCAAGTTATACACATACAGGATTTATGATCAAAAATTGGCAACCACATAATAGTTTACTTAACACAATTACTACTAGTTCATATAACGAATAGAATTCCTCTACGTTTAGCCATTCATGTATCCATAAAAAAAAAAGCTTACTCAATTAGCCAAGGCTTTCTTAATAAACCAGAAACCAACCAATGGTTGAATATGTCATTTAACATTCTAAGGGATAGATATATAAATGTGCATATATTTCTCAGTTTGGTTTACCCAGAAAAGCTCCCTTCTCATTCAAGAAAGCGGTTTCGCTTGTTTTTAGGAAGCTTATATATCAATATCAGAATCAGAAACCACACAACACAAGTTCGCAATGAAATTGGAATACGAATCACTAATAGAAAAGAATTCACGGCATTATATTATCATAATATTTAGTAAATTGAGTGTTTGTCTACGCTTGTTAGTCAATCACTTCTTATCTTTACTGATGCATATCAATATCATTGGGTAATTAGTAAAATAGACTATATGTATATGTACACATATTGTAACGGGAAAACTAGGGATTTGAGTTCACGATCTTAAATCAGACATAGGGCTTGATGCAAATTGATTTGAAGTTGTATTCCAACACAGTGACCTAAAAGTGTTATACATGCCACTGGTTCTGTAGGCTATGCTTGTGACTATTATTGAAGAGTTCTATAAAATAAGACAAAATAGCTGTACACTTTGTTAGATCAGACTAAATACATGGGACAGATGGAACTTTCAAAAGTATTCTACGTAGAAATTGATCGCTCCTTAAATAATCATTCATTTATTACGTCATTTTATATTCCTTATGGCTTTGCTGCACACAACTTATGATTTCTTATATTTAGTGTGTTATGGTCTGTTCACTATGTAAATCCAATAATACAAGGTAGATCTACTTGTTGACTTTGAATTGTGACTGATCACAGAGGGCAAATATGATGTATGAACAAATAGGTATTGAAGCCTTCGGCTATTTTTCTTGATCACTGTGCTATTGGTCAGATTGGTATAAGGTGAATCACCAATAACCGGACACTATAATCAGATGCCTTTGATTCAAATGAACATATCGAGATTGCTTGACAAATGAATAAATTAGAATGGGGATTTGTGAAGATTGTAGTGATTTTAATAGTTGACTTCATGAGTCGATGTAAGCTAGACCATCATTGAGAACCTGGAAGTATTGGATGACCATTTCGTCCAAGCATTGAACTCGTCAGCAGTGTGCGTCTACGATCCCGCATGCGAACGCCTAACCTATAGACTACTGAGCCTGCATCAGGTAGTGTCACTGTCTAAATTCAATCGACCCATGATCTTGCACAACAATTCACCCATTGTCTGAGATAGACACTTGTCTTTACTCGACAATTAAACTCACTACAATTCCCACAAATCCCCATTTTATTAATAATTATCATGTGCTCAATAGTGACTGGCTTCAAGATGGATTTTGTGGAGTTCTAGTGAGAAGCCATGACCAGCAGAGTCCAATCCGTGTTGGGTAGAGACAGGTATCTACCTCAGACAATTGAAGATAGTCGTGCAATATCGTGAACTGATTGAATTTAGACAATAACACCATAGGATGCCGGCTTAATGGTCTATAGGTTAAGTGTTCATGTGCGAGACCGATATATCCTGGATTGGAGTCCCGTATGCGGGATCGTAGATACGCACTGATGAATAGTCCCATATTAGGACAAAACGTTCATTTAGTTTTTCCAGATTTTTATTAATGGTCTAATTTACAAATTTTTATTACTGACTAAGCTACACACCCGTATTCACCCGATTACGGTCCATCCTGAATTTTAACCCACCAAGATACAATAGTGAACCTACACCCCGGGATCAGACACATTCCTGATCACTCTGAACCCCAGCGCCAAGTAAGTTAGTCAGTCAGCTACAACGTAGGACCAGGCACATATGTGCATCGGTCCAGGTTGCCATACCTCATTAGCACAGCAAGATGAACACCGGATTCATAGGAGTGGTTAGGTCAAAGGTTGCAATAAGGATATAGTATAGGAAGAAAGAATTAGTTCGTAGACAGAAAGAATGAAGTGATGTTAGTCTCTTAGTTTAAGGGAAGACAGGGAGTGTATACACCGACGCCACTGTGATCGATTCTGAGCCATGTCACCAAGAGTCTCCAACCATTGGTTACGAAAGTCACGCGGACCCCAACCAAGTAGTCTGCATCTACCAACGTGGCTCAGACTAGAAGTTAGTGACTTCAGGCAACTTATCAATTCAACAAATAATTAAATCAGAAAGGGTTTTGTGGAGATTTTAGTAATTTAAACAGTTGAAATCAGGGGTCAATTGAAGCTAGACCACTATGAAAAACCTGGAAACACTAGATGGCCGTTTCATCCTAATATGGGACTCCTCAAAAGTACGCATCCACGGTCCCGCCTCGAACTCAGAATGCCGGCTCAGTAGTCTAATGGTTAAGTGCTCGCGCGCAAAACTGATATGTCCTTGGTTCGAATCACGCGAGGCGGTGGGATCGTGGATGCGTACTGCTGAAGTGTTCCATATTAAGACAAAAACGATTTTCCAATACTTCCAGATTTTCCATGGTGGTCTAGCTTCAAGTGATTCATGATTTCAACTATTGAAATGATTAAATCACATTTGTTTTTATACAAAAAAACTAATAGAAATTCACTTACTATACGAACGATTGTTTTAACATGTTTGATTAGATTTAAACATTTTTCAATTTTAATTGGTTGAATATAATCGGTTACATAATTATTTACAGTAATTGGTTTATTTTCATTATTATTATTATTATTATTATTATTGATAATCAATAATTGAGTATCATTAGTTTTTGTATTCTCTGATTTTATTGATTTTTTAATGAATTTAATTGATAAATTATTATTGATTTCATTCAAATAATTCATTTCATTACCAGTGATAATACCGGTTAATTGAATATTTTTAATTAAATAATCAATAAATATATTCAATGTAGAATTAGATTTCATTTCTGATTGTAAAAATTTAATTAAATCATCTATAGAAATATCATGATGTTTTATATAATAGAAAATATGATTGAATTTAGAAATATTTCCATCGAATTGTTGTTGTTGTTGTTGTTGTGGTGGTGGTGGTGATGGTGATGGTTGTTGCTGTGGTGGTAATGGTGATGGTGGTTGTGGTTGTTGTATACAAATATATTTTTCAAATCCAAGTGTAACTATGTTATTGATTGGTGTTTGACGATTTATTTTTTTCTAGAATTAATAAGAAACAAAAAAAGAGAAACAAAGGGATTATGAGTTAATTTACCAAAATAGTCTAATATCATTTTGTGGTGTGTGTGTGTTATCGATGCCGATAGATATAAGTAGTATAGTAGTATTAGTAGCCAAATAGAAAGTACCTTTTATAAAATCTTTCATCCTGTTCAGCAACATTGTTGCAACATTTTCCTGATACTGACAGTAGTGCGATGCCTGTGTAGTTCTCACATTCCTCAGATCTCTTTTCTTTGGTATCTTGATGAAGTGTCCTTCTTTCCAGTATGTTTATGGCCATTGTTCTTCTTCCTAAATCTTCTTGAATAGAGTATGAAACATGTTTGCATTCGCTTCTATGTCTGCCTTCAGTGCTTCAGTTGGTATATTGTCAGGAACTGTTGCTTTCCCATTCTTGATTTGTCTGATGGCCATCCTGATTTCTTCTATCATTGGTTGACTAAAATCTATAAGAAGGTCTGTGTGTGCTGCCTCGATGTCCAGTGGGTTTTTAAAGAGTTCCTCAAAGTGTTTTGCTCATCTGTTCCTCTGTTCTTGAGTCTCAGTGATTGTCTTGCTTTCCATATCCTCGAGTCTATAAAAATGTCATGATCATTATTTTCATTATAGTAGATTGTCGGTGTTGCATTTTCACATTTACCCCCATGATATTTATATCAGTTCTTAGCCAATCGGAAAGCATCTTTCATAAAAATGTGTAGTTTATTAAAACGAAAATAATAATATTACCAAGTGTTAACAAATTGTACATATTTGATAAATCTATAATAGTCTCCTTGAAAAGTAAAGAAAGGTATCAACTTATTCTAATGAATATAAATTGTCCATATTCTGGAATTCTTAAAGAGGGTTCAATCAGATCTCTAAATATCCATTAATGAATTAAACATTAGGAGTTTTTTTTTCAGTTGACATTTTAATCACCAAGTGATATCAGGTACAATATGTAGAGATCATTTTACTACTTTGTTGGATTTTACGCGGAAACCGAACAGTCACATTCCCAATCCTGATTATGATACTGCAGTGTATGTTACTGATGTCAATAGATATAAGTAGTATGTATTAACAATTCAAAGTGAAATGCCTAACGGTAGAAGGTTATAAACATTGAGGAAAAGAGAAGCAGAACAGAGAATGATTAGTGTTAAAACGAAAGAACAATCAAGTCTGAAACAATCGATGGATATTTTGCATATGAACTATTTACTATGTGGTTCTTAGATTTTTGTATTCAGATACATTCGATTGTCCCCTGCCTATGTTCTTATTCTCTAAAGTATCAGGGACAGTACACAAAAAAACCTTAGAAACAAAGCATATAATTCTGGGAACAGATATGAATTCCAGAAATAGAAAAATTTTTTAAAAGATATAACTCTATTCGAAATCTAGAAGTAGAAGTCAACTTCATTTCTCCAATTAAAAGTCATATTATCTGATTTCAAAGTCGGTCTAGACTAGGTACTATCCATCTATCAATATAGCTTATACAAATGGAATGATATCATATCTTGATCTATTCGTCTTTATGAATATATTATTATCAATGTATATGTAGTGAACGGGAACTCAGATGGGGAAGATCAATCCAAACACTACAGAGTAGTTTTATAAAATATGAAAATCATACATTAATTACATATCTTCCTATAGTTTTCCCTTCTATGGTTGTTACAATTGTTCTCTGCTTCCTCTTCTATTCTTTTCAATTCAATCTTCTACTGATAAGCATTCAAATTCCGATCACCTTTACATACTGCTTATATTTACTAGTATAGGGGATGTGGTATGCGCACTGCTGAGGAGTCCCACAAACGGCCGTCTAGTGTTTCCAGGTTTCCAAAGGTGGTTTAACATCAATCAGTTCGTGATCTCGATCAAAAACTTAATAATCTTCACAACCCCTGTACTAGTGATTAACATGTGCTCAGTAGTGACTAACTTCGTGAGGGAATTCTCAGCGTTCTAGTGAGAAGCCGTGACCAGTGGAGCTAATCCATGTCGCGTAAAGACAGGTATCTACCTCAGTAAAATGGAAGACGGTCGCGCAATTTCGTGGACTAGTTAATTTTAGACACTATCACCATTGGATGCCGGCTTAGTGGTCCAGTAGGTTAAGCGTTCGCGTGCGAGACCGACGGCACTGGGTTCGAATCCCGCAAGCGGAATCGTGGATGCGCACTACTTATATTTGTTAGCATAAGTAGTATGCATTACATAAATATAAATAATTGAATATTATCAATAAAGAAAATAATAATAATAATAATAACTAATAATACTTACTTCCAAATGTAAAGATTGTTGTTTTGTACAATGGGTTACACCGAAAAATCGGCAAATAGCAGTTTCGCATAAATCGATAACCGTGGTTATTTGTTTTACATATGTATCTATAAATTGTAATTGTTTATCATATAGTGATTTGTAACTTTATACATTCGGGAAAAAACAGAAAGAAGGAAAGAAATATTCAATTAATAAATGGTTCTGTGTAATCATCTATACATGATGCATACTTTCATTATCTTAAATTAACTGTAATTATGTGTTCTGTTTAATTTGGTTGATGTTATTGAAGAGTGCTAGTGGATGGCCTATGCTCCTCTACAAGGGGTAACAGGCGTAAATAAGTAAGTAAGTAAGCCATTATGTGTTCTACCGTTCTTAAATTATCATGAACGTATTGGCTACTTACAGTTCGGTTGTATACATGTTATGATCTCTAATTTGTGGTTTATTGTAATCAAGAATCCAGTAAATATAATCCCTATGAGTTTTTGAGTCAAAAGCAGTAGAAACAAAATGAGACCAATAAATAGTTAAGTTTTTTTTATTATTGTCACCGTCTTTTGATTGGATCTTTGGGTAAGAGTACCCCTTGGATTAAAAGATGTTAAAATCTCGGTCATTATTTACAGTGTAACTAATCAAGTGTAGATTGTTGTTTTGATTTGGACAAAGTAAACGTGTCATAGTGGACTGTATAATGAATTGATTCAATAATGCAGGTAAATCATTTAAAAATTATCATTCGCGGTTTGTATAGCTCAGTGGTAACGTTGAAGATTGAGAAGCTGGATGATGAAAGTTTATATCCGATAGGAAACATCAGTTCCCTGAAAATTACAGGTACGTCTTTCTGACAAGTTCTAACTAGCGTGAAATCTAGATCAAGTAAAGTTTCCTGTTAACTACATTCAACCACCTTACGTTCATAAATGTATAAACATAACCTAATTTCTAGATTTGTCATTAATTGAGAAGTAATAGGTTAATAGTGTAAAATATCTACTCTTAACTATGTTAAAATGGAATGAGCAATTCAAAATGTGAAATAGTGAAATGTATCTTATCTAACGATTCAGTTTATATCGTTTTAATTTGTATCAATGAAGTAATTTGTTTTGGTGTTTTTATATTGGCTGAACTATGTCGTTTTATTAGGCGTTCTAGAAAGGATTCAGGTGGGATTTCATTTGGGTACATTGAACATTTATTTGGTGATATTTAAACGAATCACTATTCTAATTCATTTTTAGGAGTTTAAATCTGCCCGTTGTTAATTATAAGAACTGAAACAAGGATATCTGTGTATCCTGAAGAATTGTTTCGATTTAGTCATCTTGACTAGTGTTGGGGATAGTTGAAAGAAAGTTAGGGGTGGCCAAACTGATCAAAACGTGGAATCAGCCCTTGAAGTCACTAACTTCTGGTCTGAGCCATGTTAGTAGATTCAGACTACTTGGTTGGAGTTCACGCGACTATTTTAATCAATGGTAGGAAACTAAAGGTGATATGACTCAGAATCGATCACAATGGCGTCAGTGTATACACTCTCTGTCTTCCCTTAAATCGTGAGACTAAAATTACTTTGTGTCTTACTTTTTACGAATTGATTCTTTCTTACTGTATCGTATCCTTGTACAAAATGTCTTTTTTTACTACCACTGAAGTAACTACTTCAATGAATTCGCTGTTCATCTTGTGCTAATGAGGTGTGGCAACTTGGACTGATGCATACATATGTCTGTTCCTACGTCGTAGCTGACTGACTGAGTCATTTTGTCACAAGTTGTTTAAGAATAGATGAATTGTGGCTGGGAGTAGAATTCAGGACCAGCATTTCGCCCGGTACGGCCGAAGGTGGGGAGAATCAGCTCTCATATGGCCACGTGAATATAACCACTACAAGGGCAGTACTACCCACTGCATTCTCGCACTACGAGCTTTGTTTACGATATTAAGAGGAAGAAAAGCGAATGTCAGGAGCTTCTATCCGGATGGTAGATATGGAGGACCATTTAAGGGAGTCGAAAAACCCTCATTCCAAGCAACAGTTCACATTGGCTCCAGGATCCTGAGGGAACAAATGACGTACAAACCTACTGTTGAAAACTGGTTAACATCGGACTACATCTCCAGACATTGCTCCACTACCTTGTAGATCACACCTATAGGTCAAAGGCTCCGAGTGTGGCCCTCTAAGAAAACCACCTGTTCCGGTTTGTGCACTCGGGCACTATGACAGCCCTAACACAAACCGAATGATTTATGTTGCGCATATGTATTTGGTGCCTTCTTCTATCAATGTTTATGTGTTTAAATAAACAAATAAATACCTGCAACCCAGTGTTGATGTATACACTATGAAATAAATGAAATAAAAACCGTACACAAGTCAGTGCTTATGTGAAGTTAATAGCTCAGTGAGTAATGCTTTTTCGATTGGAAAGAAAGACACTTAATTTGAATTCAAACGGGTAGATCAATAATATAATATAGGATCTTCCAACTGATGAATCCACTGTTATCCACCTTCAGAAATTTACTCAATAATCATATTCTATTTGAGATTTATTGAAAATCAAGTATCAAAAAAATTTAGTTAGACCACCATTGAAAACCTGAAAGTATTGGACGGCCATTTCGTCCTAGTATGAGACTCAGCAATGCGCATCCACGATACCGCCTCATGAAGCTCGAACCCAGGACTTATAGGTCTCTCAAGCGAACGTTCAACCTCCAGACCACTGAGCCGTTCGGTATCCAACAGTGTCGATGTCTAACTTCATTCGATCCATTAAATTACACCGTCGCCGTGGATACACATTGCTGAGAACAGTCTCATACAAGATTTTTCATAGTGATCTAGCTTTAATTGACTCATGAATTCAACTATTAAAATTAATATAATATCCACAAAATCCCTCTCTGATTGTAATCATCATATACTCAGTAGCAACGGTCTCCAAGAGGTATTTCCTGGAGTTCTAGTGAGAAGCAGTGATCAGTGAAGTTCATTTGGGTCTGTTATGAGGTAGTAACTCACTGAACCCAATGATGGATGTGTCGCTCAATTTCGTGGATTAGTTCAAGTTAGACATTAACACCGTTGGATACCAGCTAGCTCAATAGTATAGTGGTTAAGCGTTCGCACGTGAGAATTATAGTTTCTGGGTTTGAATCTCGCAGGCCGTGATTGTGGATGAGCACTGCTAAGTAGTTCCATATTAGAACGAAACGCTCGTCCAATGCTTCCAGCTATCCCATGATGTTCTACCTTCAATTGACTCATATATATTCAACTCTTAAAATATTACTATAATATCCACACACCTACACACACACACACACACACACACACATAAAAACAACATACTCACTTTACACTAATTTCATTGAATAAATTAATTACTTCTTGTAATTTTTCATTAATTATTTGTTCTGTTGAACTTTGTCTTAATAAATCAATTAATGAATTAATCAATTCATCTTTTTTTAAAATTTCATCATATACTACTTGTTTTATATTAAGTAAATTAAAATTTAATTCATTTTTTAAATGAACAATAGGTAGATGAGCATAGAATTGCCATAATTGAATTAGGATTTGACTAAATTTTAATAATGATGGAATACATTCATTTAACCATATAGATAAACACCATGAGAAACAATGCTAATAAGGAGAAAAGGATAAAAGAAGTTCTATTAGTGAGTATATTGAATATTATTATAAAAAAAGTTCATTGTAAATATATAACTGATAGGTCCAGGGTTCGAATCCCACGAGGCGGAGTCGTGTACGCGCGCTGCTGAGGAGTACCATACTAGGACGAAACGGCCATCCAGTGCTCATAGATTAACATATGCATATCGGTGTAATTTTACTTCATTAGTACATATGAGGAATTGGGTTATACAAGTAATAACTAGTACACTTGTGTTAGGTCACGATAAGCATAATGAATGGTTACTTTTGGGATCCATTTATAGACCAATACTATACGTATACTTTTAACGTATAATTGTTAATTAACTAAACTATTCATTTTCCTCTTATTATGAGCCTTATTTTGACCTATGAAGCATTATTATACGTTTTACCATTCTTGAATTATGCCCTGTCTATTAGTCAGTGCCTCTCACATTCACAGCCACATTTGGCCAAAGTTTGTACAAATGTTATTTTCTATTTTATGCTACGTTGCGATCTGTCTGGTTGGTATATGTTTGAAATGTACACTTCATATCGCAAAGGCTGAGATTGGTGTTCTGGACTCAACTGGCTGGGCTAGGCGGAAAGCAGGGTCAATCAAAACTCTAGGCCGCTCGCACGTGTTTCCGCATCCTTGGTCCGATCGACAAGTCACTGCTCCGTATTTGGCGGTATTATTACTTATCCATTAACAGGGCACTGAGTTCACAAGTTATAACAACTTGTACAAGTACAGATGACATAAGCTAAATTGATACAACACACAGATTGAGATTGAAAGTCAAGCACACCACACACTAAGTCAATTTAGTACAGTTCATTAATGTATATTCGTTCATATATAAAATTGGATTCTAACGTCAATTCATTGACGATAAACCAACATCATAAAGGTATTCAGGTATTTTACAATCTTACGATATTTTATTTATACTTAGGGTCCAAAGTATCAAATCCATCTAACTATACATCAACCACATTGGATGTGAAACCGTTACCCACCTGAGGCAACGGAAGATATTTACGCAACGTTATGAACCGATTGAAATCGGACATTAACACTATTGGGTCCTGGTTCAATGATCGAAAGATTGAGTGTTCACACGTGAGACTAAAGGTATTAGGTTCAATTCTAGGATGTGAAGTCATTGATATGCACTCCTAAAAAGTTCTATACAAGGGAAAAACAGCTATCTAATATCTTCTGGTTTAGCTAAAATCTGTTCATGATTTATAACTAAAAAAACTGTAATCTCCACAAAATCATAGGCTGATAAAATGTATATATGCATAAGGAGATAATAAATTAATTTAATCATTGAATTCATGAATCAATTATAGCCGGAACACCATTGAAAACCTAAAAGTACTGAATAACTATTTCATCCTAGTATAGAACTCTTCAATAGTACTCATCTATCATCCCATCCACAGGATTCAAACCCAGGACCTATCGATTTCACACATGAACACTTAACATCTAGATCACTGAGTCAGTATCCAACATCTCCATTAAAAACTCCTACTGATAATAATTATCAGAAGGGGTTTTTGTGGAGATTTTAGAAACTTCACTGATTGAAATCATGAATCAATTGAAGCTAGACCACCATGAAAAACCTGGAAGCACTGGACGGCCGTTTCGTTGGTTAAGCGCCTGACGCAAGACTGTTAGGTCCTGAGTTCGAATTTCGCGGGGGTGCGGGATCGTGGATACGCACTGCCGAGGAGTCCCATACTAGGACGAAACGGCCGTCCAATGCTTCCAGGTTTTCCATTGTGGTCATTGAATTATATGATAAAGCATTACTTACATCAAGATAATTTAAATTATTTTCAAATTGACTTTGTAATTCACCTAAAATGGTGATACAATTTTCTTTAATTAAATTTTCAATTTCATCCATTGAGTTGATCAATTTACGATGTAACAATTGATTCTATTTACGAATAATAAAGAGAAATTTATAATAAAAGAAAACAAAATAACGATTGAAAGGAAATGAATGAGAACAGAGAAACAATGAAGTTATGGTAAACACAATGAGGGGGGACCTTATTTCATCTGGATCAAACCATGGCAAACAGTAACATTGACTTTTTGTTCTTAATCTATTCTACAGATCATAGGCTTTCGTTTGATATATGGTTCATTGTCATATTAATTTCTGTTCCAAGTCTATTGTAGTTTAGATGTAACATTTAGTACTCTATTTTCTTAACTTAATCAATATCCATTGGCCGGATACCATCAGTAGCAGACTTCTATGGAAGTGAACAAACCAGCTTCCAGCTGAAGAGGAAACTAGGAAAAGACATTAGAAGTGGAAAGGACATATATTTAGGAAATCATCAAAGCATATCACGAGGCAAGCCCTAACTTGGAATCGTAAAGGGAAGAGGAAAAGAAGAAGGTCGAAGAACACACTACGTTGAGAGATGGAAGCAGATAAGAAAAGGAAGAATAACAACTGGAAAGAGCTGGAAAGGATTTCCCAGGACAGGGTTGGATGGAGAGTGTTAGTGGGAACAGGCATAAATAAGTAAGTGAGTAATCCCCAGTTTTGCACATAATTGTATTTTTCTAATTGTTTGCGTGTTGTGGTCATGTTAATCATCTATACTACTCATGTATCTTTTTGCACTAATCTGAATCGGAACCGAATCGATGTGTGAATCGGGATTGAGAATAAATCGAGTAGTGTTCCAGTCGT
The DNA here is from genome assembly GCA_944470425.2 of Schistosoma bovis. NCBI lineage: Eukaryota > Metazoa > Platyhelminthes > Trematoda > Strigeidida > Schistosomatidae > Schistosoma > Schistosoma bovis. The sequence continues at coordinate 16,772,141 of OX103959.1, read as the reverse complement.
TTCGTCTTTCTCTCTCGATCGCGTGGATGTCAACCAATCAGGTGATGGAATAGTTTTTGTTCCTTCATTGAAGGCAGTTAGTCTCATTTCGAACTTACGCGTTTCTAGCCTCAAATTTATCCAGTCAGTCTATCGTATCAAGGCCTTGATCTAGGTTGAGACAAATTGTCTTCTGTATATTAGTGAGTAGACAGGTGAAGGATGTAATAAAAACGTCAATGAAATAATGATAGCTTCGAACTCAAAGCACACACACTTAAATCTAGATAGAATTCAAACTAGATATGTTCAGGTCTCATTAATAGTGTACAACCTTTCATTCAATGAGTTGTAGTTCAATCGTTCAGCGATTGCAGGTTCGAATTATTAATTACAGTGTAGAATTCTCAGCACAAGTTCACAGCATCGCAATTAATCTTTGTTCATTGGTGTTTGGATTAGTTGCAGGCTATAATAGCTGACTGTGTCAGTTGGTTCGATTGGATAGTTGGAATATGTATGTTGTATATACTGACATGACTCATCTTCGAGCCCAAGGCAGGGAATAGAGGAAAGTCTCCATGTGGTCGACTAATCGGAGTACAGCCTGAATTGGTACAGGATTAACTGTACTGGTCAGAATGTATAATTGGTCAAGTCTGGGACACTAAGCAACAAAAGAAGTCGTAGACGCGGGATAGAAAAATTTCTAATCAGAATTATGATTACTAAATTTAGCACGTGATATAGATTTAAGTTTTAAGCCATAGCAACTAACTGTCATTCGTTTTCATACGCAGGCATTTTTTAATCGTTTGCTGTTATAACACAAATTATCTCATACTATATATTTGTTGTATGAAATCCAATACAATTACTTCTCATTTCCCTAGAGCGAATACGAATGTTAAATATTTCTCAGTAAAGATAAATGCACAATGTCGTGGATTGAATGATGTACGATAATAACACCGTTAAATATCTGCTCAGTGGTCTGGATGTCAAGAATTCGCAAGCGAGACCGAAGATCCTGGATCTAATTCTGGCGTGCGGGGTCATTGTTGCAGACCACTGAGGAGTCCCACACAGGGACGAAACGCACGTCTAATGCTTTCAGGTTTTTAATGTTAGTCTAATATCAATCGGTTCATGATATCATTGAAACAAATGCCAAAATAGTGAAACTCTTCTTTATGGACGACCTTTGAACGAATTTTTAAGTGACCTTGAGAACATTGGCCAATCAGAAGAGAGTTAGTATAAAGTAAAAATATACTATAAAAAAGTGATGAATTACAATGGATATTCTTCTTTTACATTATTTAAGAACTTGTTGAGGTTTGATATAGGTTCAGAAGTTTTGAAATCATAGTGGATGCGGTATAAGAACTCGTCCGTATGACTCCATAATAATCGTCCTCTGGAGCCGTGGTAGGAACCTAAAAAATACTTCAGCCTAGACCACATGCAATCAATATTGTTTGTATGGACCCCCGTCGTTAGGTCAACAAAATGACGTTTGTGCACCACAACATGATGCACAAAACCAAGTCTCGAGAGGCATCTATACGCTTTCCAATCATCGGTATAGCCGCAGCTAATGTTACTGGAGACTTTATGACACAATTTGCTACGATTATCATGGTTTGTCTTAGCCTTAGCCGTGACCGGGCAAAAAAAGTGCCAGTTCGAGCAGATTTTTTTCTACAACATATAGTACAACGAAATACAATGTCATCGCGGCAGTCTGCACATCGTGCTGCGGTCAATTAATTGCCGCAGTCACAGACACAGGAGCTTCTTAATAGTCCCATCTGCTGTAGTCTCTCAACGATCACCTATTCTCTAAAATCTGCTGTAGAACGATCGAATGTGAGCATCTGGCATTGAACTTAGCGCCGTGACCTTGAAACTCCTTAGACGCTTCTGATTGGTTCGTCCATAAATTAGAGTCCTACCGCCAAAATACACAAAATAATTCCCTTCATGACAGGTTGTAAACTTCCTATAGGAGCGCTTCAATAATTAGGCAGTTATTACGCATTACTGGTCAGTTAAGATAAATCAGAACACAGCCACTCACTTGTGCAGTGAGCATTTGAATCAAACCGTACTACGTTCGAGTCCAAGAGTTAATATTAAGTCACTCTGGGGTGCAGTTACACTCAACTAAGGACGAGTCCTAAAAAAGACGAAACGAGTGTCCTTGATTCCACTACTAGCTACCATCTATCTCTGCTTAAAATGCTTGTGATTTAATGACAATATTAAAGCAATCCGTATAGAACAAACATAAGCCAGAATAGACTGATCAATTGCTGTCCTAAACATCCGTATGCATATAAATAAATTCCTTAAGCCTCAAAGCATTCGACTTTCAATGGTTTAAATGAATAATTTTCCTGATTAGCGTTTTTTTCTAACAAGATTCTTTTTTATGGGATAGGGTTACTAACCCTATTCTCAACCCTTATCACTTTATCCTGGTTCAGAACCGGCAGTACCCCTAGAAAGGCTTCAGACGAAGTCTTCAAATTCATACAATTCAGTAAACTCCTGAAAAAATGTCTCATAAGCAGGATAGGAATATTCTTACTTCAAAAAAATGCCAAAAATGGAATGAATAGTCTCTTTAACTAGAAAGAAACACTGTAGACTTCAAGATAACAGAGTCTAAAGGTACTGTTGTGATGAACGAGAACACAGATGGGGATAACCAATTGTATTTTAACATTAAATTACAGAGTTCTTTCATGAAATATGAAAACCATACATTTAATACTTCATTTGAAAATTCCCTATCAGTTGTCTCAAACTTCATCGTTCCTTCATTACCACAGCAAATGCTCTCTATTCCTGTTCTCTTCGATTTGATCTTCCCAACCTTCTACTTCTAAGGCATTTCACTTTTGATCAGTCTTCTATACTACTTATGTCAACATAAGTAGTATACACCACACTATCATACATCATAAGAAACCTAAAGTTGCATGTTAAGTAGATCAACAGAAAATCAATCGCAACCTAATGTTATCCTTTGAAAAATTTGAAATGTTCTGAAGTTTCTATAGGAAAACAAAAGCCTTGATAGCTTACTTTCATCTGTTGGATTTGATCGATACATTGTTGTGAATTATCTTCATAAGCTTTGTATATGGAATTCAAAGCGTTTTGATTCATTTCATCTATAGAATAAATAATAAAGGTAGTTTAGTTTAGTTCATACTTTTCATAAACTAAATATTCTGTGTCATTTAAAAAGATCTTCACTTACATCGTCCATTCTCATTCGATATCTTTTACTAACTTTCCTCACTTTTCTATCATTTGCAGCTCAACTCTCATTCAATATCAACAGTTGAGATCATGAGACCCCGCCTCGCGGACGCGCACTGCTGAGGAGTCCCACAATAGGACGAAACCGCCGTCCAGTGCTTCCAGGTTCTCCATGGTGGTCTAGCTTCAACTGACTCATGATTTCAACTGTTGAAATTACTACAATCTCCACAAAACCCCTTCTCATTCAATACTTCGATTGTATGGTGTATTACCTCAATGCCTTGAATTCACACGTCTCTTTTCAACAGGTGTCGCCAATGATTGAATGATGTTTCCACTAACTACTAACATCAATCATCTGAGTCCGATCAACCAACGTCGTCCATACCACACTTGCTAGACACAAGACCATCTATTTCAAAATATCATAGTTGACCACTTATTCAAACATAGTTAAATGTCACTTGATTTCACTTGGTTTAATCGTATCGAGACAAACTAATCGACACACATTTTATTAGTTTGTCACACAGTAGTTTTATGTATTACTTACGATGACATTATTTCCTTCAGTTTGAAGTTATTAGCCTTCAGGTCCAATTACAGGTTTGTACAGTTGAGGAATCCCAAAATTAAAATGAAACAGCTATTGAGTGGCTTCACTGGGGGGGGGTCAAACCTAGGGCTGGCAGATCTTGAGAGCAGTACTTAATCTACAGACCATTTGGTTGACTTTCAATGATTTACATCTCTAATCCTAGTCAATTTGCGGTAATTCTCAACCATGTAAATATTTGTATGTTGGTTTTTAACAGTTATCTAACTAAATTCAGTTCTTTAAAGTGGTTTGAGGTAACCGACAAGAAACTCCGAACCCTTGTTTTGTGCTATTTCGGCATTCATCATTAAGGTATACCTATAATCTTGAGAGAATTGGCTCTCTCTAGCAAACTTGATCCTGTGTCACTCAGCTTCACAGCCTGAAACATTATCGCTGAGCTATTTGGACCGTGACTGACCTCCTTTAGAAATAATTTTTCACAATTGACCAATCTCTATTTGGTGACCACTGTCATGTTTGTCAAGTCTAGTATCAAATTCACCAGAGATCATCAACACCTTTAAAATCACAATGACACTTTACTGATGAGTGGCAAATACTATGAAATTTAGATCGAGCAGGATTTCTTGTCGATTATCTCCAATTACTACCTTACATCTTAACATACTGCATGATATGTTGAGTCACTTAAACTAATAACTATATTGTAATTTGATCGATAAAATTCAATGAGAACTAAGAAGGACTTGAAAGGTAACATACCCCATTCAGTAAATAACTGTTTAATTTTAATATCCCAATTTTCTAGAAATTCTTCCATATTATTTGATGGTACCAAATTTTCACTAGATAGAAAATTATTGAAAATATTTAATAATCTGTAAGATGATTAGCAATAACAAATAATTTTAATCAGAAAGAGGGTTTCATGGAGATTGTAGTAATTTCAATAGTTGAATTCATGAGCCAATTGAAGCTACACCACCATAGAAAACCTGGAAGCACTGGACGGCCGTTTCGTCCTGTTGTGGGACCCCCCAGCACTACGCATCCACGACCCCGCCTCGCGGGACTCGAACCCAGGACCTACCAGTCTCGCGCTAGGCGCTTAACCAGCTAGACCACTGAGACGGCATTCAATGGTGTTAATGTCTAACTTCAACTAACCCACGAAATTGAGCGACAAATCCACCATTGTCATCAGTGAGTTACTACCACACAACTGACCCGGTTGAACTCCACTGGTCACTATTTCTCACTAAAACTCCAAGATATATATCTTGAAGCCAGTCACTAGTGAGCATATGTTAATTAGTATCAGAAGGGGTTTTGTGGAGATTGTAGTAATTTCAACAGTTGAAATCATGAGTCGATTGAAGCTAGACCACCATGGAAAATCTGGAAGCACTGGACGGCGGTTTCGTCCTATTGTAGGACTTCTCACCAGTGTGCATCCAAATTAAATTACTGTAATATCTTAAAATCCTCTCTGATTATAATCATCATATACTCACTAGTGACAGTCTCCAAGACGTATTTCCTGGAGTTCTAATGACGTCACTGTATTTATAACAAAACCAGAATGTAGAAATATGTGCTTAAGTAAATATGAATGACACCTCTGTACTACCTGATATTCTTCTTATGAATGAAGCTTTATAAATTGTATTAATAAAACTATTCACGTATTTGTTATATCCCAACGAGAATAATGAATGGTAACTGTTGGGATCCATTTCTAGACTAATGCTATACATACATTCTTGTTGTATAATTGTTAAATAGGTAGACTATTCATATTCTTGTTCCTCTTATTATAAGCTTTATATCGATCTATACACTATGATTATACGATTTACCGTTCGAGAGTTATGCTTACTCTATTAATTACAGTCTACCACATTCACAGCCACTTTTGGCTAAATCTTGTACATATGTGTATTTTCTATTTTGTGGTACTATATGGTCTGTTTCTTTCAAATATAAACCCAGTTTGTCTAAAATACGTGGTTCATATCGTAGGGGCTGAGATTTGTGTTCTGGACTTAACAGTTAGGGCTAGGCGGGAAGCAAGACCGATAAGTACTCTAGACTGCTGATACGGTTTTATGCGTCATTGTTCCGGTCGATAAATTACTGTTCTCTAATTGGCAGTATCATTACGTTTATATATTAATGGAACATAAAGCTTCAAGATATAACAGTATTTAGTTTTGAATATGATCGTCTTTTATGATGTCTGATGACATATTTAGTCAATCAGTTAGTCAAACACAACATAGAACATGACACATATGTACATCGACTGAATTTCCCAATACCCCATTACCACAGCTAGATATAATTATCATTTGAAGATGAAATGATGGATAATTATAACCTGTAGTCTGTTGAGGATGTTAGATCCCCAGAACTCACTTGGTAAATACCTTATTTTTGTAATTTTATTTTAAAAATTTGAATTTCTTTTTTTTGCGCCAAAAGCGTTCACTTTCACCTTTATGTCGTATTTCCCACTTGGAAGAATCTCAAACTCTATTGGTTCGTTGTATTTTTTAGTACGCTATTTTGTAACGCTTCCTGTTATAACTCTGATTTCTTACGGTAATGACCCAGCTATTCCTATTGCTTAGTATTCTTGGACACCGATTCACTCGACAAGTCCCCAAATCAGAACACGGTTGAACAGGGAAGAGATTATATTCCAAATAACAAGGTAAGATGGAAGCAAGAAGCAAGTCAGAAGCACAACAGGGAAAAACGTCAGTATATTTATGGTTTTTACATAAGATTCCAGAGTATTCTCCAACTATCGACTAGTGCTGATTGGATAAGAATTAGCCAACCAGCGTGCACCAAAGCAATCATGCATTGAGCATGCTTTAATCTAGTCTATGTCCCGCTAACACTTCCCAATGACAATTTTATGCTTTATATATATACGTTTGATTTGTGCCTGTTGTTAATGCTCGTGCTTCTGGCTGCTTGCAGAATATATTTCCCCATTCCAATCTTAGACTTCTCTCCCTAGTTTTCGAGGCTGGGACGCATAAGAATAGCTAGTTTATTGGTCTTTAGTCACAGAGTCTTTGTTCCGTTCACAGACTAGGTGAACTCATAATCGCTTCAAACATATAGCATAAGCAAATATTTAAATATTTCACAAAATAAGATACTTACCATAATTCATTGATCAGATTATCTTTTCGCTTTTCAAATTCAGTTATGTTTGTTGTTAAATCATTTATCTTTATTTTGACATCATTAGGATACCGGAATTTCTCATCATTAAGACAAATTCTGTATAATAATAATAATAACAATAATGAAATAATAACACTAATAATTATTTGTGGATGGTATTCATCACAAACTAATCTTAATCAGGGTAATTTAGGAAACTAAACAATACTGTATCGCTCTTTCATCCTAGTGTGAGAAACTTCAGTAGAATGAATCTATGACCTGACTATACATCAAACCTAAAGTACCTCTTAAATCTTGAGATATATCACCTAAGGTTGACGAACCGTTTGTCACAATAATCATACAAATCTTAAACCGGTTGACTGCATTTACCAATATTAGGTCAGATGAACAATCGATGATTTCACAGATTGATGCCATATTTCGATTTAGCCGCTCCTAGCTTTCTTTCAATATACGCCTATGTCAACCAGAGGAGTAGTACATAGATCAAGATCCAAAATCATATCAACTAATTTGTTCAAGTCCCAAATTGAATGAAATGTATTCGACATATAATCAATGTTCAACTACAGACAATACATGTAGCGACTCGCCCAAGGAACTAACATACCTGGTTGATATCCACTGGTCACTGCTTCTCACTAGAATTCCGGGTAATACCTCTTGAAGCCAGTCAATAGTGAGCATATGTTGATTAGTATGAGAAGGGGTTTGTTGTGGATATTATAGCAATTTTAATAGTTGAATTCATGGGTCATTTGAAGCTAGACCACAATAAAAAATCTGGAAGCACTGGATGGCCGTTTGGTTCCAGCATGGTACTCTTCAGCAGTGCACATCCACGATCCCACCCCGCGGGATTCGAACCCAGGACCTATCGCTGAAGTTAGACATTAATACCGTTAGATGCCTGCTCAGTGGTCTAGATGTTAAGCGTTCGTGTGTGAAACCTATAGGTCCTGGGTTCGAATCTCGCTGGGCGGGATCGTGGATGTAAAAAATCGCTTACCAGTAATTATTAACATGCATATTGTTTTGAATGGACATTGTATTCATTGAGATGAATGATTTAATCATGAAGTTTTGTTGTTTGTTTTTTCCAAAAAATACCATTAGTTTCATAACAAAACTAGTGAACTTACAGTACATATAACTGTAGTGAACACAAACACCAGTGGGGACAATCGAATGTATTTGACACAAAATTACAGGACTTGTTAATAAAATCTAACAATCAAATAATAAATACGTAATTTCCGAAATGTCCATCAATTGTAATCACAATTGATTGATCACTGGGTGGTGATCAATGTCATGCGTGTCTAGTCCTTAATAATGCAGATCGAATGCTATCGAACATGTTGCAATGTGGCCACCAGTCTAGGTGACTCGACACTGCGGGCACTATATATTGAGATTAGATGGTGGTTGGAGGTAGTCCACAGGAAACCCGGGTCCAGGGTTTTCTGTCGACTACCTCCAACCACCATCTAGTCCATCAGTTGTCTCATAATGACTAAGACTTCATTGTTCTTGCATTTTCATACAAATTGCATTCTGTTTCCATTCTTTACTATTCGATCCTCTTGTCTCTCTACTGCCAGACATTGTGTTCACGACTAACATCATCTACTACTTATGTCAATATAAGTAGCACACACCACATAACAACATATCCAAAATCCCTACTTTTCAACTACAATTATTACCTATCATTTCAACAAGAATATCATCATCATCAACAACAATAACAACAGAAAAAATGGATAATTATCATCATTTTACCGAAAATTATGTACAGCTTTATTGATATTTATGATTTGCCAACGATTACGTTGTTCAGACCATGTAAGATTAGTAAAACGATGATGCATTAATTCAGCAAGATGAAGATTTTTAATTAGATTAGCTAATTCACGACGATTTTCCAATAATTCAATATCAATTGTCTAAATATTGAATTGAATTGACAATAATTAAAAAAGTAAATATTTATATATTAAATTCATGAAATGATCTAATCTAAAACATGGAAGAACTGGATGGTCTTTACGTCTTAGTATAAGATTCCACAATAGGTCACATTCATTTAGGACTCGAACAAGTTCACTTGTTAAAAGAAAACGGCGAGACTGTAATTTATGGATGAGCCAATCAGAAGCGGTTTAGAGATTTCAATGTTACAGCGCCAACTTCAGTGCTGAATGCTAATGTACGATCGGTTCATAGGGAATTTTGTACAAAACGTGATAATTGAGCGGCTATAATAAATAAAACAGCGAGACTATAATTTGTGGCCGAATCAATCAGGCATAAGATAATAGATCTCGGATTTTAACGCGAAAGTCTTTCATCCATTTGACCAAATAAATTCCTGGCACTATAGTGATGTCAGTTCGTGATGAAAACCCTATATTTAATTCCTAACTAAGGCAAATTACGACAATTATTGCGAACTGGATAATAAAAGCACCAGTAACACTGGCTGCATCCAGGTACTACAATATATACGGATGACTGGAGAGCGTACAGACTCCTACATAGGGTTGGTTATGTGCATCATGTCGTTATCCGAAAGTAGCATTTTGTGCACTCAACAACCGGAGTGCACATAAACAATAGTGAAGCTATGTGGTCGAGGCTGAAAGAGTTTTTGAGACTTTATCATTGCTCCAGAGGCCGACTATTCTGTAGCCGCCGTATGGATGATTTCCTCTGTTGCATACATTACGATTTTAGAATCTTTGAACCTCTTTCCAACCTTGACAGGTTTTTGAACCACGTATAAGTAGTGTATCCACTTTCTTTCTTGGATTTTGTATAATGTATTTTTACTCAATACTGGCTGTTTGATGATTGGCTTATATTTCTCAAGGTCACTTAAGATTCGTTCAAAGGTCGTCCATAAATTAGAGTCTCGACAAGAAAGCTCCTCGTTGTTTGTTTTCGAGAAACTTCCATAATAAATATGGAAAATCACTGATCATGTTTTCGTTATCCTGATTAAGCAATGATCAAATTTGTTATGAATTTTAGCATGCATTCTAAAAGCTTCTAGAATGTCCAGCGCTTTAACCGGGTTGATAAATATGGTGGACCCACCTGGGGGAGTTGGAAAACCCTCATTCCAAACCAATGGTTCACATGGGCTCCAGGATCCTAAAGATACAAATGACGTATGAACCTATTGTTGGTCATGGAATTGCATCTTCCTACGTTGCTCCACTGCCTTGTGGACTAAACCTTTAGATCAAAGGCTCCGAGTGTGGCCCCCTAAGAAAACCACCTGCTTCGTTTTGGGCACTCGTACAGTATCACAGCACTCACACAAATCAACTGACTTGTGTGGCGCACACCAAGGTCACACACGGTCCTATAAATACCCTCATTTTTTGTATTGTTAAATTTTGATAATTAAGGTTTACTATGAACGAATGATGATTACAAATATAGAGAGAGTTCAACTACCCTAATGCAATCAATAATAAAAGACACCATACAACATTCGATCATTAACATATCAAGAAGATGAACTATAAGGAAAACTTGATATATATTCAAAACAGAACACGTCGAGTAAAACAAAATGATATAATTGTTGGGGCGACCCATAAAATTCCTCTCAAAGGTCAAGCAAGGATCAGGAAACACTAAGAAGCGTTTCGCTCAATCAGCGTTCACTTGAAGCTTTAGCTAGAAATATCAAGGGGGCGAAACGTCAGATGCAGAGGTTCTGATTGGCTGATGGTTACACTGCTACTATGTTTAATAGCATTCCAGAATCTTCTAGCAACCCAAAGACATTTAAAATATTATAAAAACCCTATATTTTCTGTATTGAAATGAACCTTGCAGTAAAGTGCTTCTCGCGTATTTTGCGCCTTCTCTCTCTCGTGTTCAGGTCGCTGTATAGTTCTAGCTTGTGGGTTACGAGAGTAGCTTAGGAGACGAATATAGCGTTCAATTTGCAAGACTTATCAATAACTCCTTTCAAAGTTTACATGAAATAAATGAATTAAAACCAATGAGAATCAATCAGAAATAACGAAAAGTCATACGAAAAATTGATTTCAAAAAAGAGTAATTGATCACCTTAGTGATCAACTTAATCTATTCTTTCTAAATTTTATTTTCATGTTCTGAGTTCAAGAGTGGAAATTGCCTACGAGTTAAGAAGTAGTTGTGAAGTAAATGTTGTAGAATGCAGCTTATCAAATTACTAAATAGACATATCCTATTGATATTCAGATTCAATTTGATTATTCATAAATCACTAGCTAATTAGTGATTGTGATCATCAATTGATTGATGTTAGATCACCATTGAAAGCCTGGAAGCACTGGACCGCTGTTTCGTCCTATTGTGGAACTCTTTAGCAGCGCGCATCCACGATCCCGCTCCGCAGAATTCAAACCCAGGACGCGCGTGAGACTGAAAGACCTGGATTCCAGTCCATTTGGTGCAGGATTGTGGATGTGCACTGTTGAAGAGTTCCATACTGGGTCGAAGCAGTTGTCCAGTACTTCTAGGTTTTCCATGGTGGTCTATTTTCAATTAACTCATAATCTCAACTATTGAAAATATCTACATATACTTAAACCATATTCATAAATGTTGATGTTCTATCTCTGTAGATTAGTGTCAACAAACTATATTTTTATTCCTACAGAGCTTGACATAATCCTCAATGAGATTCGAACTCTTACATCATATACATACAAACTTTCAATGTTTAACTTGATATTATATAGTAACAAATTATACTTATTACGTAATTCAATGCCTAACAACAAACTCACAAATATTTCTTTCTGTAATACAATTTGTAATTCATTTGGTGTTAAATGTGAATATTTACTTAAATAATCTGTCAATTCATGAAATTCCTGTTTTACCTGAACAAGAACAACAACAGAAAAACAAAGAGAAAACATTGAAGAAACCAGTTATACTAAGATATAATGATAACGGTATTGGTATGGTAGTGAACGAGGACACAGGAAGGGGACAGTCGAATGTATTTGAATAAGAAATTACAGAATCTGAGAACCATACAATAAACACTTCATTTGTAAAATGTCAATCAATTGTCTCAGACTTCATTGTTGTTTTGTTTCCACACCAATCATTCTGTGTTCTGGTTCTCTTTTCTTCAAACTTCTTAACGTTCTACCGCTAGACATTTCACATTCTATTGATTATACATACTACTGATATTTATCGACATCATTAGTACAAACCACTACATTGCGAAGTGATGCATGGATGACAGTTGACAGATACATTCCAAGCGAGGGCCGGAGTCTGACAAGGCTGCTTACTCTCGCTCTTTCTCTTTCTTCTGATAGTCGACTGGATTATGAAGACCTCCATATATGAGTTGAAGCACAGAATACAATCGACGGCTTGGATGCGGATAGACGATCTGGACTTATCAAATGGCCATGCCCTTCTATCCCATACACAACAACAACTGCAAATCAAGACAACTAGTGTAGCAGAAGCCTCTGCAGCAGCAGACTTCAACGTGCACAATAGAAAAAGCAATATCTTCAATTGTAACACGAACAACACCAACTCAATCACACTTGATAGAGAAACTTTGAAAGAGGTGGAAACTTTCACGTACCAGAACAGCATCATCGATGAACAAAGAGGATTGGATGCAGACGTAAAGACATGGATTGGAAAGTAAGTGCAGCATTCATACAGCTGGTGGTCAGCCTATGCTCGTCTACGAGGGGTATTACGTGTAGGTAAGTAATAACTTATATCGCGATGTGTTAAGTGTTGTAGAACAGAGTCTTAACTCGTAGATTTCAGTTTCGTTAAGAGTGAAATGTTGTTTATGAATGTTGCTGGAAAGTTATTTATTTTGATGGAGTTTTTTTTCTCTGAGCTGAATGGTTTGGTCGTAGAGGTTTGATCGTTCTCCTGAACGACATCATCAGCACATACTCTAGGTACCTGAACTAGAAATCTTCTCTACCAACTCTTCATCTTTCCTCAAAACCTGGATATCGAAATTGTCTCTACGAAACCATTTTTCTCAAATCATATCTATCTCTGTCTTCTTCTACTATTCTAGTATTTATTTTATCAATCTCTTGTCGCTGTGCTAATAAATTGTGGTAACTAGGACCAGTGTACATATATCTCAGGTGCTACTTTACATATTACTTACTGAAGAGGAGGTGATACAATGAGTAAGAATTATGTTTAATAGTCTTAATTCATTGGTAAGCAAATGGCCTACAACAGCCTGTAACATCAAATCATTTTCACTTTTCTGTTAACAGGTTGTATATCAGAGTGTTATTTTATTATGTAAGAAAGCTTGATCTTTTGATTAAGGATTTTGTCTTTGATTACCGTCTATTCCAGAGTTAGAATCAATAATCTGGTATTGTGAGTAGTTATCATTCAGTCACAATGTATCATAGTATAGTCATTAATTGATCGGGATAGTATTCACTCATTTTGATCATATAAAACTAGTTCATCAAACACCTTTTCCATAACACTGTAACATGAAGCTGAATAATACAGCTATTGGTAAATTAACTTTATTGGTAACGGTTCAAATTATCCGGTTGTTTATATTTTGACTGAAATTTAATCATTATTATTTGGAATATGTACATCCTGTGCGGATCGCTTCCATATAATCGCTATGACAGAAGTTCATATGAAATAGATAGGATATGGTCAGCAGTGGAATCCAGAATATGCGTCATTTCGTTCTATTTAGGATTCGTCAAGTGGATCAACCTGCATCCAAGAGCGAGTTGATACTCAATCTAGGACTTGGACCTTAACAAATTATTCACCCAGTTACTGATTCTAAACAACCACTTACTTGTACAACGGGTGTTTGATGAGAAAAACACTGGGTTCAAGTCCCGAAGGTAGCATCAATTCACTAGGACGAAGATAGATCAAGATGATGAATCTTAAATGGAAGGAAACACTCGTCCTAGATTCCACTACTGACCACATTCCATTTATTCTGTGCTTTATTCACTTAGTTACAGAAAAATATCATGAACCAACTAACTGTCAAATAAGTATTTTTCTAGTTTACACTACAAATTGACTATAGGTAGATGATTATACAAACTGATTTTCAAGCTTTATGATTTCCCTATCTCTTCTCTTTCTGACATATTATCAATCTACTCAAATCATAGTTAATCAATTGTAATTGGTTAAAAGACATGTTTAAATTATCACTTCATAATAAAGTAAAAGAATATACTACTGAAATATATCTATATAGTAGTAGTAGTAGTAGTAGTAATAGTAGTAGTAAAATACATCATTATTATTAATAATTATATCTCACTCAACTTGATTAATCCGTTTATTTTCAATTGAATATAATTGATTTTCTAAATGATTAATTTCATTTCTACGTTGAATATATTCATGATCAACTTGATTCCATTTACAGTCTAAATCAGATATTTCCAAGTTCAATAAATGCTGAAATAATAATAAATAATACATATTGAAAAGAGCACGAACAAAGATTCCTAGCAGAATATCATCAATTCATTATATTACGTTGGGTGGCTTAACAATAGGTAGTCTATTAGATCCATTTATGGCAGATACACGGTACTTAAACGAGTGGTAAGGTGAGACAGCGGAATACTCTACATATGTTGATAACATGTTTATTGTCTGTAAGAATAAACAGAATACAATTCACCGGTTAGAACTCTTAATATACAGTTTACTATGGAACACGAACAGAATGGCATGTTCCACATTCTTCATTTTGCCATAAAACGTAGGGGAGAGGGGACAGTTCAACGTTTAGTTTATCGAAAAAGTAATTGGAATGGCCTTTACCTGAATTTCAATAGTTTTTGTCCAATCAGTTACAAGAAAGCATTGGTTAAAACATAATTTTATAGGGTAGAAAGGATATGTACCACCAACAAACTGGAAGAAGAATTGATGAACTCTGAGAAATGCTTAAGAGACAATTGTTACCCACAGAAATTTATTGACAAATATAAAAAACCTAAAGAAAACAAGACGGAAGTGATTACGGTCAATAAAAAACCAACATCTATAAATCTCAACTTTAAAGATGATGATGTCGCAAACACAATCAGCAGGAGGCTGAACACTGCACTAGCCAGAACTTACCCGGCAGTCAAACTATTAATTCTGTATAAAACAACATGTTTAATAACTTAATCAAAGGTTGACAAGCAGCCCTTTCATATTACCGCCAACTGTACTCATGAATTTACATGCACCTGCCAAAGCAGGTACACTGGCCGAACAGAAAGAAGGGTATATCTTAAATTTTTTGAGAATGTTCCAAAAAGCCTCAGAACAAGAGAAAGAAAGAGTTTAAACAGTGTAATTACCAAATATCTCCTGGATACAGGACATCAGATAGATAACTTGCAATATTTCAAGGTGATTAGTAGGCAGCCAAACTTCAACCTTTTGAAGCCGTTGCTATCAGGCATCAAAATCCTGATTAGTGTGTTCAAAAGGAAATGGTTATTATTCTTTCCTTGCCTTTGGTGACAAATATTCCTTCGTTGCATCTTAAACATCGTTTTTACTCTTCCACATTAGTAATCTTATTTTATTCACTGAGCTTTACTCATTTTATTCCCATCACTGTTTACTCATTATGTAATCACTTGTATTCTGGCCGTTTGAACTGTTGTCACAATCAATGTTGTAGAATGCTCTCCCACATAAGGTATGTATATATTTACAATATTCAATTTAATAAATTTATTTACACCCTTCCTACACTATACTAATTTGTCTTTAACATAACTTCCAACTACACACTTTCATGTAAGTAATTTAAACCCACTACGTAATTAAGTTCCTAAATATCACAGATTGTAAGCAGCTGATGAGAACCAAACAAAATTAGATAAATTCATGCTATTCTACTACAATTAATATAGGTCCTGCGTTCGAATCTCGCGAAGCGGGATCGCGGATGCGCACTGCCGAGGAGTTCCACAATAGGATGAAACAGTCGTTTAGTGCTTCCAGGTTTTCCATGGTGGTCTAGCTTCAATTGACTGATGATCTCAACCATCGAAATTACTTTACAATCCACAAAAACCCCTTCTCATACTAATCAACATATGCTCACTAGTGACTGGATTCGAGAGGTATTTCCAGGAGTTTTAGTGAGAAGCAGTGACCAGTGGAGTTCAACCGGGTCTATTGTGAGATAGTAACTCATTGACGACAATGGTGGATGTGTAGCTCAATTTACTGGATTGGTTGAAGTTAGACATTAACACTGTCGGATGCCGGCTCAGTGGTCTAGAGATTAAGCGTTCGCTCGCCAGACTGGTAGGTATATATATTTACAATATTCAGTTTAATAAATTTATTTACAGCCTTGCTATACTATACTAATATGCCTTTAACATAACTTCCAACTAAACACTTTCATGTAAGTAGGTTCTTAAATATCACAGATTGTAAGCAGCTGATGAGAACCGACGAAATCGGATGAATTCATACTATTCTGCAAGAATCTTTGTTCTTGCTCTTTTCAAAACGATCAAGGGAACTCTATGTGTATGAAATAATACATATGATAAACTTTCCAAATGTACCAACTCAAATGTGATTTAAGAAAAAACTGATACAAAGGATATTTCACTAAGAAATGCATATGGCACTTATTTGATAAGTGCTACACTCTTTTAATTTGGTGGTTTAAAATTACTGAGCTTATGTTACCGCTTTCATTGTTGCTTAGAAGTAAAGCATTAAATTAGTGTATAGACGCTGATAGTGTTATGCAGAATAACAATGAAAGTTTTTACAGTGGAAGGTATTCAAATTAGATAATACAATAAAAGAAACCAGCTGAAGTACAAATCTTCTCCATCATTTCAAAATGAAACATAAAACGTGAATGAATAAAGTGAAATGGTTTTCCTTTTAATTGTACATCGAAAAAGGATACGAAGACGTTTAAAATGACAAGTTGGAACAGATCAATGTAAATTCTGATCTACGTCAATGAATGAGCGGAAAAAGTGAAGAGGTAATTAATCTATGACATGAATGCGGAGTATAAAGAAAGTTGCATTAGATTAACGTTTGCTAGTGCATTAAGACTTCCTGATTGGGGTCCTAGAGACAATACAAAACACCGGAAATTTAAGCCAGTCTCAATCGTGCTATAGCTTTCTTCATCGTTCTTTACAAAAACCAGAGGAACTCCTTCAATTGAAATAATTCTTCCTGGATGTTTGTTCTAAATTTAACTGTCACTTTTATGATAAACTAGTCTTGATTACGTATTTTTAGTTATTTGTGCAATTCTGGATTATATTCGCTATCTTCCATCTATCTCTTCATAATTTCATTCTTTTATTCGTTAATCTTGATCGTCTTAACAATTCTCATTGGTTGGTGGTTGAGACAAGATTTTGAGATGGTGGAAAAGATCTGTATCTCAGGTGGAGGATTTTGACAGAGTTTTGTTCTTTGAACTGGATGGTTTGGTCGTAGAGAAGGTAGACGTTTGTACTGATGATATTGTTCAGAAGAACAATGAAAGCTCCACGACCAAACCATCCAGCTCAGAGAACAAAACTCCATCAAATATGAAACAAGATTGAAATGGATATCAAAATCCCTCTGCTAACTTTCGATTTTCCATGATTAATCTAATACTTTCTTTATCATTTGATCTTTATTATGTATGCTAATAGTTAGAGTCTTGTTCAGTTTAAAAGGCTAACTTTATTCCTGGTATAACAAAAGAATTAAAACACTTTCTTATTTTCGTAATATATTACTGTAATATGATTATAGAACTATATTCTGAAATTCTCCTATCACTAGATTGGATATTCAATCGATACGCTATACATGGACTGAATCACGTCATATAGGATACACGACTCGTGATCAAAAATAGAAAACTAGAATAGAGACTAGATAATACTTTACCCAATACAATTACAAGCAGACTGAACTCAATAAGTCCAGGGTACAAACCAATAATTGGAAATGAATCACATATTAAATGGTTAGTAATCTGTCCACGCTTAGCGTTTAATTGAACCTTAATTCGATCAACTGCATATCACTTCCAAATAAAGTGCTTAATTCATTTAAACCAATAGGTGATATTCTCACTTGTAAATTAATCCTTGTTTAATTATCTAAACAGTGTATTGTCGTTTTCGACTGTTTGTGGTTCTGGGGAGCATCTAACACCAACGTACAATCAACAGTTAGAGATTCATAAATTTACAATGGTCAATTTGATTCCCATAATAAAGCTATAGTTTCAGATATATCTTGTTATTTGGTTTCGGTATTTCGCAAGTAAATGTGGTATTACGTAAGATTTCCAGGATAATAATTCTATAAAATTACAGTTTTGTATCAACTATCTGATATGAAATCAGTTTTTTTCTTCAAAATCAGGGCAATTATTTCAAGTCTATACACTTCCTGAGAACAAACATATTGTAAGTCAAGATTAACTTGACCTGAAGACAAGGAGTTGCATCTAAAACACAAGATTTGAAGATTATGTTTCAAAAACCATAGAGATTAATTGTTTTTGGTCCATCCTGAATAACTACCTTCTCGAGTTTGTATGGATTCACATGTCAGCCAGTCAGTCAGCTATAAAGCAGGACCAGGCACATATGTGCATCGGTCCAAGTTGTCATACCCCATTAGCACAACAAGAAGTAGTTAATTCAGTGGTGGCGATATATAAAAGAAAGATTGCATATAAGAACATAGTACAGGAAGAAAGAATTAGTTCGTAGAAAGAAAGATATGAAGCGATTTTCATCTCATAGTTTAAAGGAAGACAGCCATTAAGACGACAAATTCACTAGTAAATTTGCTTTGATGAATATATACATCAATGTATAATCTATAAAACATAATGATTATTCAGGACTACAGGAGACAAAATGATGGTTACTAAACAGGAATCAAATAATGTTAACAATCACATAATACCAACCTATCATATTTCGAATATAATCTACAACTTACTTCATCAGATTGATTTGCATTTAATATTTGATTTTGTCTTTCCCAGCTAGTATTTAATAAGTCAGCAGTAGTTTCACAACATTCTTTTACTTGGTTTTCAATATCCTAAAATAAAACAAAAGAAATTTTGTGGTTCTCAACCGTGATCTCTTTGTTGATGAATGTTAATGTAAACTTTTAGTGTTCATGTGAAGCAATAAAAGGTTTGCAAACAATCGCACACCTTGTTTATAATTTTCATGCAGTACATTCACATATGCCCACGATGTTTTTCTACATACAAACGCCAGTTTAATCGCTACTATCAGAGCACGTTAAAAACATATCTGGAAATTTTTGCATAATTGAATAAATACATACATTTGTAGTGATCTGCTTTTATGACGAGAATGCGATTGGTGTAATTGAAACATTTATTATTATGGCCAACTGCACCAACGATTGTTTTACTGTACCTTTTTATTTAATTGTATCAAAACACATACTTTTCCGTTGTGCATGACCTTGAACTTACTCATGTACGCATGGTAGTCTCGCTTGTAAACTTTGGCACGATCCCGGTATTAGTTCGATACCACAAGATCACCAACAAATACATCCTAACTACAATCTACAACTGTCCTACTAATAGTTATCCTACGGAGGGATTTAATCTGATAATTGGCACGTAATCAATCTGTAGTGGTGACCATAGTCAACTGAGACCCAACATTATCACATATTATCATTGCTTATTCTAAAATATTGAACTAAATTTAGAGAAACCAAATGATTCACAAACGTTTTATGGGTATCGTTTAACGACATTTTTAACTGTTTTAAAAGACAGAAAAAATTACCAAAGATAAAGATTGGATTGGTAACAAAAGCCAATTGCTTTTTAAATACAAAACGTTGGCGCAAGCAAAGTGAAGGTCTATGTTGACAAGTAATGGAAAAAGTGAGGATGATCAGAAATTCATGGTGTTTTACACTTTCTGTTAGTATCCGCATAAAACTACACAAGGACTAGTATAATTTGAAAAAAATAAATATAAAGAAATAGAATGGAACTGATTGGCTGATAGAAACAATATCTTACTTGGCTAATTTCCGAAAGCTTTTCATGCCATTGTCTCAACCGGTCCTTATGTTTTTCTTTTCGACGAGAGGTTAAACGTTGTAGTATGTTAGTGGAATCACACTTTTGTTGTGATACCGTGCATTTATCAGCAACTAATGGTGGTAAAACAAGCTGATAATCTGATTCCAATAAAATAGGATCAACTGAAAAAGGCAGATTTTGAACAACGATATGTTCTTCATAATGGGGAATCTTAGTGAACGCCTGAGAAATTAGTGACAAAAGAAAAAGTAGTGGTTTATGTGAGTACATTAATTAGGTATATCCTTTATGTTTCTGGCTAAAGTTACCGATAACAAGCTTTTACATTGACTATGGTAAGAAGGCAAATATTGATAAGACTCAATTTCATGGGGACCGGAACATTTAGTCCATATATTCATCCAAGAAGTGGGTAAATAAGCAATAAATAGAACTGCGACCAAAAACCTTTTCATGATCCTAAATGCTGCCTTATCGTGACATGAAAGCTCAAATAGTGTCATTGTAAGCACTAGTATGTAAATCTATGTAATTCGTTGGGAAAATATTTATGTTTTCCTCCTAGCGTTTAAAAATGTGACTCGTCTTCAGTACATAAATTTTATCATTGTCATTTTTTATCAATTTTTCGAAACTGTATTTACTTTTGTATTAATAACCGTGATTATTGCAAATAACACACACCGAATATTTCAATTTGCAGCTTACTGAAGCTTTATAATCAAACCGAGCATAAAGTATGTCTAAGTTGACACTTATGGTAGATAGTGTCTAAAAATATCCAGGTCAAAACCGTTTATAAACATGTATTCCCAACGAACTGATTAAGGTTGACTTATTCCATACAAATCTGACTGGTGCCAAATTATAAAAGAAGGATTATCCCATATATTTAAGTGCGTTCTCACTAGTCTTACAAAATAAAAATGGCTTCACAAAGTTACATAACGTTGAAATAAACCTTGATGAAAAGTGAGCGGTGTCATCAGATTCATGTGAAAGAACTTCATTCTCCACCTTACTATATTTTGTATCACAAATTGTGTTTTACTGATGCCTAAATTATATGAACAATAACGTTATCTCCAGCCGACCTGCAACTGTGAATGCCGACATCAAAATAGATTATAACACCTCACTTGAATGGTACTAAAGAGGTAACCATAGGCTGAGAGTTCTTTTTCGATTTAGGAACAAAGCCTTTTTTGTTAGTTAATAAATCATGTATAATTCACTGTGTGACGACAGTCACATTAATAAATAGCTTTGAATATCGAATGCCGTAACAGTTTATTTGCTAATGGTACAAGGAATGAATTACGAAAAACACCTTAAAACCACCTATTTAACTTCTATTCTAGCAAAAAAACTTTAGGGCTTTTAAAAACTTATCTAAAATATACTCTAGTCCATTATTTCTTGAAGACCTACTGATTAAATGATCACTGACACATTATTTGTTTATCAACTAACCGCAGTCAACAACTTCACTTGGCTCATTCTGCACGCTTGTAAGCTTCTGTAATGAAAATAATCACTAGTTATTAAAAGCCGGAATTTCGATAACCCGCTGCAGAAAGTACTATGACAACGATGAGTGTTCAGCAGATCATGGATGTTGTAAGCAAATCTGCTGGGTCGAGTAGCCTACACCTTAGTAAGTACAGAAAGAAAAAGGGACTTTCAATTCATTTAATTGTTTTAATATCTGATGTCATTGCCAATTCAATGCTCTCGTGTTAGTCTCTACTATGGCAGGAATTCTTCATATTACTGTCCGATGATACTCTTGTCAATATGTTTTTGTTTTGTTGAGAACTGTTAAGTGTTTTGCTAGCCATTTATCTGCTTGAGAACTAAATGTGCCTTCAGATACATTGTACTGTCATATCAGGAATATCTCGAATTTCGTGAATAATACTTCCTAGGCAACAGTGTAGCAATTCAGAAACTCCTAGAAAACTCGAGTAGGAGAATATTAACTTACGGCAACTCAAAGTTCAAAACTACAAACTGATCCCTTATTCTGATTAAAATGATATATAGTAAGGAACAATACCCTATAAATTGGCTTTGTTTATATGCTGACCTTGCTAGCTTTATTAGGCACTTCTTGCAGAAGGGATTCATTCATGCATCACTATCAGGTTTTGGCCTAATTTAATGTGAAGCCACTATCATCTTCAGGATAGTGAGTCTAAATTTCTTGCACTTATCTGGCATCACACTCCTAATTAAATTGACTCAGAAGTTTGAGATAGTGTATAAGGTGGCTACTCGTGAATACCACCCCATGAAGAGTATTCACATCTTGAAGTTTTATTCTCTATTAAGAAACTGACTGACTTCCGTACGACATGGAACCTGGTACGTATGTACGTCAGTTCTAGTTGTTATACCCTATCAGCAAAGGTAGATGAAATTGTCAGACCGATCCCGAGAATAATAGGTGCTGTGACAGTGTCAGTGGTCAAAGGAAATATTAGACACAGAAGATCCTATTCGACAAAAAAATATAAGTAAAAGGAAATGAAATAAAAGGAAAAAGAGTTGTGAGTATTTCAGAGTCTTAAGGTTTGGGGAGAGACATAAAACCGATGCACCTGTGCCACTGAAAATAATTCTGAACTCAATCATTTAAAGCCCCTAACCATTAGTCATGATGTCACACGGATCTAAACCTACACCTGTTAACATGGTTCAACTCTCTCTACCACGTTTTGTTTTGCCGCCCCCCCCCATCTTCCGATCCACTCCTACATCAGAAAATATCGACCGCCGAGACACGGTGATTCGGTATACTTAACGCGTGTCTCAACCGCTCCACTTTATAAATATTAACTACCTCATCAGTCGATTTACCATCCTTACCTAGTACCCTATTCCTAACCCAGGCAGTCCTTATTACGAGGTCCTAAAACAGACGAGCGATGTTTTGAAAACTGTTATATCTCAAAGGGCCGCCGATCAGAGGGCAGAAACTCATCGATCGGATGAACGGATTCAAAATAATAATAATTTTATTCTCAAATAACAGTTTGTTACGTGAGGCATGCCAGTTTACAGGCCAGATCAAATTGATACAAATGATACAATATCCACTGTAGTAAATTACATAGCTGGGTTGATAATTTATAAAATATGAATGTAGATGGTTTTAATCAGTACTACAATTGGCGCGCTTCACGAAAGTTGCGTTGCGAATGTGCAACCTGAACCCATCGTGAAACCTGGTAAATTAACAACAGTTCGTGACGATTCTCTCATTATCATGAACCTCGTCGACAATCCTGACCTTCCTCTCAGTCTGCAGGATAAAAACGACAGGATGCTGTGGGGTGAATTGAACAAAAAGCTCGAACTTCCTAGAATAGAGCCTTTGACGGTCACCCGGCTCACTCGAGGAAAGGATTCTAAGCATCTAAATCACCCGAGGCTTCTCCGAGTAACACTTAAGAATGCTACCGACGTAGAGGACGTCTTGCTAGCAAGTCACTTACTGAAATCAGATGGTAACGTAAGAATATTGCCCGACATACCGTACTCTGAGCGCAATATCATACGAAACGTCCCTAAAGAATCTCGCGAAAAGTTCTTCCGCGGAAGAAACATAATTGTCCAAGGTATACCGGAAAATGCAGACCCTACTCAATCAAATTCTGACATCAGGGAATGGAAATTCATCAAACAGTCCTTGAGGCTCAAACACATACTGACTCAGCATGTGACGAGACTAGCCAAGAAGGACGGTGATCTTAGACCCCGTCTAATGAAGATAACCTTCCCATCTTCACACATGGCGGCTGCAGTTCTGGAAGCATTTCGCGCTAATAGACGTCGATTGCCACCTGGAATCCACATGCACCCGGATAGGCCATACGAAGTCAGGACCAAGAACAAAGGCAAGCTGGAGCTGACCATTCCACTTGTGGACTGTCTAAACGATAAAAAACGTGTAAAGGACAGGGCCTACCACCTCGGCAAACCTCATATAGGTGGGCTACCTGTCCATTCACATAAGGTTCATACAGAAAAACAGGACGAAGCTCATGCGTTCCAAATTGAAAGCATAAACTGCTTATATATGAACGCCGCGAGTTTACCAAACAAACTGGATGAACTACGTGAACTTAGCGACGCTAACAAGGCCCATCTGATAGGAATATCTGAAACCTGGACATCTTCTCAGTTCTCGGATCAAGAGTTAGCATTGCCTGGGATGACTTTGTTCCGTAACGACAGAAAAATAGGAATTGGGGGCGGAGTAGCCATATACATAAGCTCTTGCTTGGAGGTGCACCAGGTTCACAACCTCGAGTTTAACAATCTTGAGGAATCCATATGGTGCTCTGTAAGGTTGTCTAGTACTTCCAGGTGTCTAGTCGGAGTCATTTACAGGAAGCCAACTGCCGACACCGAGTACGATAGTCGTATGCTGGAAGGACTATCCCGCTCTATCCGTCTCGGTTTCACACACATCCTGATTCTAGGGGACTTTAATCTCCCTAGAGTCAACTTCGCGGAACACACGTACACTGGAGGCGACAACTCAACTGAAGCTCGGTTCTTCAACCTCATCGATAACTTGGGCTTATATGAAAATGTGAGGTCGGCAACTCGTTGGAGAAACAGTCAGACACCATCGCGCTTAGACTGTGTATTCACTAACGAAGAATTCCTAGTCGACAACCTCTCAATCCTGGCTCCTCTGGGAAAAAGCGATCATGCCGTCATAGCCTTCAGTTTTGTCATCAAAACTAAGCTAATGTATCCCAACAATAATTTGCGATGGAATTTTAAACGGCTGAATGTGCGAGCTCTACATGACCATCTACAACAGGTGGCTTGGGATGTTCACCCTCAAATCGATGTGGATGGTCATTGGGACTTCTTGCTGCACACGCTCTTACGTGCTACAGACCATTCAGTTCCTCAAACGGTTCCCAAAAGCTTCAAGCCACCTACAGTAATCAAGAACCGTACCCTTCGCCTCCTAAGCCGCAAACGGCACTGTTGGGCGGAATACAAACGAACTAATAACGATGGAGCGTATAGGCAATACAAACATATCAGGAACACATGCACGAAGGCTATAAGAGAAGACAGGCTTCAGTACCAAACAAAGCTTATGGACAAATTCGCCTCTAACCCTAGAAGCCTATTCCGTTACGCAGCCTCTCTTCGTCAAGCCAAAACAGGAGTTTCTCAACTGCTAGGTCCTAACGGCCCGACCAACAACGATGGCGACACCGCTAACCTTCTGGCGGCCCATTACTCTCAAACATTTCAACCGGCTGATATCAACTTTATTGACGACAGTTTCATCTGCAATTCCACAGGACTTTCTGAAGTGGACCTAAGCGCTGACTTGGTGTTCCGGAAACTGCAGCACTTAAGACTTGACACTTCTCCTGGCCCGGATATGGTTCATCCTGCCATACTGAGGGAGGCAGCCTCAATCCTGGCAACGCCGCTTAGCGTGATGTTTTCACACTCGCTTAGCCGAGGCAAACTACCGGAAAATTGGAAGTTGGCTCACATCACACCAATTTTCAAAGGTGGTCGACGCAATGAACCTTCAAGTTACCGGCCGGTAGCTCTTCTGTCGTTACCTTCAAAACTCATGGAGTCCCTGATATGCGACGGTTTAAATGACTACCTACTGTCCTTAAATTTCTTCTCACCCCAACAGCATGGTTTCAGGAAGGGTTACTCTTGTATAACCAACCTGCTGACTGCGGTGGACAGATGGACAAGCATCCTCGATCGCAAGGGAAAGGTTGATGTCATTTACCTTGATTTCTCAAAAGCTTTTGATAAGGTTAACCACTTGTGTCTTATCAACAAGCTCAAACGACTAGGTATCAAACCACCTCTAATCGACTGGCTTACTTCATACCTAAAAAATCGACACTTTAAGGTTAGGGTTAATTTCACTTTATCTCCAGCTATGGAATGTCCTAGTGGGGTCCCCCAGGGCTCAGTACTAGGGCCTCTTCTCTTCTTGATCTACATAAATGATCTTCCTCAACAGGTAACGTCAGACTTATTACTTTTTGCCGACGACGTGAAACTTTGGAGAGAGATACGCAACCAAGACGATATACAGGCACTTCAAGAGGATCTGACTCGACTTCATAGTTGGGCAGACGATAACGGACTTACCTTTAACACTTCTAAGTGTAAAGTAGTCCATCTGCGACATGTCGCAAACTACAGTTACAACTTAGGAAACTCCTCTCTAGTAGTATCCCAAGTCGAAAAAGATTTAGGAGTCCTGGTGCCCCATGACTTAAAGTCTTACGCTAACTGTGACAAAAATGCCTTCCGAGCAAACCTTGCACTGGTAACGTTGAGGCGCATTTTTGGTCAGTTTGACGGAAGAACTTTCCACACAATCTTCAATAGTTTCATCCGTCCCCATTTAGAGTACGGAAACATAGTACTCCCCCCCTCACTCCAAAAGGATAAGGTCACTTTGGAGCGTATCCAACGGCGAGCCACGAAATCAGTTCGAGGACTCAAATCTAAGCCTTACGAAGAACGCCTCCGTTCACTAGACCTTTACCCACTAGAATATAGGCGTCTTAGAGGTGATTTATTAATGGCTTATAGTATTCTTAACACTTCTGGACATCCTCTTAAACACCTACTTAAGCTTAGTTCGAACAATAACCTAAGGGGTAACACCCAGAAACTGGAAACACAACATAGCAAGACGGAATGTAGACACAACTTCTACTCCTTAAGAGTTGTCAAAAGCTGGAACTCGCTGCCGGCCGAGCTAGTCCAAGCGACTTCTCAGGAGTCCTTCAAGAGGCAACTTGACCTATTCTTAAGGACCAAGGACAGCATCGCACTATGATTTACCAATTTCTTTTCCTCTTTTATTGTTAACATACCTAGGTTCCTGCCTGGAGGATTTGGTGATCCCCTGCTACTAGACACGGAAGCCTGTTAAGCGAAAGCTTCTTCTATTCCGTCCACAACCATTTGAATTTGAATTGGCGCGCTTCACGAAAGTTGCGTTGCGAATGTGCAACTGATGGTCAAGGGTATGTCCATGAAGGTGGGAGCTTCTAAATGTCGCAACCTTATGTCCCTTTGGAATGTCTAAGGTTTTGAGGATGGTGCAGGATGAAATCTTTCGTTCCATATCACAAGGGGGCTGACAGAGGGAGCAAGTAGAAGAAAGGACGAGAGGCAGAATAGCCAATATTCATGAAGAAATGTTTAAGGTATGATTACTCAGTCTAATTTTCTTTTATTAAGGTATTTGTTAAGAAAGAGCATTTTAATAGGTTAAATAAAATAAGTGTTAACAATGTGTGAGTGGACATACAACTGACAAATGGAGGCGATTCGGAAAGAAGCTGAGAGTATGGAATTATATGTGATTATAAAATAAAATATAGTGCTAGAAACAGTATTGTGAGATGCAATTGGCTGTCTTTCTTTTTTATCGAAGCTATTAGAGCCCCTTTTTTATTTTTTTTCCAGGTATTATAGGGTCTTGAGTAGACTTCGTATATTAGCGAATTGTCTAGTTTGCTTGTAATAGGATTACTGGGTAGGAAATGAAACCAATTCAACGTTCGTAACACGATTTAATGAGGTATTTTACGTGATAAATCAGCATCAATACCATAAGTTCGTGACATCCCACTAAACCATAAGGAGCCGTAATTAAACAAAATGTTCTGCCCTACAGACATGGGTGGATTGAATTTATCTCCCCACCATCATGTTTGGTGGTCAGTAACGCCACCCTCCCTCCTTTTTTGATGTTAGGCTCTCTTACGTTTGTGGTAAGTATGAATACTGCTTTAATCAAAGCCCATAGTTGGAATACACTGTCTCTACTAGGTCCATGTTACAAGCAAATCAGATAGTTGAAAAGTCTGTTTTATGGGTTAGATGTCCATATAGTATATCACACTGCTATGAAAATAACTAATGGTTTAAAGAAGTAAGGGCTAATAGCAAATCAAAAGATATGAGAGGGTATAAAATTGTAGAAAAAAATTTTCAGGGTAAGACATAAAGCATTGAGAAACTCACAAGACTTTGTGGCCAGATTTTGAGCTTTGTATGATCGGCCTTGGTAGATCAGCATCCATAAGATTGAGTTATCTGTCTACTTGCAGTAGAAAAAAAACATGACTTTTAGGAAGAATAATGTACATTTAACCTGTAGAGATTTGGGAACTGAAAGCTATGGTTAGGAGCATAAGGCCATGATTAATAAACAATGAATAATAGGAAAGGATAAGCCATATATTCTGTGATTTGGTTATATTCGGATTAGTAACAGTCGAACTTGTTATAATCTTGTTCTTTCTAGATACTAGGCGGTCCGTAATAAAGTGCCTCATCGGTGGGCGGGAGTTCAAGGAAATGTTGAAGCTCTTTGGAGTCTAGAAATAGGGTTATTAGCTTTTTGAATCTGGTAAACGTATCACAGTTACGGATAGGCATTGGCAGCCTGTTCCACAATACACTATACCGTACTGTAAAAAAACTTAACGCATTTGTTTTTGGTGTTTTACGGTAAGTAGTGTATATGCGTTGTTTCTAAGTCTATAGGCTGGGTCGTGGGTGATAGTCGGGCAGGAGGTTAGAAAGGAGAGCCCATATATCGCTTTGTAGAGAAATATGAAATTGTTTTTTAGCCTACGGTGCCATAAAGGTTCTAAAGATAGATGCTTACATTTGTCTGTGTAATCGAGATTCGAGTTACATCCTAGTAGTTGACGTGTGAAACATCTTTGAACATCTTCTACTCTTATCTTGTCTGCGATATTCATATTAGAGAAGACAAAAGAGCAGTATTCAAGGGAGGGTTGTACACATATTTTGTAGAGAGTAAGTTTACCCTCTGTTGTGAAAAAGTTTTTCATTATAAAACCAATTAGCCGTCTAGATTTAGAAATAATAGAGGAGGCATGTTCTTCAAAGTTCAGGCTTCCTGTGTAGTTAATTCCTAAATCGTGTACTGATTCGAGTGTTTGGACTCTACATTCATTTAAGTGAAGTCGCGGTTTATAGGGATGCTTTCCAAAGTGCATGATCCCGCACTTGTTGAGGTTAAATGGTAATTGCCATTTTTCACTCCAGATAGTTAAGTTATTGAGGTCCTTTTGGATCTGGGATACACTTTCGCTTAGTGTCTCAGGCTTATAGCTGTATACTATTTTGAGATCATCAGCATATAAGTATGGTTTCCCAAATTCTATGGTGTTACATATATCGTTTATATTCATAAGAAACAAAAGTGGACCTAATACGCTTCCCTGGATGACTCCACTGGTGATTGGTCTAAGGGACGAGAGACAGTCATTGTACTTTACCATCTGTTTACGTTCAGGTAGTCTACTAGGCATGTATCACATGATCTGGACCTAAGAAATCCATGCTGGGAGGTCGAGATGAGATTATTAGTTAGTAGATGTCGGACTACAGCCGCCTTAACTACCTTTTCCATCACTCTGGATACCACTGAAGTTATGTTTATAGGCCGGTAATTTTCAACGTTTGCTTCAGGTCCTGTTTTAATTTTGGGAATGATATGTGTAGTTTTCCAGGCAGTAGGGTAACACGCTGAAGAGAGTGATATCGCGAATAGTTTGAGAAGCAAAACACACATATCATCACCTCCACGTTTTAACATGCTAGATGGAATACCATCTGGTCCATCAGAGTAGGAGTGTTTCAATGTACTGATTACCTTGGAGATATTTTGTACACTGAATTCTACATTAGTAATTTCACAGGGAGTTACTGGGATTGGTTCTGAATCATTAAATGGTTTTTCATTAGTTAGTGAGAAACAAAAATGTTCACTAAATAATTCTGTGATAAGTTTGGGATCTTCGTATACTTGTTTGCCTTTAATCAATATACTCCCTCTCGATTTAGAGCGTTTAAGTTTATTTTGGAGTAGTATGGTGAGTGCAGAGGAGTTATTATTAAGTTCAACTGCACGTTTTTCCTGTGCTACTGCTTTTTGTTTACTTATTGCCTCTGTTCGGACAAGTATTTCTGTCATCGTTACTAAAGAGGAAAAGTCATTTAAGTTGTGGAATCGAGTACAATGTCTTTGAAGACGTCTTCTTGTACTGATCGGTATATAGAGGTAATTGTGGAAGTTATTCCAATCAACCTTGCGATAGTTTCTACGAAGTGTTACGGTTTTACTTCTATCGGTTGTGGCTTTTACATTAAGGCTGCATATGACAATGTTATGATCACTACCTGGTAACTTTTTTCCAATATACAAAGTATTGGGGATGAGGCCACTGGTAAAGACTAAGTCTAAGATGTTTTAATGTCTGGTAGGGCTATCGACATACTGAGTCCATTGTCCAAGCTCTAGACATTCAATAAATGATTCATAACGTCTCGGCGCTTTGACTGGCAGCCAAGAAATTTCGGGCATATTGAAGTCACCACAAATGAGCTTGCCTGTTAATGAGAGGGATGATGCTAGTGTGAATACCTCCGATAATACTACTATTTCATCTATTGATGCGTTAGGTTGACGATAAACACAGCCAAGCAGTAAGGTAACGGAATTCGACGGCTTTAATACAATCCACACCGAATCCTTCAGTTTGTTTAGTTCAGGCATATCACAAAGCAGTGAGTTTAGGCTAGAGTGAGCGTAAATAAGGCATTCTCCGCCTCGTCCATCCAATCTATCGCTTCTATATAGAAAATAGTTATCAAGAGATATACTTCGGTCGGAAATATTGCTGTTCGTCCATGCTTCAGATATCATAATAAGTGATGGTTGGTATATGGATACAAACAGGGCTAAATACGTCTTTTTGTTGCAGATCGATCGAGCGTTGATAAGACATATATTAGGCAAGTGGCCTACTAAGTTAAAATGGGTGAGGGTATCTCGCGGGTGTGAGATGAGTTTGATGTGAGGGATTGGATGTTCTTCATTAGCTCGGTATTTTGATAGCTAGACTTAGTGAGAGATGTATCAAATGAGCTGGTGAAGTTGATTGGGGAGTACTCTCTGATGGAAACTGTACGGAGGAAACAAATTTATGGTTTGCATGTGGTTTGAAATAACCTGGACTATATGCTTCAACAGAGGTGTCACTAGGGGTCTTATTCCAAAAAAATCTTGTACAGGCCTACTGTGAAGTGTATGGTTATTTACAAAAGTCTTGATGGTTGGACTCGTAGCCCCTGTTATGGCTATTTAAGTTAGCGTGAGAGGGGTCTGCTACGCGTAACTGGGAGGAGTTGCGACTGTTGTTATACATGGGAGCCGTTGTTATGTGATGGGTCGGTACTAAAGGGTGTGAGAGGTTTTCTTTCGGAGAGTAATTACAGTTGCGATCCTGAGGAATGTAGGTAGGGTGTGGAGTGAGAAACCTATTATGACCATTCTTATTTATGGTTTTAGGCTTCAGGGGGTGTTTTGGGTGACCAGTTCTCTGGTAGTTTTCGTTAGTCTGCGTGTAAGAAGGCTTGCTACGCTGAAGCCCACCACCCATTTTGCAACTTAGAGGTGTTGAAGGCAAGTTATACGATAGCAGCGGGGAGAACCTGTTCACTGTTCTTGGGATACCTATAGAGCAGTTGGGTTCAATCTTACGTGTTTCCCTATTCGGTATCATGAGTTTTGTCTTCCCACCCTTTATTTTCAGAGCTGGAGTCTTTCGTTGTCTCTGTGAGATGAACTTGTGGAATATCTTTAGGAGGACAAATTTTCAAGTATACAGGTTTAGTTGGATGTGTGTTGTTACACGGCTCATATTTTAGTACATTACTGAACGAACAGCTGGGATTAGTCATGTCGTTATGGTTTTTGGTGTCAGTTGGGGTCCGTATCTTATCCAAAGGTTTCTGATCTGTAGACTCATCTAGATCAACAGAGTGATCAGCCGTATGTGGAGTGGTGTCATGCTTATTGTTCGTGTGTTTTAAACTATTTGCTGTGTTGCAAACTGTCTCTGGCTGATTATTAACTGTAACACTCCCACTCAATTCTATCGCTTCGCGTCTTCTTACACGACGTTGACAGGGCGTAAGGTCTGGAGTGACTTTTATATTTTTGTATGGAATTAGTGAGCTAATATTTTTGCTTAAATTAATAAACTGCTTAGCATCGTTTCAACAGCCAAACATAAACAAAAGGGGGCAAGTCGATCTGTCTGACTTTTTTCTAAGGCGGATGACTTTGCAGTTAACGTTCGGCATACCGCATGCTCTAAGGCAAATATTGCTTAACTTAGATGGGTGTGTGCGGTCGGGGAGGTTATACACAACTGCATTGTAGGAGGACATCACTCTCTTCGTCACTTCTTCAGCCACAAACTCCAAAATACACTCAGCTTTAGTGAGTTGCTCAAGATTTCTGTCTGTGTCAAGGCCCCATATATGAGTGAGGGGCGCTAATTGCTCAAGTTTGCCGTTAATTTCAGATAGAGAGTTTTGTAGCTGTCGGATGTCATTACTATATCTGTAGTGACTCACCATTTATCACGAGAACACGACTGGTTTAATAAAAACAATTATTATTATAACCAACTGTACCAGTGTTTGTTTTAACGTGCTTTTGTTTGACTGTGCTAATGACAGCTATTTTGTGCTTCCATTCTTTTACTTACGCTTTGATTGTATCTTCGCGCGAATTCGGTTACGTTCCGTAACCACGCTTGTATCCTGGCACGATCTCGGTATCCTTTCGATGCCACGAGATCGCCAGCTAATAAACCTCGACTTGGTCCATTAATTGCCTTCTGGTATTCGGCTTCTCGGGGGTTTTATGGAGTCATTTGGAACGAGCTTCTTACGCCTTCTGATCTATTTGGCAAGTGTTTCTTGGTAGCGGTGTTCACAGTTAATCTCAACCTGACGCCACGCTACAATTGGTAATCCCAATTCGAATACAATTGGTGACCCGTATTTTGGAACACGCCTCAACTTCTGATCAAATCTTCCAAAGAAGCCAA
The DNA here is from genome assembly GCA_944470425.2 of Schistosoma bovis. Taxonomy (NCBI): domain Eukaryota; kingdom Metazoa; phylum Platyhelminthes; class Trematoda; order Strigeidida; family Schistosomatidae; genus Schistosoma; species Schistosoma bovis. The sequence continues at coordinate 16,738,987 of OX103959.1, read as the reverse complement.
TTCGGTGAGTCTATGATTTATCTATCCACGTCTGTCGTATATTTTCATATTTTTTAATATATAATATACGCGACATGACGGATAACGATAAGAATAGTATTAATATAATAGACTCACACGTATGTGTACCGAATCCTTGTCACTTTTTATTCGCGTGATGATGAATTCCATGCTTTATTCGAGTAATGTTACCCTATTAACGATTCTCCTCGCTGACCCGACTGCTTGGTACGGAATGCATACGCATAAGCATATCCGTCTACCACCCAGCACCAAATGGTTAAGTTGAACGGTTTCACTGCCAACTTAAAAGTGTTCTGCGAGCACACGAAAACGGCAACTGGCACGAAACCTTACCGCTCGTTCTTTTAGGGGTGAGAACGGGCTTAAAGGCAGATATCCAATGTTCCGCCACTGAACTTGTATACGGCACGACATTGCGTCTGCCCGGAGAATTCTTCACACCACGGAGCAGACCTAATTTCGGTAAATCAGACTACGTCCATCGACTGTCTGCATTTATGCGAACGCTGTCTCCGGTGTCAACTCGAATACAACATCGACAGGTCGCTCTCCCTAGAGAGTTATCTACCTGTTCACATGTTTTTGTACGAGTAGATTCGGTACGCAAACCTTTGCAACAACCTTACGAAGGCCCTTTTCGCGTGATCGCTTGTCACGAAAAGACCTTCAAGGTTGATCGACACGGCCGCGTCGAGATCGTCAGCATTGATCGTCTCAAACCAGCACACGTCGATGACAGTGCCCTATCTGACACCCTGAGATTCAATGCTAGACCTATCAAACCTAGCGGGATCCTTAAATCTTCTTCAGGTCCCACGCTAGATGCATCTGAGACCTCATTCTCACGTCCCAGTCAACAGCACGCGTCATCTGCACCGTCTGCGGACGAGACGACAGTCTCACGTCCAGATCAGCAGACCACGCCGCCTCTGACCTCGGATGAGATTGCAGGCTCACGCGATACGAACGAGACTGCCGTCTCACGTTCCGGTCGCCGAGTACGGTTGCCCGTACGCTTCCGCGACTAGTCGCACAGTCAACAACCGATACGATGTAGGGTTATTCCTATGCTACATGCATGCTACACTCCTCTTTTTTTGATTTTCTTTTTGTTTCCTGAGCCCACGCCTTCGACCATCTCCGTTTGGTTCCGTCGACTTCAGTCAACTTTGGCGAAAGCTGGCCTGATCACCCATGCTCTTGTCAACGCACTCAGTCGATATATTGGTTTCGAATGCTTGGCACACGCTTGGTCACGAACTTGGTCGTAACGGTCGCTTCTGGTCTTTTGGCTCAACGTGGTTTCGTCCTACGTCTGCAGCGTTTCTGGTGCGCACCTCTACGAACGCCCTCTTCAGATTCTGGATACAAACCACTCTGGTGTAGCATACCAATTCGAGCAATAAATACAACACATCGCTCCTGGTACCGTTCTCCGAAAACGACCTTCGTTGGCAACTCGACGATCAACGATCGCTTTCCTGTTCGCCAATTCTTCCGTCCTACAATCGCTCGTCAGCTGATCAGTCCCACGATTCAAACCGCTATTTATCGAAAGTGTAAACCCTTTCTAGCGGGGGGCTCCTGTAGTGACTCACCATTTATCACGAGAACACGACTGGTTTAATAAAAACAATTATTATTATAACCAACTGTACCAGTGTTTGTTTTAACGTGCTTTTGTTTGACTGTGCTAATGACAGCTATTTTGTGCTTCTGTAGAACTATGGTCTACTACGATATTAGTACTGCTCTAATAATAGACCTAATCCTAAATTTGTAGATTCGTCATGATATAACTGCCTAATCTATAAGATCTTACGTGGAAGTCACACCATCGACTACGCCAACTCACTGTATCGTATCAATTACCAATACATGATCAAAAACCAGCTTAGGTTAGAGAAGGAACAATATATTTAATATGAATAGAGACCACGCCTGCATGGACGAGCCATGCCACTCGATCAACTCCAGACCATTCCATTCATTGTTCGCGCCTTCTTCATTGTTAGGTATTTCTCGGCGTTAAATATTGAATATTTATTTTCTGAGTAGTCTCGTGTTCACAGCTTTGTGGATTGTGTGGCTATTGTCCAATGCCACTACACTACTCTCCCACCAGAATCAACGTGATGTTGGTTCGATACCAAATTGGATGGGATCGTCGCGCACCGGAGGTTACCAAGGATAATAAGAATCCTCCGGGTATTGGTAAGCTGAAAGATAAATCAAAAAGAAAGCGGCAGCATCTGGTCTGGAAATACATGTAATAATCTTAAAATATCTGCTTTCATGATTAACACGCTTAAAATGAAAATTTGGTTGAAGATTATTTGAACTATAAAAAATGGGATTACAATAATAATAATAATAAAACGATGCGTGTTAATAAATTAACTTATAGGCAGTAATTATTTTGTGTTTAGAAATATTAAAATAATGAATATTGTAGAAATGTTAATATTGGTATTAGTTTTGGTTTAAATTATGAAATCGGATAACGATTATGCCGGTATGTTGTCCATAAGAGTTGAATTCCAATTGCATCTGTATTAGTAGGCTAACTGAAGGAACAAAAGTATACCGTGGAGAAGAATTCCAACTAGTGTTCCAGTTAGTTTGATACGGTTTATTTAGTTACGGGGAGATTTTCTCAACCTCATTTTTACTTGACCGTGATAGAATTTATTAATACTACTAATACACATGAATGGTTATCAGAATAAAATTTAAATACATGAGTGATAATTATATGGATTTTGGACAGATAGCTAGGAAAAATCGTTAAACATGAGTGTGTTCGTAAGAGACATGCTCTAGACTCAATGTTCTGATCTGCGATAGACTATTTATTTATATTTATACTTGCCGGCTGATTGGGCATACAAGTTAGTTGCAAGTATGCAGTTTATCATAAGGCGGAATACGATTTAATTGAGATATAGTGGTTACAAGTTATTAAAATCAGTTAAGCCTATGGGTCATATTACGAAGTGATGTGGTGCTGCAAGATGTATTTAGCTAAATAAGTTTTTACAAGATGATTAATAGTGAGTGATGCTCATGTGATTATCAGGGAGAACATAAGTTGTAACCAGGGGGAGTACACTCCCAACTCATGTCTATGATAATGGCTTGAACCTTAGTCAGTGTTGGGGTAAATTCGACATTGATGTTTTTAGTTTGCAGGAGATTTGCTCGACTGCTTATACTGATTATTTGCATGCATGATTGTGTCGCTAAACCATCAATTAGACTGACAAGGTTTTGAGATATTTACTGAATGAGCAACTGATAGAGAAACATACTGTAATCATCTGTGATGGGTGAAGATACCAAGAAAACAACACCATGTAATGGTAATTATAAGTCAATTTGTTGACCAATTTCGTTAATAGTTTCATTAATTTTATCAGTCATATTACGTGATTGTCAAGTTATGACAATGCTTTATGACGATATCCTGAAACTATTACGTTTAGCTAGTTATAGTGTTGATTGAGGATTAGTCAGTAGAAAAATAGGTATTGTTGATTTAGGTGATTCGAAATTATCAGAAATTTATAACGTTAAAGAATCCGAGACGCCTAATTTAATTATAAATTTTAATTCAGAAATATTCGTTTAGTGTTAATTCTAGTAGGCTACGGAGTTTTGGTTTTAAACATTTGTTTAGCCAACAGCTACCTGGGGATTTAGTTACTTTACTAGTGCAGTTGATAGTACCTAAATTTTTAATCTTATTATCTAAACTATGTTCGCATTTTAGGCTGCTAATATGACAAACCAATCCATAAACCCAAATACGATTAGCAACAACGACTATGATGGGTTTATTGATTAATGTTAAAGGCGATCCAGATGATTTCTAAATTTAGAAGAAATGGAGATATAGTGTAACGTATGTATGAGCCAGGTTAACATGCAGGTTGTTGACGTATATGACGACTTAAAAATAATGAACATGACCAGAAAATAGTTTTAAAGTTTAGACTGCTTGTGAAACTTCAGGCAGGAATATGATGTGTTATAAACATTCCATAAGAAGTTACTGCATTTAGCCTAGGGACACTTACAAATATATAGCAAAAGGAACCGGAAAACATATACATGTTAAGTAAAAAAAAATCATTTAGTAAAATAGTTGAACTCGCCTGGATTATTTTTGAAAATTAGATTATTCAGTGGACGACATATATAACGCCATTCGTGAGGAGTAGTAATGATCCAAAAGCATCCAGAATAAAACATACAGTATGGCAATCACTTCCAGGGTGCTTGATGCTGTTGAGGTCTTTGGGACTCGCTCTGATCAGAACAACTGAATGAATCCAGATAATTGTGTGTGCCATCTAAAATGAACTTATGATTGCAGAAAACTTATAGCTGGAACTCACCGTATGTTTTTGGAGTAGTCATCCTCGTTGTTTGGCAATGGAACTCGAGAATATGAAATTAGGCAGGCAGTGGTCAGAAGAAAAGATATTACAGGATAGTGCATCGTTTAAAACAGGATGAGGTGTTAAGTGAAGGAACATTGAGAATTAGATCCAGATAACTATTTAGTCCTTGATCGCATTGTTAGTCAATGTATATTTACGCTATTTACAGGTCATATTTGCTAGAGCTTGATGTTTAAACATGACTATGTCGCTGAAGCATGTAAATGCTATTACAGCTTGTTAACAAATCATCAAAGCTAATTAGTTAATATAGACGACCAGTTTTTATTATCGATTGAGCTAGTTTGTCACGAGGACTAATCAATATAACATTACGATAATGCATGTGAGCATTAATCAGAGGACTATTGGAATACAGGGTTAACATAAATATAAAATCGATCGAGAAAGTTGAAGTTTTCAGTGGAAATAAGGATTAATAATAATAGGTTGCGTTTCTTTAGTTGGGCTCACCAATGTAGAACTATGGTCTACTACGATATTAGTACTGCTCTAATAATAGACCTAATCCTAAATTTGTAGATTCGTCATGATATAACTGCCTAATCTATAAGATCTTACGTGGAAGTCACACCATCGACTACGCCAACTCACTGTATCGTATCAATTACCAATACATGATCAAAAACCAGCTTAGGTTAGAGAAGGAACAATATATTTAATATGAATAGAGACCACGCCTGCATGGACGAGCCATGCCACTCGATCAACTCCAGACCATTCCATTCATTGTTCGCGCCTTCTTCATTGTTAGGTATTTCTCGGCGTTAAATATTGAATATTTATTTTCTGAGTAGTCTCGTGTTCACAGCTTTGTGGATTGTGTGGCTATTGTCCAATGCCACTACACTTCCATTCTTTTACTTACGCTTTGATTGTATCTTCGCGCGAATTCGGTTACGTTCCGTAACCACGCTTGTATCCTGGCACGATCTCGGTATCCTTTCGATGCCACGAGATCGCTAGCTAATAAACCTCGACTTGGTCCATTAATTGCCTTCTGGTATTCGGCTTCTCGGGGGTTTTATGGAGTCATTTGGAACGAGCTTCTTACGCCTTCTGATCTATTTGGCAAGTGTTTCTTGGTAGCGGTGTTCACAGTTAATCTCAACCTGACGCCACGCTACAGTTGGTAATCCCAATTCGAATACATATCTATCCGTATTTTGGTGTGCATGAGGTGGACCATTGGACTCTTTAGTTTTTGAAATTTTAGATTTAGGCCTTGGTAGCACATACTGTCTAGTAGACTGTGCTGGCTTTTCTATGCACGTAGGTATAGTGTCTTGTATGTCAACCAGTCTTACCGTTGGCATACTGCACGTAGAGATAGAGGGGCTGCGACATGAAGAATCTGATGACGATAGAGACATTTGTGTACAATACACATATTTTTCAGTAGTTAAAGGTTCGACATTGAGTCGTCAGTTGTAGGGGTTACAGATTTGGACCTTTTATTTGGCTTAGAAGTTGGTGAGATTTCTCTTTTAATGGAGTTATTGGACATGATATGAAAATAAGTGAGCACAGTGCTCGTTAAATTAAATATAATATCTGAGTATTAGTTGTTATTAAGTATTAACCTGGTTAATACTAGGATTAGAGACTGTGAGTATATAATGAAATGCAGATCTATTTACGACTTAAGTCCGCAATAGGTACAATACGAACTGGTAATTGTTTGTCGAACAAAAATAAGTTTTTTCCTTATTTTTCGGGGTAAGATGTACCCGATGTACAGTACAGGATGATAATCACAGTATAATACACCCTACAAAAGAGCAAGTCGAAGAATTCCTAAACCACGTGAAAAAATGTTACCACTTTCAAAGTTCGCTCGATAGACTATTCTGATCCGTTGTCCCCGACTCAGCTAACGCGGTCAAGAAGTCTTGGTAGGGCGTAGAAAGTGTATTCTACAGGCAACTAGCAGATACCAGGTCAGGTCAATCAGGCACATAAATCAAGCGTAATTATACAAATATTTGTAATACATATTGACATGGAAATCTTTTTAAACATTAATCAATAAGTTCGTCAATTAACCGCTATTTAAATATTTGAACATTTAATCGATAAGATGAAATTACAAAAGTGAGTTTCGGGGATCTATCGTCCCCAACTAAAACACCTTCGACCGAGTATTAGTAACCTCCGAATAGTTTCTATTTTAATGACTGTTTTTCACATCGTTACAGTAGAGAGGATCAAACTCCTGCAAAGTAAACTCATACTTTAATTGACACAGGGATATTTCGCCCACTCCACAAGTGATACAAGTTGGAAAAATCCAGTCGAGCTTTCTGAATCTGTGCCGAGATTTTGCCGGACACCGGGCCGTCAGGTTGAATAAGACTCCCAATATAATTGAAGTGGTCAGTGCGTTCAACTGTTGTGAACATAAAGACGGGTGGGGAAGACCAATACATTTCAGTACAAAATTACAGAATCTCCTTGTAAAACACGAGGACTAGACATTGAATACTTCCTTTGCAAAATTAAGTCATTTTGTCCCTCGCATTATGTATTATTCTTTCAATCCACAACTTCTTTTGTATTTCCGTTTCTGTTTTTTCTTCAACTTGATCTTCTTAGCCTTCTGCCGTCAGGATTGCTACTTCCTTTTGGTGCTACATATTAAATAAGTAGCATACAGCGCACAACTATCTGACTTCCTATCACTAATTCAATCAATGACGCAAGCCAATATTAAAATAACATTCTTCAGTTTGTGACGGGGTACCACAGACAAGCATGTTAGCGTTGTTTATTAAAGTGGTCAGAAGACTGTATGTTGTCAATGTCTTCACCAGACAGAACCATTATGTCTGTGTATTCGAGGTCGATAAGTGAAATAAAAACGGGATAATGGACGACATTGATGAACTCAACTTGAAGAAATGATTTCAAGGACAGTTTTCCATGATCTCTGACTTGGCCGATAGTGTTGAAGTAAACAGCATGTGCACGGTTAATGTACTTTTTAGCACGCCTTTCAATGATAGAAAGTGCCAATGTACCTCACAGTCAATGGAGTTGAACGCCACTTTAAGGTCAAGGAATGCAACTATAGTTGAACGTCTAAGTTCCAAAACCTCCCGACGGGTGGAAATTCGTCCTACACATCCGTCTTGTCGTGGCCTTTCTACATCCAGTATGACACAGGAAAATGCATGATCGAACCAGAGCATGTTCCGAGTTTGGAAATTTTCTCAAGATTTAGTGACAGCCACTTATTATGCTCCTCCAGAGATGGCTAATACCAATATAGTTTATTCGAGTCTATCAATGAGTCAGTTGTAAATGTCATCACGTTATATGATGTTTCCCATGTTTAAGGTTAGTGTTTTCTAAACATAACTGTTTATAGTTTCAGTAGACGGTCGCCACTGTCTGTTCGCTAGACCCAATCACAACAGAATTCGTTTAAGTCCCTTTAGGTTTGCTTTAGTTTACTTATATGAGTATTAAAACTACCCGCCACTAATAACGCACCAGGGCGTTTTACTTTCTGAGGGAGGTTGTATAGCTTCCTATGAAATTCATCTTCAACTTTGTCCGGGCTGCAGTCAACCTTGATGTGGAAAGAGAGGACGAAAAGGCCACAGTGTGTCCCTATCTTTTCAAGTTCTTGCTGTCTCGTCTGGTCGTAAAACACACAAGCGACGGTCTAATAGAATCCCGTTTAACAGAGCCTGTCCTGCTCTCGAACTTAATACTGTACCTACACCATTGAGGCCACGGAAGGTAGCAGTGAGATCCCCAGATGCATGAAGAGTGAATGGTGCTGGTTCTTCATATTAACAAGGTAAGGTCAAGTTAATAACCGTACTTGGGTCCTGTATGTGCGTATCAGGGCCACAAAATACATTGATAAAGTCCTAGCTAAAGAATCACACTATCCTATTTAACAAGGTTTGGACATCAAAAGCTCCAATATATAGTTTCGAGCTTGATTTCAGAAGACCAGGAACGAAGTTTCGTGGACTCAAATCGATAGTATTGATGGTGCGTGGTGACAAAGATATGCTAGAAGCGTTAGCCGCGTAAATGAAATAATCAGTGAGAGGTGAGGGACGGATTTGATTACCAACAAAGTGATCTAGTGTGATGATAGAGGTATGAGGATGGTTGTCACTTCCCGCTTGCTCACTTACTTATTTACGCCTGTTACTCCTCGTGAAGGAGCATAGGCCGCTCACCAGCATTCTCCATCCAACCCTGTCCTGGGCAATCCTTTCTAGCTCCGTCCAGTTGTAATTCATCGTTTTCATATCTGATTCTATTATCGGACGCAATGTGTTCTTTGGCCTTCCTCTTCTTCGCTTCCCTTCAGGATTCCAAGTTAGGGCTTGCCTCGTGATGCAGTTTGACGATTTGCGTAATGTATGTCCTATCCATTTCCATCGTCTTTTCCTAATTTCCTCTTCAGCTGGAAGTTGGTTTGTTCTCTCCCTGATTCCCAGTACTTCTAAGTTGTATCTCCTCATTTCCATTGCTATTTTGCTGGTCTTCCCGGTTTCCCACATTGTTCGAACGTTCCATGTACCTATACAATTTTTTGCTCTGGTTGTTAGAGGGGGCATCGACCTCGTGGCTTCCGAAGGAGCTCGGCTTTCCCCATGAAGCGTCATAATTCTTCTAAATGAAGACCTTCTAACTCCCAGGGCAGAGTTAAAATGGTTTGGATTATTTTTCCTGGTAAGCGTTTTTTCAGCGAGTTAGTTTTCTACGGGATGGGGACGCTAACCCCATACCCAACCCTCCTCTTTTACCCGGGCTTGGGACCGGCAGTAACTCTAGAAGAGCTACAGGCGGAGTTGCTTGCTCACGCTGTGGAGGAATATTTCTTCCTGAGGAACCTGAGGATGAAGCTCAATTAGCGGTGATCTTAGTGACCTGGGTACGTAACAGTCACTCCACTCTCCCATCAGAATCAATAAGTTGGTTCAATACCAAATCGAGTGGGATTGTCGCGTGCCGGATGTTACTAAAGGAATAATAAAAATCCTCTGACTGCTGATAAGCTGAACGACACATCAGAAAGAAGGCGGAAGCAGCTAGTCGGGAAATACATGTAATAATTCCAAAATATCTGGTTAAACGCTTAAAATGATAGTCCATGCGAACATGATTTAAATATCAAGTGGGATTATAATGGTGAATAATGGTTTAGTAGGGAACTTCTAACAAATCAAATTAAGGTGCATACTAATAACCTTTGTTGAGTAGCTAAACTTATGACAGTACAAGTATTTTGTACTGAGAAATAGAAAAATATTCAGCGCTGTATCGTTGTTGATACTGGTGTTATTTTACGTCTAAGTTATAAAGTCAGTTATCGTTTATGCCAGTATGTTGTCCGTATGAGTTGATTTCCAATAACATCTACATTAGTAGGCTAACTGGTGGAACAAAAGTATAAATGCGTAGAGGAAGAATTCCAACTAGTGTCCCAGTTTGTTGGTTAAGTTCAATACGGTTTATTTAGTTGCATGAAGATTTTCCCGGCCTCATTATTGTTTACCCTGGTTATTAACCACACGATCTTTGAAGCTGAACATATAGTAACTGAGAAGATTCATTTGCAATATGTAACATTAAGAGAAGGTCAAGAATGGTAGATGCGCAAACATTCATGCAACCTGATGGCATGGCTAAGCCATCCAGACGTGGTCGTTCTGTATAACTTGATTTTATTCACATCAAATATATTATTTTATCTTCAACCTGAATTTGTAGACAGTGAGGGGACTTCCACGTAAGGTCTTATAGATTAGGTAGTCACATTATGACAACTGTATAATTTTAGGATTAGATCTATCAATATAGCAGCATTAATAGCGAACTAGCCCATAATTCTAAAAGTCCAAGGAACAATTGCTTGAAGTTGGTCGTGAATGGTTTCTTACGGAAGGCTCTTGATGCATTAGCTCTGCACTTCGAAAGACCCTACCACCGGAGAAGGGAATCTGCGAGGCCACGTGAGGCGTGACATTTTTATGGGCAACCTTTTCTAACTTCTTCTTTCCGTTGTGAGGAGACAGCGTCACGAAAAATGCTGATTGTTCTAGGGAAGCAACTTTCTGTTGTTACATTCCTACAGTACGTAGTACAACTTCGCCCTTGGACCTTAATTCAATGAGTTAGCCTTGTAGTTCTCCACCGTGGTTGGACGCTATGGAACATGTGTTCTAGCCAATATGGCTCAGTTAAATCATCACGATAGGAAAATTCGACCACCACGTCATGGTATTTACTGCGACCGGGCGAAATCCTTGCAGTCTTGTAGATCGCCAACTTAGATGATCTATGTCGAAATGATTAGACGTGAATGGTGTGACAAACTAGCTAACATCGAAGTCATACCTCGTGGTCAGCACCTTACGTGGACTATCCCATTGACGTACCAAGGTACCATAGATGCTTTGAAGACTGTACAACACAGAGGATGTTATTACAGAAATATATTAGCTAAAGCAGATACAAGCGAAAGTGAGACCGCTGCCGCTCGGGCCAGTCCATGGCGTATGATTGGTGGTTGTCCCTGACCTTGACGGGGATCGATGATTTGCTCGATATTCAATGAACAAACTGCCGGATGATTTAGCCAGGGCTTAGTGACATTTCTCTGGACCTACAGTCTGCTGAAAAGAACGTTTTGTCTCTCTGTTACTGTCAGGAAAACTACCGCTTCATGTGGTGATATTTTCGACATTCTTTAATGCTGTATGGATGGTAAAAATTCCAAACAAATAAGTACTGGAAAGCTATAAAGTATTACCCATATGGTCAGTTCGAATAACTTTTTATCGATACGTAATAAAGAAAGGGGAGTATTCTAGACAACATTTTGGTTTAAGTAAAGAAAAGGACCTGTAAGTGTTTGAACATCATGTCAAGGTGACCTAGAGTAAGAAGTCACAGGATAACATGTCTTTCCAGTGATACTAATTACCTTAAATGGTAACATCATTCTATTTATCTCCACAGCAATATTCAGGTTGACGGCTGTTAGGCAATGAAATTAAATTGATTGTATCGATTTAGCACAATCCTATTCAGACTATCAGTAAATTAGTTTAATGTAAAAAGCAAACCGTGGATTGCTCACTTTCATCCTGAACGGTGATTTAGACGTCGCGTGGTTATTTCATGACGCTGATTTAATCATGAAACTTAACTTCCTCACGTCTCTCGACTTACCCCTACTTCTTACGATTAACCTAGGCCGATCTTCTTATTAGACAATCTTCACTAACGTCTGAAAAAAACTCGATGTCCTTTCTTAAAAATAAGGCTGAAGGCCTTAGAAGTAAGCTTGTTTGTCACAAAGATACCGAATACATTGGGGAATCAAAGCCCAACTATTTGGACCGTGAAAGCATTCAACGAAGAAGCGGCTTCGTTGACTTGTGCGCTACTTCGTTGTGATTAACAGTGTACTAGTTTCTGCTTTAGATTTTTCTGGCAAGTATCCTAGTCTCTTGCATATCAGTTTTTTCTTTGTACATTTGACATACATATCGTTTTACCACCTGAGCCATTTAACTTGAAGTTCCAATACTAGAAAATATAATATTGAGTCTTCAGTAATAACGATAGTAGGTGGATGAACCTGCATTAATCCTGACACACTGCTTTCCAGTGAAGGTCCAGCTTCTCGTTGAAAGTATTCACTGATGGGGCTGATACCACTTGTTCGGGTAAGGCGTTCCAATGATTGACTACTCGATGAGAAAAACGGGACCCCCAGAGTCTGTGACATCATCAACGTTATTCAGTCTTCAGTAATGAGGATAAGAGGTCTATCGACCTGTATTAATCCTTGCAGTTTGTAATACTGTGGAGGTCCAATCTCGTCTTGAATACATCAACAGGTGTTGATATTACGTGTTCCGGTAGAGAATTCCTGTAATTTACTACTTGTTGCGAGAAACGTAACTTCAGACGTAAAAGATTTGATCTCGGGTTTTTGTACTTTCTTCAAATGTCCTCTCAAATGACCAGTCCTAGACGGAAGTAGAAGATAAGACATGTTAATACCAAGGTCATCGTTCAGTATACGATAAGCCAATATTAGATCAACCCGTATTCTACGGTAAGATAACGGAAATAAGTTAAGGCGTCTCAGTCTATCTTCATAATATAGGCCAAATAGACTTTTTACCATCTTAGCATCTCGTCGTTGGACTCTTTCCAGCATATCTGCTTCATACTTGATACAAGGACTCGCTGCTTGAATCCCATATTCCAAATGTGGTCGCACGTAAATCGGGTATAATAATCTAAACATTTTATCTAAATACTGGAAAGACCTACGAATAGACCATAACACCCTATAGCCTTTCGCAGCAGCAGCCTTACAGTGGCTAGTGGTTTTAAGACCATTGCTTAATATGACTCCTAAATCTTTATAGTTTCTTACTTTGGGTAGCACGAATCCACATATTGTGTAGTGATACGAATCATCATAGTTATTTAGTTGCATCACCACACTCTTATCAGGATTTACTTCTAGTGACCACCTGTCCAACCATGACACCAATGAGCTAAGATCATCCTGTAATAGTATTCTATCCGACATACTGTGTATGGGTCTCCAAATTTTTATGTCATCAGCGAAGAGTAGAACGGATGATTTTGCTACAGTTAGCAATTCATTTACATAAAGTAAAAAGAGAAGAAAACCGAGGGTTGTACCTTGGAGAACTCCGCTTTTTACGGGTACCCGCGGGGAAAGAGCCCCATTAACCCTTACCCTTTGTTTCCTGTCATGGAGGGAGTTACTTATCCAATCTACGGCAGTTTAATGGATTCTAAAACGTTCCAGTTTGGATTTAAGACCAGAATGGGAGACCTTATCTAAGGCCTTATTTAGATCTATGAAAATCACATCCACAGGAGCATTCCGATCCTTTGCCGCAGCCCGATCTTCTCGTGCAATGAGAAGATTTATCAAGCAAGATAGGCCTTTCCGAAAACCATGTTGTTCCCTGGAGAAAAGATTATGTCCTTCAACATAGTTTATAACAGATATCCGAATGATTTTCTCAATCAGTTTTACAACCGCACTAGTTAAACTAACGGGTCCATAGTTGCTAATTAAATCCCTACTCCGGACTTATTACCGCGTCTTTTCGGCCTCTGGGCAGTCCGGACTGCCTCATAGGCATGTCAGCCCTCAAATGCCCTGGTACGACCGAGAGGGCTGGGCCCGCCCTCCCTCTCAAAATGCTCTCACATGGCCACGCGTATAGAGCCTCTGCCAGGGAAGTCCTACTCACTGCATTCTCGTGGCGGGGGTTTTGTTTACGAAAATGAAGGGACGTAAAGCGAATGTCCGGCTCTTTAGCCGGATTCCAAACCAATGGTACAAGTGGGCTCCAGTATCCTTAGGAACGAATGACGTATGAACCAATTGTTGGCCACCGGTTACCATGGGACTGCATCTCCTCACGATGCTCCACTGCCTTGTGGATCAGACCTGTAGGTCGGAGGCTCCGAGTGTGACCCCCTAAGAAAACCACCTGCTTCGGTCTAGGCACCCGGGCAGTATCACAGCCTTCACACATATCAAATGTGATTTATGTGGCGCATATGTATTTGGTGCCTCCTTGTACCAATATTTATGTGCTCAAATAAATAAAATAATAATTGACGTGTTAACGGTAAGTCGGTTACCATGAAATGACGATATTTACTGAAAATTCTATTCTCGCTTCGATTTACAGTCAAACAATTTACATTATTATTATTATTATTATTATTATTATTATTATTATTATTATTATTATTATTATTATTTACTACGTCATTCATTGACTCTCCTTTATTCCCAATTAATGTGTCATTATTGTTTGACTTATACAAAAGCTCGCTTATGCTATTATTTATTTATTTGGACACATAAATATTGGTACAAGAGGGCACCAAATATATATGCGCCACACAAAACAACGAGAATTTGAAGAGAAGGAAAAAAGGTAAGGAGCGTAAAAAAAGAGAACAATAACGAAGAGATTGGTGTAAGGTAGTGTTATAATAATAATAGTAATAATGAGGGAACGGAAAGGTACAACCAGAAGAAATTTTTCAGTTAAGGAAGATACAACCACTTTTTACGAAGAAAGTAAAAGAAGGTTACAGCAGGATCGCCACTGGCTTCTATTCTGAGCCATATCTGATAACGTCTCTAGCCAGTGTTGCACCATCTCTAGGACCCCAGCCAGGGAGTCGTGAAGGACCAACAGAAACCAGCCCTTTGCAGCTTTCTTTCATACCATGACATCATGTCATACACTGACCACCTGTGCTCTTTCCAACCAGTCCCAGAGTCGGCAAATAATGCACGACGTGGAATTCTCTGGGACGACATTCGTAGAACATGTCCAAGCCACCGAAGTCGATGTTCCAAGATGCTGACACCAATTGGATTATCGTCTCTGCGTCCGAACACACGATGCCGAACCTCTGCATTACTGACATGGTGTTGCCACTGGATGACAGCAATCCTCCGGAGACAACGATGATCAAACACAGAGAGTCGTCTAACATCCTCAACTCAGAGAGTCCAGGTTTCACAAACATAGAGCAAAACTGCTCTCACCGACGCGTTGTAGACCCGACCTGTTACAGCCAGACTAACATCACGAAGGCGCCAAAGATGGCCCAGATTGGCATAAGCCGCTCTGGCTTTCACTATACGTGCATTGATCTCATCGCTCACACCACCACCAGCACTTATGCAGCTACCTAGATACACGAACTTCTCGAATACTTCTATCTGCTCACCATCCAGGGTGAGTTCAGGATTAGGATTCTGCCAGTCTTGTAGAAGTACTTTGCACTTCGAAGGTGCAAAGCACATACCATACATACGGACACTGATTGCCAACTGATTAAGTGCGGATTGCATGCCTTGGGCACTATCGCACAGTAAGAAAATATCACCCGCATACTCAAGGTCGAGAAGTCTTTCTCCAGGCAACAGATCCACGCCAGCATTACTTACATTCATCAGAACTGTTTCCAGAATGTCGTCGATGGCAAAGTTGAAGAGGAATGGTGAGATTGGGCAACCCTGTCTAACCCCACTGCTCGAATGGAGCAGTAGGGAGGGGTGGTTGTATGCCCTCACTCTGCCTGAGGTGTTTGTATATAGGGCTTTTAGGATGGTAATAAACTTCTCAGGCACACCCTTCTTCAATAGACAATCCCAGAGAACAGTTCTGTGTGGCAAGCCCATTTGGCCACTGTATCATTTGTCTATTCATTGTAACTCAGACACTTAATTCATCATGTTAATTTCGGTGTGTATGACTGAATGCATGTCTGTACATTAACCCTTAAGCTATCCTCCTATTGGTTGCAATGTGCAGATAATCGATAATTTATCCACACTAGATTAACCCTCAAAAATATATATGGATTTTTAACACACACACACACTCACTCACTTTGTTTCATCGTGTGCTTGCTCGCTGTACGCTTGTGGATTTTTATTAATCATTAACAATAAATTATCTCTACAACTGGTGTTCAGGCTTCTCAATAATCTCGAGTAAATCCTTAATTCTACTAGGAGATTAAGCCCACCTTAAATACTCAGTTTACGGGATATTATTTATTGGAGTCAGATATAGAGGACATTAGCCTCAACATATTGGTTAGCCGCCGTTTCAACATATTGGTGACCCGCCTTTAGAACGCGCACCATTTTCCTCCAAAGTCTGCTGCATTCTCCTCAAGCGTATCATAAAGAACTTCATATTGGAATTATTATTATAATTAATAACAATCCATTGACAGTCATAATAAATTCACTCATAGCATTTTCCCTTGGGAATTATTACTGTATATTCTCATATATATACCCAAAGTGACAATTTTTCTTTTCGGTGAGTCTTATATAGTTTTTGTTGTTGTTTTTGATTTCTTCATATTGTATATTTCAAACCTCAGGTTATTATTATTATTATTATTGCTCCTTAGTACCATGTCAGTTGATAATTCGCTAAGCCTATCATCTAAATCTATGTCCGTGGGTGCCATTTCTGTACCTTTACCTATTTTTAATCCACGAAAGGCTGAACTCTGGTTTGCTCGCTTAGAAAGCTTTTTTGTTGCAAACAAAATCACAAATCAGAGTAGGAAATTTAGTTACGCAAACTCACTGCTGCCGGACGACGTCATTGAACAAGTGCCTGATGTCATTTTTAAGCCGGATCGAATGGTGAGTCAGGATCCGGCAGATTGGGCTACGATAGATGACACCGAGCATAAATGTACCATATCCGATAGCCAATTCACAGCTAATGACTTCACAAGTACCGCTATCATGGGATTCGCTAGCAGAGGAGCGGATATTTATATTATTGGCTATATATAAAAGGACGCCACCTCCTTTTCTAAATCTATGTCTATCACTCCTTAGATAGTGGTATCCGGATAATTCTGGAGTAATGTCTAAGTCATGGACTAATCAAGTTTCTGTCACTGCTACAATGAGTGGCCTTAATTTGTCCACTAATGCTTCTAGTTCATAGAACTTATTTCGTAGACTACGAGTGTTGGCATATAAAACTCCTAAGTAGAACAGCCTATCCACACAGGCCTTGGTAGCATTCGCTTCCAAGACCTGACTATCCGAAAATCCACTAGCCGGAGATTTTCCTCGCCGTTTTGCCGACGGGTTTCAAGTTCAGCTAGTGCTTTCTTCCTTTTTTTCTATCTTCGAGAGACATATCAGGTCTAACTCGGAATTGTCGTGACTATGAGCGCTACTTAACAGGAGATCCCGTTGCTTATCTGATCCTAGAATTACCTTAAGGAGTCTGCATGGTCGGGGTTCAACACTGTCCTCAGTCCTCTTGCCTATTCTAACCAATTTTTTGACCTGAGTTATCTGGTAAAATACTACGAATATATTCTCCTAGCTTTTCTAAATCATGCGCCTGTCTAATTTTAGGATCAGGGTCGTTTGACTCCTGCAATTTGTTCACAATAATATTAAATGTTATTTGATTTTTCTTCTCAGTCACGCCAGGATGGGTTTCACTCTTACCATCAGATTTTGGTAGTGCAGTTTGTGACTCACAATGGAAGTCTACCAGTGAGTTACTAACTACCTTTGTACTGCCTACGGCTTTTTCGTTTCGTTTCCGACGTACCGTAGTCCATTTTTCATCCCTCAGGACACTGGGACTATTTGGAACGGTGACGGTTTTATCCAGTTCGTCGGTTCCCACTAAAGGTGCATTGTTACCAGTGTCAGTACCAGGTGGTACTACTTCCATTGTTGATGTTAACAGAGATTTCACTTTTACGTCGGTCAGAGTCGGTTGTTTGAGGCGTCGCGTAACAGCAGGCACTACACTGACACATTCGTCACTGCCAGTGCCCGTGTTGTCGGCGCATATGCCATCGTTCTTCTTACAGGCTAAAGCCAATAGGCTCATAGCCTCCTGTATAAGTAATGCCTTATTTGCACAGCAAAACATGCAAAGCCAATATGAGTTAGGCTTCGAACATCTTTTGTATGCGGTGGGACTTAAACGAGGGCACATCTTATGGAACCACTTATTGCATTCATCACACTGCATTCCCTCTTCCACAAGGAGCACACAGTTTGGTTGTCCACATTTGTGAGTACTACCAACCATTTTAGTCAGATCAAGGTTTCAAACAAAATATGAACACAAGTGTCAGTCAATGAGTAAAAGGGTACCACAAGACAAACTTTAGCAAGATTTCAAAGCTTAACTAAAGTACTTTTAATATAAAATAGACCAAGAATGCTTTTGATACAACAATTACACAAAAGCAATGATAATCACATCAAGTACAAAATCACTGCCTTTTTTGAAACGCGCTCGTGTATTATTGTTGTCTATGGACGACAATTCTACTGTATGCTATTTAAAATTAGTCCCTTGATATTACTGATCATTCAGATAGAATTTTTATTCTGAATTGCGACTTTTAATTCCTATAAATTGCTTATTGTATGTCATGCAAATCTAATTTAATGGGTCATTGAGTGACTTGGTTTCTTAGCCCTCTATCTTCTAGTACTAATTGATAACATAAAAGCCTCCTATATATGCAATATCTATTAAACATTGATTTTTATGATTTATTAGAAGCATTCAACAATATATTTGAAGATATGGTTTGTATTCCGTGCATTGTAATACCAGTCATATTATGGATACTACATCGGCTTTTATATCCTGTCATGTACTACTTTTTTCCAAAATTAAAGCCCATTCCAGAGCCGACAGTTGATGAATTGGTAAGAACTATTTTCATCATATATTTTGCATCATAATTATAAAAATTGGCCCCTATGTATATACCAGAATACTGAGATAACGTCACAAGTACTTCAGTGTATTTTGAAATTAGAAACTTGGTGAAACTGTAATTTATGAACTGTCTGTGTTGGACGCTAGTGATCTTGATAAAAACTCACCCATTTACTAGGTTCCAAAACAGGGTTATAATTGTGAGGAATCGGTAGGTGAGACTGTAATTTGTGGACGACTTTTGAGCGACACTGAAATGACCTTGAGTGGGAACACCTACTGATTAGGACTAAATGAGGGTTATAATGCAGTTGGAATTCTCATTTACAGTTGATGGTTAGGGTTAAAAATTAGATTTATTGTTTCCATCACGAACTGATATCAGCTATAATGCCAAAACTCTATTTATCCAAATGTGTGGATGAATTTCCCGCCAAAATTCGTGAGTCGTTATCTTATATCTAATTGGTTCGTCTATAAATTATAGTCTCGTCAAAGATTCTTCCTACTCACTTCTATTCTGTTCTCACTCTCATTTGTATCCAGAAAAAAATCACTGTTTAAACACAAATGTGTTCTCATGTTAGGTTATGATCCATGTTGAGTTTCTTCAAGAATTCCACACTTATCCAAATTTCATCTTGACTAAGTGATTTTTCTCAGAGAATCGTTTTATCATGAGCTTCCGAACCAGTTAAAAATCAGTGAAAATGAGAGAGAATTGACCAGCTGTTTCGTCCTAGTATGAAAGCTGACCAAGAACGCACATCTACAATTCGACCCCTTAGCGTTTAAGTCTTGGTATTATAACGGGACTATTAGAACATTGTGTCGGAAGCAAACAATCAGCGTCCCTAACTTGAATCAGTAAGCGATACAGTCTGAAGGCTTTCAGCAATGTTTTAAACAATTAGAGCGGGGATAGATCAAGCTGGTTCACGAAAATCAGATTTATTTTTTAAAAGAGAACAAGATTACTTTCGCCTAGCAATGTTCTTATGTTTTCAGCTCGCATATTCATTAGAAAAATTGAATTGTTAAAATTGTTTATGTTACTGTTGTTTTCATTCACAACTCTCCTCTTCTTATATCTCTACCTATCACACTAAAGGAACAATTGGATGATATTACAAAAGACGATGTAACCGATACTTGTCAGGTTAGTGCATTATTTCAATTGCAAATCCGTTTTCTTTTCTTCTTATTTTAGCCGTCATCACCTTCAAAGTCTAAATCCGACTGATTTCTTTCTTGTTGCATTCTGTAAATTGACTTTTGATCTTACTTGAATAATTTAAAGTTCTTGTTTATATATAAAAAAAGCTGGTTGTTTTATGTTTGTACAATAGACTGTTTTAGGGGGATTATTGTGTTCGTCAAGTACCATAGTTGTTTTTTTTCAAAAAAAGCGAATTTTAAACAAAGCGTTCTTCAACCAGTCAGTCAGTCAGCTACAACGTAGGGCCCAGGCACATATATACATCGGTCCAAGTCGCCATACCTCATTAACACAACAAGATGATCACCGGATTCATAGGAGTGGTTAAGTCAATGGTGGTAATATATAAAAGAAAGATTGCATATAAGGATATAATACAGGAAGAAAGAATTAGTTGGTAGAAAGACAGATATGAAGCGATTTTAATCTCTTAGTTTAAGGGAAGATAGAGAGTGTATACACCGACGCCATTGTGATCGATTCTGAGCCATGTCACCAAGAGTCTCCAACCATTGTGTAGACCCCAACCAAGTAGTTTGCATCTCCCAACATGGCTCAGACTAGAAGTTAGTGACTTCAAGCACTGATGCCACGTTTTGGTTTGGCGTCCCCTAACATTCTTCAACCAAACTTGAAGCAGCTCAATAAAAGGCTGCCAGTAATTCTGGAACACATGTTTAGACTCAGATCATCTCTCTAGTGTGGGCATGTATTTGTCAGCGTCTTATCGAATGTAAAAAAACCACAACAATAGAACCTTTTGAAGTTCAGCCTAATGATGAATTCATGATGATATTTGAGAAACAGCTAGAGAAGTTAGCCAACCATTAAAGTAATATCCGTCTCAAGGTAGCTTGGTATGATATCCGAGCAGCTGTAAAAACAGGAATGATATTTACCATTGAATTAAAGCAAAAATGTTATGGATAGACTCTATGTTTAAGACATTAATAACATTAGTATCTTTTGCATAAGTTTCTAGAAATTCAGGGCCATTGTTAGCTCTATAAATATCCTTTCATTTTCTTTTATCGAAATAATTCCAAGCGTAAAACGTCTTTCATCATTTCCACCTTTCTGCTACTTTCGAGGTTAAAGTATCGAAGATGCTGGGGATCTATAAGTTATTTCAGAAGTTTGCACCTCAAATTTTCAACATACATTCATGTCTTATCAGTTGTTTTTACTCGTTCAACAATTTTCGCAACCCGATCTTTCTTAGGCATATATAACCAAGTTTGCGATACTTTTCAATACATTGGCAAATTTACTTGATGGTGTTTTGTCCAAATTTATTGACCGATCATTACTTTGTCTTCATGTAATCAGTTTCCCTAATCCCTCAGTTCGGTTTCTATAAGACTTTATAAGTTGTGTAAGTCTATAGTAAAACTAGTTGGGGATCGTGGAGATGATTTGTTTTCATGAGTTGTGCTAAATTCAAAAAGTATTGCTAATCTTCATCTACTGCATAGGTGATTATGTTGAGATTTCCTTTTTGGAATGATTAAAGCTCAGAAACTTGGTGCTGGTCTATGATGGAATCGTAGAATGGAAACAACTGTTTAAATGCCAAATACATGCTAAGTTTTTATTCTTTCATGTGTTAAGAGTGAATCAGCAAGTATATCATTACCATAAGTGATAAACTATTATGATGAATAGTACATATATATATATATTTGTGATATCCCAATGAGTAGAGAAATTGTATTTGTGACGTTTCGTTACTTAATGTAAACCACTTCTTACTATGAGGAAGTATTCAAATGAGAATTGGTTCGGATGTTTGATTCATTGATTATTAAGTCAACTTAATAAATATCTATACACATAAAATGTCATTACATTTAGCAAAAGACACTTGTATTCACATTAGTTGATAAGTAGCCTGGAATTTCAGGGCTATTTTAATGTCATCCAATTGTATTCTGGTACAAACGAACAGAAATAATATTCATAGGTATAAGTTCGTCTTTAGAATTCAACTAGGATCATTTTTATTAACAACTACTTCAAAGAAGTAAGTATTTGAACCTGTTGCAAGAATTCTAATTATTAGACGGCCTTTTTGTACTAAGTAAACCTTGTAAGTGATACTGTGGTGTGTGCTACTTATATTGACATAAGTAGTATATAACGCGAGTCAGGAATGTAATGTCTGGCAGCAGAAGATAGGGAAGATCAAGAAAGGAAGAGCGGGAATAGAAAGCAATTAGTATGGAAATGCAAAACAATGAAGTTCGAGACAATTATTGAACATTTTGCAAATTAAGTATTATAGTGTATGGTCTTTCTATTTTACCAAGTAACTCTGTAATGTTGTGCTAAATATAATTCGGTTGTCCTCACCTGTGTTCTCCTTCACTACAATACGGCTAGAAACTATTGAATTCAAAATAAAAATGTTAAATATTCATACAAGATGAGCGTCTGAGTAAACAATCGAGTTACATATAAGAAAATAACCCTGAGAACTAAACAATAGGACGAAACGGCCATCCAGTGCTTCCAGGTTTCCAATGGTGGTCTAACATCAATCGGTTCATGATCTCAATCAAAAACTTTAACAATCTCCACACCCCCTAAACTGATAATACAATTTGTCTTGAAGCATGATACTTTTATGAAGTAAAAATTTCACGATTGTAATTTCTTAGTTCAGTTAAAACTAAAGCTTATACTTTAAATCAGAAAACGATATATGATTGTGTCGAATGAAAATATCAGCGATAAACAAAGTTAGATTAATCTCTTTTTCAACAGTTGAGATCATGAGTCAATTGAAGCAAGACCATCGTGGAACACCTAGAAGCACTGAACGGCCGTTCCGTCCTATTGTGGGACTCCTCAGCAGTGCGCATCCAAGACCCCGCCTCGCGGGATTCGAACCGAGGACTTATCGGTCTCTCGCCAGGCGCTTAACCAACTAGACCACTGAGCTGACCTGCAACCAACGGTGTTAATGTCTAACTTCAACTAATCCACGGAATTGAGCGACACATCCATGAGTTACTACCTCACAACTGACCCGGTTGAACTCCACTGGTCACTGCTTCTCACTAAAACTCCAGGATATATATCTTGAATCCAGTCATTAGTGAGCATATGTTGATTAGTATCAGAAGGGTCATGGATGCTCACCGATGAGGAGTCCCATACTAGGACGAAACGGCCGTCCAGTGTTTCCAGGTTTTCCATGGTGGTCTAGCTTCAATTGACTCATGATCTCAACTGTTGAAATTAATCTCTTTTTATGGAGAAATAGTGAAGGTTTTTTTAATTCCAAATTATGGTTAGGCTAAATAAGTTGAAGGAGACATAAAACTTGAAGCGATTAATCCCTTTGACAAATTTGGATTGTGTAATAAGAAGATGAAGATTATCAAGATTATGTGATACTATTTTGGGTACCGTAACAGATAAAATACAAGCTCATATTGTTGACGTAGGCATGACAAACTACTGGTTATAAATAAGTAGTGTAAATTTACACTGACTTTTGAATTGGGCAAACATTACCAAGTGAATTTAAACTTCACTCAATTTCACAAGCAAGTGGCTATTAGGACTCAGTAGCTAAGTCGATAACGCGATGGCGTTTGAAGCGAACGATACTGGGTTCAAGTCCCAGAGTGAACATCAAATCTGAGGTGCAAGTACATCCACCTGACGAGTCCTAAATGAAACGAGACGCGCGTCCTGGATTCCACTACTAACCGCTATCCATCTTTGCTTATCATGCTTGTGGACTAAAGCAATATCGCGACAATCCACAGAGGATACATATATGTTAAAAAAAGACTGATCAATCGTAGTCCTAAACATCAACGGGAAGATTCGAACAAACCAATTTCGTAAGTGTATTCATACACTTATATACACTGAAATGATATACGTAGTTATGTGATATGATAAAATATGATTTTATGTGTAAGTAAATAACAACTGACACTTGAAGAGGTTTACAATGTGGAAAGCGAAAGAAACGTTATATATGAAGCTTAAAGACTCTAAAATATACATAGTGTTTAAACATGTTAATTGGAATGTCATACTAAAGTGTATGGCTGTTAACTGAGTTTGTATAGATAACAGAACTACGTCATATTGACTCTAAGGTATCAGAATGATTATCTGTTTACCTACATGTTTATCAGGCTTTTCAAGACAAAGTGCTGACAGTTATTATTATTCAGGTAGGGTAACTCAATGAAATGTACAGGAATTAAGGTAATTTTATCACTAGAGGGTATTGTGGAGATTTTTGTAATTCAATACTTTGTTGAACTTAGACACTAACATTATTGGATACCGACTCAGTGGTGTAGAAGTTAAGCGTTCGCACGCGAGGCTGATAAGTCTTAGGTTCGAATCTCGCGGGGCGGGATCATGAGTGCACACTGCTGAGGAGTCCCTTACTAGAACGAAACGGCCATCCAGTACTTCCAGGTTTTCTATGGTGGTCCATCATTAATTGACTCATGGATTCAACTATTAGGGTAATTTAATTAATACTAGTCAAAAATTGTGTATAATGGGATCGTGAGGATTATGTTAATAAGATTTTGCAAGTAGCGTTAGATACTATTAAATTCCATAAAATTCAGAAGACGAAAAGAACAAGAGTGAAACAATTGAAGTATAACACACAAATATTTTTGGTACATTTAAATTATGGTTTTTAATGAAATCAAGGACTCGGATTTCATCCTGTTTAGGACATGTCCATGGGATCTACCTATCTTGGTGTTAATAAAGCTAATCGAATGGTTATAGGTAACCTGTATCTTTTAGGCCTATATCATACTAAGTGTTCAAACCATGATGCATGAACAAGTGATATCGAGGAATACTCATTGAACTAACTGTTTAGTAAATATACAGAATGAAATGTTTATTACTTATTTTCTTACGCCTGTTACCCCCAATGGAGTATAGGCCGCCGACCAGCATCCTCGAACCTACTCTGTCCTGGGTCTTCCTTTCTAATTCTATCCAATTGTTGTTCATTCTTCTCATGTCTATCTCCATTTCTCGGCGTAATGTGTTCTTTTGTCTTCCTCTTTTCCTTCGGCCTTGAGGATTCCATGTGAAGACTTGTCTTGTGACGCAGTTGGGATGATGTATAATAATAATAATATATAAATTCCTCAATTCCATAATTTCCTTTTTCCCCTCATTTCCCCTTCCTAACAATTGAGTTATTATTGATATCATTATTACCATCTAGCAAATACCAAGTTTTTTCCATTCTTTAAAACTTCCTCGGAAATGTGAACATGTACTCTTCATTGTCTTCTTCGTATGTATGTGCTTCTGCACGTACATGTAGATTGTTGAATGCAATTGAAAGTACTAAGAAAAGAGAATCTGTCGACTTTCATTTGTTTTAGTGAGCAGTTCATTTCTTATAACGTGGTCAGTCCTTCTCCTCAATAAACAATCTTCATCTCAGCATGTATCCTGTGGTTAATTATTTCAGTAATCACAGATATAAGAAGCAGGTTTTCTTTTCCGCCATATCGTATTTAACATATACTTTAGTTTTGGCATACTTCTCGATGAATTTCTGTAGGTATATATTTTCTCGTAGACAAGTTGTAATGATGACAAGTTCTTCTTCCAAACTTTCTTTTGATCAAAGTTTACGAGCTCGGTAACAAAAGGGTTTGTGCAATCCCTTTTTGTAACTTATTGAATAGAAATTGTTGTAATTAAGGTAAACTTTGCTCCGTGTATTTTTACGGTGAATATGTCTTTATAGTGTGCCGTCTGAATTTCATTTGGTTCCAACTTCTAAGAAATGGAATTTAACTTCTACTTTATGTTCCATAGTAAAATCTATATCATTGTGTACTTTGTTAAACAGATTGAGTAAGTAGATAAAATACTTCCGATTTTCAAAGACAAGAAGTTTGTTATCAGCATATCTACAATGAGGGTGTAGTACGTTCAATTCTGTGTTTAAGGTCTGTTTGTTCCCAGTTCCTCCAAAATATATCAGCTACAATTGGTTCCAGAAGGCTACTCATACAAACTCTGTCAACTTGGCGATAGAACACATTTCTGAACTGAAATTATATATTTTTGCTTCACATTTACAGAAGCTTTTTGAATTCACTAATTGGTAGAGGAAGTAGTTCAGGATATTGACATATAATGTCATCGATTTCTTCCATAAGCAGCTTTGTGAAGAGTAGTGAAACGTCTAAAGATACCATAAACATTTAAGTTTTCAGGCTTCTGTACAAGTTCCAAACTATACTTTGAACTGTAGGGAGCTAGTTTCTTACAGATTGGTCCTAAACACCCTGTCAACAAGTGTGCGAGTTTGTGAAAAGTTGATTTCGTCATAGATAATACTGGCCTGATCAGGATGTTTGATTTGTGTATTCTCCAATGTTGTCAGTCAGCTACAACGTATAACCAGGCACATATATGCATCGGTCAAAGTTGCCATACTTCACTCATTAGTACAACAAAATGAACACCGGATTCATAGAAGCAGTTAATTCAATGATGGTGATATATAAAACAAGATTTGTATATGAGGAAATAATACAGGAAGAAAGAATTAGTTCATAGAAAGAAAGATATGAAGTGATTTTAATCTTATAGTTTAAGGGAAGACAGAGAGTGTATACACCTACGCCATTGTGATCGATTCTCAGCCATGTCATCCAGTACTGACAACGATATAACTGTATGTATCTATCTTTGTTTTAAAGTTTTCAGTCATTGTACACTTAGAACCAATATTATTTTAAATCCCAAATACATCACAATACTTTTATGCAATTGACAACCAGGATTAAATGCTTTACCAACAATGTAAAACATCCATCATACGATGTCATAGGTATCTCCAACCGACTAAATTTCTAGACCAGACAATAAACAATGGTCACACAATACCACAAAGTGATACCATTTAGTTTACGCTAACTCATTGATTACATTTTAATGTATATGATGCAAGAGTTGAATGCTGTAAGTCCAATCTCGTATACAGTACACTGTTCACACCTTAATATAAAGGACTTTTTAAACCGATTATCCTCAAACCTAACAGTTTGTTCACAACTTCGATCTAATTTAGTCTGTAATTCACTGTTATAGATAAAGAACTATGATTTAAAAAGATTGACTTTAGACTGAATATTATTAGTACAAGTGGTTTGTGAAGATTGGTGAATTGCATGGTTTACACAATTGACTGACAATCAAGAAGCATGGGACAGCTCTCTCATTCTAGCATGAAATTCGTCAACAGTGTGCATTCTAGTACCCACCTCAGACCAGTAGCTGAAGACCCTAGGTTTGACCTCTGGTAGGGTAATAAACCACACTTCTAATAAGTCTCATACTAGAACAAAACAGATATCTAATACTTTCTAATTTTCAATCTTGTTGTCAGCCTATAACATTAGCTACAAAATTCAACAGTATTCACAAATTCATTAAAATGATCATCTATTTATCATGGATATATCTACATTCCATTGTTGATGTTTACAAAACAAACTCGAACCTGATATCTTTCGTTTCTGACTTGAACCTTTTATCTACTAAGTTATGATAATCAATTAGATTCCAGGTTTTCAATAGTGGTCTAACATCAATCGGTTCATGATCTCAATCAAAAACTTAACAATCTCCACAACCACTATACTGATAATTACCATGTGCTCACTAATGACTAGCTTCGTGGGAGAATCCTCGGAGTTCTGGTGAGAAGCTGTGACCAGTGGAGTTAATCCGTGTCGGGTAGAAACAGATGTCTACCTCAGTACAATGGACGATGGTCGCGCAATTTCGTGGATTGGTTGAGGTTAGACATTAATACCATTGGATGCCGGCTCAGTGATCCAGGGGGTTAGGCGTTCGCGCGCGAGACTGGAGGCCCTAGGTTCGATTCCCGCGAGCGGGGCCGTGGATGAGCACTGCTGAGGAGTCCCACGATAAGACGAGACGGCCGTCCAGGTTTTCAATGGTAGTCTAACATCAATCGGTTCATGATCTCAATCAAAAACTTAACAATCTCCACAACCACTATACTGATAGATTGTAATAGTTCGTAAGAAATTTGTTTGTGAAAATTTCATATCTTCTCATTTGTTAATGTTAAGGATTACAATTGACCATTAACTAACTGGAAGTATCTAGGCAATTCGCTCAGGTCGTATATATATGTATCCTAAAAAGAGACTGATCAATTACAATTTTTAGTATCAACAATGGGAAGATACAAACTGTCACAAATAGTGGTTAACTTCGCTGATGAAGCGTAAATGATTTAACTGATAGTAGATACAAATTATGCGGGTCATAATAAATCATTTTTTTGAATAGAACATTGTAATTGAATTGGTAATCGTTTGGATTTTAACTAAATTTAGATCAATCTTATTTGGTATATGTTGTATGATGTGAAGATTTCCTTGATATGAAACCATTATATCATAAGTTTATATTGAATAGATGGAATAAGGTTAACATTACGATTCAAGATACTCGTCGTTTAATCCGGATGTATTTCAGCTAAGATTGATCAAATTTCAGTCGAAATGTAAACAATGGGATAATTCAAAAACATTGAATATCACAACTGTTACACAATTCAGTAAATATC
Organism: Schistosoma bovis; assembly: GCA_944470425.2. NCBI lineage: Eukaryota > Metazoa > Platyhelminthes > Trematoda > Strigeidida > Schistosomatidae > Schistosoma > Schistosoma bovis. The sequence continues at coordinate 16,710,334 of OX103959.1, read as the reverse complement.
TGCACTCAGAGAGTAATGCGATGGCGTTTGAAGCCTTCAGATGCCCCGGTACGACCGAGGTTGGGAAGAGTTAGCTCTTCCTCCCCAAATGCTCTCACGTGCATACAGCCACTGTCAGGGAAGTCTTACTCACTGCTTTATCGCAGCATTACTGTTTTTTACGAAATTGAGAGGATGAAAAACGAATGTCCTGTGCTTTAACCGGGTTGGTAGACATAAAGAGTCCACCTAGGGGAGTTGGAAAACCCTGATTCCAAACCAATGGCGCATGCACGGGTTCCAGGGTCCTGAGGGAATAAATGGGGTATGAACCAATTGTCGGTCACCGGATACCATGAGACTGCATGTCTTAACGTTGTTCCACTGTCTTGTGGATCAGACCTTTAGATCGAAGGCTCCGAGTGTTGCCCCCTAAGAAAACCACCTGCTTCGGTTTTGTCACCCGGGTATTATCACAGCCCACACACAAATCAAGTGACTTGTGTAGCGCATACGTATTCGGTGCCCCTTTGTACCAATATTTATGTGTTCAAATAAATAAATAAATGGCATTTGAAGCAAAACGTACTGAAGTTGAGTCCTGAAGTGGATATAAACTCACTCTGGGATGTAAGTTCATCTATCTGACAAGTCCTAAGTAGGAGGAATTGACCCACGTCCTGGAATACATCACCAACAAAATTCCATCTCTCCTAGATAATTTTATAAACTATTAATATCAACGATATGTGTATATTTGAAAATTACCTTCAGCTCTCAAGTTAATATTTAATATGAGCAGTTACAACTGAAAGTAAAGTTAAAGGGTAGGTGTTTCGTCCTACTGTTTAATTCCTACTGGTTTCGCGCACTGCTGAGGAGTTCCACAATAGGACGAAACGGCCGTTCAGTGCTTTCAGATTTTCCATGGTGGTCTAGCTTCAACTGACTCATGATCTTAACCATTGAAATTACTATAATATCCACAAAACTCATCTGATATAAATCCTATTAGTTTACATTGTACACCATTGACAGCCAAAGTTTTTGGGAAATCCATTATTTAAGAAAAAAATTCGACTAGAATCAACCAAAGAGATACGTTTCATCAAAAGTCATTTTGACACATGTAAACAGTTTGTACGGCATGAAACTTATGGCATTGACAATGGCTAATTCTCAAGCGAAAATGGTTTGACAGTTGGATCAAGTTTTATTTATAGTATAGGATTAGTTCTGGTTAGCGTTTTTTTAGCGGGGTCGCTAACACCATGCCCAACCCTCCTCCTTTACCCGGGCTTGGGACCGGCAGTAACTATAGAAGAGCTAATAGGATTAGTTCAGTTTAAAGTAAGTTTACTTATACTATAGATTTCGATACAACTCATATCATTAGTCTAAACTATTAAGAATCGGTGAAAATACATAGAACGAAACACGTATCCTGGATTCCACTGCTAACCACTATCTATCTTCGCTCGTACAGCTTGTGATTTAATCCGCGCAGGATACATATATGCCAACAAGAGATTGGTCAATTGCAGTCCTAAACAACAATGGGAAGATACAAGTAAAACAAAACAAAGTCCATTTAAAAATACATTGATCTGTTTTTTTCTGGGAAGTCTCATCAGCCCTTGTGGTCTGGTGTGTGACGAAATCTCAGTATGGATACAGAAGGCTCGACTAGCTTTTACCAATTTGCGTCATTTATGGCGTAGGCGAGATATCCGTCTATCAACCAAAGGACGTGTTTACTGTGCAGTAGTTCGTTCCGTCCTACTTCATGGCAGTGAAACATGGCCGGTAAGAGTAGAAGATATTCGTAGGTTACTAGTATTTGATTAAAGGTGTCTTCGAAACATTGTTCGTATATCATGGGACCATCGAGTAAGAAACGCAGTTGTTAGGAAATGGGTACTAGGTAAGGATGGCAAATCCATTGGTGAAGTAGTGAAACTTCATCAGTTGAGATGGCTGGGACACGTGTTACGCATGCCCAACGACCGACTGCTTCGACGTGCTATGTTCAGTGGTATAGGAGCAGATTGAAAGAAAGCTATGGGTGGCCAGACCAAAACATGGCACAAGTCCATGAAGTCACTGACAAGTGGTCTGAGCCATGTTGGTAGGTGTAGACTATTTGGTTCGGGACTGTGAGATGATAGCAACCGATGGTTAGAAACCTTAAATGACATGGCTCAAAATCGTTTGCTATGGCGCAGGTGCAGCCATTCTTTGTGTTCTCCCAAATTCGAATTTCCTGAATCCTCCTTGTCTCTTTTTTTCTCTTTCCAAATTTATTTCACTGGATTATACTCTTTAACTAACATCTCCCAACCCTAATGTTTGCGATTACTGCTTATACTCTTACCACCTCTATCACTACGGGATTTGAATCGACAACTGCATCTCTGTGCTAATGTGGTGTGGCAACTCGAACTGATGTACGTACGTACAAAGTTCTACGTTGTTACTGAATGACTGGAATAGTAACTACATAAATTCACTTGATATTGCTTACTTGTATCTTCCGATCGTTATTTAGGACTACAATTGATTAGTCTCTTACTGTCATATTTGAATACTATGTGTATTGTCTCAATATTGCCTTAATTCACAAGCATTCTAAACAAATGTGGATAGTGACTAGCAGTGGAATCCTGTTTTGATGCGCGTTTCGTCCTATTCGGGAATTGTCAGCTGGATATATATGAACATCTCAGAATTGATGTCCTAAACATCAATAGGAAGATTTAAGTAAACAAATCCAAGTGAATTTAACTTCACCCCATTGCACAAGCAAGTGGCTATCAGGACTCAGTAACTAAGTGGATAAGGTGAGAGCGTTTAAAATATTTTTTAGTAACTCTTTATTAAAGTGATACGGATGAATGTATATTGTCAATATTTCATGCCATTCTTTAACAGAAATTTAAAAGATTTGATAAGTAACTGAATGTTGCCATGACAACTCAATCATACAGATTATTGCAACAGTCAGAGAATAATAAAAAACAGTAATATAGTGAATTGATTGAAGTTGAACACATACACGTTGAGATACCGGTTCAGTCGCCGATAAATTAAGTGTTTGAAGACAAAGTAAGAGGTCCTGAGTTCCATTAACTGCAATAGGGAACAGGATGTATATTACCAATAACGGGTGTCAAACTACAACGAATCACATCTTCAATGCTCACGCGTTCTCAACGCTCATTCACATTCATTGATTCGTATTATCAATGAAAATACATAGTCACATCACCCAAATAATCCAACTCAATCAAACTACATAGATTCACAAACAGTGTGATTACAAACATAAACTGACTGAGTAGATCAACAAACACAAATACATAGTAGCTGATGAATCACACTATAATATACAGAAAGAAGTAGAGGTGTGCAAATTGGGAAAGACTAAGTAACTTACAACGTATTATTGGACAAGTTACAATTGAGAACTAGTGAAATTCATTAGAATTTACAATGAGTAAGTAGATCGTTGCAAATCATCACCATTCTCAATCACTTCCAAATAACATCTTGTTCATACATACTCAAATAATACCCAAACACACATATTTCAATTATGAAATCATTACATTGAAACCAGTAATCATAAGTAGGAGGATTGTGTGGTCACCATGGTGATGAGATTCATGCTTCATTTTATTACTACTGTAGATGTTCACTTGGAAAGTGTGAACACATTGCTACAAATTGAAACAACAACAACAACAACATTCATAATAATTTCCAATCGATTAAACCAGGTAGAATAGATTGATGAGTAGGTGAAGTAGTAGTGATAGTAGAAGTAGCTGTAGGAGTAGTTGTTGTAGGAGTGGGAGCAATAGTGATGGGTACAATATTCATTATTATATTATGAATTACAGTTATGTTTGAATGGAATGCACAGATTTCCATCAACAAGAAAATCGTTACATGACATAGTGATGAGTGAATGCCTCAGTCCAGTAATGTCTCTTCACTATACATACAATCTGATTGCATATCCATACACATAAACATACACATACATACATTATATGTGAACACATGTTAATATGAAAGTGACCAAGTAAACAACCAGTCAGTCAATCAGTGATTTGTACTCAATTCTTGATCGGATTTAGATACAATTAAATAGACGAACATTACTGATGATTGTGTTCATCATTGTCATGCCTCTCATCACACACACACAAGCAAACTTAGCAATGTTCCAAAAAATATACATGTACATAAATACTGAGATTCGAACACGCCTCAATGATCACACAGATCTCAACTAGTATTTCAATAACCATCTAGCTATCCATCTATCTATCTGTCTGTTTGTTCGTCTATCTGTCTATTTAGCTGTATGTCGAATCATCACATTCACAACACTTCCATTCAAATATTCTCCATCACTCGTGTCCATGTTGTCACCATGTCGAGGATCTGTGTGCTGATAAACTCTCACAACTCTTGGTTAATATATATATAAACGGTAGTGGGATTTGCAGTGTTCATCAGACAATGTCGACCACTCTCTATGTTCACAATCATTAGAACAGTAACTCGTCACTGATTCGATGAACTAATGTGTAATTTCAATAATTGAAATCATGATTTAATCGAAGCTAGAACACCATGGAAAACCTGGATGCACTGGACGACCGTTTCGTCCTAGTGTGGGACTCCACTTCTGATAAGCTAATGTGGAATTACCACAGTGCATAACAACACTCACTCCGGTCAATATTCGTTGTCACATTTGCATTTTGTGATTGTACACTCATACCTACATACATACCTCAATGAAGGAAACTCATTGTTCTGTTCACCAACATCAAAGTGAACATCACACCAAATACGTTTTCTTTCTTCACCTCTCATAACATCACTCAATGCACACTCACACACACACATACACAAATATGTCACACTGATTTTCTCAACGGAACCAATTCACATTGAATGACATCACTGTAATCCTCTCCAATAATACATCATTCTGAATGATGAAAATCGATTACGAGAGTGGATTACAACACACAATCAGGAATTCTCAACTTATCGGTAACACTTTGCACCATCAATCATATTCAACAATCATTCCATTGTTCCATTCACATGACGTCAGTCAATAAACAGATCCTAATGACACTAACCATAATAATGATAATAAGGGTGATCAGCGTAATTATTTCGAATCAGTTCAACACAGTAATAGCACATTGTCTTCGTTCACCTCTCACAACATCACTGACACTAATACACAACAATCATTTAACAAGGACGAACTCAATCCACTCATCAATCACCAATATTACCAGACATCACTCATCAAAATATCGATGTGAGGAGTATTACGAAATGATCGAAATACAATTATTCCACATTACATTACACTACATTACAATGCATTGAAAATATTTCAATCAGTCATTGAAGGAATCAAAATCCACACTCGAGAATACACGCATTCTCACATTACTTATTCAACCGTCAACTACTGTGTGTTCCTGGCAAGTCAACTTCATGATACACAGTTAACTTGTGTGTGAATGTGCTTGAACGTGTGTGTGCATTGGTGGAAACGATTCACACTAACCAACTGACCAAACCGATATATATGTGAATGAGAGTTCCATAATGAGATCTATTGTGTTGAGAACACAGTGATTCAATCACAATCATTAATACACATACAGAGAATAAACAATCATATTGATGATTGTGGATAACATCTACTCCATTTGTCTAGTAACTCAAATCACATCTCACATATCATTTACAAGATGATTTGAAGAAGAGAGATACAGAGTGTGTGTGTGTGTGTGAGTGTGAAGGCGTAGTGATGGTTGTGATGAGAATAATTCATCATCAGAATATGATTTGTCATTAGAAATGTTCCACAAATCAATTCACTTGTTATTCACTATTCACAATTGTCTTATCAACTCACTACTAACAGTAATATCCATTTAATCATAATAATGTTACATTAGTATTGATGATTAGTAAAGGAGAGATAGTTTTACCGGAAGTTAAGATAACAGGCATAAATGTTTGACAAATAATCGGTAAATAAAGACATAATTATTATGTTAAATGTTCCCTTTATGATCTTTGTAAACAATTTTTGATACACACAGAAATAATTGAATGAAGGTGCTTTAAATTGTAAACATAATTTATGGTTTTGTTGCTAGGCTAGTTTTTAACATATGGGTTATATAGGTTGTTGAATATTTCCGAGATTACTAGCTAATCATATGCTCACTAGTGACTGGTTTCAAGAGGAGTTTTAGTTATAAGCCATGACCAGTGGATTTCAATCCGTGTCGGGTAGAGATAGGTATTTATCTTAGACAATGGATGAATGTTTGAACAGCCATTCATGGATCGACGGAAGTTAGATATCAACACCGTTGGATACCAGCTCAGTAGTCTAAAGTTTAAGCGTTCGCATGTATGACCAAATCGAAACTCTACTGATCATTGTGGGACAATCAATTGAATGAAATTCATCACTCTACATCAACTTCATTGACTACGAGAAAGCATTTGATAGCGTGGACAGAACAACACTATGGAAGCTTCTTGGACACTACGGCGTGCCTTAGAAGATAGTCAATATCATACAGAATTCCTATGATGGATTAAAATGCAAAATCGTGCATGGAGGACAGTTGAGAAAGTCGTTCGAAGTGAAGACCGGTATCAGACAAGGTTGCTTACTCTCACCCTTTCTCTTTCTCTGGGTGATCGACTGGATCATGAAAACGTCAACGTCTGAAGGAAAACACGGGATACAGTGGACATCTAGGATGCAGTTGGACGATCTAGACTTCGCAGATGATCTGACCCTTCCATCCCAAACGCAACAACAAATGCAGAAGACGACCAGTGTAGCAGCAGCCTCAGCAGCAGTAGGTCTCAACATACACAAATGGAAAAGCGAAATTCTCCGATACAACACAACATGCAATAACTGAGTCACACTTGACGGAGAAGATTTTGAAGATGTAAAAACCTTTACATATTTGGGCAGCATCATCGATGAACATGGTGGGTCTGATGCAGATGTGAAGGCGCGGATCGGCAAAGCAAGAGCAGCATATTTACAACTGAAGAACATCTGGAACTCAAAACAACTCTCTATCAACCAACACCAAGGTCAGGATTTTCAATACAAATGTCAAGACATTTTTCCTGTATGGGGCGGAAACCCGGAGAACTACGAAAGCCATCATCCAGAAGATACAAGTGTTTATTAACAGTTGTCTACGTAAAATACTTCGGATCCGTTGACCGGACGCTATTAGCAGCAACCTACTGTGGGAGAGAACAAAGAAGATCCCAGCGGAGGAAGAAATCAGGAAGAAGCGCTGGAAGTGGATGGGACACACATTGAGGAAAGCACCCGACTGCGTCACAAGACAAGCCCTCACATGGAATCCTCAAGGTCAAAGGAGAAGAGGAAGACCAAAGAACACATTACGCCGGGAAATGGAGATAGATATGAGAAAAATGAACAAGAATTGGATGGAACCAGAAAAGAAGGCGGAGGACAGAGTGGGTTGGAGAATGCTGGTCGGCGGCCTAAACTGCATTGGGGGTAACAGGTGTAAATATGTAAGTAAATGCGTGACCGAAGGTCCTGGGTTCGAGTACCGCATGCAAGATTGTGGCCATGCACTGCTGAGGAGTTCAATACTAGTACGAAAAGACCGTCTAGTGCTTTCAGATTTTCAATGATGATCTACCTCACATCGACTTATGGAGTTAACTATTAAAAAATGACTACAATCTACACAAATCCCATTCTGATCATAATGTAAGTTGGAGAATCATTGAATGTCTGGAAATTTCGGTAATCACATTTTGAAATGAATCAACTGTTCAATGACATTTCAATTGACCAAAAAAAGAATGATCTACTGATTACAAACAGTTATGAATCTTATTAATTATTTAGATCTATTCTGATCATCTGCCATCTTTAATTGTATTGAAGAAACCTTTTCACCTAATATAATTTAATCGATATTTTGTGCGTTACACATACATACAAGTTTATATATAACTCCGCCTCGAGTCCCCCTGGAGCGACTGTTGGTCCCAAGCCCGGATAAAGGAGGAGGGTTGGGTATGGGATTAGCGACCACATCCCTTACAAAACTAACTTGCTAAGAAAACGCTAACCAGAAAAAATATGTATATAAATATATTTGAGTTAATGATAAATAGATGAATAAGTAATTTATCAAGGTAACTTTTATGTTCAAATTGATTGTCTATCTGAAACTTATTAGAAATCATGATGCACTAAAGTATCACTTCTGTTCAATATAACTTTTATCAACAATGGATATATGAGAGACGTCATAGCAACTCACGCGCAATTGAGTTGGTTCACATTTAATTCGGTTAAGTCATTTTGTTAATTTATTAACGAACTGAGTCAACCGTACAACAATAACTTATCTATATCATTGTATCTTTATCACTGTTGTGAATGTATGAACAGGTATGCTTGAGCATTGCTTACTACCTACGCCTTACTACTAACCGCTCAATTGATTCAATGATTCATTCATTACACTATGTATGTATATGTCCATGTTATTCATGTTCACTGCTCTCTCTCTCTCTCTCGCTTGCTCGTACTCATATTCACTGACACACTCGCTCGCTTGTTTGCCTGCTTGCCTTTCGGCACAACTCTTTCATGCTTGTTTAACACAACTGTAATTTTGGATATCTGTGTGTGGTTCCATAATAAACATAATCAACACTTTGTATTCGTCGTCTGATTAATATACCGTTGGGGTGTTATCTAGTGACCGTTATCAAGACGAACTGTATACGAAGTTTAAGGATTATATGGAATACCGACCACCACAACCTCTATATAGAATAACTAATCCAACAGTTCATTAATGACAATAATATAGGTTACTCTACTACCTTATTGTTAAATTACTTGACCTTTACACATAATAATAACATTCTTAATGAAGGTTTAAATTATTGATTATTAAAATAGAATTTTGATCATCATTTATTGAAGTATCTGGAACTTTCTTGTTTATTCTTTTCATAATATAATCACTTAGTTACAAGTTAATTAGAAAAGATCCAAGACAACGATGAATATGAATTAACACAGGAATGTGTAAGTACACCTATCTGATGAGTTTCAAAATGAGACGAAACACATATGTTGAATTCCACGATGAATTTCAATTCATCGATTATATAATCAATATTTTCCAATTAGAACTTTCTATTAAATTACTTATTTGAATATCATTTAATGAAACAATATCCCTTCTAAAGTACACTTCATTTACAAACCTCTGTGATCAAACTATTCAGGTCAGAAAACACAAATGATCTATCTGATCTATAAATCCTCTCCATCATTTCATCAGGATTATTAAATCCCTTAAGATCTTCAGTATTAGTTTGTAGTGTGGCGTCGAGTCGCGTTTGACTATGAACACCACTACAAAGAGGTTGCGTACCAGAAATCAGAAGGCAGTTACAGGCTGTAACGAGATATATTTGTTGGCGATCTTGTGGTATCGAAAGAATACCTAGATCATGTCAAAGAAATACAACTGGAATCAGTGGGCGAACGTAAGAGCGTACAACGTCACAATCAATAGAAGAAAGAATGTCTTTAGTACAGTTAAACAAACAAGTACAGTAAAACAATCCCTGATACAATTGATTATAATAATAATTGTTTCCATGAAACCAATCGCATTCTCTTGATAAAAGTAGGTCACTACAAGTTATTGATGAATGTTAACTATTCAGAAACTTATAACTATGTTTACATTCAGATTTCAACTTGACACATAACCGATTCTTATATTCTTATATTCAAACTGTTTAAAACAAGCACAAATTCATTGATATTTTTCATTCGAAATTATCACCTAGATTGAGAATCTCTTGGTAACAAAAAAACAAAACAGAACACGGAGCAACAACAAAGATTCTAGCAGAATGGCAGTGCATTAGTCAGAACCAGCCAAACTATTATGACTCTAAAATAACATGTTCAATAACTTAATCGAAGGTCAACAAGCACTCCCTTCATGTTGTATTTATAAATATACATGTACTTGTCAAAGAAGCTACATTGACCTAATAGAAAGGAAGGCATATATTAGATTTTTTGAACATGTTTCAAAAAGTCTCAGAACAAGAGAAAGAACGACTATGGACAGTGCAATTACCAATTACGTAACTAGTGAAGGCAAACCATGTCTGTTGTGAGGCAGTTATTCATGGGAGACAATAATGGACGATCGCGAAATATCGTGAATTAGTTAATGTTAGACATTAACACATTTGGATGCCGGATCAATGGCCTAGAGGTTAGAGTCCCACATATGGGATCATGAGTGCACACTTCGGAGCAGTCCCATCGTAGGACGAAATGGCCTTTTAGTGCATTCAGGTATTCAGTGGTGGTTTAGATTAAATCGACTCATGAATTCAACCATTAAATCTCCTGGATACAGGATACCAGATAGATAACTTGCAATATTTCAAGGTGATTAGTAAGCAGCCAAACTCCAACCTTTTGAAGCCGTTGCTATCAGGCATCAAAATCCTGATTAGTGTGTTCAAAAGAAAATGGTTATTAATCTTTCCTTGTCTTTGGTGACAAATATTCCTTCGTTGCATCTTAAACATCGTTTTTACTCTTCCACATTAGTAATCTTATTTTATTCACTGAGCTTTACTCATTTTATTCCCATCACTGTTTACTCATTATGTAATCACTTGTATTCTGGCCGTTTGAACTGTTGTCACAATCAATGTTGTAGAATGTTCTCCCACATAAGGTATATATTTACAATCTTCAGTCTATTCAACTTATTTACAGCCTTGCTATATTATACTAATATGTCTTTAATATAACTTCCAACTACACACTTTCATGTAAGTAATTTAAACCCATTTCATAATTAGGTTCCTAAATATCACAGATTGTAAGCAGCTGATGAGAACCAAACAAAGTTAGACAAATTCATGCTATTCTACTACAATTAATATAGGTCCTGGATTCGAATCTCGCGAAGTGGGATAGCGGATGCGCACTGCTGAAGAGGATAAAACCGCTGTCCAGTGCTTCTAGATATTCCACGGTGGTCTAGCGTCAACTGACTCATGATCCCAACTGTTGAAATTACTACAATCTCCACAAAACCTTTTCTGAAACTAATTAACATATGCTCACTAGTGACTGGCTTCAAGAGATATATCCTGGAATTCTAGTGAGAAGTAGTGACCAGTGGAGTTCAACCGGGTCAGTTGTGAGGTAGTAACTCACTGATGACAATGGTGGATATGTAGCTCAATTTACTGGATTAGTTGAAGTTAGATATTTACACTGTCGGATGCCGGCTCAGTGGTCTAGAGATTAAGCGTTCGCTCGCGAGACTTATAAGTCCTGGGTTCGAATCTCTCGGTTGGAATCGTGGATGCGCATTACGGAGGAGTCCCACAATAGGACGAAACAGCCTTCAAGTGCTTCCGTGTTTTACATAGTGGTTTTGCTTCAAACGACTCATGATCTCAACCATTGAAATTAATATTAAATAATTAAATGAACAATAGAAATAAAACTTGTAACCTATTTACAACTCATAGTTACATAATTCAGCCTATAGTCCATCTACGGTTACCATCAGTGATAATGTTTATGAACAACTAAATGAAGATCAATGTATGTTTAACTGAAGAGTTCCTAATAAGATAATACAAACATGCTGAAATCCATTGTTAATTACTTAATCTATTCAATACGAATATCAGCAGATCCATACTGAATAATAAGAACAATTAAGGAAGAAATACTAGTTAATAAACTCAAATCAATTTAGCCAATGAGTCAATGAATGAGTCGTTCATCTTGAACATAATTACAAATAAACATTTATGCCTGTTATCTTAACTTCCGGTAAAACTATCTCTCCTTTACTAATCATCAATACTAATGTAACATTATTATGATTAAATGGATATTACTGTTAGTAGTGAGTTGATAAGACAATTGTGAATAGTGAATAACAAGTGAATTGATTTGTGGAACATTTCTAATGACAAATCATATTCTGATGATGAATTATTCTCATCACAACCATCACTACGCCTTCACACTCACACACACACACACTCTGTATCTCTCTTCTTCAAATCATCTTGTAAATGATATGTGAGATGTGATTTGAGTTACTAGACAAATGGAGTAGATGTTATCCACAATCATCAATATGATTGTTTATTCTCTGTATGTGTATTAATGATTGTGATTGAATCACTGTGTTCTCAACACAATAGATCTCATCATGGAACTCTCATTCACATATATATCGGTTTGGTCAGTTGGTTAGTGTGAATCATCTCCACCAATACACACACGTTCAAGCACATTCACACACAAGTTAACTGTGTATCATGAAGTTGACTTGCCAGGAACACACAGTAGTTGACGGTTGAATAAGTAATGTGAGTATGAGCGCATTCGCGTGTGTAGATTTTGATTCCTCCAATGATTGATTGAAATATTTTCAATGCATTGTAATGTAGTGTAATATAATGTGGAATAATTGTATTTCGATCATTTCGTAATACTCCTCACATCGATATTTTGATGAGTGATGTGTGGTAATATTGGTGATTGATGAGTGGATTGAGTTCGTCCTTGTTAAATGATTGTTGTGTATTAGTGTCAGTGATGTTGTGAGAGGTGAACGAAGACGATGTGATATTACTGTGTTGAACTGATTCGAAATAATTACACTGACCAACCTTATTATTGTTATCATTATTAGTTTTTTGATTGAGATCATGAACCGATTGATGTTAAACCACCATTGAAAACCTGAAAGCACTGGACTCCTCAGGAGTGCGCATACACGAACGCGCTCGTAGGATTCGAACCCGGGACCGTTAAGTTGAGAATTTCTGATTGTGTGAGGTAATCCACTCTCGTAATCGATTTTCATCATTCAGAATGATGTAGAGGAGAGGAGAGGGAGATTCCAGTTATGTCATTCAATGTGAATTGGTTCTGTTTTGTGGTAATTCCACATTATCTTATCACAAATGGAGTCCCACACTAGGACGAAACGGCCGTCCATTGCTTCCATGTTGTCTATGGTGTTCTAGCTTCGATTGAATCATGATTTCAATTATTGAAATTACACATTAGTTCATCGAATCAGTGACGAGTTACTGTTCTAATGATTGTGAACATAGAGAGTGGTCGACATTGTCTGATGAACACTGCAAATCCCACTACCGTTTATATATATTAACCAAGAGTTGTGAGAGTTTATCAGCACACAGATCCTCGACATGGTGACAACATGGACCTGAGTGATGGAGAATATTTGAATGGAAGTGTTGTGAATGTGATGATTCGACATACAGCTAAATAGACAGATAGATAGACAAACAGACAGATAGATAAATGGATAGCTAGATGGTTATTGAAATACTAGTTGAGATCTGTGTGATCATTGAGGCGTGTTCGAATCTCAGTATTTATGTACATGTATATTTTTTGGAACATTGCTAAGTTTGCTTGTGTGTGTGTGTGTGTGTGATGAGAGGCATTACAATGATGAACACAATCATGAGTAATGTTCGTCTATTTAATTGTATCTAAATCCGATCAAGAATTGAGTACAAATCACTGATTGACTTACTGGTTGTTTACTTGGTCACTTTCATATTAACATGTGTTCACATATAATGTATGTATGTGTATGTGTATGTGTATGGGTATGCAATCAGATTGTATGTATAGTGAGAGACATTACTGGACTGAGACATTCACTCATCACTATGTCATGTAACGATTTTCTTGTTGATGGAAATCTGTGCATTCCATTCAAACATAACTGTAATTCACAATATAATAATGAATATTGTACCCATCACTACTACTCCCACTCCTACAACAACTACTCCTACAGCTACTTCTACTATCACTACTACTTCACCTACTCATCAATTCATTCTACCTGATTTAATCGATTGGAAATTATTATGAATGTTGTTGTTGTTGTTGTTTCAATTTGTAGCAATGTGTTCACACTTTCCAACTGAACATCTACTGTAGTAATAAAATGAAGCATGAATCTCATCACCATGGTGACCACACAATCCTCCTACTTATGATTACTGAGTTCATTGTAATGATTTCATAATAGAAATATGTGTGTTTTGGTATTGATTTGAGTATGTATGGACAAGTTGTTATTTGGAAGTGATTGAGAATGGTGATGATTTGCAACGATCTACTTACTCATTGTAAATTAGAATGAATTTCACTAGTTCTCAATTGTAACTTGTCCAATAATACGTTGTAAGTTAGTTAGTCTTTCCCAATTTGCACACCTCTACTTCGTTCTATATATTATAGTGGGATTCATCAGCTACTATGTATTTGTGTTTGTTGATTTACTCAGTCAGTGTATGCTTGAAATCACACTGTTTGTGAATCTATGTAGTTTGATTGAGTTGGATTATTTGAGTGATGTGACTATGTATTTTCATTGATAATACGAATCAATGAATGTGAATCAGCGTTGAGAACGTGTGAGCATTGAAGATGTGATTCGTTGTAGTTTGACACTCGTCATTCGTAATATGCATCCTGACCCTTGATACAATTTGTCGAACTTCAACGTTGATTTCGCTATCCAGCTTTTAATATCTTAACTTCTATTTCAGCTTCCATTGATGTTAGTTTTCAACTTCATGCAATCTGCTATATATTATGTGTATCTTGGTTTGTTCTTTCTGGATAACTTCGTAATGTGTTATATAATTTCACTCCACGAATTATATTTTCCGCTACACTTCCTTGTTGTTACTCCTACTAAACCGACTTGTGAGCCTACTGTATCGGTCATTTTTCCGAGTCTGTTTTAAACGATAAAAAATGTCCCTAATATTTTGACTCGTGTTGATAATGATGATAATACAATCTGATTTCAAATGTTCTTCCGTCCTGATTATAATTGATAATTCGATGTCTATAGTTCACTACTTACTTGCGCCTGTTACTCCCAATGGAGCATAGGTTGCCGACTAGCAATTTCCAACTCACTCTGTCCCTGCTCTTACTTTCTAATTCTATCCAATTGTTGTTCATTCTTCTAATATCTGTCTCCATTTCTCGGAGTAATGTGTTCTTCGGTCCTCCTATTCTCCGTTGGCCTTGAGGATTCCAAATGAGGGCTTGCTTTGTGACGCAGTTGCGTGCTTTTCTCAATGTTTGTCTGGTTTGTTCTCTCCCACAGTATGTTGTTGCTGATTGTGTCTGGCTATATATATATTTCTTTCTACTTTTTGCATGTTGATAACTGTATTACAATGAGGTTGAATTGACTAGTCAATTACAGTGTTTTATAATAATAACAACAATCTAAAATCATAAACATTTACGATCAAAACCTCATACCGGTTGAACAGGTAAGTGGTTAACTGGACTCATTATATTAGTCTAAAATGTATTAACGTTTAAACTATTAAGTTTCTAGGTGAATATCAATAGCATGACGTAGGTATATTTAGTTGACAAGTGCTAGGTGAATCAAAACTCTTATTCTTATTTCTATTACTACCATGGAGACTAACTCATAATAATTATAGTTTTAAACATGGATAACTACTGACAACAGAGTAATCACTGGAGAGTTGTTTCATCCTAATAAGAGACAACATATTTAGTGCATAACCGCGAACCTGTGAAAAAATTAATTCCAAGAACTTTGAGTCCGTCAATAAGAGCATATGTGATCACTATTGATAAGTTTCTCACTAGGAAAAAATACCTAACTGATGTCAGTCTATAAAGAAAATCATATTTGACGGAACAATGATCCGTTTATCATTATAATGATAATACATTTGTATTAGAAGGGGTTTTGTGACGATTGTAGTAATTTCAACAGTTGAGATCAGGAGTCAATTGAAGCTAGACCATCATGGAAAACCTGGAAGCACTGGACGGCCGTTTCGTCCTATTATGGGACCCCTCAGCAGTGCACATTCACGACCCCGCCTCGTGGGATTCGAACCCAGGACCCATCAGCCTCGTGCCAGGCGCTTAGCCAACTAGATAATACATTTAATAACAATATACTACTTAATTACTTCCGTAATTAGTAATATATGTAACTCAGTATAAACAGTAATTTCTCATGTAATCTATTCATACTCTACTATTTGTGATTAGTGGTCTAGTGGTTAAGTACTCGCGTGTGAAATCAGTACGTCCTGGGTTCGAATCTCGCAGGGGGCGAGGTCGTGGATGCGCACGGGTTGAGGGGTCCCACAATAGGACGAAACGGCCGTCCAGTGCTTCCAGGTTTCTCATGGTGGTCTAGCTTCAACTGACTCATGATCTTAACTATTGAAATCACATTATAATTGTTTACTCATAATAGGAACATTTAGAAAGGGGTGATTCAGAAATTGACCAATCAGATTGCTATGCGTAAATTCCTGTTTTTTGATTGGTCCAATTGATTGATAATGATGGTATAATAATAATAATTCAATCATAGAACTATTTAATCATAACTAATTACTAATCTTCATAAGCATAGAATGGAATTTAAATCTCCTATGAATATGCAAAAAAAACATTATCATAATGAAAATTCATTAACAAATCCATATTATAAAGAGATGGTTCATTCAAGAGAATGTATTCCAACGAATTTACCATTAATACATAATAATAATAATAATGATAATAACTTTATTTATCAACATTTTAAATGTGAACCATCAATGATTCAATCTGTATACCCTTCCATAGAAAATCAATTCATACCATCGTCATTATTGTCATCATCATCATTTACATTCGCAACATCGTTAGCATCGTTAGCGACGACAGCGTCATCACCATCAATACAGACATCAATTGTAAATGAAGTGAAATATTCCAATCATTTGAATTATATACAACATTTTAATTCACAAATGAAATCCCCAATGTATGATTTAAAGCCTACATCAATGTATCATTATCGTAACAATACTTGTGTTAATAATAATAAATTTTCGAAACACACTGATGGATCAAGTTCAATAACTTATGGATTGATAGAAACGGTAAATTCTAAAAACTCAGCTTTGTTAATTCCTAATAAACAAACTTTAATGAAACGTGATAAAATTTATAAAAGTACTGAATTGAATGATACTATTAATTGTAATTCTAGTGTTGAAGAAGGAGATGATGATGATGATGACGGCGATGAGAAGAATAATGATGATGATGATGATGATGAGAGGAGGAGGAGGAGGAGGATGATATCAACCATACAGTTGAAGAGAGTGAAGATGTCTCCTCCAGCAATTGTACTGATGATATTCAGCATTTATGTCAAGTAAGTTAATGTTATTTCTAGCCTTGATTTGTGATATAATCTAAGATAATGAAAAAATTTCTTGTCTCAAGTTGAAATTTTGTTTCATTACACAACAAAGTTGTGTAAGAATAATCATCTGCTCACTAGTGACTGACTTCAAGAGGCATTTCCTGGAGTTCTAGTGAGTAGCCGTTACCAGTGAAGTTCAAGCAGGTCTGTTGTGAGATATCAACTCACTGAAGACAATGGTGTACGGTGGCGCAATGTCTTGGATTTGTTAAAGTTAGACATTAACACTGTCGGATGCCGGCTCAGTAGTCTAATAGTTAAGCGCTCGCGCGCGAGACTGATAGGTCCTGGGTTCGAACATGATAAGGTAGGATCGTGGATGCGCAGTGCTGAGGAGCCCCGTACTAGGACGAAACGTCCGTCCAGTGCTTCCATGTTTTCCATGGTGGTCTAGCTTCAATTGACTCATGATTCCAACTATTGAAAGTTATTAAATGTTTGTATCAAATATATTACTACTACTACTACTACTACTACTACTACTACTACTACTACTACTATGGTATATGTCACTTATACAGACAGATATAAGTTGTATGTATCGAAAATTGAAAGTGGGATTCTTACCGGCAGAAGAGAAGATTCGAAGAAGAGAAAGGGAAACAAAGAAGTTCGGATAGCATCAAGAATGTACAAACAAGGGAGTTTGTAAGAGAAAATGGAATGATTGGAAATAGAAGTTACCAATGTGTAATGAATGAATTCTAATTTTATCTTTTTGAATACATAAGTTTGGTTACAACCATTACTAATCGTACCACTACTACGCAGATAGGGACAACCAAATGTATTTCAGCACAAAATTACAGAATCTCTTTATAAAATCTGAAAACTATGCAGGAAATACTTCATTTGCAAAATGTTCATCATTTGTTTCAGACTTTATTGTCCCCTCATTTCCATACCAATCACTCTCTGTTCTCATTCTCTTCTATTCGATTTACTCAACTTTCTGTCGACAGCCATTCCATTTCTCAATGGAGCTACATACTACTTATATCTGTCGACATCAGTAACACACACCACACTACAAAAACATAATAATAATACTATAATTTTTCTCGTTGAAAAATTTTATGAAAGCAAAAATATAGAGATTAGCAGAATGAGATGAGTTAATTTCAATGTTATGGATCCTCATCAGCTGTTACTTATAACCTAGAAACAATCATACGAGGTATTTACAACTAATGTACATACTTTACATCAGATTCAAATGAAGATTAATCAAATAATGCCAACAGTATTGTGCGTACGAGACAGAAAATTCTAGGTTGGAACGCCAAGTGCAGGATCGTAGATGTGCACTGCTGAGGAGTCTCACATTGAGACGGAATAGCCGTCCGGTGCTTCCAGGTTCTCATGGTGGTCTAACGTTAATTAACTCCTGAATTCAACTAATAACTTACTAAAATCTTTACAAAACTTCCTTCTGATAATATATACACAGCAAGACCATGTGTGCCGCCACTGAGATGGCATCCAATGAATTATTTATTTAACGTTAATCAATTCACAGTACTGCGAAACCATCTGTACTTTTCAGTAAAAATTATTATTCTACTGTTGTCTATAATAAATTTGATCAACGAATGTTTTATTGATTTTCAAGGTATGCGGTGATCGAAGCAGCGGTAAACATTATGGTCAGTATACATGTGAAGGGTGTAAAAGCTTTTTTAAACGTTCTGTACGTAAATCAGCCAATTATGTATGTAGATCTGGTGGACAATGCCCAGTCGATGCACAAAGACGTAATCAATGTCAAGCATGTCGTTTATCACGTTGTTTATTAGCTGGTATGAAAAAATCTGGTAAGTTATTAATTTTAATGAATAGTTTACAACAATTTGAGAACAATATATACTACTGTTTATTTATTAGTTAGTAGTAACGTGTTTGTTTATTTCATTTTGTACTGTTAAATAGTACTAATTTGTTCATACACTGAATTTGGGAAATAACACTTTCGTGTGATTAACCTTCACTATGAATCTCATGTTGATCTTCAGAATCCACTTCCCCATTAAAATATACCTCGATGTCGTAACTATCAGTATACAGTTTTTAAATCGTCAACTGATCTTAGCAACACAACCATCAGAAACCTGAAAGTACTGGTTTACCGTTTCGTGCTAACATGGGAACCTTCAATATTATAGGTCCCCGAATCTATCAGTCGCTCACACGAACACAACATCGAGACCATTGAACCGGGATCTAATGGTGTTAATGTTGAATTTCAGTCAATCCATGGTACTGCGTGATCATTTTTTAGTGTCTTCAGTGAGTATTTTCTCCACACCCCACATGGTGCTTGTAACTATTTCTCTTCCCTTTTGAGTTAGATGAATGTTTATATGTCACACATAAAGTTACAATTGTAGAGCTTTTTCCGAAAATTTATTTGTACCAGCACACAAAACGAAATGAAGTGACATTCCACCGGTCACAGCTTCTTATCAGAATTCCAGGAATCATTTTTGAAAGTTGGTCACTAGAGAAAAAAGAGGAATATTGTCAACATAAGGTTTCGTATAGATTATAAATTCCTTGATGCTGAGTTATGAATGCGCACTAATGAGAAATCTCATAGAAGAACGAAACAGCTATCCAGTACTTCTAGGTTTTCAATGGATTACTTCATCATTTAAAACTGTTTACACATAGCTCATCTTTTCCAAATCATCAGTCAAAATGCGAAGTAAACCAATAAAGTACCCACGTTCATTTAGACTCTATAACACATGTGATTATAAAAAGATGGAAATTAAGCCCACAGTTCACTATAAATAATAAATTTCATTCTGGTCAAAAAAGTCATTTATGATTCAAAACTAAGCAACAAGTTTATAACTAGTTACTTGAAGTCAGACATTAACACCACTGGATGCGGAATTAGTAGACTATGTAGTAAACATTCGCATGAGAGATCTAAGGTCTTGGGTTAGATTCCCGACTACAAGGTCATAAATATATACTGTTGATGGGACCCAAACTAAGACAAAGGGGCCATCTAATGCCAATATAATTTACGAACAGTAAAAGCTATTGACAATATTTATTCATATCAGAAGGGGTTTTGTGGAGATTGTAGTAATTTCAACAGATGAGATCATTGAGTAAATTGAAGCTAGACCACCATGCAAAACTTGGAAGCATTGAACGGCCGTTTCGTCCTATTGTTGGACTCCTCAGCGGTGCACATTCGGTCAAATACAACTTCATGATACATAATTTTTCAAAATTCTAAAATTCCAATTTATGAATATTCATACGTTACATAGATACAAGTTTCTTATTAACATTATGAGTTCCAGGTCAACAGTTTACATTTGTAATTTTGGTCACTAAAATCTATTAATCGGTCGATAGGTAGGTAGGAACTATTTGATTCATTCAGTCTCTGTTATGTTTATTCAATACATAACTAACTTGTGTATAATAGGTGAGAACGCTGAATCTGACGACACTTATTAAAAACATAAGTACTGTTGATATGGACTTATTCGACTTCGGCAATAAATCAAAATGATCTATGGATACATCCCTTTTTTTATACGATTAATGTAACTTTACGTAATCAATAACTTATGTCCTGAACGAGAACACAAACGGGGGCAAGTAAATGTATTTGAACACTCAAATCACGGTATCATCTAAGAACCATACAGTAAATACTTCATTTGTAAAATGTCAATCAATCGTCATAGACTGCACTGTTCTCGGTCGTCTCTTTTCTTTGATCTTATTAACCTTCTGCTGTCAGGTGTTTGACTTTCGGTGGATAATACATACTAGTTATATCTGTCGACATCAGTAGCACACATTATACTTACTATGAGGACACATATTTGTAGTGTCATAAGAATCAATTTTTACAAGGACTTAATTTTGTTGCGGTTTACATTCTGTCATGTCAATCTGAAAGGTTTATGACTGATAGTTATAACTTTTTAGTAGGAATTTAGAAATGTAAATTCATTTTTTATTGTTTGTTTGTATCTTCTCATTGATGTTTACGACTGGAATTGATCAGTCTCTTAATGGTATATGTACACCCTGTGCGGATCACCTCGATATTGCCTTAAGTCACAAATAGTATAAGCGGAGATGATGGTGGCTGGCAGTGGAATCCAGGACGTGTGTTTCATCTTATTTGGGACTAATTGACTAGATGCACCTGTGCACCCTAGATTCCACTACTAGCCACCATCTATCTTTGTTTATGGTTTAGAAATCTGTCTAAAAATCTAATTGGTCACTGATGAGTAATTTGTAAAGGTCTATTCAATTTTTATACTGGTTTTCTCATGAAGAATTATTGAAAATTAATCATGACTATAATACTTAGTTTATACAGAATAAATGGAATCCCAATGTGTGTGTGTGTGTATGTGTGTGTACGAGTTTCGTCCTACTTTGGACTCGTCAGTTAGATGTGTCTATATATCTCAGGTGATTTGATACTGACTTCAGGATTAAAACACAATAATTTTTGCTTCAGATACCTATGTATCGTTTATCTAGTTACCAAGTTCATATCTATCAAGATAATCTACATAGAATTCATGTATGTCAATTAAGATTGATCAAAATTCAATCAACCTATCAACAACACAATGATCCAAATCATTAAATGTTAAATGAATATTTGATTATAGGAATGAATTATGAAATTATGAAACAATGATTAACTGACAATCATATTCATTTGTGATTATTTATGATCAGTCTTACTCTGATCATACCTTTTAACATATGATCACTTCTCTTAATTTCCAGTGAATAGGATGAAAAGGAAATGTTGAAGCAATCAAAGATATGTACCACACTGTGAGTACTTCTATGAGGGTCATAGTAATTAGTTTATAGGATAGTTATATGAATACGCATGATTACATGTTGCTTTAACCACTATAATAAGTGAGAATTTATGTTAACCAATGTAAGTTTCAGAGTAATCCATCAATTGAATTACTAATAACTATGTAGTCAATTCATTGTAGTTTCAAATTTCTCAACAAATTACCTCATTAAAATAACATAAATATACAAATGAGAGTGCTTGATTCAAATGACGAGTCCCAAGAAGGACCAAAAACGTACATGTTAAGCTTCATGATTAGCCATTAGCCAACTTTTATTATACTCAATAAAACCAACAAACTGGTAGTAAAATGAATGTAACTACATTAATTATAACTTGAAAAGTTGAAAACTGTTGCTACATGTAATTGAAGTTGAAACTATGAACGACTGAATTTCAATTCTATAATCTGAAGGGAACATTTTCACAATAAGATTTAAAAGTGTTATTACTTTATTCCTAGTCATTACGACAATGTACACTATTGAAAATATACTTGAAATCTAATTAATCTTTCACAGTGTACATAAAAAAATTGGTCTTAGAAAAAATAGCTAATTGAATTCCAAGAATCATTGAATAGATGTTTCGTCCTAATATAGTGTTCTTCAGCATTGGAGATCCACAACTCAAACATGACGTCAATTCACTACCTATTCACAATTAGAGATAAAGAGGATTTTACTGCTGTTTATTTTAAACAAAATTGACTAAAATAGTTGTTTGACTAATATCATTGAAAAGATTGAAATCATCTGTTCTCTTTTTGTCATAAATTACTTGAATCTAATCAGACATTTATTTCAATAGTTGAAATCATGAGTCAATTGAAGCTAGACCATCATCAAAAACCCTGGAAGCACTGGACGATCTCTTCGTCCTATTGTGGGATTCCTCAACAGTACTCATTCAAATTAAATTACTATAATATCCACGAAAACCTCTTCTGATACTAATCAAAATATGCTCACTAGCGATTGGATTTAGGTGTTTCCTGGAGTTCTAGTGAGAAGTAGTGACTAGTGGAGTTCGACCGGTTTGTCTGTGAGATAGTAACTGACTGAAGACAATGGTGGATGTGTCTCTCAATTTTGTGGATTAGTTGAAGTTAGACATTAGTACCGTCGAATGAGTGCTCAGTGGTTTAATGGTTGTGTTCGCGCATGCGACCAAAGGCCATAGGTTCAAATCTCTCGAGTCAGGATCATGGCTGCTCACTACTAAGGAGTCCTACAATATAAGATAACGATCGTCCATTATTTCCAGGGTTTTCATAGTGGTCTAGTTTCAATTGACTCATGATCTCAACTATTGAAATTACTATAATATTCACAAACACCCCTTCAGATATTGAAACTGATTATATCATCTAGTTGTTTATCTATTTATCAATCTTTATATCTTCCTCCCGGTATTATTCATACTTCCTATCACTTTTTCTAACTCTCATGCATTTAGATACATAATGATAAGTAAAATAATCTATCAACAGTTGTTTTTTCTACGTTGCTACCTCACTACTACTACTACTACTACTACTACTACTACTACTACTACTACTACTACTACTACTACTACTACTACTACTACTACCAATACTACTATTATCATTATTACTAGTAGTATTATGAATGTGACAAGTTAATTATACTCTACATGGATGTTTTATTATATCATTATTACATAGTCAATTTATCATTTAAGCAAAATGGTTGTTAACTAAATGCTAATTTTTAAAATAAAAATAAAAATTTTCACACGCGAATAGAATCCCATTTTTTTTGTTCGTTTTTCTATTGATTAGGAAGGTGATTTTTTTGTTGGGGGGTGAAAAAAAGAAACCACTCTCTCTCTCTCCCTCCCCCCACTCCCCTTATCTAATGAAATTCGAATAATGTACAAATCATAATGAGGAATGCCAAAAAAAAAACAACAATGAATCAAGCCAATATGAACATGGTGATATAACTCAAAGTATTCTTAGTACAATAGTGTAGTTAGTATAGTTTCAACGAATAAAATAGAAGCAACCACTTGATAGATAGATTGGGTAGGTAGATAAATAATGTGTCTTTCACTTGAGTTCAAAGAGGTTGGTGGCGTTAAATAATAAAAAAAAGCGAACTATACCGATGAAGAAAAAGCATGAAACGTAATGCGGGTGTATAAAAAGAAGTCAACAAGACTTCATTCATTCAGTCATTCATTCATTGAAACAAATAATGGTACTTAGGGATTAGAGGACGATTGAATGAAATGACACATTTTAAAAAAAAAACAGTGAAAGAGAGAGAATGTTTTTTGAGAGAAAAAACTGTTTGAAAAAAAAGCAAATAAACTATGAGAAGAGAAAAGAAAGTAGACATCTAAGAGGGTACAGGAAGGGAGGGAGGGAGGGATGCAATCACATTGAAGATTAGGAAAAGTGATCTACTTGAATAGAAATGGTAAACGATTATTTATTATAAAGAGTAAAATAAATGATCGAATATACTTAATCATATTTAGTAATCTATGCAATAAGGCAAAACAAAACCATTTTTAAGTTAATGTATATGACCTGAGGCATAGTGAATCGGATAATGAATCCATATTTGAAGGGATTTCGTGGATAGTATAGTAATGTTTTAATAGGTGAAATCATGAGTCAATTAAAGCTAGATCACTATGGAAAATGTGGAAACACTAGGCGGCCGTTTCGTCCCATTATGGGACCCCTCAGCAATGAGCAGCAACGACCCCACGTCGCAAGAGTTGAACCCATGACCTATCAGCCTCGCGAGCGAATGCTTAACTTCTAGACCACTGAGCCGGTCGGAATCTAGTTGTGTTAATGTCTAACTTCAACTAATCTATGAGCGACACATTCACCATTGTCTTCAGTGAGTTTCTGTCTCAGTAAAGACCCAGTTGAACTCCACTGGTCACTACTTTTCACTAGAATTCGAGGAAATACCTCTTGGAGACCGTCATTAGTGAGCATATGTTGATGAATATAATCGTGATCTAGCTTCAATTGACTCATGATCTCAACTATTAAAAAGGATCGATATTTGTACATAAGAATATGAAGTTAGTTTAATCGTGAAATTATATTTTACATCACTGATTGACTTTAGTTAGACGATGTTGAATAGTTTTGTTTCATTCTACTGTGAAACTCCTTGTTGGTGTATATACACTACTTCTCAATAAACTGAATTCACAATATTCAAGTCTCATGACAATAGTGTTTAACCTACAGACCACTGAGTTGATATCTAGTTGTTCACATGTCTAAATCAATCAATTCCAGGTATTATACGATCATTATTTAATAAGAATGATGATAATTGTCTCATCTTTGACATAGTTGAACTCCTCTAATCAGAACTACATAATTGAATTACAGGGGATTCGCTTTCAAAGTTAGTCCCTAATAAACATATAATGAATGTTTAGTATATTGGTTTGTTCAGGTTACTAAATTCATGAAAAGTTTATACAGGGAATGTGAATTTAGAATTTAGTGAACATTGACAGGATACAACTAGTTTATTGTCCGACTGTATATTCAGGTTAGATATCTTATATTCTTTTCGTAGACTATAGTCTCCCATTAACAAACATAGAGTATGACGTGCTTTTTTAACATAGGAACAAGCGTTGAAGTAAGGGGGCTGTAATGAGTAGAAGTTTCACAGATTATGTCACTAGTTGATCTTATTTAGAACACCATAGAAACGCAAAGTGCACTGAATAGCTATTACATTTTAGTTTGCGATTTCTCAGAGACACTGCCCGCCCACTACACTACCACAAGGATAGTCAAACAGTTATCAACTATAGCCAATGGGAGGCAGTTCCACAAAATCATGAATTGATTGAAGTTAGATACTAACACCATTGGAAGCTGGCTTGGTGGTCTATCGGTCAAGTGTTCCTGTTCATAACTGAATATTCTGGGTTTAAATCTCTGTAGTGGTGTCGTGTTGAGAAATCCCATGTAAGGACGAAATAGTCTTCTAGTGTTCCCGGCTTTTCAATGGTAGTCTTACTAAAATTACTTCGTGATTTGACTTGTTAAAAGTTCTACAATCTCCATGAATCCCTCAATATTATGTAATTACCAGCAGATGTCATTTGTTATAGTCAGGATATAACCATAATTTAATGGATACCTTGATATATTGTGATACATAAGACAAGATTGAAGAAATGGTAACTCTTTGAACCAATTTACTGATTATTGGTGTATATATTCTCAACGTATAACTACTAAGTAACAAGATATTGACACCAAGAGTTCAACCTGATGGTTATCTGAGTGGATAACGAGTTGGATGTTCGAAAGTCAAAGTGTTGGGGTCGAGTTCCTGTGTAATCGATCGGTACACTCAGATGACGAGTCTCAGATATGATGAAATGCATGTCGTCTATTTGACTTCTAATCACTATCAAACTTCAATTCATTTTTATATCGTTTGTTTGAATCTTCCCATTGATGTTTAAAACCACAATTGATCAGTCTCTTTTGATATATATATATACATCCTGTGCGGACTATTTCAATATTACTTGAAGTCACTAGCATTATAAGCGTTTGAAGCCAATAGTACTAAGTTCGAGTCCCGGAGTGAACATCAACAATTTTACGATACAAGTTCCAAATAAGAACAAAACTTGTGTCCTGGATTCCACTAATAGCCAACATCCATCTCTGCTTATAACTCGGGTCCAGGGTTTCCTGTCGACTACCTCCAACCACAATCTAGTCTCAATATGTATTGCACGCAGTGTCGAGTCATCTAGACTGGTGGCCACATTGCAACATGATCGATAGCATTCGATCTGCACTAATAAGGACCAGACACACCTGACATTGATCGCCACTCAGTGATCAATCAATTGTGATTACATCTCAGCCCTACAGTAGGTCGGTTGCGGTTCGGATAGCTCAGTGGTACCGTCTCTGACTGTAAAGCTGGGTGACACGAGATCGAATCCGCCAGGGAGGACCAGTTCCCTCAAGATTACAGGTACACCTTGCTGACGAGTGCCAAGTAGCACGAAACCTGGGTCCAGGGTTTCCTGTCGACTGCCTCCAACCACCATCTACTATCAAAGTTTACTTAGAAAATTCGTTTTATATAAAACAATAAAATTAAAAGTAGGAATTTCCATGGACAAAAAAATTTTTTTTGAAAAATATACTCCACATGTGTATAAGTAAATAGACAGAGAGATAGTTACCTAACTGTTTTAAGCGGTGTGAATTAAGCCCTGATCATTAAAAAAAACAGAAAAAAATTATTACTGTTCGTGTGGCATATTTTTTCTCATCCATCCAATTGTCATAGTAACCAATCTAGAATGAGAATGAGCATGTAAATAAAATGTATGTGTTTTCAGGGGAGGGGGGAGGAGGATAAGTGATGTGAAGGGAAGTAGATATTTCCTTTCTGTTTCTCGCTAACATGAGTTTATGTCGCTTTTGTTAGATTACGTGGTGTGTGTGTGTGTATGTATGTGTATGTGTATGTGTATAAACATTTGTATGTGCATAAATGCATATGGTTATGTGTACATATGTAATATTTGTTGTTTGTTTGCATAGGGTAAGTAAACTGTCAATTATTTATGTATATCTAGAGATTATTTAATCGAATAATCTTACTCTCCATTTAATGTAGAGTTTAATTGAGAAGATTTATGAAACATTATGATAATAAATTCATGATTATTATTATTGTCTTTATTGATTAACAGTTGATTTATAATCTTCATTTAATGAGTAGTAATCTTAAAATGGATTCAATTCCTGGTTGAAAATTAGTGGATGGGACTCAGTCAGTCAGTCAGTTAGTCAGTCAGATACAACGTAGGACCAGGCACATATATGCATCGGTCCAACTTGCCATACAACAAGATGAACACCGGATTCATAGCAGTGGTTAAGTCAATGGTGTTAATATGTATAAGAAAGATTGCATATAAGGATGTAGTAAAGGAAGAAAGAATTAGTTCGTAGAAAGAAAGATATGAAGTGATTTTAATCTCTTAGTTTAAGGGAAGACAGAGAGTGTATACACCGACGCCATTGTGATCGATTCTGAGCCATGTCACCAAGAGTCTCTAACCATTGGTTACGATAGTCACGCGGACCCCAACCAAGTAGTCTGCATCTCCCAACATGGCTCAAACTAGAAGTTAATGACTTCAAGGACTGATGCCACGTTTTGGTTTGGTCACCCCTAACTTTCTTTCAACCATTTCCAACACCGGTTAGCATTGCACATCGTGGTAATCGGTGTTCAGGCATACTCAACACGTGTCCCAACCATCTCAGTCTTATATTAAGACAAAACGGTTATCTAATGTTTCTAGGTTTTCAACGATTGTCGAACTTAAATTGATTAGTGATATTAATAATATGAAACAATTTGAGGTAGTCAACAGGAAAGTTTATGGATAATTTTAAAGAAATCGATGATGGTTGTATAGTTCCGATTTGTGTCATCCAACTTCACAATCTGAGACGGTGTCATTGAGTTATATTATTTAATCGATAGAATTCGATCAGTTATGAAGACTTAGACAAACATGATCCTTTTTGTATAGTACCCTCTTTGAGCTGCAGAATTGTTCTTCTGGGTAACATCATAAGTGCTTAATTCAAGTAGAAATATTTGGTAATTATCGAATTCAGATTCAGTAGTGAAATGACTAAGTTATATCTAAAATGCGAGAGATCTATCGGTCCAAGTTACCATACTTCATTAGCACAATAAGATGAACACCAAATTGAAACAAACAGTTACTTCTAGTGCTTCCAGGATGTTTAATGATTCTTTAGATTAGATTGACTGAATCTTCATAAATCCCTAAAACTGATAACCATTAGTGATTACAAAATCTGGTTTCCTATCGGTTATTATTACTGAAGATGATGGTGGATGTGTCGCTCAATTTCGTGGGTAAATCATTCGATTTATGTGAGGGCTAGGATACTGCTCGGGTGTCCAAACGGAATCAGGGGTTCACACCGAAAGCGTTTAACCCGAAGTTCTATTCCATAAGGCAGTGGAGGAACGTAAAAAGATGCAGTCCCATGGTAGCCGATGATCAATAATTGGTTCAAATGCCATTTGTTCCTTTGGGATCATGTAGCCCAGGTGCGATATTGGTTTAATATCAGGGTTTCTCAACTCCGCTATGTAAATCCTCCATATCTACTAGCCCGATTAAGACGTCGGACATTTACTTCTAGTCCTCTCAAGTTCGTAAACAACACCCCCACCACGAGAGTGTAGTGGGTAGGACTTCCCTAGCAGTGGCCATGTGAAAGCATTTAGAGAGGGGGAGTTGACTCTTCCCACTCTCGACCGTACCAGGGCATTTTGGGGCAAACCGGTAACCATTAACGATTCTAAAATCTGGTTTCCCGTTGATTATTATTAGTTTAGAAAACGTATCTATCTATTTTAAGAAAAATCATTTTTAATTGTATTAACCATATTGTTTTCAATTTATTTATTATTTAGCTGTTCAACGTGCACGAGCTAATACACAAACTTATTTATGTTCAACAACACCATATTCATCTTATCCAGTTATTGCAGCTGCAGCAGTTGCTGCCGCTGCTACCGCTTATCTTCATGGAACAGTAACTAATCCTATTCCTCCTACCCTTACTCCTACTACTCCTATTAATAATACTACTAATGATACTACTAACAATTTTATATTAAATTCTACATTCACTGATCATTACAATAGATCAAATCCAATCAATTTATCAAATGTATATATCCCAACAACTAGTCAATATATGACCACTTTAAATGATAATATGAATCATTTACCTCAACCATATTATGAA
Source organism: Schistosoma bovis (assembly GCA_944470425.2). Taxonomy (NCBI): domain Eukaryota; kingdom Metazoa; phylum Platyhelminthes; class Trematoda; order Strigeidida; family Schistosomatidae; genus Schistosoma; species Schistosoma bovis. The sequence continues at coordinate 16,680,129 of OX103959.1, read as the reverse complement.
CCATACGAGAATACATTGAATACATCCAATATACACTATTCAAAACTATATAATCAGCCTATTTATACAAGAAGATCTATATCAACTCATTCAATGAATAAACCAATAGAGAATATCGCTACATCTTATTTACCATTTCATAGTAATACGAGTAGTAATAATGCGTCATCCATGTTAACCTACGATGACCAACCATCCACATTACATCATCATCATCATAATCATTATGCAACACGTTTAAATCTACCACAAAAATCATCGTATGGTTATTATCATCATGATCATGATCATGATCATCATTCAATATCATCATGTTCAACTCCAATTACAATAACTACACCAATTATGACAAATTTTAATCATATAAATATGAATTGTATTCATCAATATCATACTACTAACAATACTACTACTACTACTACTACTACTACTACCACTACTATTACTATGACTACTACTACCACTACTAATACTACTAATACTACTACTAACAATAATAGTAGTAATCGTATAAGATGTGATTTAAATCAAGAATCCAATTCATTTAGACAACCAGATTCATCATCATCATCGACAACAACATTAGCATCATTCACATCAACTATACATCGTCAAACTATTCATTCATTTATCATAGATATAAAAAAAACATTAGAAGAATGGATACTTATAAAAGATATAACCTATTCAATAGATACTACTACTAATACTACTATTACTACTACTACTACTTATTCAAATTATAATTATCATATAGAATTAATGAGATTATGGTCAAATAAATTATTAAAACAAATCTCAATTATTTTAAATAAATTACATTCATTTAAACAAGTGTGGATTCAATGTTTCAAGAATATGGCGGGAACTTCCAATCCATTTCATAATGATCATGAAGAAGAAGACGACGATGACAACGTCGACGACGACGATGAAGAAGAAGACTATTTATGGATAAATGAATTAATTTCACAAATAGAACTGTATGAATTACAAGAATATGAAGTGAAAACATCAATTCAATTAAAAAGTATTACACCAATACCTGATACAACTCAAATTATTATATGTGAATTAATAGATAAAGAATGTGAATTATTATTGAAACAATCATTGCCAACACTTAGTTTAATGCATATTTGTCAAGTAAGTAAAGTGTAAATGAACATAGATATTAACATCATTGAATGATAATTAGGTGGTTGTCTATGGGTTAAGCGTTTAAATGCGAGAACGAAGGTTTTGGGTTCGAACCCCCTACGGGGGATTATGGATACGTGCCACTGAGGAGCCCCATGCCGAGATGAAAAGACAATTCAGATTTTTAATGGTGATCTAGTTAAGTAGTCTATAGGTTAAGCGCCTACATTTGACACCGGAGGTTCTGGGTTCGAGTCTCGTACGGGACTGAGGAGTCGCGTATAGTTCTTTCAGGTTTTCAATGATGATCTAGCTTAGATCGACTCGTTATTTTACCTGTGTAAAAAACTCTTGTAATGAATTATTATTATTATTAACTGGAAAACTGTTCCAAGTCAGAAATCATTACGTTGTCTTAGACTGAGACTCCTAAGTAGTGAGCTGACAATACTTAATCTGGTTTTGAATGTAGAACATTAGGATCCCACAGTGAAAGCTTGATCTTTAGATTGCTAACTATTTCATTTAATGGTTAACATTTCTAATTTCATATTATTGAACAACCATCATTTATGAACACATAACATTGATCGCACGTCCTAGATGGTAGAACTTCATCATTCATTGGGCTTTTCACTAGGAGCAGTTAGTTACTGTCAGGCAATAAATGAGTTCTCTTTTTGTATGTAGTAAACGAGGTGTTGAAAATTGGGAGATTTTGTAGTTTTCACATCGTAAAAAATGTAGAAAAATGAGCCGTTTTTTAAGGATAAAAAACATTTTAGACCATTCACAGGGGAGGAGAACCACTGGACAGTTAAGTAATCTGAATATATACCATACTTATCATGATATATATAGACCATCTAAGGTTGTAAATGGTCATTACTAAGGGAATCTCGAATAAAATATGAACTAGTTACTAGATATTCTCTAGTTATCAAGAGGTTTTACAATTATTAATGGCGAGAATCATTTCTATGTTTTTCTTCTCTTATTCAGATGTGTTTAGTATAAGGTACGTTCATAAATTAGTTGAGTACTATGTGTAAACCGTAGAGTTTAAATCAATCTATGAGGCTAATAGCGTGGTGGACGTCAACACACGAGTGGGGACAATCGAATATATTTGAATGCAAAATTACAGAACAGCTTAGTAAAATCTGAGAACCATATAGTAAATACTTCATTTGCATTATGTTAATCAATCGCCTTAGACTTCATTGTTCTTTTGTTTCTGAACCAATCATTCTCTGTTTTCATCCTCTTTCCTTCGATTGTTTTAACCTTCACACGTTTCGTCCTATTTAAAACCCATCAGCTGGATGTACCTGAATCCCAGTGCTAATATTTACACATTGAAATGAAAGGCAGTCCATCTAAAGAGTCCTATAATAGAATGAAACACTTGTCTTAGATTTCATTTCTTACCATTATCTAATTTTACTAAATATCAATTAAATTCAATTTTCTTTTATTAGTTACCTCCAGTCATTTAAAGATTCATTACATACTTACTTACGCCCATCACTCCCAATGGAGAATAGGCTGCTGACCAGCATTCTCCAACCCACTCTGTCATGAGCCTTCCTTTCTAGTTTTATTCAGTTGTTGTTCATTCTTCTCATGTCTGTTTCCATTTCTCAGCATAATGTATTCTTTAGACTTCTTCTTCTTTGGCCTTGAGGATCCCAAGCAAAAGAGATGGAAAAGGCGGCGACTATAGGGAACACAAGACAGCTTTACAGACTAATAAAAGAAACTGCAATTAATAAGTCAAGTAAGAGATTATATCAGAAAAAGACGATACTCTCATCTGCTCTCAGTCCAGACGTTTAAAACGATGGGCGGAACATTTCAGAGAACAGTTCAACTGGCCTTCAGCTACTCTACAACTACCCTCCATTCCCAGACAGTGTGAATGGAACATTGAAGTAGGTCCCCCAACTCTAGCTGAAGTTCAAAAGGCTATAGTTAATCTGAAGCGAGGAAGGGCAGCTGGTCCAGATGGACTGGCTCCACAGGTCTTTAAGGATGGTGGTCCAATTTTAGCGATTAGGTTGACTACTATTTTAGCTAAGATCTGAGGGTTAGACGTTATCCCATCTAACTGGTCACAATCACTTATCGTCCCAATATATAAGAAAGGGTCAAAATCATCCTGTGACAACCACAGAGGGATTAGTTTAACAAATATAGTATTCAAAATACTAGCCTCGATAATTATCAGACGCCTAACTAAGACTCGTGAACTGCAAGCACGAGAGAACCAAGCTGGCTTTAGACCTGGTCGTGGCTGCATCGACCACATATTCACCATTCGTCAGATTCTAGAGCATAGGCATACTTATCGGCGTCCGACAATGGTGGTATTTCTTGACTTAAAAGCAGCATTTGACTCGGTAGACCGCGAGATTCTGTATCAGTGTCTATCATTAAAAGGCGTGCCCCAGAAGTACATAAACCTTGTGAAGGCTCTTTACTCGAACACTACCAGTCGAGTCAGAGCTTATGGCGAACTGTCATCTACTTTTGCAACCACAAGTGGTGTCCGTCAAGGCTGTCCATTTTCCCCATTTTTGTTTGACTTCATCATAGATCTACTGATGGAAATAACTTTCTCGTCGACTGAATTCTCGGGTATTGATCTCCATCCAGGAGGTCCACTTATCGACTTAGAATACGCAGATGACATAGTCCTGTTTGGTGAAGACGCTGACAAAATGCAGAGTCTCTTGGTAGCACTAAGCAATAATGCCAGAATGTTTGGAATGCGCTTCTCTCCCTCTAAATGCAAGTTGTTGCTTCAGGACTGGTCTGCGTCAACGCCTGAACTAAGGACAGGGAGTGAAGTAGTCGAACGCGTTGGCAACTTCACTTATCTTGGAAGTCTGATCAGCCCTAATGGGTTGGTGTCTGACGAAATCTCAGCATGGATTCGAAAAGCTCGTTTGGCTTTTGCCAACTAACGTCACCTTTGGCGAAGGCGAAATATCCGTCTATCAATAAAAGGACGAGTATACTGCGCGGCAGTCCGTTGTGTTTTACTTTACGGCAGCGAAACATGGCCCTTAAGAGTAGAAGACACTCGTAAGCTACTAGTATTTGACCACGGGTGCCTTAGAAATATTGCTGGCGTCTGCTGGGATCACCGGGTAAGTAATAGTGAGGTTAGACGCAGGGTATTAGGGAATGATGGTAAATCAGTTGATGAGTTTGTTAATCTTCATCGACTGAGATGGTTGGGTCACGTGTTACGTATGCCCGAATACCGATTACGACGACGTGCAATGCTAACCGGTGTTGGGGATGGTTGAAAGAAAGTTAGGGGTGACCAAACCAAAACGTGGCATCAGTGCTTGAAGACACCAACTTCTAGTTTGAGCCATGTTGGGAGATGCAGACTACTTGGTTGGGGTCCGCGTGACTATCGTAACCAATGGTTAGAGACTCTTGGTGACATGGCTCAGAATCGATCACAATGGCGTCGGTGTATACACTCTTTGTCTTCCCTTAAACTATGAGATTAAAATCGCTTCATATCTTTCTTTCTACGAACCAATTCTTTCTTCTTGTACTATATCTCTATATGCGATCTTTCTCTTATATATTACCACCTTTGACCTAACCACTGCTATGAATCCGGTGTTCATCTTGTTGTGCTGATGCGGTATGGCAAGTTGGACCGATTCACATATGTGCCTGGTCCTACGTTGTAGCTGACTGACTGACTGACAAATGAGGGCTTTTTTTGTGATGCAGATGGGTGCTTCCATCAATGTGTGACCTATCCGCTTTCAACACTTCTTCCTGATTTATTCCTCCGCTGGGATCTGCTTTGTTCTCTCTCATAGTAGGTTGTTGTTGATAGTGTCTGGTTAACGGATCAGAAGTATTTTGCATAGACAGCTGTTAATAAACACTTGTATCTTCTGGATGATGGCTTTCGTAGTTCTCCAGGTTTCCACTTCATTCAGTAGAACTGTTTTGATATTTGTATTGAAAATTCTGACTTCAATGTTGGTTAACAGTTGCTTTGAGATCCAGACGTTCTTCAGTTTTATATGCTGCTTTTGCTTTGTCGATTCGCGTCTTCACATCTGCATCAGAGTCACCGTATTCATCAGTCATGCTGTCCAGACAAGTAAAGGTTTTTACATCTTCTCCGTCAATTGTGACTGGATTGGTGCATGCTGTGTTGTATCGAAGAATGTTGCATTTCTCTTTGTGTATGTCGAGACCTACCGCTGCTGAGGTTTCCGTTACACTGGTCGTCTGTTCCTGTATTTGTTGTTGCGTGTGCGATAGAAAAGCCGGACCATCTGTGAAGTCTAGATCATCCAGCTTCACCTTAACTGTCCACTGCACCTCGTGCTCCCCCCAGATGTTGACCTCTTTACGATCCAGTCGATCACCAGGGGGAAGAGAAAGGGTGAGAGTAAGCAACCTTGTCTTGTCTGTCAGCTGTCCTCCATGTACGATTTTGCAGTTTAATCTACCATACGAATTCTGTATGATATTGACTATCTTCTGAGGCACGCCGTGCTGTCGAAGAAGCTTCCATAGTATTGTCCTATACAGGTTATGAAATGCTTTCATAATGGTATGTACATCAAGGACGCACTACTTAACCATTAAAATGGGGGTTTGTTGAGATTGTAGTGATTTTAATAATTGAATTCATGAATTGATGTAAACTAGACCACCAGTAAAAACCTGGAAGTACTTGACGACCATTTCATCCTAATATGGAACACCTTAACATTGCGTATCCACGAACCCGCACACAGGACTCTAACCGAAGGTCCTGGATTCGAGTCTTATACTAGGACAAAACAGTCATCCAGTGCTTCTAGGTTTTTAATGGTAACCTAGCTTACATTAATTTATGAATTTGACTACTAAAATATTTCACTGATTGAAATCATGAGTCAGTTGAAGCTAGACCACCATGGAAAACCTGGAAGCACTGGACGACCGTTTCGTTCTGTTGTGGGACTCTTCGGCAGTGCGCACTCACGATCCCACACCCCGTGAGACTCGAACCCAGGACCTAGCAGTTTCGTGCTAGGCTCTTAACCAACTAGACCACTGAGTCGGCAGCCAACGGTGTTAATGTCTAACTTCAACCAATCCACAAATTTGCGCCACCATACACTGCTAAGGAGTCTCTGTTATAACGTGAAAAATATTGCTGCGGATTAAGGGATAGCGAATTATTGATCGGACCAAAGACGCGCAAACACGTAGAACGACCTAGGGTTCTGATTGGTCTCGCTTCCCTGTCTAACCCAGCCAGTTGAGTCCAGAACACAAGTTTCAGCCTCGGATATATGAATCATTATATTTCAAGCATACTTTGTTTATATACCAGTCAAGCAGTCCACAACGTACCATAAAATAGAAGATAACATTGTACAATAATGGCCAGTAGAAAAATAACACGTTAAATAAATATTGACCAATAAGATGATATTATTTCATGTCCAAGGATATCATTAGGCTTAACAGGATAATTTCTGGGATATTTCCGTGAATATCCCAACACCTCCCTTTTTTGGAGATCCGGAGTTGATGTCCGGATTTTTAATTTTTTCTCGCGTCTATCCTCCCCCTCGAAATAATGTTGGGTCTTCATAAATCCAAATTACAATTAATTTGATTGTATTTAAAACATATTGCACAGGGAATGCAGTAAAATCGATCAGATATTGAGGATAAACGCCATCCAATTCGAAATCATCCGAGTTCAAATCTTCTGAGATATTGTTGTCAAATTTATAAGGAGCATCATTAGTAGATAATGGATGATTATGGTAATCCGCGTCCAACAAAACTGTGCCAGGTTCTTGATTATTAGTTGATGCGTGAAACACATTTTCTGGCAAAACAATGAGATCTTCTCGTGAGCTGGATATGTTACTGTCTGCACATGCTGTTTCGGGGTTGACGGAGTTTGACTCCATTACCGGGCATGTTTCTGAAATAGAAAGTACTGGACCACTGGGCGCATGATGGATGACTGTTTCGTTTGAAGTACAGTTCATCGAGGATTCATGGAGGCTGCTGTCATTTTCCAGCTCACTGTGTATTTCAGATATCAATCCATCCACTTCCGTCGCGTCTTCATAGCATGAGTGATTTAGCAGCTGCGTGCGGAATTTGACTAATAACTCCAAATGTCGTTCATAGAGCAGCTGTAATCGATCGGAAGGAAGAGTCATTTTTTCGAATCAGCACCTGTGATGAAAATTACTGTATGACTAATGACCAATGTCGTTGAAGGACACTGACGACAATCTGGATGCTGATTGGTTGGATAATTAGACTGGATTTCGTCCAATTATAGAATGACTTTGGATTGTATTTTTTCTTCACCCCGTCGCCAATTGTTATAACGTGAAAATAATGCTGATTAAGGGATAGCGAATTATTGATCGGACCAAAGACGCGCAAACACGTAGAACGACCTAGGGTTCTGATTGGTATCGCTTCCCTGTCTAACCCAGCCAGTTGAGTCCAGAACACAAGTTTCAGCCTCGGATATATGAATCATTATATTTCAAGCATACTTTGTTTATATACCAGTCAAGCAGTCCACAACGTACCATAAAATAGAAGATAACATTGTACAATAATGGCCAGTAGAAAAATAACACGTTAAATAAATATTGACCAATAAGATGATATTATTTCATGTCCAAGGATATCATTAGGCTTAACAGGATAATTTCTGGGATATTTCCCTGAATATCCCAACAGTCTCATACTAGGACGAAACAGCCGTCCAGTTCTCCAAGGTTTTCTATGGCGGTCTAGCTTCAATTGACTCATGATCTCAACCACTGAAATGTCTAAAATCTCTACAAAACCCCCTTCTGATATTAAAATATTTATCAGTTCATCTTTATTATAATCATCATCATTATCATAAATCTGAAACACTATGACAGGATCAAGGATATTTAAAAGAAAATTTCAATTTAATAGATTCAACAAAACATTTCACATATCAACAAGGCTTGGCAACAAATTACTGTTTGTTCTTGTTGTTGTTGTTGTTAACAGTAAACATTTCCATAGATTTCGCATTTTTTTCTTGAATGATAAAATTTATTTTATTTTTGGTAGTAAAACAGAGAAAAAAAGCAAAGAATCATATCTACATATTGTAGTTATTAAGTGATAATGATTACAGGGGATGGTGATGTAGCTGGTGGTGGTGGTGGTGGTGGTGGTGGAGGAGAGAAACAGCATCTTAGGAATTATAGTTTTGATTAGTAAACAAATTATGTTCAATACACGTGAATATTCAATATGTAAACATGTATGTATCTTTTAATGTATGTGTGTGTAGGGGGTGTGTGTGAGAGTGTCAGTGTGTGTATATGTGTGTGTGGTTACCATGACATCATTGGTTAATATTTAAACCAAAAGAAAACATCTGGTATAAGATTCATTCATTGACTTTGAAATCACCTATTTACTATGGATGAATTTATTTTTATGATACACAAAAATGTGTTTCATTGTTTAATTAGATTGAATGAAGATTTATTTAATTGATTTCAAGTATTGTTTATTTATGGTTCATTTTTTTTGAGTAACTATGTATTCAATCGATTATGATGATGATGATGATGATGATTTGGGATATGAATCAATAAAAGTTCCCATGACATCGTTCCTTTTTTTAAAAGAAATTTAGCGTTTTCTAATGGGTTAGTTTTCTATGGGATGGGGTCACTAATCTCATGTCCAACCTTCCTCTTTTATCCGAGGTTGAGACTGTCAGTAGCCTCAGAGGAGATCTAGGTGGAGTTTTATATATATATATATATATACCAGTAAGGTTATTAATCTTGCAGCTCAACACTTCTCTTTTATAAGGGTTTGAGGTTTATTATAGTTTTGTAGTGAATATGAATAGAAAAATTGTTTATCGCATTGAGTAATGAAATCAAAATGGTTGATACACTTCTTGTTTCAATCCTCCGCCCGAAATTTCTAGTGTACAAGATCTAGCCGAATATTTACTTACTTATTTACTTGAGCCTGTTACCCGCAATGGAGTATAGGCCACCGATCAGCATTCTTCAACCCATTCTGTCCTGCGTCTTCCTTTCTTGTTCTATCCAATTGTTGTTCATTTTTCTCATGTCTGACTTCATTTCTCGGCGTAATGTATTCATTGGTTTTCCTCTTCACTTTTGGCCTTGAGGATTCCAAGTGAGGGATTGTCTTGTGTGCTTTCCTCAATGTGTATCCTACCCGCTTCCAGTGCTTCTTCCTCCTCTGGGATTGGGTTTGTTCTCTCAGCTATAATGCCAAAACTTTATTTATCTAAATGGATGAATGGATTTCGCGCCTTTTTATCTTATACCTGATCAGTTCATCCATAAATGATAGTCTCACCTCATTCAATTGTTATTCATTAACATTAGATTTTGAGTTTCAAAATTATCTCGTGCTATTCTACAAGTACCAAATACCGCTGATACTGTTAGTAATTCCAGTAATACTATGATATATTGTCTTGATGATTTCGTAGTTTACTTTGTTGATGTGGTGTAGATACTTGGACTAATGCACATACATTTTAAGTCCTTCATGTTATTTACAACTGAATATCAGATTCACCTATAAATACTTTGATAATTACTGCTTCATACAAATTAATCTGTAATTGTTTTGTTTTCCTAATTACGTCTATATTCTAGTCAATTCATAATTATCAAAGTGAAGAGATTATAATTGAACAGATTAAATCTTTAATCTACTCCATTCGTCGTCATCCTTCTCCTCCCTCTCATCATCATCACCATCATCCACCTCCTCCTCACCATCATCATCTTCAACAACAACAACAACAACAACAACAACGGCAACGACGACAACAACAACATGATACTTCCAAATATTACAAACCATCACCTATCACATCAAGTCAGTTAACTAGTAACCGATCCATTACCAATTTTGATATAAGTCAAATTGAAACTGGTCTAGAACAGAAGTCAACTGATACAAATGAATTATGGAGTAGTAGTAGTAGTAGAAGTAATCATAGTGGTAGTTCAAACTGGAGTAATAATAATAATAATTACATAATTCATAATAAAAATAATAATCATAGCAATTTGTTACTACTAATTAGTAGTATAAGAAGACATAATATCGATTCATTTGAATGGGGATGTATGCGATGTTTCATTCTGTTAAATTCAAGTAAGTTAACTATATAAGTGTTTGTTTATAATTTTGTTTTAACATTTTTGTGAATAAATCAATATTTAGAGATAGTCATGACAACTATGAAACTGGAGATTGATTTCAATAGGATAGGATGATGATAGTTATGTAATCAATTATACATTGTGGATCAGTAATCAGTTAGATGGTGGTTGGAGGTAGTCGACAGGAAACCCTGAACCCGGGTTTCGTGCTACTTTGCACTCGTCAACAAGGTGTACCTGTAATCTTGAAGGAACTGGTGCTCCCTGGCGGATTCGATCTCATGTCACCCATCTTCACAGTCAGAGACGTTACCACTGAGCTATCCGGGCCGCGACCAACCTACTGTGGTACTGAGATGGGTCCAGAGTTTCTTGTCGACTACCTCCAACCACCATCTAATCTCAATATATAATGCACGCAGTGTCGAGTCATCTAGACTGGTGGCCACATTGCAACATGGTCGATAGCATTCGATCTGCACTAACTAAGGACTTGACACACATGACATTGATCACCAGCCAGTGACCAATCAATTGTGATCATTAATCAGTGCTTGAAGTCATTAACTTTTAGTCTTAGCTATGTGGCAGATATAGACTACTTGGTTGGGGTACATGTGACTATCGTAACCAATGGTTGAGAACTTTGGATGACCTGGTTCAGAATCGATCATAATGGCGTAGGTGTATATACTCTCTGTTTCCCCTTAAACTATGAGATTAAAACTGCTTTATATCTTTATTTCTATCAACTAATTCTTTCTTCCTGTATTATATTCTTATACACAACCCTTCTTTAATATATTACTACCATTAAAGTTACTACTTCTATGAATTCGATGTTCATCTTGCTGTTTTTATGAGGTATGGCAACTTGGACCGATGCATGTATATGCCTGATCCTTCGTTATAGCTGACTGTTTGACTGACTACGCTTGTTATCCCTCATGAAAAAGCATAGGCCACTCATAAGCATTCTAACTAATTATCACTGGTGAAAATAATCTAATATCAGATTTAGTTACCCTTTAATAATCCCACTTTCATCTTTCAAATTGAAGAATTCTTCTCTAACTAAAGTCATTTCATGAGATAAACATTAAGTGGACAATATAATTCAGAAACTCTGAATAAAAGGTCTTAAGAATGAGAAAAGGAATGTTAAAGAAGCGAGTTGAAATGAGCTAACAAAATACTTTACTGGAATATCGTTGTTATGTCCTTAAAGCTTGAGAATATATCATGTAACTGAATCTCCAATTAGAACACCGACTTATTGACCAGGCCAATGATTCATAAACCAGTACGAACAGCCTAGAATCAACTTTGAGTTCTTATTGGTCCTCCGAGATAATAGCTCCTTGTCTAACCCAGCCAGTTTAGAGAAGAACACTAATATCAGCCTCCGCTTTAAGAATCACATATTTCAGACATACTTGGTTTATATATAAACCAAACCAGACTGCATCATACCATAAAGTAGGAAATAACAATTATACAAGATCAAGACAAAAAATGGCTGTGACTGTGAGACTTAATTACTCACTTACTGGCACCTGTTACACCCAATGGAGCATAGGCCGCCGATCAGCATTTTGAAAGACTATTACTAATAAAATGGGAATAACTTTAGAATTGTAAATCATATCGCAGTAGCTAATAGGTCAAACGGAAGTTTATAATAAAAGGAATATGAATATACAGAAAATCTGGTTATTTAATAGTTATCCAATAGAAATATATGTATTAATAGTCCATAAATAGATCCTAACAGTTACCATTCAGTTTAGGGGTTGTGGAGATTATTAAGTTTTGGATTGAGATCAGCAGTGCTGAGGAGTACCACAATAGGACGAAACGGCTCTCCAGTGCTTCCAGGTTTTCGATGGTGGTCTAACATCAATCGGTTCATGATCTCAATCAAAAGGTTATCATTCACTCATTCTTCGTCTGGATATAGCAAATGTCCTCTCCAAATCAAATCTCATAGAAAACTACCAATTAATGTTGATCACATTCTTTCTGAGAACCTTCAAGTTTATTCACTTTTTCTATATATATGGATGCGCACTGCTGAGTAGTCTCATACTAGGACGAAACGGCTGTCCAGTGCTTTCAGGTTATCCATGGTGGTCTAACTTCATTTGACTCATGAATCCAACTATAAATATATACATTCAATTGGTATTGTTTATTTGAACCTCCACACTAATATTTAGGACTACAATTGATCAGTCTCTTTACCAAGTGAATTTAAACTTCACCACATTTCACAAGCAAGTGGCTATTAGAACTCAGTTGCTAAGTGGATAATGCGATAGCATTTGAAGCGAACGGTACTGAATTCGAATCTCAGAGTGAACACCAAATCCGAGATATAGGTACATCCAGCTGACGAGTCCCGAATAGGACGAATCGCACGTCCTGGATTTTACTACTAGCCACTATCCATTTTTGCATATAATATCATAAATGTTTCACAAATTATAATCTATATTAACTCACTGGTTTAGTGGATTCGATTTTGGAGTTTACAGAGCTGAACACCGGACTAGAATCTAAGTATGAACATCGAGATCCGGAGGGTGGTATGTATATCCAAGTAAAGTTTCAACTCGGAAAACGTTCGTACCTTGAATTCTTTGGCTAGCCATGATGTAAAAATATCCGAAGACTTGTAATATTATATTTAATATTGAGGCATTCATTCAAGATATACTTTTAATAACAATAACTGATCAGAATTCAGGAAAATACAAACGCTGATTACAATATTATTGATTTTATGGTTTACATCACGAAACAATCTTAGAAGACGATTGAAAGACATAAATTACTGTATAGCTATCTTATCCTATTTTGAGGTTATTCAGAAATGATCATTCACAAGCCCGCAAATAACCTGGTATGGCCGAGAGTGGGGAGAGTCTGCTCACCCTCTCGAAATACTCTCACATGGCCACGCGTATATAGCCTCTGACAGGGAGGTCCTATTTACTGCCTTCTCGTGGCGGAGGTGTTTATTACAAAATTGAGGGGACGAAAAGCGCATGTCCTGCGCTCTAACTGGGTTAGTGGACATGGAGAGTCCACTTAGAGGAGTTGAAAAACCCTCATTCCAAACAAATGGTGCACCTGGGCTCCAGTATCCTGAAGGAATAAATGGCGTAGGAATCAATCGTTGGTCGCCGGCTACCATAGGACTGCATCTCTTTACGATGCTCCACTGTCTTGTGGATCAGACCTTCAGATCGAAGGCTCGGCGTGTGGCCCCCTAAGAAAACCACCTGCTTCGGTTTGGGCAACCGGTCAGTATCACAGCCCTCACACAAATCAAATGAGGTCAGTGTGGCGCATATGTATTTGGTGCCCCTTTGTACCAATATTTGTGTTTAAATAAAATAAAAGCCCACAGGAATTCGAACCTAAGACCATTAGGTCCTACACCCAGTCATGATCATTAGAATTCAACAATATCGGATGTAAAGAAGTTGCCTATCAACAGTACTGAACGACAGCTTCACAATATTCAGGAGTTGACTGAAACCAGAATGATCAAATATTAGATAACGATTAAATGATTTAAAGATTAGATACGTTTACTGTAAGATCCTAACACCATAGTTTCGATGCATTGTAGGATTGTGTTGGGGACGATAGATCCCCAAAACTCATATTTTGTAATTTTATCTTATCGATTAACTTATCGATTAAATGTTTGAATGACTGTCGATTGATCAACTTATTGATTAATGTTTAAAAACATTTTACCATGACAATATCGATTATAAATATTTGTATAAATACGCTTGACTTGTGTGCCTGACCTGGTATCTGCTGGTTGCCTGTAGAATACACTTCTACGTCTTATCAAGACTTCTTGATCGAATTAGCTGAGTCGGGGACTACGGACCAGAATAGCCTATCGAATCTCTGAATCCTGATCCTACGTTCCGTTCCGAATAAGCCGAATCAGTAGTAGCATTCAAGCTTTAACGAACCTAACAGATTGTCGATGCAAAGTCTAATACTTAAACTAATACTTCTTGTTTCATGTTGTACATATTACATAAATTATCATTCAACTCACTTTCTTTTCTCTCATAACTTTCAGGACTCTTAAATGATTCTTATACTAAATCATTTGAATTATTAAAATATACAATTCATATGATGTTAATCAAGCATATAATTCATAAATTAAAACAACAATTACATCATAATAAACAAGTTACCATAGCAACAAACCATTGGATATTGACATATCGTTTAACTCAACGAATTTATAATCTTTTACAAATTTCTAATGAATTAATGAATATACAAATTTATCAAAATACTACTGATAAACATTTAAATTAGTAGTCAGTGAAATAAAGTTAAAAAAGAGGTTTTTATTGTGTAACTTTTCTTCTCTTTTTTTATTTTCTTCTTTTTTTATCAAAATTGTTTACTATATTACTTATATACTGATAAGTATATATCTATTTTTGTTAATAAATTACGTTTTGAGTAATGATTATCTTTGCTGTATAATGGTATTATACAAGATGTATTTTATGTATAAGGACATTTTAATCATTTACTTACTCTTGTTACCCCCAATGAAGCATAGGCCGCCGATCAGCATTCTCCAACCTATTCTGTCCTAAGCCTTCCTTTCTACTTTTGTTCAATTGTTGTTCATTCTTTTCAGGTCTGTCACCGTTTCTCGGTGTAATATGTTCTTTGGTTTTCCTCTTCTCATTTGGCCTTAAGAGTTTCAAGTGAGGGGTTGTCTTTTGTGCTTTCCTCAATGTGTGCCCTATCCACTTTCAGCGCTTCTTCCTCCGCTAGAATCTGGTTTGTACTCACTCGCACAGTAGTTTGTTATTGATAGTGTCTGACCAACGAATCTGAGGTATTTTGCGTAGAGTACTGTTATCTGGTCTTGGAACTGCCAATAGTCTCAGAGGCGCTCCAGGCGGAGTTACATTTTAATCTCTACTCTTTAGTAATAATGATAACCACATAATCCAAGAGGGGTTTTTGTGGATATTGTAGTAATGTTTAATAGTTGAATTCACTGATTCAGTGATCAAGAAGTTAAACGTTCGCGCTCGAGACTGGTAGGTCCTGGGTTCGAATCTTGTGAGACGGAATCGTGGATGCACACTGCTGAACAGTCTTACATTACGATGACAGGAACACATTATTCTCGATGAACAGTCTTTACTTGGCTTGAACACATCATGTACTTCTAACGTCCTCATAAATCTCATCGGGTTATGGACTGTCACTTGACGATTCATTATTCAAGATTACTTAGTTGAATATTGCACATGATCATCGCATCTACTTCAATTCTACTCATCTGATATGCGTTGTCTCACAAGGAATATTCTTTTGAAAAAAAACACTGCAATAGTGGTGCAACGCATCGGAATATTTCTGATGAACTCAGTTGTTTGTAGAAATTTCAATGATTATACTTTCTCTTCATCTATCACCTCATTATATTTAATTATTCAAATAATATGATATTGTCTATTGTGTCGTGGGTGTGATATGAAACTTTGTTAGAATAATGAATACCGCTTTCTAATTATGTGTTTATGTGACTGACAGTCATCTACATACACACAGAACAGAGATGAATGGAATTCTCATTTCACAAAACATTCCTGCTTTTGTGAAAAGCAAGTAAATTGAAAAACAAATATTTTGTCAGTCAATTCATAGTTAGTGTTGTTTCAGCTATGAATAAACACTGTAACCATTTACTATCTAAATTGAAGTGAGTTTAATGGTCATTCTCTTCTAGAATCAGTTTGTTTTCACGTACTCACTTTCTGAACCGATGGAACGTTCATTAGTAACCGTAATTCTATTCTATTAAGGCAGTCTATAACATGCTAACTCGGACTTTAAATTAGGACTGTAAGGCAGGTATTGTGTGGAAAAAAGAAAGGAAGAAATCATACAATAAAGGATATAGTTATTAGTTTTATTAACACTTTACTATCAGTATGCACTATCTGTTCTGATAAAACAGCTTTCCTCATTCCAACCTTGACTTCCATTCCTTCATTTGAACTTACTCCACCTTGATCAGTATCACAACTCATTGTTCTTTATTAGTGCATTCTCTCATCTGGAGCCACTGATCACATTTCACTGTGACGACAAGAGTTAGTATGAATTTGATCCAATAATTAATCATTCCTATGTCTTTTCCACTACAAAATGTTAAGCATTGTTTATCGTTCATATCCAAGTGCTTTGCTGCTCCTCGGTTTCTTATTTTCAGAACCTTACTCTTAAGGCATCAACTATGAAACTAATGACATTTGGAACGAGCTCGACGTACGCGTTTTTCCAACGTCATAGTTCACACCAAGTGCTCTACAAGTCCAATGTATAACAACTACAAACTGAAGAAGTTGCTTTGCATTAATGATTAGCACCACCAACATCCTAATACAATTATGCCGAGATTGGATCTGGTGTGTAACGTGGACGCCATGCCACTTTGGAAAATATTTCCAAGACTACTCAGTATATCTAAAGGAATGAACTGATCTTCACTTTTATAGATTATATTTATTGAACAACCCTGATTGAGATGCGTACTGTGAAACAATGAATACCGCTTTCTAATTATGTGTTTATGTAACTGACAGTCATCTACTCACACAGAACCGAGTTGAAAGGAAGTCTCATTTTACAAAACAGTCCTGCTTTTGTGAAAAGCAAGTAAATTGAAAACAAATATTTTGGCAGTCAATTCATAGTAAGTATTGCTTCAGCTATGAATAAACACTGTAACCATTTACTATCTAAATTGAAGTGAGTTTAATGGTCGTTTTCTCTTAGAATCATCATTATATGCAACCATATTCGCAGTATGGTGTTGTTAAGCTATTGACTGAAATCATGGGTCGATGAATATTAGCCTATCATTGGAAACGTAGAGCACTGGACCATTATCTAACATACATCGATTCTGATATCGTTGACAAACTTAACAATCCCCACATCCCTACCCTGATGATTATCATGTGCTCACTGTTAACTAGATCCTTCGGAGGATTCTCGGAGTTCTTGTGGGCAACTGTGACCAGTCGAGCTATTTCTTTCAGGCAGAGACAGGTATCCATCTCGGACAGTGGTGGGTGGTTGCACATCCCCGTGGATTTGTTGGAATTAGACACCGACATTATTGAATGCCGAATAGGTGGTCTAGAGGTTAAGCATTGGCGCGCCAGACCAAAGACCCTGTGTATGAATCCCGCATGCGAGATTTTGGATGCGTACTGCCGAAAAGTTTCTCACTAAGACGAAACAGTTATTCAGTGCCTCCAGGTTTTCAATAATAGTCTAATATTCATCAAAAAATATTCTCGATTCAAATAAAGTTCAAATTTTAGTGCCTTTTTTGACATCCAATTGAAACAGTTTGTTATTATCAGAATGGGCTTTGTGAAGATTTTTAGAAATTTCCCAAGTTGAAACCATGAGCCAATTGAAGCTAGACCACCATGGAAAACCTGGAAGCACTGGACGGACGTTTCTTCCTAGTTAGACATCAACACAGTTGGTTGCCGGCTCAGTGGTCTAATGGTTAAGTTCTCGCGCGCGAAGCCAGTAGGTCCTGGGTTCGTATCCCGCGGGGGCGGGTTCGTGGATGCGCACTGCTGAGGAGTCCAATACTAGGGCGAAACGGCCGTCAGCGCTTCCAGGTTTTTCATGGTGGTCTAGCTTCAATTGGCTGATGATTTCAACTTGTGAAACAGTTTGTGCCACGTTGATCTTAATCAAACAAGTCAAATTAATGCGTCACTGACAGCCCATTAACAGATTAATACACGTAACAAAGTGTTTGTTCGTGAACACGTGAGCATACATTTTGCACTACAAATAAACCAATCACTTATTTTAAAGTATTGCCAATCATATCCAAAAACATTTTCATCAAACGGAGGTCAGGCATTTCGACCAATGGTGGATAAATATCTGCCTATGTCCTTGATAGCTACAAAGATAATGGGTTCATCTAGCGAAATGATTGGTTAACAATGAAAAGATAATTTTATGAAATTAGATCTTTGCAATGGTTACATTGAATCATAGAATCAGAAAGAAACAAACATACATTTGAAAAATCTATATAAACCTGACAAGTTCTAGTAAAATTATTTCACTATTTTGAACGAGAAAATGAGGTGAGTGTTGACTGAACATACGAAGTTATTGTATGTACTATATGAATTTCCGTTTGATTCAACGTGATAACATTGTTTTGTTCATATCAACCATTTTAGATATACTTCTTTATCTGGTCTATTGATACCGGTTTATTTGGTCGTCATCGTGCTTTCCAAATTCTTCGTCTGTCAAGATATCTGCGAAGACCCTGGATTAGCGACATATGAAAATGTGACTTCGGAAAACGGTTCATACAAATATGTAAGTATACAGTCAGATTCTAATGCACATACACAGTCTTATCATTATTACTACTCTCGAAGAATACGTCACAATCAGCCGTATCCAGTTGTTAGTGACAATTTTAAAAAATTTAGTACCATTCAGGTGAGTTGACTACATTTTGTAATCGAATTACTTATTCTTATGTTTGCATCTTTTAAGAATGTTACATCGAAATTTTCGTTTAAATACTACGGTAATAACGCCAATAGATTTGAGATTCTTCGTGCTGGTAAGATAATTTTTTCTCTTTCACTTAAAATTGTTATTGAGTTTTGTTCATCACAATTCATTCCATGAATCAACTTTGCTAGAATTTCTTCAATGAATCAGTTTTATGCTTGGTCTCACATTCAAAACGTTTCTTTCGTGTTGAACTTATCAAACGTTCAATGTCTTCCAGTAAACTAATTACAGTTCATGAAATTCATTTTTGTCTCCAATTCATTTCAAACTATTTCACTCATTCACTATAGAATTTCAATTAAATTGTATGTTTTCATTAAATATAGGCACAATAAAAATATTCGGAGAAAAAGAAATCGGAACGATATATAATACTAATTCAGGCTTTTTTTTTGATGAATATGAGATGGTACATAACAGTGAGTTTTTTTATTATCCCATAATGTTTTCTTTTGTTTGTTCTCACATACTTGTTGAGCATAAATGGTTCAGTATTTAGCTTGATTATTGCATGAAAGCTAACCATTTCACAGTGATTATATTGTTTCTGTGATTTGGTACCACAACATGTGTTCACAGCACGTATTCATTATTGTCAAGTTAAAATATCAAATAAACACAGCGATTCACTACAAAATAAACACAAATCGATTCAGTAGAAATTATCAACCAAGCGATGTGATTGCTGAGTGAAAATGAACTGTTGTCCAGTTTATTTAAACAACAATGCGAAAGATGTCTCACCGACGCGATACGTCTTTCTAGATTAAATGAATCAAATTGATCGCATGTGTAACACTAAGCAATGTTGTTCAACAGGTCAGTTTGAGTCATTAACTTTATGAACTGTCAAATTATACTTGACGTCTTCCAACTCTTTTCTGACATTTAGTTGATTCATGAAAGTTAAATATCTCTTAGTCGCTATCTGTGGACGATTGGATGTTTAACACTATTTAGATTATCCTGTTTATAAAATAATGACATTAAAACCCGCGCCCTTCCTTACACAATCAATCAACGAATGATGAGTGTTCATTTAAATGTACCAGTTCACTTAAACCTCGGATGGAAGGAAGGAAGGAAGGAAGGATGGTGATTACTTGTCTGCCAATACATTTTTTGTTAGAATGTATATTTATTAGAAGAGGTAGATATTCATTATGCAGATATACAAATGTCTTTTTGATTTTCATTTATTTCAGATGATTTCATTGCTGTCAAATGGCATTTTAAGATGTTTTCTGGAGGTACATATAAGTGAACATTGAATGATCATTTGATATCATATGAAATCTTAACACTTAAAACTACTCATTGTGTTTGCTCAAATCTGCCTGTTCAGTTTGTGTAATTCAATTTTTCCCAATGACTGACAGAAGTAGGAATACATAACGCTTTTGCAAAATGAGGGTGGACTTGTACATGGAATCCATTGATTAATTAATCACAATGATAGAAAATATTGCCCAGAATTGTATACTTCTCGGGTTCCGAAGACTAAAGGGCTGACAGTCATTTTGAATAAATTGTGTTCGTATGTTTTGCATGAAGTCCACTTCATATTATTTATAACGAATTCAACGAAGGAAAACATTTGAGATATTACAGTATATGTTTGGTTAAATTAGATATTTTTTGTAAGTAGTCATATACACTGTCACACCTAACAGTAACAAGCTCATCATCATTCCCTAAGAATTTTAAATATCAATAGTCTTTTGTTTGCAGATTATATATTCAAGATAACTAATGTGATACATTCCAGTGGGAAGATATCTTTCTTTTATGAGGACGTAAGTTGTACAATTGAATGGAAATAAAATTTTGTTTC
The DNA here is from genome assembly GCA_944470425.2 of Schistosoma bovis. Lineage (NCBI taxonomy): Eukaryota > Metazoa > Platyhelminthes > Trematoda > Strigeidida > Schistosomatidae > Schistosoma > Schistosoma bovis. The sequence continues at coordinate 16,659,264 of OX103959.1, read as the reverse complement.
AAGTAATATAGCTTAATCCACTCTTTCTTGTGTATCGTGAATGTCAAATGTATCAAGATACATTGAATACGACAGAAAGAGATCAACTTTTGTAATGTGCAAACGGACTATGTGACACTATTATTAATCATTTAATGACACACACTTAAATGTACCACTTGCTGAAACAGTGAATAATTAAAAGTGAAGAGTCATCAAAAGAAACGATGTTGTCTCTTTGCGACAGATAAGGACAAACAGTGTACTTTAGAGTACAGCACGGAAACAGTCATATTATGACAGGATTTATTTCATCTTCTGGAGATAAGCTGTTCAGAAAGTACATTGCAGAATATTTAGAGGGATTTAGTGTTTAAACTGTTTATCGTTTCGCAGTGTCTATAGTTTTGAATATCAGTGTTTGATACTTCCAATACTTCTTTTCAGACTTCCACGCGACAAAAGCAAAGTCCAGTGAAGTTTTCAATTGCAGGTGTAATTCAGTGTGGAAAAACGTTGGAAGGTAACAACTATTTCTGGTATTTTGATGTAGAGTAACCATGTCGACAGTTTTCTGTTAACGCAATATTACTTTCCATTCGTACACGGTCATCTGCATGTCAACATAGTAAACTGCCGTTTTCGCTCATAGTGATCATTTATAACTATATTACAGTCTACAATGATTAGTTGATTTGAATGTAAGACAAATCGATTGAAGTGCAATTAAAGTGTTGAGGATAATCGTGAGGGATAAAGTCGAAATACTTTTCGTAAAATCACTGTCCGAAAATTACTGTAAACTGGATATTCAACGTCACTTATATGTTTACAATTCTTGAACGGAATTTTTGTAGTTACACTCGATAAAGAATCTTAGTGAAACCCAATAATGAAAATGTCTAATGTCCTTGAAACAAAGGAACACTGTATTGAAATCAAAGTACATGTGTTTTTAATTCAACAACGGTCATCCTTACCACTGTAACATATTCGATTTGAGTTGCTTTGATGAACTTTTAATGGTGCTGTTTCAGTATTTTGTGATAAATTACACAGACAATGAATTTCGTGATCCACATATCTGACGTTTACTTAACCCAATATTACGAGTGATGGAAACATGATGTGTGAATATCATTACAGTAAAACTGTGGATAGCTATTGGAGAATGCTTACACATACATTTAACGACGGACTGATCCAGACAGGGATATATGAACAACAATGTTTGACAGACCATATATCTACTGATTCATTTACTTGCTCACCCGCTCATTCACTCACAGAACAAACAGTCCCAGTTGTAGTCCTTAGTCATATCACTACTCAATGCAAAAAGAAATCTTATCTATCAAACAGAAACAAAAGAGTGATGCTTGTAACTGATAGTTGTTTTATACAATGTTCAATCTTCATGGCATATTGAAGTGATCATGTGTTGTCTTAAGATCAAGCTGAATTTCAAGATAAGCGTTTAGTGAAAGCGATTCGGTGGGATACAATGTTTTGTCATCAAATGTGAGACAATGCACTAAATATTAGGTCAAACGGTATACATTGATCGGTTGAAATATGTTACTTAGTCTTTTAACAGTAAATCTCAATGTTGACCATGTGTCATTTGAAATGTCGAAAGAATTGTACCGAGTTGAACATGCTTCTTGAAGATGTTGCACTGAGAATGTTTTAAAATGAATCAGAAATTCAATATGATCATTTTTCATTTACCAGTTAAACACTGGCCACTTTCCATATCAGTAATAATGTTGAGCATGTTTTGTGAAGATTTTGTATGAAAAACACTCTATCTGTAATCAGAAATGTTTAAGTCTTAATTTTACGGTACATGAAGTGATGAAACGAATCGTTATTTAATTCACGGGAGATCAAAAATTGAAGTGTTTTCTTTCAAAAAATGTATTTCAGATGTGAGAAAACCTGAAATAAAAACTCCTCGACAATGGATAAAAAGAAACACGTTAGTGGAGATTGAACCTATCGAGAGTATGTTAAACCTTATTTAATCAACATTGAATATATCTGCACTTGAATATATCACTTCTGTTTCATCATATTATAAATTCCAAGTGTAATTTTATTTAGCCATTTAACGATATCCAGTAGTGTTTCTCTGTTGATGCTTCCCTTGCTATTAATTATAACACGTCGATTTGCTGTTGGATATTCAACATGATTAATGACTCAATTTGAACAACTACAGAAGTCTTTACTTTCACCAAATTTACAGATGTGAGAGAACCTGAAATAACAACCACTGGAGAATGGATAACAAGTGACACGTTAGTGGAGCTTAAACCTACCGAGAGTATGTTAAACCTTATTTAATCAACATTGAATATATCTGCACTTGAATATATCACTTCTGTTTCATCATAATATAAATTCCAAGTGCAGTTTTATTTAGCCATTTAACGATATCCAGTAGTGTTTCTCTGTTGATGCTTCCCTTGCTATTAATTATAACACGTCGATTTGCTGTTGGATATTCAACATGATTAAGGACTCAGCTTGAACTACTACAGAAGTCTTTACTTTCACCAAATTTACAGATGTGGGAGAACATGAAATAACAACCCCTGGAGAATGGATAACAAGTGACACGTTAGTGGAGCTTAAACCTATCGAGAGTATGTTAAACCTTATTTAGTCAGCATCGAATTGTTTCATTTCTAAAATTTCTGCTTTGTCATGCTTGTTCAATAAATCGAAGGTGTAGACAAGTCATGCGTTCAAATTGCAATTTATCATAGTCGATATATATGTACACTAACAAAATAACTGACGATTTACACAATATAACAATGTTTTCTTTCTCATGATTATGTAAAATGAGTGCCTACAGACACTTTTCAGTTCACCATGTGTTAGACTATTGAAATAACATTTCGACTACTGGAAGAATCAGTCGATACATTAGTGTTCGGATCGCATTCAGTATTTGTCGAACAAAATATTATTTTCACTAATCCAATGATTCTGATGTGCCAACTGACGTTAAACAGACTAGAAAGTGGCCACATATTTTGAAACCTTCCATCACATAATAGGTTAATGAAAATGTTTTCATGAAAGTCACAATGATGATTTGAAAAACAAAGTCAGTCTTGCTTTGTCTTCCATCGAATCAACAACATTGAAAATCAGTTTTCGGTCTGAGAACAGCTGACCTTCATGCACTGATTTCGAAATAGTCAGTTTCAGTGAGCTAACGTATTGATTCTGCACTTTACACATGCAGAAACTGTATACAAAATATAGATTGATGATAAAACTGATATCAGCTAAACATTTTGTTATTCATGTATCTTTTGTTTGATAACTTGAATTGCCGTCTCCCTAATTTGTTTCACAGTAAGTTGTTCAATATACAATTCCATTGAAAAATGCCAAAATACGACAACATCAAGTGTGAAATGTATCTGGTATGAAAAAGCTAATATGTGCATTAACAGTGATGATAATGATGTTAAAGTAAGTAATTGTTGAGATTCATAGATTGTTTATAACATTGTTATATTCCACATTGTACATCCGATTACTTGGAAGAAAATTTTATGACTACGAATACGTTTTGATCTCATGGTAACAACAAACAATGAACAGAAACGTTGTATAACACAAATGCATGGAGTCATATTAATTTTTGAGCTCATTGAGCTTGTAGTGACTTCAGAAATCCAATATGAAATCGTATGTCAATATGAGTTGCCATGAATCACCGATGAAATCGGTTTGAGTGATGAAGCGTATTCCATTGGAAATTGTATATTATGTTTGGATAATTAGTGAAAGTTTGTAGACTGTCGTTATTAAAGTGTAGAACAAAGGAATCAGTGAAATTCACACTGAAGAAAAATTTCAGAAAAATACTGCAAAAAACTGAACCTTATTCGGTGAATATTTGATATTTAGTATTAATGCTACCGTTTCGTTTCTCTTTTAGAACACCACCTCAGAAATAACTGAACACAATAAACATAATAACACACCTCGTTACTTGTATATCGTGATACCAGTAGTCGTCGTCGTCGTCGTCGTCGCTTTCTGTGTCATCTGCATCGGATTTGTTATTTGGATGTATAAAAGAAAGAAGAGTAATCTATGATTTACAGAAACGTCTTCTAGTTTGTTTTTATTATTTTGATCGAGTTGTTTTATTCTGTATTTCATCCGGAAACTTCTTTACATTTTATTAACCATTTCAATTATTTAAACAAGTTTTATACAATTTTATGTTTGTTCACGTATCAACTGAAGTAATTCGGTTGATTAAATAACGGAAATCGATTTTAATTATTTATGTGACTTTTTGTCTTTTTCATTTAATAAAAAGCTGAATTATACTATAAGAGTTTTACAGTATTCATTTTAGAAATGAGTAGTATTCTGTATATGTGATTATGTGATCATTGCAATCAATAATGAATCCGTTGTGAATGTTCAGTTTGATGTAGTCTCACCACGGGAAAATATTATTTGAAATTTACAACGGTCATTGTTATAAACTGATCAGTCAAAATACCATACTAGTTGAGCGTACACTCAAGTAAGACTGAAGAACAGTGTGGATTGAATAAAGTAGTAACAGTCCGACCGTAGCATTGCTAAGATGACAGATTTGAAAAAGAAGAACACTACGGTGTTTCTACCAGTTGATGATCACTTCATTATACACTATTTATTTAATAATTATTCTCACTCACACGTAATTATGAGGAAGGATATTGCAAATATTCATTTGTATTGTTTGGTTGATTCTTCCCGTTGATGTTTAGGACTGCAATCACACGGTATGGCTCAACCTTGCAGAAGTGGTTACTCTGTATAAGTTGTCTTTAATCATAGTAATTATATTATTCTATATTTAGCCTAAATGTGTTCTTTACAAGCGCCAAACGTTAGATCGTGGATTGTTACTATACGACTAGTCAGAGTAGACAATGATGTGACTCCTTGTAAGATCATATAGATTAGGCAGTCACATCATGACAAATCCACAATTTTAGGATTCAGTCCATTATTGCAATGTTATCACTAACAAATTAGATCATAATACCACACACTGTGTAACTTAACTGAACAAACCACATGTCAATGTCACATTACACGTTCAGCATAACCCAAATGTGACTGATAGACTAGATTGAACACAAGAAATCAATCTATTCCACGGTTGAACATACAATTACCTAATACGTCGTATGCAAGTGGTTATGACATTCTTCTCCACCTTTTCAATTATGTACAACAACGACTATTGGGCTATACATCGTTTACTGCCTAACAACATTGAGCAAATATTTATCCAACATATGAGTCTCATTGATATGAACATCCCAATCCCTCAAAGGAAATCCATTGTTCTTCTTGCGTTGTGTGGTAGTGTTTACGAATTAAACGTAGACCTCATACACACTAAATAGGATAATCAGTAGAATAAAAGATAAAACGGTAAGGAACTGAAATACGAAAACAAAAATGAAATAACGTTGAGTTTTCTGAGTGACAACTTTAGGAAGATGGGCAAATTGTGTATTTAGTGTATTGTTTACAAATAATGAAATTAGATCGTCATCAGGCTTTCCTCTAATATACATGAATGTTTATACGAAAAGGTAAACCAATCAAGGCAAAATGGGTCAGTACTCACAATGAAATAGAATAAGTCCCTACACATAATAGGTAAAAGTACAAGTTGATAGTAGTAGGAAGAAACGTGAACTCATATTTCTTCTGTACACATAAATTGGGGTTATATGTACGAATTCGAATGGCTTCAGCTATTTATAGGAGACGGGAACGGACTCCGTCGGCAAATGATGGAGGTATACGATAGATAACTCGAAATGATTTCGATTTATCTAAGCATGACCGCTATCAATAAGATGTGCCAATATAAAACTGCGAATAGATTTTCTCTATCCCTTTATGTATCAAGTTGGTAGATGTTCACTCATTCGTCGGTTAAGTTGCCTGGTAGTACGCCCTATATAGCTATCTCCACAGGAGCAGCTGAGTTTGTAAATGCACATGGAAGAGGCCAACTCAGCTAACTTATCCTTCGTCTGAGTAGACATCGCTGGTCGACAAGAGAAGGTCAACGCAAGATTGGCTGCGTACAATGTCCTGGTGATTACTTTGGTTAACCTATATTTCAGAGTGTCACTAGCCACATCCCCGTTGAATTGCACTTTCATGTATAAAGGTTTCTTACGAACAGTCGAAATCTCCGACTTCTTTATTATATCATGCATGTACTTCTTAATGAACGCGCTGGGGTAGCCGATCTCGGTCAGTGAGTTGTTGATGAATTCAAGTTCCTGACCTAGAGTGTCTATTGTACAGATCTTTTTTGCTCTACTAGTGAGACATGGGTGTGAGACGGCAGAAGTGAGTATATTGGCATTAAGAGGGGTTTCTTCCATACACGCTTCTACTTAATGTGCCGTCACTACGTCTGCTTAGAGTGACGTCAAGGAAGTTCAGCTTATTATCATGCTCGCTGGGTGAACACTGTTGAATTGGTCTAGGAGTTCCTCTTTACTAGTGCTTTGATCTACGATGATGAAGGTGTCGTCAATATATCGGCAATATAAATCAAGTTTCTTAATAGTCTCATTGAGAGGTCCATTTTCCAGCTTTGCTAGGAAGAGATCAGCTAAAATCGGGCCTAAAAGCGAGCCCATGTCTATCCCGTCTATTTGTCTATAGTAAGTATTGTTGAAGACAAAATGTACATTCAGAGTGCATCTTAGGAGCCGTTCCCTTAGGCTATCGTTGGGCAAGTCAATGTTGATTTGGTTTTCTGATATTTGCTTGCATTTAACCTAATAGTCTCTATAAGTGGTACGTTGGTGAACAAAGTTCCTACATCCAATGAGATCATATTTTTCATACTAATATTAATATTTCCCACTTTGGAGGTGAAGTTGAAGACATCTTTTACACTGTTTCTAACAACTGATGACGATCTAATCAAAAACAATTGTTCGCTTATATGTGTTGTTCTAATTTTCACAATGGGAATCTTTAATATTCTAAAATGATGAAATGTTTTGCTCTAACAAAGTCTTCGTTCATAACAGATGTTATATTGGTAGTTTTGAAAGTAGTAGAAGTTCCAGTAGTGGTTTAATTAGTGCAAGTATTGTAGTGCGTAGTAATATCATTAGTTTTGTTAGTGCTTTTAGTGATATGAGTATTAGAAGTATTAGTGATGGTAGTTATATTACTGGCAACGTCAGTAGTATTATTATTAATAGTCGTAGTAGTAGTGTGAGTTGTTTTGAGAGTATTAGCATTATTACTTTTAATTATTGCACTTGTTTTAGTAGTATTGATAGCACCAATTTTATTAGTTTCAGTACAAGTGGTGGTTGTAGCAACAGTATAAGTGGGACTATTGGTTTTGGTAGTTTAACGATTGTTAGTAGCAGTAGCATTGTGATGTGTGCTACTGATGTCGACAGATATAAGTTTTATGTATCATCAATCGAAAGTGAAATGCCTGTAGTCTGAAGGTTGGAATCATTGAATAGAAGAGAACGAGAACAGTGATTGAATGTTACGGAGATGAAAAAACTATAAATTCTGAGACCATTGATTTACATTTTGCAAATGAGTTTGTGGATAATGTAATTATTACCTACACTAAAATGTTTGCCATACAACAATGCATAGAACTACGGAAGGATTATGAGTTCCAGACAAATATACATATCACATATTGAATCGATCTGAAATTGTGGTGAATGTTTCTTGTAAGACAGTTATGATCTAATGAATGTATGAGTTGACTTGATAACATTATCTGGCTACAAACATTTCAGTTAAATGTTTCAATGACATCTTCCACATCTAGCTTCGGTTCAATTTGAAGTGCGTTGAAATGTTGTGATGAATATATTCAACAGTGCTGTGTCTTTATGAAAACCAACACGTAATGGAGTTCTACTGATAATAATCTTCAGCTCTCTTTTCATGTCTGTTTTTGTTACTGATCAACAGATGATGTCATAGTCGTTTATTTTGGGTTGGTCTTTTTCACATCATGATGAACTGTCCTCCGTAACGATGATCAAGTAGTATTGTTGACTCTCGAAACGCCATTCTTCTAACGCTTTCATTGAGTAATATGATTTGCTAGAGGAAATTCAATCGCTTTGTTATTTTGGTAATGGTAAAGTAAAATTTCAGCGAAGCTGAATAAAGATTTGAGAGATGTCCCAGCTCTGATCTCATCATGGCACAGACTTTGGATTGTGTAAACATAGTAGGTTAATTGTAGATACATTCTTCTAATGCGCTTAATTAATTATTCAATAATAATAATATATGTTTCTGCTATGGCAGGTACACGCCATTTCTACAGGCATGATTTACAAATTACAACATTCATTGTTTCACAGTACGCATCTCAAGCAGGGTTGTTCAATAAATATAATCTATAAAAGTGAAGATCAGTTCATTCCTTTAGATATACTGAGTAGTCTTTGAAATATTTTCCAAAGTGGCATGGCGTCCACGTTACACACCAGATCCAATCTCGGCATAATTGTATTAGGATGTTGGTGGTGCTAATCATTTATGCAACGCAACTTCTTCAGTTTGTAGTTGTTATAAATTAGACTTGTAGAGCGCTTGGTGTGAACTATGACGTTGGAAAAACGCGTACATCGAGTTTGTTCCAAATGTCATTAGTTCCATAGTCGGTACTCTCAGAGCAAGATTCTGAAAATAAGAAACCGAGGAGCAGCAAAGCACTTGGATATGAACGATAAACAATGCTTAACATTTTGTAGTGGAAAAGACATAGGAATGATTAATTATTGGATCAAATTCATACTAGCTCTTGTCGTCACAGTGAAATGTGATCAGTGGCTCCAGATGAGAGAATGCACTAATAATGAACAATGAGTTGTGATACTGATCAAGGTGGAGTAAGTTCAAATGAAGGAATGGAAGTCAAGGTTGGAATGAGGAAAGCTGTTTTATCAGAACAGATAGTGCATACTGATAGTAAAGTGTTAATAAAACTAATAACTATATCCTTTATTGTATGATTTCTTCCTTTCTTTTTTCCACACAATACCTGCCTTACAGTCCTAATTTAAAGTCCGAGTTAGCATGTTATAGACTGCCTTAATAGAATAGAATTACGGTTACTAATGAACGTTCCATCGGTTCAGAAAGTGAGTACGTGAAAACAAACTCAATCTAGAAGAAAACGACCATTAAACTCACTTCAATTTAGATAGTAAATGGTTACAGTGTTTATTCATAGCTGAAACAACACTAACTATGAATTGACTGACAAAATATTTGTTTTTCAATTTACTTGCTTTTCACAAAAGCAGGAATGTTTTGTGAAATGAGAATTCCATTCATCTCTGTTCTGTGTGTATGTAGATGACTGTCAGTCACATAAACACATAATTAGAAAGCGGTATTCATTATTCTAACAAAGTTTCATATCACACTCCCGACACAAAAGACAATACCATATTATTTGAATAATTAAATATAATGAGGTGATAGATGAAGAGAAAGTATAATCATTGAAATTTCTACAAACAACTGAGTTCATCAGAAATATTCCGATGCGTTGCACCACTATTGCAGTGTTTTTTTTCAAAAGAATATTCCTTGTGAGACAACGCATATCAGATGAGTAGAATTGAAGTAGATGCGATGATCATGTGCAATATTCAACTAAGTAATCTTGAATAATGAATCGTCAAGTGACAGTCCCTAACCCGATTAGATTTATGAGGACGTTAAAAGTACATGTTGTGTTCAAGCCACGTAAAGACTGTTCATCGAGAATAATGTGTTCCCGTACAAACAATGTTATCTTCTAAATCCGTCCAGCCATATCTTTCAGTTACCAAACAAATTGTGGTCTCAAATGAAGTAGAGAAGTGAAACATGAATGCACGCTTGATCGAAGTAGAGAAGACAAAATACAAATAGATTAACCAACAAGCAATCAATGATAATCATTATGGAACTGAAATCATGCTTCGCTGTATCTTTGAATATCACTTATTGTCAATAAAACTAATGATGATGTTTCATGAAGAAACTTATCTTCTTGACAATATCGACTCCTGAATTTGCACGATTGTATTTCCAGATTATGTTTTCGCATGTATTAGTGTGTGATATTAGAGATGGGTGTTGCAGATTTCTAATTTGTAACATTCTATGGGTGCTAAGGCCGTTGACGTATAGTGGATTAAACGTGAGTCCTCTCCTCCTGCTATAGCTTCGGCCTCATCCAAAGCTTCTTGAGCCTGTTCTATTTATTGTGTAAGGGAATTTGAACGGAGATTCGCGTGATGGATGTGAACTGAATCGATTGTGTTCGAGAACTGAGTTGTTGATTGATTTGTTCATCCCTTTACATAATCATAGAGAGTGGTGCTCGGATATTCGTTCATCAGGTACAGCCACAAACTGCTTCACGAGAGTAAGCAAACTTGTTGATCAATATTGAGATGGCCAGAGGTAGCAAATGAATCTTAAGACTTCTCTGAATGACTTTCATGGTAGATAAACAGTTTGGAGCTGTGTATTGGAAAAGACTTATTTCAAGGATTTGTACGTTTTTTCGTTGGTGTCTTAGATGCCCTTACACCCCTGAATTCATTATTCAAGAACAGAACTTTCTTTGGAACAGTGGGAGATATTCTGACTAGACATCTCGGTTTCAGATTGCTTAAAATGCCCATGGGTTGGAGAAAATATTTCAGAAGGGTTTGTCGGATTATATTCAGTTCATCATCAATTTCGTCTTCATTGCATATTCTGCGTCTCACGAAGATAGAGAATGGATTGAATTCCTCCTCCAACTCACAGCGCCTTTCTCATGAAAGTTTGTATATAGCTCGTTCGGCTTCATTTTGATTAACTTCCACTCAAGCAAGTTTGACTATTTTCGATAATTTGATCAACGCACTATAATTTACCACAGAATACTACATACAAAATAGTTACCTATAAATTGAATTGTACAACTTCAAAAATTGATATTGTTGAGAAGAAAAATTTCCTCATCTAAACGTCTTCATTCTATTTTTTCAGCGAATCACCATTAGTTCTAACATTTTTCGTTTAGTGTCTTCTCTTAATTGATACTGAAGTGGCTATTATTCTATCGTTACAAGAGTCACATTCCTGATCAGTTAGTCACTCAATTTCACTACTTTTCATACTAGTCTTCCATCTCTACTTCGTCATTGATCTCAATGAGAATATTGGTTCAGTCAATCGAAAAGATACCTTACTTAGTTACTTACTTACGTCTGTTACTACGAATGGAGTATACTCCGCCGACCACCATTCTCCAACCCACTCTGTCCTGAGCCTTCTATTCTAGTTCCATCCAATTGTTGTTCATTTTTCTCGTGTCTATTTCCATTTCCCGGTGTAATGTGTTCTTTGGTCTCCCACTTTTCTTTTGGTCTGCAGGATTCCATGTGAGGGCTTGTCTTGTGACGCAGTTGGGTGCTTTCCTCAATGTGTGTCCTATCCACTTTCAGCGCTTCTTCCCGATTTCTCCCTCCTCTGGGATCTGTTTTGTTCTGTCCCACAGTTAATTGTTGCTATTAGTGTCTGGCCAACGGATCCGAAGTATTTTGCGTAGACAACTGTTAATAAACACCTGTATCTTCTGGATGATAGCTTTCGTAGTTCTCCAGGTTTCAGCCGCATACAGTAGAACTCTAATGACATTTGTGTTGAAAATCCTGACCTTGGTGTTGGTTGACATTTGTTTTGAGTTGTACATGTTCTTCAGCTGTAAATATACCGCTCTTGCTTTGCCCATCTGCACCTTCACATCTGCATCCGATCCACTGTGTTCATCAATGATGCTGCCCAAATATGTAAAGGTTTTTACATCTTTCAAATCTTCTCCGTCGATTGTGATCGGATTGGTGCATGCTGTGTTGTATCGGAGAATCTGGATTTTCCCTTTGTGTATATTGAGACCTACTTCAGCTGAGGCTGATGCTACACTGGTCGTCTTCTTCTGCATTTGTTGTTGCGTGTGCGATGTAAGAGCAAGATCATCTGCAAAGTCTAGATCGTCCAACTGCATCCTAGATGTCCATTGTATCCAGCGTTTCCCTTCAGATTTTGATGTCTTCATTATCCAGTCGATCATCAGGAGAAAGAGAGACACCGGTCTTCACTTCGAACGACTTTGTCAACTATCCTCCATGCACAATTTTGCAAAGTAATCCATCATATGAGTTCTATATGATATTGACTATTTTCTGAGGCACGCCGTAGTGTCGAATAAGCTTCCATAGTGTTGTTCTGTCCACGCTATCAAATGCCTTTTCGTAGTCAATGAAGTTGATGTAGAGTGATGAATTCCATTCAATTGATTGTTCCACAATGATCCGTAGAGTTGCGATTTGGTCTGTACACGATCTTTCCTTACGGAATCCTGCCTGTTGGTCACGAAGTTGGGCATCTACGCAGTCCTTCATTCTGTTTAACAATACCCTGTTGAAGACGTTTCCTGTAGTTATCACAGTTGTTGAGATCGCCTTTCTTTGGTATCTTGATCAAATGTCCTTCTTTTCAGTCTATTGGTACTTGTTCTTCATGTCAGTACTTGATGAAGAGAATGTGGAGTATCCTTGCAGTTACCGCTACGTCTGCTTTCAGTGCCTCTGCTAAAAATGTTTTCTAGTCTTGCTGCTTTGCCACTTTTGATATGCCTGACGGCCATGCTGATTTCTCCCATTGTTGACGGGCAAACATCGATTGGGACGTGCGTGGGTGCTGCTTCGATGTTGGGCGGGTTCAGTGTGGCTGGTCGATTCAATAGTTCTTCGAAGTGTTCAACTCACCTGTTTCGTTGCTATTCAAGCAAACGGACTGGCGCGCTACGGACTGGACGTTACTTTCAGGCCGAGGCCTTTATTTTTCTTTTTCTAGGATTCTTGCAGATCTGGATGGATGGTTTTTCTTGGAATTATGGAAGATAACTCAATTCTCAACTATTAACATATAAACTGTGAATTTCATGCCATATGATAAGATCTGATCGTATTTATACAATAATTCATAATCATATAATTACATATATTCATTTTGACTATACGATCAAACTATACTCTGTCACTTTGAAACCATATATAATCATATTTGACGAAGATTTGCATTTCATATCTGTATTCTATTTCTTAAGGAATATATGGTTATATCGTATTTGAATGCTTTAACCCACGTACTTTATGTATCTACACGATCTATTCAAACTTCTCCTTAATATCAAGAAATATATACAACGGTGTATGTTAAAGGACTGTATTCACTATTTTATGAACTATCATTTGAATCGTATTTGGATACTATAAATCATTTAATTTCCGAAATTACCTGTCCAATTCGGTGAGTCTGTCATAGTTCTTTTTTCGACAGTATATATTTTTTTCTAAAAAGCTGTTTCATATCTTTGTTCATGAAGCAGCCTAATAATCTTAGACGGTAATAATCTTCTAAACTACTTATCTCTGCACGATACATTCACTCTTGTTTAAAACATAAATTTTGATTTTTAGACTAACTTGAGCCCTCGAAATTGATTTTTTTTCATCCCTTTCTATTTCCAACATTCTGTTCAATCCACTTGCTATACGTCACTTTCTTATCTTGCCACAAAAGAAAATGAAGACCCCTGGTTCTAGGCGTCCAGCCAAACGTAGGAAAACGACACAATTTAACACCACTACTGACACGATTTCCGACAGTTTCAACGAGACGAGCCACTACGTTCATTCGGAAGCAGACAAGCTTTTACCAGTTGTCTCCATTCCAGACATGTTGAAAACTCTGCTGGTAAACAGTGATGATAATCGCAACTGCAACCATATGGATGCTATAAAAAAGTTGCAAGTAGACATGAGCATTCTCAATCCGCTTAAATATCTCATCAACCCCAACCTCACCGAGACTCCAGATCAAATGAATGACATAAATATTTTCCTAGGTCGTGTTGCATCAGAGGTATTTGAAAGAATAAGACGAGCTAGCAATGCAATTGTGTTTAATATACCGGATAAACATGCCCTTAAAAATATCAAATCTAGTCTGCTTAGAGTCAGCAATATGACACACGTACCATGTGTATGCACACGATTAAAACGAAATCATCCTGGTATGCACTCACCGATATTGTTCAAATTCAACTCATCTGTAGACGCCAGTGAATTTTTAACTTCCTCCAATTCATTGAGACAAAAACAGATTTTCAAGGATATTGAGACACTTCCGGATAAAACTCCATGCCAGCGAAAATCAGGAAGAGAAAGGTTCAGACCATCAGCGTCAAACTCTCAAACGCATCATAATCCTAATGGTCGTAAAGTTAAGTCCGATTCTAAGAGGACGTCTGGCTTAACAACTTTGCCGCCACCGAAAAACTCTTCTGAATCTTCTGAAGTTCAAAACACAGAAGAAAGTAATCCCGATGTAGGTGGTGTCCATCGTCTTAAGAATGTTGACTTAGACTCAACCCCAAATAGTTGTGCTTATGACGAATGGGATAACACAGTCCAAACCCCTGTTAGTGCAACACCCAGTTACAGTAACTGTGCAACGGATAACAGGATAACTAATCACAACATTCATATAACTGACCACGCACTTAACGTTGATATATTAGAACCTCGCAAATCATCGCAAGTATGTTTAACAGCACACAATCCTCTCCAACTTATGAAGAAGCCAAAATCAACCACAAAACTTGGAAATAAACGTCCTAAACACGTTACCCATACGTCAGGTATAAATAGTTATCTGAATTGTAATTGGCCACTTGGCCGCACACATAGACCTGATAGTCTTCTTGGTCCAGCTCCCAATATGTACACTATGCCTTTATCAACTGTTTTATCCAATAGCAATGAGAAGACTTTTTTGTAATTCCCCCGGCTTTCCTGCCGGCAACGGTAAACATATTTCACATGATGACGAAGTGGTTGAATTTATTTCCCCTCGCAACACAGCTTTTACCTTAGCTAATCCTACGAGTATTCATCGAACTACCAATTGCGATTTATACTCTAACCTGCTTCACTATGATAACTCTGAGTTTCTTATTCTTTCGTTCAGTGCCCGCTCTCTGTCCATTAAAATTATTCATTCTAAAACTCTTTTATTCCTTGTAAATCCAACCATTGTACTTATTACGGAAACGTGGTGTAATTCATCTATATCCGACCATTTCTTGAGTGTAGATAACTACGTTTTCTTTAGAACCGATAGATGTTATGGAATAGGAGGCGGTACAATTATCTATGTCCGTTCAGACATTCAAGCATGCAAATTTGAGGATAAATCCATTGATGCTATAGACGACTACACTTGGGTTACTGTAAACTGTGGATTTCAAAATTATTTACTGGTGGGATGCATATATATTGATCACCTCATGCGGATACTACGTTTGATAGATTACTAACAATCATCTTTTCCATTGAACCGCACCAACCGCATACTTTTAAAATCATCGGAGGTGATTTTAATCTGCCAAAAATTACATGGGGCTTGACTCCGGTACCAGGTCGATATAACAAGCTAGTTAAAACATTAGAAATTCGTGGATGAATTCAACAGGTCCGAAAACCGACCAGGGGAATAATACACTTGATTTAATGTTCACAATCAACATAGACTCTGTCTCAGTGCATACCAGTCATGAGTTATTTATGAGTGACCATAGAGTTGTATTGAGAATTGTTCACTCTTTAAACGCCATTCAATTGAACTGTAAAGCTTCATTGATGTATCAAAGCAGACATTTTGATCAACAAACATGGAAACGAACTAGAACTCTTATTCAATGTTTACCATGGGAAACTTATTTTACCACAAATAATGTTGACGTTGCGCTTCCCAATCTACACCACAACCTGATATATTGTCTTGACTGCACTGCTCCAGTTATGGCCGTGTAGCTTATAATGCTAATAGGGGCCAAAATACTTTTAAAAGAAGGCTGAGGAAATTAAAATGCCGCTACTACGAGCAGAATGATGTGTATGCACTTCAGAGTATACTTAAATCAATCAGCAGAAATGCTTCATCTAAACGTAAGTATTTTATGAACATAGAAAATGAAGCCCTACGTAGTAAAAGCCCAGAATTATCAATACTTCGGCTTTTTAAATCCCGTGTAAGGTCAAATTCCCTTGGCACTACTAAATTCTTCATAGTTAACGGGTTTATGACTAAACGCTCATGTTTCACATCGCTCCTGGAGTTTTTTGATCAAATTACCCAGAAAAGAGATGTTGGTCAGTCAGTGATAATTCTTTACTTCGATTTTAGTAAATCTTTCGACAGTGTCTCACACAAACTTCTTCTTTTAAAACTCTCTTCATTTGGCATACAGAATCCCCTTTTATCTTGGCTCAAATCTTTTTTAGAAGAACGTAGCCAAATCATTCGCTTTGGATCTTGCTACTCTAGACCTGTGAATGTAACGAGTGGGGTTATACAAGGAAGTGTGGTTGGTCCATTACTCTTTCTCCTTTTTATCAATGACGTGTGTTCCCTCTTTCAGTATGGTGAGCCTTTCCTTTTTGCTGATGACACGGAAGTAGTATATTCATTCTCTTCTCCTACGAAAGAAAGCTATATTTCAACGGTAATCCAAGAGGAAATAAACAAGTTGTACGAATGGACTGTTTCGTGGAATATGCCACTTAATGTTGACAAAAGTGGATTTATTCACATTGGTCGCTGCCTTAACTTGAATCTGACTGTACACACACATATACTCAAACATCTCAACACTGTTCGTGACCTGGGTTTAAGATTTAGCAACAGTCTGAACTTTTCTGAGCACATTATATCCCAAGTATCCAAAGCTAGAAAGCTGATCGGATTGATAATGCTAAACTTTAATAATATCGAATCGAGATTGTTATTATACAGAAAATGTATCTTACCCATTCTTGAACATGGTATTTTATTTTATAGTAATTGCAGACATAATGACCTGATTAAAACTGACGGTGTTCAAAGAAAGTTAACCAAAGCTGTTCTGGGGTATTCTGATAACAAAGACTATCACCAAAGATGTCAACAAGTCAACTTAGAACCTCTTTGGATCAGACGTATCAAATTAAATCTTGTCTTCATCTACCGGCTTATTAACGGTATTTCCTACTCTTCGGTATCCGCCCCCTTCATACCTTATGATATCATTACACAATCTACGCAATAAGGGGAATATTCTAGCGATTCGAAGAGCCTACACAAACTTACGTCGGAATGTTTTCCTTATTCGCTACTCAACCATGTGGAACAGACTGCCAGTGAACCTCCGTTGCAGTGAAACTACAACCCAGTTCAGAAGTCTGCTTGGCGATTTTCTTTCCGAAATTGGACTAAGTCACCTACTGAATATCAATGTATTTAATAATGATTTATACAAACAAGGTCCGCCATCCATTTAACTGCCTGATAAGCAAAATGAAACCTTTAAATCTCTTCACGTCTATTTTGTTTTATTTCTATTCATCTTGATATATGAAGTCTGCTTATGTTCGTATCTATAATTATTACTGTTATTAATATCATTATTGTTCCCCTGACTTATTAGATATTCCTTTTATATCTTCTTATCTTAATTCCTGACTGCACTTTGAAATTAATTGTGACTTTCATAGCATCATTCTTAATTATTATTGCACAAATATTTATACTAATCTCCGGTTTCACTCTGTATACAATTACATAAATCTAAATGTATTCATCCGATTGCATTGAAGGATTTTTATTTTATTTTTCTAAATTGTTGGTTTCCTTCTGAGGTCGCTATTCATCACACAATTATTATTCTTATCATGGATGAAACTTTTCACTGGGTGTTTACTTCGTTTCTTTCTCTTCTTTCCTTCTAAATGAATATTATTCTTAAGATTACGAAGTTTGTAATTATGACAATAACTTGTGTTACATTTAAATTAACTTGTCAGACCCGTTTTATCTTCACTATGCATATATGACTATTCATACATATTGATATTTCATTATCCTTTTCACTCAATTGAGACTTTCATCGCATCACTCCAAACTATGTGACGGCACAAACATTTATTCTAGTGTCATAACCTACTGAGATAATAAGTTGTTTTTTCTTAATTATTTTTTTGTTACTAATTTGACGTTACACACATAGTCGTTTGTTCTTGTTTTATGCTCATAAACACGCCAATTAGGCTGTTTGCGTATTTCATGTCTCCTTCATTTCTATTCCCTGATTTTCTCCATTTACTCTAAAATTCTTTTTAAATATGGCAAGTATAATGCTAACATAATTGAAAATTGTGTATTATTGCATTTTTTGAGGAAACCCGAAATGGTTTCTCCACAACACTTATGTACCCATATGATGTTTGAGAATAATAATAATAATGATAATATAAATGTTGATGATTACCTTGTCATCCATGCTTTTCACTGGTCGTTCTGATTTACGGTGATTTCCAGACAGTTACTTTGTCGTGTCATACAGTTGTCTAATGTTTCCTTCTCTTGCAGCCTTTTCCGCCATCATTTCTAAATCTTTCACATATTTACGTTTGTCGATTCTGATGCTCCTCTTCATTTGCTTGTTTACTTCTGTGTAGTCAGCTTGTTTTTTAAAAATTTTATTATTATCATTATTTATTTTATTCTATTTGTGTTTTCGTTAACCTTAATTCCGCATCCATTATTGGTTTGTAATTATCCGCCTCTTTGTATTCTTCACTATCTAATTATTTACACACTTCTTATTACGTAATGACGTTAATGTTTTGGTGTTGACTATTCCCAGTCTATTTACCCATGTTTATTTGACCTTCTATCGCCAACGTTTAACTATTGATAAGAGTTTTATTATTGTATTTTATTATTCTTACTATTATCAGTTCACCTGTCATCCTACTACTATCAACTTGTACTTTTATCTATTATGTGTAGTGACTTATTCTATTTCATTGTGACGATTGACCCATATTGCCTTGATTGGTTTACGTTTTCTTTTAAATATTCATGTATCTTGAAGTAAAGCCTGATGACGATCTAATTGAAAACAATTGTTCTCTTATATGTGTTATTCAGCTTGTGCCTTGACTTTTTCTGTTCTTTTTCAGCTGGTATTGATTACCGCCTTTTTGTTCCTCCTTCCTTGAATCTTATCCAGTGTATCAACAGTGATCGATTCTTTGTGATGGTGCTTCTTGTGACACGAAATCTCATGACATGTTGAAGTGATTGCCTCTTTTATCCATTTTCAGTTGCTCTCCATCAAACTTATTGCTGAGGACTATCTTCAATTTGTTGAGTTTGTCAGTATGCCGAAAAAAGCCGTGTTAAACTTTTGTGATATTGTCCGCTCCATTGTCCAGTGCTTCTTGAGTTTCAATTTCATCTTGGCGACCAGCAAGTGATGATCTGAGGATATACCAGCTCCTCTCTTGGTTCTCACGTCTCCCATCTTCCTCCTGAATGTTTTGTTGATGCAAATATGGTCGATTTGGTTTTGCGTAGTATGATCCGGTGAAGTTCATGTGCCTTTGTGAATGCGCTTATGTGGGAACATAGTGCCACCTATGATCAGTTTATTGAAGGCACGTTGGTTTGAATATCTCTCACCATTTTCGTTCCTTTCTCCCAATCCGTGTCGTCCCATGATGTATTCATATCCAATGTTGTCCATTCCAACCTTCTCATTGAAATCTCCCATCAGAACAGTCAGGTCCTTTGTTGTGCACTTCTCGATCATTGACTGCGGCCTATCGTAGAATTGATCTTCAGCGTCTTAATTGTGGTCGTTGGTAGGCGCGCAGCATTGGATGACGTTCATTGGAATGCCCTCTTTCTTTGTTATGAGGGAGGTTTTGATGATCCTTGGTCCATGAGATTCCTATCCTATCAGTGCATTTTGTGCTTGTTTGGGCAGCATCAATGCAACTCCTTGTGTGTGGGGGGCATCTTCTTCATCATGGCCGGAGTATAGCAGAAGCTCTTCTGAAGCTAGTCGTTGTTGTCTAACTTGCGTCTAATGTGTTTCACTGATCCAAAGCACCTCTAGGTTGTATCTTCTCATTTCTGCAGCAATTTGGAAGACTCCCCAGGTCTCCCACATTGTACGAACATTCTGTGTACTTAAATAAATGGTTACTCTGGTTGTCAGAAGGGGCATCGGCCACGTGACTTCCGAAGGAACTCAGCTTTCATGAGGCGTCATAGTTTTTTTAAATGAAAACCTTCGGACTCCCGGGGAAGAGTTTAAAAGATTTGAATGATTTTTTCCAGTTAGCGTCTTTTAGCGAGTTAGTTTTCTAAGGGATGGTGTGGCTAACCCCATACTCAACCCTCCTCCTTCATTCGGGCTTGGGACCGGCAGTAGCCCCTGGAGGGACTCCAGGAGGAGTTATTGAATTTAAACATTGTTATCGTGAAGAACGAATCTATTTGTTGAGGATTATATCAATACATATCTCATTTTATTTTCTTTCTAGCATGAATAATCAATATAGTAGTGTTCCTGCTGTATTTCAAACAGGAAGACTGAAATATATCTGTGCAATATGTCAAATAAGAAATGGTTGACCAACAACACGAAACATCCACACATGTGTAATGTTCAAAACTTGTGTGTTATCACTCACATAAATAACAGAAATTAACATGAATTTTAAAGTATCGTTATCTATACATGGAATAGGATATCTCATATAGATATTCGGTGAAAATTAATTCCAATTTTCTGTTTAATTATTCTATGTGATGTATGAAAAACACCAAACGTTTTATGGCAGGTCATGTATTTCCACATTCATATTATGATTAGAAATTGTTCCATGATAGAATATAAAGGCTTCAGTGGATATGATCCATCCGACGAAGTAAATGTTCACGTTTCTTATGGCAGTAGGTTCACAGATATCTCAGAATAAAGCTAATGAAAAAAATTTTAAATCGGTCGACATATATTTGTTGATGTATAATATAGTGAAGTTGAAACCTGCTACAAATTATGGCAGTGAAGACCGTGTGTGACCATTATTGAGATGCGTAAGTTGTTTCACAATAGTTCGATTATCGTTTCATAACAGTGAAGTCACTGTACACAGTTTGACGTAATGGAATCATCATGAAAAAGGAAGATAGCACTAGTTTACACTATAAAGTATACATTTTAATGATGATATTGGAGCGAAATTCACGGAGTAGCTTTACGATAGGGAGTGAAGATATTTTCTCCAAAGCTGATTTTCAAATGCAAGACGATCCTAATTATAAGCAGTAATATATTTATAAACAGACGTTTCACACTTCGTAATTAGAGCACTTTTGAGGCTTGATTTTGAGCGAATTAACCAATCTCCATCATCTTAAAGAATGGTATGAAAATGTGTAGCTTAATAGTGAAGGGTGCGGTGCATGATCACTTGCATTGTAGATCAAATGAGAACATAAATGCTTATGATTTAAATGGAAACTGAGTAGCATGGTATCATACTATGGAAAACGGTTAAGAGTGTGTGATTGAACACCTGTGGAAATTTCATACACATAGTTCCCTTTATCATTTTGAAAAGAGCAAGAACAAACATTCTAGCAGAATAGCATGAATTCATTTTTATTTCGTTGGTTCTCGTCAGCTGCTTACAACCAGTGATATTTAAAATCATAATTACATAATGGGTTTAAATGACTTACATGAAAGAGTCTGATTGGACGTTGTATTGAAGATATATTCGTGTGGTATAGCAAGGTTGGAAATAAATTTAATAGACTGAATATTGTAAATATATACCTTATGTGATGAAGGAACATTGCGACAACAGTTCAAACGGTTAGAAACAAATAAACATTGATAGGAGTAAAATGAGTAGAGTTCAGTTGATAAAATAAGATAGTTGGCATAAAACTCAATGGTGTGATAAATGAAAGAAAGAGTTCAAGGCAAAGAAGAAATATTAAAATAGAACAAAGGAATATTAATCACCAAGGCAAGGAAAGATTAATAACCATCTCCTTTTGAACACATAAATCAGGCTTTTGGCGCCTGATAGCAACTACTTCAGCAAACTTCAGAAGACTGAGGTTTGGCTGCTTACTAATCACCTTGAATGATTGTAGGGTATCGACCTGATGTCCTGTATCAAGAAGATGTTTGATGATTGCACTATTTACAGTCTTTCTTTCTCTTGTTCTGAGGCTTTTTGGAACATCTTCAAAAAATCTGAGATATGCCCCCCTTTCTGTTCGGCCAGTGTAGCTGCTTTGACAGGTACACGTAAATTTATAAATACAATTGGCGGTAACATGAAAAGGATGCTTATCAACATTTGATTGAGTTACTGAGCATGTTGTTTTATACAGAATTTGAAGTTTGGCCGCCGGAAATGATGCAGTCAGAAACCTGTTGCATTATTATTGTGGATGTCGATTGTGAGTAAACATGTCATGTATGCAGTACAGTTTCAAAACTAACAAAAAATATTTGGAATGGAACTCTCAAACGGAAAAGTAACGTAAATGTCAAGTATCTGCACGATACATACAAAAGTGAACAAATTGGAAACAGTCATTTGTCATATCACCTGTACAAACAGAGATCGAACTTGAAATGATTAGCTTTAAAGTACTCCTTTACCAGGATCAGTTTTATTCAACGTTCTTGACAGCTGAATACTTCGTTTTTGCGAATTTGCTTGGTGGGGAAACAAGTGAGTTAAGGTTACAAAATCTCCCAAGATGCTCAACATTATGTCTAAGGAATGGGTAAGATTCATTCTCAGATAAGCATGGAGGGTCATGTTTCGAAATATGTCCAAAAACTGAAAAATTGATGGACTTAATTGGTTTGCTATAAGTTGACAGTAATCATATTTGCTTTCAATGAAATAGTCACAATGTATTCATCAAAATTAAAAAATGGATAAACTCGTTTCAATTTGTTTCAAAGTCGTGTTGAGATATTTTGCTGTATATCATCAGTTATAAAACTGTCGTCACCATGTGAGACTGAGTTTTGATGTGACATATATGAAGAGTAGCTTTTGGAGATGCAGATGTTTGTCTGAGTAGATGAAAAGCCATAAAAATGTCACATATGATTTTAGCATATTAACTGACACAGACTGTGTTTTGAACGAAATGATTTTAGGATGCCTGGACATTATTGGAATATCAAGTTTTCATTGAACGTCTTGCTTATGCACACCGTTGATCATCTTGTTAACAAAACGCTTCTTACTTGTCGATCGTTGATGTTTATTCACCCTATCAGAAGTAGTGATCATAATATCACATCATCAATGCTAAATGTTTTGAAATGCTGGGTTGGGCTAAACAGAGCACGGCCACATTTCCAGCATTTAATTAAACTTGCATCACCCAGTTGTTAAACACACACAAATTATTCTACATTTCGTATAAAGCAGACCTTTTGATTGTTTCTGAGTCATTTATTTGTTTGTATGCTTGTCTATCTTTAAGTCGGCGTATGTTGCTGCATGCTCATCAAATTTAGTTGTTGTGACACTTACTCAACTTGTTCTCCGTCTTACTAAATAACTGAAGCATCACTCGTTTTCAAATAAAATTTACAGGTATGACATCGTATCTAACTGAATTGGTTCACGAAATATAAACATCCAGAAAATTCGTATTCAATGTTCTAAATGCGTATTGTTACCAATACGTTTTGATGATCAAGTTTAAAAAATATGAGTAGAATATATTTCCGTTTATTTCATAAAGGATTTCATCAAACTAGTACAAAATGGCATGATTTTCGATTGTTTCGTCAGAACTATATTAAATATTGGCCACAAAACATTATTCTGGTTTAATTCATTGTTCGCTATTCGTAATCGTGTGGAGACAATACATTCATTATATCCATTGTCATCAGTGTTACGTCCAGGTTTTTGCTCGTTGCCGTTATTGAAGTACAGTATATCGATCTATTTGCAATTTACGAACTCAAATCAATAATAGAACGAAACTCCAATTTAGGTACCAAAGTTTATTCGCAATTCACAAATAGTCGACCCAAATGTCGTCCTGACAACAATAATTATAAAGATTACAAAACAAACTATCAATTTTGTAGGTTCCCGGAGTAAAACTCCAAATTACCAAACCAAAGACAAACAGAAACCGAAATGTCCGAAAATAATGATATAAACAAACAAGTTCAGAAGTTAAGTAAAATAAATGCATCCAAAAACACAGTGAAATTAATCATGTACAATAAAAAGGTTTTAATCAGCCAAGTGTCTTCAGTTCTCCCGTAACAATCAGCAAGACAGTTTTTATGAACGTTCATGTTTTATTTATCGGCTTGTAGTGGTATTTATTATTATTTAGGTTGTTTCATAGCTCTTATGCACCAACGTTTATACTTCCATCCTAATTTTAGGAAAACATGGCTAATGTAAACAAACTAGGTGTCGTGTCAGTCTTAAGGTCTGCTGCATCCAGTATTTTCATACATCATGATGTTCGTTTTTACTCACTATTTTAGTAAATACGATTTTCAGTATACAAATATCTTTTCATTCATTGTAGTATGTTTGTAGTTGTATGAAGTGAATAAATATATCTTGTCATGAAAGGGTTTGTGGGTGATGGTTATCAAAAATAATATATATGACTAGTTCAAGTGAGAGCTTGTAATGTTTGTGAAGTATCGTAAATATAGTAGACCATCCAGAGTAATGGTGAAACTCCATACTTATACTGAAATGAAAATTGCAGTGTGTACCTTGGTGAATGTCGTTCTTAAAGCTCGTGGAGTTTCAAACTTTCAATCTGCAATCACCCGGCAGTAGGCCGTGGTTTTAAGATCATGGCTCACTTCAACCCCAAGATCCTCCAGCCGAACTGCAAATACAGGCAATGGGTGCCGTCGAATGATCTAGACATTGCAGATGATCTGGCTCTTCTTCTGCATCAACAAATGCAGAAGAAGTCGACTAGTGTAGCAGCAGCCCAAGCAGCTGTGTATCCTAACATACACAAAGAGAAACGCAAGATTCTTCGTTACAACACATCATGAACCAATCAAATCATACATAGCAGAGAACTCCTCAGGGGATATAAAATCTAGGCGGGAAACTCCCGAGCCGGCGAGTAAATGCAGCCGTACTCGCCGGCCAAATATTCACCCGCAGACCCCAAATCACGGCAAGACTACGCCGACTGGCACCGGACAAGTTGGCTTTCGCTAAACGTCAGTTAGCCTACTGATACAGATGCAATTGGAAATCAACTCTTATGGACAACTTACCGGCATAATCGTTATCCGATTTCATAATTTAAACCAAAACTAATACCAATATTAACATTTCTACAATATTCATTACTTTAATATTTCTAAACACAAAATACTTACTACCTATACGTCAAGTTATTAACCAACGGCTATTAACACGCATTGTTTTATTATTATTACTGTGATCCCATTTTTTATAGCTCAAATAATCTTCACCCAAATTGTCATTTTAAGTGTGTTAAGCATGAAGGCAGATTTTTTTTAAAAAAAATTATTACATAAATTTCCCGACCAGATGCTGCCGCCTTCTTTTTGATTTATCTTTCAGCTTATCATTACCCGGGGGATTCTTCCTAGTCTTGGTAACCTTCGGCGCGCGACGATCCCATCCAATTTGGTATCGAACCAACATCAAGATGATTCTGGTGGGAGAGTAGTGTAGTGGCATTGGACAATAGCCACACAAGCCACAAAGCTGTGAACACGAGACTACTCAGAAAATAGATATTCAATATTTAACGCGGAGAAATACCTAACAATGGAGAAGGCGCGAACAATGAATTGAATGGACTGGAGTTGATCGAGTGGCATGGCTCGGCCATGCAGGCGTGGTCTCTATTCATATTAAATATATTGTTCTTTCTGTAATCTAACCTTGATCTTCATCATGTATTGGTAATTGATACGCTACAGTGAGTTGGTGTAGTCGATGGTGATTTCCACGTAAGATCTTATAGATTAGGCAGTTATATCATGACAAATCTACAAGTTTAGGATTAGGTCTATTATTAGAGCAGTAATAATATCGTAGTAGACCATAGTTCAACATTGGTGAGCCCAACTAAAGAAACGCAACCTATTATTATTAATCCTTATTTCCACTTCAACTTTCTCGATCGATTTTATATTTATGTTAACCCTGTATTCTTATAGTCCTCTGATTAATGCTCACATGCATCATTGTAATGTTATATTGATTAGTCCTCATGACAAACTAGCTCAATCGATAATAAAAACTGGTCGTCTATATTAACTAATTAGCTTTGATGATTTGTTAACAAGCTGTAATAGCATTTACATGCTTCAGCGACGTAGTCTTGTTTAAACATCAAGCTCTAGCAAATATGACCTGTAAATAACGTAAATATACATTGACTAACAATGCGATCAAGGAGTAAATAGTTATCTGGATCTAATTCTCAGTGTTCCTTCACTTAACACCTCATCCTGTTTTAAACGATGCACTATCCTGTAATATCTTTTCTTCCGACCACTGCCTGCCTAATTTCATATTCTCGAGTTCCATTGCCAAACAACGAGGATGACTACTCCAAAAACATACGGTGAGTTCCAGCTATAAGTTTTCTGCAATCATAAGTTCATTTTAGATGGCACACACAATTATCTGGATTCATTCAGTTGTTCTGATCAGAGCGAGTCCCAAAGACCTCAACAGCATCAAGCACCCTGGAAGTGATTGCCATACTGTATGTTTTATTCTGGATGCTTTTGGATCATTACTACTCACGAATGGCGTTATATATGTCATCCACTGAATAATCTAATTTTCAAAAATAATCCAGGCGAGTTCAACTATTTTACTGGATGTTTTTTTTTACTTAACATGCATATGTTTTCCGGTTCCTTTTGCTATATATTTGTAAGTGTCCCTAGGCTAAATGCAGTAACTTCTTATGGAATGTTTATAACGCATCATATTCCTGCCTGAAGTTTCACAAGCAGTCTAAACTTTAAAATTATTTTCTGGTCATGTTCATTATTTTTAAATCGTCATATACGTCAACAACCTGCATGTTAACCTGGCCCATACATACGTTACACTATATCTCCATGTCTTCTAAATTTAGAAATCATCTGGATCGCCTTTAACATTTATCAATAAACCCATCATAGTCGTTGTTGCTAATCGTATTTGGGTTTATGGATTGGTTTATCATATTAGCAGCCTAAAATGCGAACATAGTTTAGATAATAAGATTAAAAATTTAGGTACTATCAACTGCACTAGTGAAATAACTAAATCCCCAAGTAGCTGTTAGCTAAACAAACGTTTAAAATCAAAACTCCGTAGCCTACTAGAATTAACACTAAACGAATATTTCGGAATTGAAATTTATAATTAAATTAGGCGTCTCGGATTCTTTAACGTTATAATTTTCTGATGATTTCGAATCACCTAAAGCAACAATACTATTTTTCCACTGACTAATCCTCAATCAACACTATAACTAGCTAAACGTAATAGTTTCAGGATATCGTCATAAAGCATTGTCATAACTTGACAATCACGTAATATGACTGATAAAATTAATGAAACTATTAACGAAATCGGTCAACAAATTGACTTATAATTACCATTACATGGTGTTGTTTTCTTGGTATCTTCATCCATCACAGATGATTACAGTATGTTTCTCTATCAGTTGCTCATTCAGTAAATATCTCAAAACCTTGTCAGTCTAATTGATGGTTTAGCGACACAATCATGCATGCAAATAATCAGTATAAGCAGTCGAGCAAATCTCCTGCAAACTGAAAACATCAATGTCGAATTTACCCCAACACTGACTAAGGTTCAAGCCATTATCATAGACATGAGTTGGGAGTGTACTCCCCTTGGTTACAACTTATGTTCTCCCTGATAATCACATGAGCATCACTCACTATTAATCATCTTGTAAAAACTTATTTAGCTAAATACATTTTGCAGCACCACATCACTTCGTAATATGACACAGGTCTAACTGATTTTAATAACTTGTAACCACTATATCTCAATTAAATCGTATTCCGCCTTATGATAAACTGCATACTTGCAACTAACTTGTATGTCCAATCAGCCGGCAAGTATAAATACAAATAAATAGTCTGCCACAGATCAGAACATTGAGTCTAGAGCATGTCTCTTACGAATACGCTCATGTTTAACGATTTGTTCCTAGCTATCTGTCCAAAATTCATATAATCATCACTCACGTATTTAAATTTTATTTTGATAACCATTCATGTGTATTAGTAGTATTACCAAATTCTATCACGGTCAAGTAAAAATGAGGTTGAGAAAATCTTCCCGTAACTAAATAAACCGTATCAAAATAACTGGAACACTAGTTGGAATTCTTTGCCATGGTAATACTTTTGTTCCTTCAGTTAGCCTACTGATACAGATGCAATTGGAAATCAACTCTTATGGACAACTTACCGGCATAATCGTTATCCGATTTCATAATTTAAACCAAAACTAATACCAATATTAACATTTCTACAATATTCATTACTTTAATATTTCTAAACACAAAATACTTACTACCTATACGTCAAGTTATTAACCAACGGCTATTAACACGCATTGTTTTATTATTATTACTGTGATCCCATTTTTTATAGCTCAAATAATCTTCACCCAAATTGTCATTTTAAGTGTGTTAAGCATGAAGGCAGATTTTTTTAAAAAAAATTATTACATAAATTTCCCGACCAGATGCTGCCGCCTTCTTTTTGATTTATCTTTCAGCTTATCATTACCCGGGGGATTCTTCCTAGTCTTGGTAACCTTCGGCGCGCGACGATCCCATCCAATTTGGTATCGAACCAACATCACGTTGATTCTGGTGGGAGAGTAGTGTAGTGGCATTGGACAATAGCCACACAATCCACAAAGCTGTGAACACGAGACTACTCAGAAAATAGATATTCAATATTTAACGCGGAGAAATACCTAACAATGGAGAAGGCGCGAACAATGAATTGAATGGACTGGAGTTGATCGAGTGGCATGGCTCGGCCATGCAGGCGTGGTCTCTATTCATATTAAATATATTGTTCTTTCTGTAATCTAACCTTGATCTTCATCATGTATTGGTAATTGATACGCTACAGTGAGTTGGTGTAGTCGATGGTGATTTCCACGTAAGATCTTATAGATTAGGCAGTTATATCATGACAAATCTACAAGTTTAGGATTAGGTCTATTATTAGAGCAGTAATAATATCGTAGTAGATCATAGTTCGACATCAGCATCTTGAAATATCGACTTCGGTTGCTTGGACATGTTCTACGAATGTCGTCCCAGAGAATTCCACGTCGTGCATTATTTGCCGACTCTGGAACTGGTTGGAAAGAGCACAGGTGGTCAGTGTATGACATGTCATGGTATGAAAGAAAGCTGCAAAGGGCTGGTTTCTGTTGTTCCTTCACGACTCCCTGGCTGGGGTCCTAGAGATGGTGCAACACTGGCTAGAGACGTTATCAGATATGGCTCAGAATAGAAGCCAGTGGCGATCCTGCTGTAACCTTCTTTTACTTTCTTCGTAAAAAGTGGTTGTATCTTCCTTAACTGAAAGATTTCTTCTGGTTGTACCTTTCCGTTCCCTCATTATTACTATTATTATTATAACACTACCTTACACCAATCTCTTCGTTATTGTTCTCTTTTTTACGCTCCTTACCTTTTTTCCTTCTCTTCAAATGCTCGTTGTTTTGTGTGGCGCATATATATTTGGTGCCCTCTTGTACCAATATTTATGTATCCAAATAAATAAATAATACCATAAGCGAGTTGTTGTATAAGTCGAACAATAATGACACATAAAGTGGGAATAAATGAGAGTGAATGAATGACGTAGTAAATAATAATAATAATAATAATAATAATAATAATAATGTAAATTGTTTGACTGTAAATCGAAGCGAGAATAGAATTTTCAGTAAATATCGTCATTTCATGGTAACGGACTTACCGTTAACACTTCAATTATTATTTTATTTATTTGAGCACATAAATATTGGTACAAGGAGGCACCAAATACATATGCGCCACATAAATCACATTTGATATGTGTGAAGACTGTGATACTGCCCGGGTGCCTAGACCGAAGCAGGTGGTTTTCTTAGGGGGTCACACTCGGAGCCCTCGACCTACAGGTCTGATCCACAAGGCAGTGGAGCATCGTGAGGAGATGCAGTCCCATGGTAACCGGCGGCCAACAATTGGTTCATACGTCATTCGTTCCTAAGGATACTGGAGCCCATTTGTCCCATTGGTTTGGAATCCGGCTAAAGCGCCGGACATTCGCTTTTCGTCCCTTCATTTTCGTAAACAAAACCCCCGCCACGAGAATGCAGTGACTAGGACTTCCCTGGCAGAGGCTCTATACGCGTGGCCATGTGAGAGCATTTTGAGAGGGAGGGCGGGCCCAGCCCTCTCGGTCGTACCAGGGTATTTGAGGGCTGACATGCCTATGAGGCAGTCCGGAC
The DNA here is from genome assembly GCA_944470425.2 of Schistosoma bovis. NCBI lineage: Eukaryota > Metazoa > Platyhelminthes > Trematoda > Strigeidida > Schistosomatidae > Schistosoma > Schistosoma bovis. The sequence continues at coordinate 16,628,674 of OX103959.1, read as the reverse complement.
TGCCCAGAGGCCGAAAAGACGCGGTAATAAGTCCGGAGTAGGGATTTAATTAGCAACTATGGACCCGTTAGTTTAACTAGTGCGGTTGTAAAACTGATTGAGAAAATCATTCGGATATCTGTTATAAACTATGTTGAAGGACATAATCTTTTCTCCAGGGATTAACATGGTTTTCGGAAAGGCCTATCTTGCTTGATAAATCTTCTCATTGCACGAGAAGATCGGGCTGCGGCAAAGGATCGGAATGCTCCTGTGGATGTGATTTTCATAGATCTAAATAAGGCCTTAGATAAGGTCTCCCATTCTGGTCTTAAATCCAAACTGGAACGTTTTAGAATCCATTAAACTTCCGTAGATTGGATAAGTAACTCCCTCCATGACAGGAAACAAAGGTTAAGGGTTAATGGGGCTCTTTCCCCGCGGGTACCCGTAAAAAGCGGAGTTCTCCAAGGTACAACCCTCGGTCCTCTTCTCTTTTTACTTTATGTGAATGAATTGCCAACTGTAGTAAAATCATCCGTTCTACTCTTCGCTGATGACATAAAAATTTGGAGACCCATACACAGTATGTCGGATAGAATACTATTACAGGATGATCTTAGCTCATTGGTGTCACGGTTGGACAGGTGGTCACTAGAAGTAAATCCTGATAAGAGTGTGGTGATGTAATTAAATAACTATGATGATTCGTATCACTACACAATATGTGGATTCGTGCTACCCAAAGTAAGAAACTATAAAGATTTAGGAGTCATATTAAGCAATGGTCTTATAACCACTAGCCACTGTAAGGCTGCTGCTGCGAAAGGCTATAGGGTGTTATGGTCTATTCGTAGGTCTTTCCAGTATTTAGATAAAATGTTTAGATTATTATACCCGATTTACGTGCGACCACATTTGGAATATGGGATTCAAGCAGCGAGTCCTTGTTTCAAGTATGAAGCAGATATGCTGGAAAGAGTCCAACGACGAGATGCTAAGATGGCAAAAAGTCTATTTAGCCTATATTATGAAGATAGACTGAGACAACTTAACTTATTTCCGTTATCTTACCGTAGAATACGGGTTGATCTAATATTGACTTATCGTATACTGAACGATGACCTTGGTATTAACATGTCTTATCTTTTACTTCCGTCTAGGACTGGTCATTTGAGTGGACATTTGAAGAAAGTTCAAAAACCCGTGATCAAATCTTTTACGTCTGAAGTTACGTTTCTCGCAACAAGTAATAAATTACAGAAATTTTCTACCGGAACACGTAACATCAACACCTGTTGATGTATTCAAGACGAGATTGGACCTCCACAGTATTACAAACTGCAAGGATTAATACAGGTCGATAGACCTCTTATCCTCATTACTGAAGACTGAATAACGTTGATGATGTCACAGACTCTGGGGGTCCCGTTTTTCTCATCGAGTAGTCAATCATTGGAACGCCTTACCCGAACAAGTGGTATCAGCCCCATCAGTGAATACTTTCAACGAGAAGCTGGACCTTCACTGGAAAGCAGTGTGTCAGGATTAATGCAGGTTCATCCACCTACTATCGTTATTATTGAAGACTCAATATTATATTTTCTAGTATTGGAACGTCAAGTTAAATTGCTCAGGTGGTAAAACGATATGTATGTCAAATGTACAAAGAAAAAACTGATATGCAAGAAACTAGGTTACTTGCCAAAAAAATCTAAAGCAGAAACTAGTACACTGTTAATCACGACGAAGTAGCGCACAAGTCAAGGAAGTCGCTCCTTTGTTGAATGCTTTCACGGGTCAAATAATTGGGCTTTGATTCCCCAATGTATTCGGTATCTTTGTGACAAACAAGCTTATTTCTAGGGCCTTCAGCCTTATTTTTAAGAGAGTACATCGAATTTTTTTCAGACGTTAGTGAAGATTGTCTAATAAGAAGATCGGCCTAGGTTAATCGTAAGAAGTAGGGGTAAGTCGAGAGACGTGAGGAAGTTAAGTTTCATGATTACATCAGCGTCATGCAATAACCACGCGACGTCTAAATCACCGTTCAGGATGAAAGTGAGCAATCCACGGTTTGCTTTTTATGTTAAACTAATTTACTGATAGTCTGAATAGGATTGTACAATCAATTTAATTTCATTGCCTAACAGCCGTCAACCTGAATATTGCTGTGGAGATAAATAGAATGATTTTACCATTTAAGGAAATTAGTATCACTGGAAAGACATGTTATCCTGTGACTTCTTACTTTAGGTCACCTTGACATGATGGTCAAACACTTACAAGTCCTTCTCTTTACTTAAAGCAAGCGTCCACCAAAATTTTGTCTAGAATACTCCCCTTCCTTTATTACGTATCGATAAAAAGTTATTCGAACTGACCATATGGGTAATACTTTATAGCTTTCCAGTACTTATTTGTTTGGAATTTTTACCATCCATACAGCATTAAAGAATGTCGAAAATATCACCACATGAAGCGGTAGTTTTCCTGACAGTAACAGAGAGACAAAACGTTCTTTTCAGCAGACTGTAGGTCCAGAGAAATGTCACTAAGCCCTAGCTAAATCATCCGGCAGTTTGGTCATTGAATATCGAGCAAATCATCGATCCCCGTCAAGGTCAGAGACAACCACTGCGCATCATTTAATCATATGCCATGGACTGGCCCATGCGGCAGCGGTCTCACTTTCGCTTGTATCTGCTTTAACTAATATATTTCTGTAATAACGTCCTCTGTGTTGTACAGTCTTCAAAGTATCTATGGTTCCTTGGTACGTCAATAGGGTAGTCCACCTAAGGTGCTGACCACGAGGTATGACTTCGATGTTAGCTAGTTTGTCACACCATTCACGTCTAATCATTTCGACATAGATCATCTAAGTTGGCGATCTACAAGACTGCAAGGATTTCGCCCGGTCGCAGTAAATACCATGACGTGGTGGTCAAATTTTCCTATCGTGATGATTTAACTGAGCCATATTGGCTAGAACACATGTTCCATAGCGTCCAACCACGGTGGAGAACTACAAGGCTAACTCATTGAATTAAGGTCCAAGGGCGAAGTTGTACTACGCACTGTAGGAATGTAACAACAGAAAGTTGCTTCCCTAGAACAATCAGCATTTTTTCGTGACGCTGTCTCCTCACAACGGAAAGAAGAAGTTAGAAAAGGTTGCCCATAAAAATGTCACGCCTCACGTAGCCTCGCAGATTCCCTTCTCCGGTGGTAGGGTCTTTCGAAGTGCAGAGCTAATGCATCAAGAGCCTTCCGTAAGAAACCATTCACGACCAACTTCAAGCAATTGTTCCTTGGACTTTTAGAATTATGGGCTAGTTCGCTATTAATACTGCTATATTGATAGATCTAATCCTAAAATTATACAGTTGTCATAATGTGACTACCTAATCTATAAGACCTTACGTGGAAGTCCCCTCACTGTCTACAAATTCAGGTTGAAGATAAAATAATATATTTGATGTAAATAAAATCAAGTTATACAGAACGACCACGTCTGGATGGCTTAGCCATCCCATCAGGTTGCATGAATGTTTGCGCATCTACCATTCTTGACCTTCTCTTAATGTTACATATTGCAAATGAATCTTCTCAGTTACTATATGTTCAGCTTCAAAGATCGTGTGGTTAATAACCAGGGTTAACAATAATGAGGCCGGGAAAATCTTCATGCAACTAAATAAACAAACTGGGACACTAGTTGGAATTCTTCCTCTACGCATTTATACTTTTGTTCCACCAGTTAGCCTACTAATGTAGATGTTATTGGAAATCAACTCATACGGACAACATACTGGCATAAACGATAACTGACTTTATAACTTAGAGGTAAAATAACACCAGTATCAACAACGATACAGCGCTGAATATTTTTCTATTTCTCAGTACAAAATACTTGTACTGTCATAAGTTTAGCTACTCAACAAAGGTAATTAGTATGCACCTTAATTTGATTTGTTAGAAGTTCCCTACTAAACCATTATTCACCATTATAATCCCACTTGATATATAAATGATGTTCGCATGGACTATCATTTTAAACGTTTTAGGCGTTTAACCAGATATTTTGGAATTATTGCATGTATTTCCCGACTAGCTGCTTCCGCCTTCTTTCTGATGTGTCGTTCAGCTTATCAGCAGTCAGAGGATTTTTATTATTCCTTTAGTAACATCCGGCACGCGACAATCCCACTCAATTTGGTATTGAACCAACTTCTTGATTCTGATGGGAGAGTGGAGTGACGGTTAAGTAACCAGGTCACTAAGATCACCGCTAATTGAGCTTCATCCTCAGGTTCCTCAGGAAGAAATATTCCTCCACAGTGTGGGCAAGCAACTCCGCCTGTAGCTCTTATAGGGTTACTGCCGGTCCCAAGCCCGAGTAAAAGAGGAGGGTTGGGCATGGGGTTAGCGTCCCCATCCCGTAGAAAACTAACTCGCTACAACTTAGAAGTACTGGGGATCAGGGAGAGAACAAACCAACTTTCAGCTGAAGAGGAAATTAGGAAAAGACGATGGAAATGGATAGGACATACATCACGCAAATCGTCAAACTGCATCACGAGGCAAGCCCTAACTTGGAATCCTGAAGGGAAGCGAAAAAGAGGAAGGCCAACGAACACATTGCGTCGGATAATAGAAGCAGATATGAAAAGGATGAATTACAACTGGACGGAGCTAGAAAGGATTGCCCAGGACAGGGTTGGATGGAGAATGCTGGTGAGCGGCCTATGCTCCTTCACGAGGAGTAACAGGCGTAAATAAGTAAGTGAGCAAGCGGGAAGTGACAACCATCTTCATACCTCTATCATCACACTAGATCACCTTGTTGGTAATCAAATCCGTCCCTCACCTCTCACTGATTATTTCATTTACGCGGCTAACGCTTCTCGCATATCTTTATCACCACGCACCATCAATACTATCGATTTGATTCCACGAAACTTTATTCCTGGTCTTCTGAAATCAAGCTCGAAACTATATATTGGAGCTTTTGATGTCCAAAACTTGTTAAATAGGATAGTGTGATTCTTTAGCTAGGACTTTATCAATGTATTTTGTGGCCCTGATACGCACATACAGGACCCAAGTACGGTTATTAACTTGACCTTACCTTGTTAATGTGAAGAACCAGCATGATTCACTCTTCATGCATCTGGGGATCTCACTGCTACCTTCCGTGGCCTCACTGGTGTAGGTACAGTATTAAGTTCGAGAGCAGGACAGGCTCTGTTAAACGGGATTCTATTAGACCGTCGCTTGTGTGTTTTACGACCAGAAGAGACAGCAAGAACTTGAAAAGATAGGGACACACTGTGGCCTTTTCGTCCTCTCTTTCCACATCAAGGTTGACTGCAGCCCGAACAAAGTTGAAGATGAATTTCATAGGAAGCTATACAACCTCCCTCAGGAAGTAAAACGCGCTGGTGCGTTAATAGTGGCGGGTAGTTTTAATACTCATATAAGTAAACTAAAGCAAACCGAAAGGGACTTAAACGAATTCTGTTGTGATGCGACATAGCGAACAAACAGTGGCGACCGTCTACTGAAACTATAAACAGTTATGTTTAGAAAACACTAACCTTAAACATGGGAAACATCGTCTAACGTGATGACATTTACAACTGACTCGTTGATAGACTCGAATAAACTATATTGGTATTGGCCATCTCTGGAGGAGCATAATAAGTGGCTGTCACTAAATCTTGAGAAAATTTCCAAACTGGTGAAGACACTGACAACATACAGTCTTCTGACCACTTTAATAAACAACGCTAACATGCTTGTGTGTGGTACCCCGTCACAAACTGAAAAATGTTATTTTAATATTGGCTTGCGTCATTGATTGAATTAGTGATAGGAAGTCAGATAGTTGTGCGATGTATGCTACTTATTTAATATGTAGCACCAAAAGGAAGTAGCAATCCTGACGGCAGAAGGCTAAGAAGATCAAGTTGAAGAAAAAACAGAAACGGAAATACAAAAGAAGTTGTGGATTGAAAGAATAATACATAATGCGAGGGACAAAATGACTTAATTTTGCAAAGGAAGTATTCAATGTCTAGTCCTCGTGTTTTACAAGGAGATTCTGTGATTTTGTACTGATGTATTGGTCTTCCCCACCCGTCTTTATGTTCACAACAGTTGAACGCACTGACCACTTCAATTATATTGGGAGTCTTATTCAACCTGACGGCCCGGTGTCCGGCAAAATCTCGGCACAGATTCAGAAAGCTCGACTGGATTTTGCCAACTTGCATCACTTGTGGAGTGGGCGAAATATCCCTGTGTCAATTAAAGTATGAGTTTACTTTGCAGGAGTTTGATCCTTTCTACTGTAACAATGTGAAAAACAGTCATTAAAATAGAAACTATTCGGAGGTTACTAATATTCGGTCGAAGGTGTTTTAGTTGGGGACGATAGATACCCGAAACTCACTTTTGTAATTTCATCTTATGGATTAACTTATCGATTAAATGTTTAAATATTTAAATAGCGGTTAATTGACGAACTTATTGATTAATGTTTAAAAAGATTTCCATGTCAATATGTATTACAAATATTTGTATAATTACGCTTGATTTATGTGCCTGATTGACCTGACCTGGTATCCGCTAGTTGCCTGTAGAATACACTTTCTACGCCCTACCAAGACTTCTTGATCGCGTTAGCTGAGTCGGGGACAACGGATCAGAATAGTCTATCGAGCGAACTTTGAAAGTGGTAACATTTTTTCACGTGGTTTAGGAATTCTTCGACTTGCTCTTTTGTAGTGTGTATTATACTGTGATTATCATCGTGTACTGTACATCGGGTACATCTTACCCCGAAAAATAAGGAAACAACTTATTTTTATTCGACGGACAATTACCAGTTCGTATTGTACCTATTGCGGACTTAAGTCGTAAATAGATCTGCATTTCATTATATACTCACAGTCTCTAATCCTAGTATTAACCAGGTTAATACTTAATAACAACTAATACTCAGATATGATATTTAATTTAACGAGCACTGTGCTCACTTATTTTCATATCATGTCCAATAACTCCATTATAAGAGAAATCTCACCAACTTCTAAGCCAAATAAAAGGTCCAAATCTGTAACCCCTACAACTGACGACTCAATGTCGAACCTTTAACTACTGAAAAATATGTGTATTGTACACAAATGTCTCTATCGTCATCAGATTCTCCATGTCGCAGCCCCTCTATCTCTACGTGCAGTATGTCAACGGTAAGACTCTCTCACTAAGTCTAGCTATCAAAATACCGAGCTAATGAAGAACATCCAATCCCTCACATCAAACTCATCTCACACCCGCGAGATACCCTCACCCATTTTAACTTAGTAGGCCACTTGCTTAATATATGTCTTATCAACGCTCGATCGATCTGCAACAAAAAGACGGATTTAGCCCTGTTTGTATCCATATACCAACCATCACTTATTATGATATCTGAAGCATGGACGAACAGCAATATTTCCGACCGAAGTATATCTCTTGATAACTATTTTCTATATAGAAGCGATAGATCGAATGGACGAGGCGGAGAATGCCTTATTTATGCTCACTCTAGCCTAAACTCACTGCTTTGTGATATGCCTGAACTAAACAAACTAAAGGATTCGGTGTGGATTGTGTTAAAGCCGTCGAATTCCGTTACCTTACTGCTTGGCTGTGTTTATCGTCAACCTAACGCATCAATAGATGAAATAGTAGTATTATCGGAGGTATTCACACTAGCATCATCCCTCTCATTAACAGGCAAGCTCATTTGTGGTGACTTCAATATGCCCGAAATTTCTTGGCTGCCAGTCAAAGCGCCGAGACGTTATGAATCATTTATTGAATGTCTGGAGCTTGGACAATGGACTCAGTATGTCGATAGCCCTACCAGACATCAAAACATCTTAGACTTAGTCTTTACCAGTGGCCTCGTCCCCAATACTTTGTATATTGGAAAAAAGTTCCCAGGTAGTGATCATAACATTGTCATATGCAGCCTTAATGTAAAAGCCACAACCGATAGAAGTAAAACCGTAACACTTCGTAGAAACTATCGCAAGGTTGATTGGAATAACTTCCACAATTACCTAAGAAGCACTGATTGGAGAACTTTCTTTACCTCAAACAATACCGACACATTAACCAATATATTTTATCACAACATCAAAAGTATCATCAATAACATCGCACCTTTAGAATACTGTAAACCTACGTTCTCCAAAGATCTCTATATACCGATCAGTACAAGAAGACGTCTTCAAAGACATTGTACTCGATTCCACAACTTAAATGACTTTTCCTCTTTAGTAACGATGACAGAAATACTTGTCCAAACAGAGACAATAAGTAAACAGAAAGCAGTAGCACAGGAAAAACGTGCAGTAGAACTTAATAATAACTCCTCTGCACTCACCATACTACTCCAAAATAAACTTAAACGCTCTAAATCGAGAGGGAGTATATTCATTAAAGGCAAACAAGTATACGAAGATCCCAAACTTATCACAGAATTATTCAGTGAACATTTTTGTTTCTCACTAACTAACGAAAAACCATTTAATGATTCAGAACCAATCCCAGTAACTCCCTGTGAAATTACTAATGTAGAATTCAGTGTACAAAATATCTCCAAGGCAATCAGTACATTGAAACACTCCTACACTGATGGACCAGATGGTACTCCATCTAGCATGTTAAAACGTGGAGGTGATGATATGTGTGTTTTGCTTCTCAAACTATTCGCGATATCACTCTCTTCAGCGTGTTACCCTACTGCCTGGAAAACTACACATATCATTCCCAAAATTAAAACAGGACCTGAAGCAAACGTTGAAAATTACCGGCCTATAAACATAACTTCAGTGGTATCCAGAGTGATGGAAAAGGTAGTTAAGGCGGCTGTAGTCCGACATCTACTAACTAATAATCTCATCTCGACCTCCCAGCATGGATTTCTTAGGTCCAGATCATGCGATACATGCCTAGTAGACTACCTGAACGTAAACAGATGGTAAAGTACAATGACTGTCTCTCGTCCCTTAGACCAATCACCAGTGGAGTCATCCAGGGAAGCGTATTAGGTCCACTTTTGTTTCTTATGTATATAAACGATATATGTAACACCATAGAATTTGGGAAACCATACTTATATGCTGATGATCTCAAAATAGTATACAGCTATAAGCCTGAGACACTAAGCGAAAGTGTATCCCAGATCCAAAAGGACCTCAATAACTTAACTATCTGGAGTGAAAAATGGCAATTACCATTTAACCTCAACAAGTGCGGGATCATGCACTTTGGAAAGCATCCCTATAAACCGCGACTTCACTTAAATGAATGTAGAGTCCAAACACTCGAATCAGTACACGATTTAGGAATTAACTACACAGGAAGCCTGAACTTTGAAGAACATGCCTCTTCTATTATTTCTAAATCTAGACGGCTAATTGGTTTTATAATGAAAAACTTTTTCATAACAGAGGGTAAACTTACTCTCTACAAAATATGTGTACGACCCTCCCTTGAATACTGCTCTTTTGTCTTCTCTAATATGAATATCGCAGACAAGATAAGAGTAGAAGATGTTCAAAGACGTTTCACACGTCAACTACTAGGATGTAACTCGAATATCGATTACACAGACAGATGTAAGCATCTATCCTTAGAACCTTTATGGCACCGTAGGCTAAAAAACAATTTAATATTTCTCTACAAAGCGATATATGGGCTCTCCTGCCCGACTATCACCCACGACCCAGCCTATAGACTTAGAAACAACGCATATACACTACTTACCGTAAAACACCAAAAACAAATGCGTTGTAAGTTTTTTACAGTACGGTATAGTGTATTGTGGAACAGGCTGCCAATGCCTATCCGTAACTGTGATACGTTTACCAGATTCAAAAAGCTAATAACCCTATTTCTAGACTCCAAAGAGCTTCAACATTTCCTTGGACTCCCGCCCACCGATGAGGCACTTTATTACGGACCGCCTAGTATCTAGAAAGAACAAGATTATAACAAGTTCGACTGTTACTAATCCGAATATAACCAAATCACAGAATATATGGCTTATCCTTTCCTATTATTTATTGTTTATTAATCATGGCCTTATGCTCCTAACCCTAGCTTTCAGTTCCCAAATCTCTACAGGTTAAATGTACAATATTCTTCCTAAAAGTCATGTTTTTTTTCTACTGCAAGTAGACAGATAACTCAATCTTATGGATGCTGATCTACCAAGGCCGATCATACAAAGCTCAAAATTTGACCACAAAGTTTTGTGAGTTTCTCAATGCTTTATTTGTCTTACCCTGAAAATTTTTTTCTACAATTTTATACCCTCTCATATCTTTTGATTTGCTATTAGCCCTTACTTCTTTAAACCATTAGTTATTTTCATAGCAGTGTGATATACTATATGGACATCTAACCCATAAAACAGACTTTTCAACTATCTGATTTGCTTGTAACATGGACCTAGTAGAGACAGTGTATTCCAACTATGGGTTTTGATTAAAGCAGTATTCATACTTACCACAAACGTAAGAGAGCCTAACATCAAAAAAGGAGGGAGGGTGGCGTTACTGACCACCAAACATGATGGTGGGGAGATAAATCCAATCCACCCATGTCTGTAGGGCAGAACATTTTGTTTAATTACGGCTCCTTATGGTTTAGTGGGATGTCACGAACTTATGGTATTGATGCTGATTTATCACGTAAAATACCTCATTAAATCGTGTTACGAACGTTGAATTGGTTTCATTTCCTACCCAGTAATCCTATTACAAGCAAACTAGACAATTCGCGAATATACGAGGCCTACTCAAGACCCTATAATACCTGGAAAAAAATAATAAAAAAGAAAGGGGCTCTAATAGCTTCGATAAAAAAGAAAGACAGCCAATTGCATCTCACAATACTGTTTCTAGCACTATATTTTATTTTATAATCACATATAATTCCATACTCTCAGCTCCTTTCCGAATCGCCTCCATTTGTCAGTTGTATGTCCACTCACACCTTGTTAACACTTATTTTCTTTAACCTATTAAAATGCTCTTTCTTAACAAATACCTTAATAAAAGAAAATTAGACTGAGTAATCATACCTTAAACATTTCTTCATGAATATTGGCTACTCTGACTCTCGGGTTTTCTTTTACTTGCTCCCTCTTTCAGCCCCCTTGTGATATGGAACGAAAGATTTCATCCTGCACCATTCTCAAAGCCTTAGACATTCCAAAGGGACATAAGGTTGCGATATTTAGAAGCTCACACCTTCATGGACCTACCCTTGACCATCAGTTGCACATTCGCAACGCAACTTTCGTGAAGCGCGCCAATTGTAGTACTGATTAAAACCATCTACATTCATATCTTATAAATTATCAACCCAGCTATGTAATTTACTACAGTGGATATTGTATCATTTGTATCAATTTGATCTTGCCTGTAAACTGGCATGCCTCACGTAACAAACTGTTATTTGAGAATAAAATTATTATTATTTTGAATCCGTTCATCCGATCGATGAGTTTCTGCCCTCTGATCGGCGGCCCTTTGAGATATAACAGTTTTCAAAACATCGCTCGTCTGTTTTAGGACCTCGTAAGTATACCGTTACCGCGTTAAGTATACCGAATTACCGTGTCTCGGCGGTCGATATTTTCTGATGTAGGAGTGGATCGGAAGATGGTGGGGGGCGGCAAAACAAAACGTGGTAGACAGAGTTGAACCATGTTAACAGGTGTAGGTTTAGATCCGTGTGACATCATGACTAATGGTTAGGGGCTTTAAATGATTGAGTTCAGAATTATTTTCAGTGGCACAGGTGCATCGGTTTTATGTCTTTCCCCAAACCTTAAGACTCTGAAATACTCACAACTCTTTATCCTTTTATTACATTTCCTTTTACTTATATTTTTTTGTCGAATAGGATCTTCTGTGTTTAATATTTCCTTTGACCACTGACACTGTCACAGCACCTATTATTCTCGGGATCGGTCTGACAATTTCATCTACCTTTGCTGATAGGGTATAACAACTAGAACTGACGAACATACGTGCCAGGTTCCATGTCGTACGGAAGTCAGTCAGTTTCTTAATAGAGAATAAAACTTCAAGATGTGAATACTTTTCATGGGGTGGTATTCACGAGTAGCCACCTTATACACTATCTCAAACTTCTGAGTCAATTTAATTAGGAGTGTGATGCCTGCTAACTTTTTTACTCTACTGCTCTTTGTTGAGTAAATCAGCCATAGAAGGTTTAGTAAATATTAGTTATAAACTACCTCACGACGATTAACTTGGAGACAAACAACTCACAAGGCGATGATTGTCGCGAGGAAGAATATCCTTGACAGATAAGTGCAAGAAATTTAGACTTGTAGAATTATGATCTACTATGATATTAGTACTGCTCTAATAATAGACCTAATCCTAAATTTGTAGATTCGTCATGATATAACTGCCTAATCTATAAGATCTTACGTGGAAGTCACACCATCGACTACGCCAACTCACTGTATCGTATCAATTACCAATACATGATGAAGAAGAAGGTTAGGTTAGAGAAGGAACAATATATTTAATATGAATAGAGACCACGCCTGCATGGCCGAGCCATGCCACTCGATCAACTCCAGTCCATTCAATTCATTGTTCGCGCCTTCTCCATTGTTAGGTATTTCTCCGCGTTAAATATTGAATATCTATTTTCTGAGTAGTCTCGTGTTCACAGCTTTGTGGATTGTGTGGCTATTGTCCAATGCCACTACACTACTCTCCCACCAGAATCAACGTGATGTTGGTTCGATACCAAATTGGATGGGATCGTCGCGCGCCGGAGGTTACCAAGGATAATAAGAATCCTCCGGGTATTGATAAGCTGAAAGATAAATCAAAAAGAAGGCGGCAGCATCTGGTCGGGAAATACATGTAATAATTTTAAAATATCTGCCTTCATGCTTAACACGCTTAAAATGAAATTTGGGTGAAGATTATTTGAGCTATAAAAAATGGGATTACAATAATAATAATAAAACGATGCGTGTTAATAGCAATAACTTATAGGTAGTAATTATTTTGTGTTTAGAAATATTAAATAATGAATATTGTAGAAATGTTAATATTGGTATTAGTTTTGGTTTAAATTATGAAATCATAACGATTATGCCGGTAAGTTGTCCATAGAGTTGATTTCCAATTGCATCTGTATTAGTAGGCTAACTGAAGGAACAAAAGTATTACCATGGAAAGAATTCCAACTAGTGTTCCAGTTAGTTTGATACGGTTTATTTAGTTACGGGGAGATTTTCTCAACCTCATTTTTACTTGACCGTGATAGAATTTAGTAATACTACTAATACACATGAATGGTTATCAAAATAAAATTTAAATACGTGAGTGATAATTATATGAATTTTGGACAGATAGCTAGGAACAAATCGTTAAACATGAGTGTATTCGTAAGAGACATGCTCTAGACTCAATGTTCTGATCTGTGGCAGACTATTTATTTGTATTTATACTTGCCGGCTGATTGGGCATACAAGTTAGTTGCAAGTATGCAGTTTATCATAAGGCGGAATACGATTTAATTGAGATATAGTGGTTATAAGTTATTAAAATCAGTTAGCCTGTGTCATATTACGAAGTGATGTGGTGCTGCAAGATGTATTTAGCTAAATAAGTTTTTACAAGATGATTAATAGTGAGTGATGCTCATGTGATTATCAGGGAGAACATAAGTTGTAACCAGGGGAGTACACTCCCAACTCATGTCTATGATAATGGCTTGAACCTTAGTCAGTGTTGGGGTAAATTCGACATTGATGTTTTCAGTTTGCAGGAGATTTGCTCGACTGCTTATACTGATTATTTGCATGCATGATTGTGTCGCTAAACCATCAATTAGACTGACAAGGTTTTGAGATATTTACTGAATGAGCAACTGATAGAGAAACATACTGTAATCATCTGTGAGTGATGAAGATACCAAGAAAACAACACCATTTTATGGTAATTATAAGTCAATTTGTTGACCGATTTCGTTAATAGTTTCATTAATTTTATCAGTCATATTACGTGATTGTCAAGTTATGACAATGCTTTATGACGATATCCTGAAACTATTAAATTTAACTAGTTATAGTGTTGATTAAGGATTAGTCAGTGGAAAAATAGGTATTGTTGCTTTAGGTGATTCAAAATCATCAGAAATTTATAACGTTAAAGAATCCGAGACGCCTAATTTAATTATAAATTTCAATTCAGAAATATTCGTTTAGTGTTAATTCTAGTAGGCTACGGAGTTTTGATTTTAAACGTTTGTTTAGCCAACAGCTACCTGGGATTTAGTTATTTACTAGTGCAGTTGATAGTACCTAAATTTTTAATCTTATTATCTAAACTATGTTCGCATTTTAGGCTGCTAATATGATAAACCAATCCATAAACCCAAATACGATTAGCAACAACGACTATGATGGGTTTATTGATAAATGTTAAAGGCGATCAGATGATTTCTAAATTTAGAAGACATGGAGATATAGTGTAACGTATGTATGGGCCAGGTTAACATGCAGGTTGTTGACGTATATGACGATTTAAAAATAATGAACATGACCAGAAAATAATTTTAAAGTTTAGACTGCTTGTGAAACTTCAGGCAGGAATATGATGCGTTATAAACATTCCATAAGAAGTTACTGCATTTAGCCTAGGGACACTTACAAATATATAGCAAAAGGAACCGGAAAACATATACATGTTAAGTAAAAAAAATCATCCAGTAAAATAGTTGAACTCGCCTGGATTATTTTTGAAAATTAGATTATTCAGTGGACGACATATATAACGCCATTCGTGAGTAGTAATGATCCAAAAGCATCCAGAATAAAACATGCAGTATGGCAATCAATTCCAGGGTGCTTGATGCTGTTGAGGTTTTGGGACTCGCTCTGATCAGAACAACTGAATGAATCCAGATAATTGTGTGTGCCATCTAAAATGAACTTATGATTGCAGAAAACTTATAGCTGGAACTCACCGTATGTTTTTGGAGTAGTCATCCTCGTTGTTTGGCAATGGAACTCGAGAATATGAAATTAGGCAGGCAGTGGTCGGAAGAAAAGATATTACAGGATAGTGCATCGTTTAAAACAGGATGAGGTGTTAAGTGAAGGAACACTGAGAATTAGATCCAGATAACTATTTAGTCCTTGATCGCATTGTTAGTCAATGTATATTTACGCTATTTACAGGTCATATTTGCTAGAGCTTGATGTTTAAACAAGACTATGTCGCTGAAGCATGTAAATGCTATTACAGCTTGTTAACAAATCATCAAAGCTAATTAGTTAATATAGACGACCAGTTTTTATTATCGATTGAGCTAGTTTGTCATGAGGACTAATCAATATAACATTACGATAATGCATGTGAGCATTAATCAGAGGACTATTGGAATACAGGGTTAACATAAATATAAAATCGATCGAGAAAGTTGAAGTGGAAATAAGGATTAATAATAATAGGTTGCGTTTCTTTAGTTGGATTGCCTCAACTGCCGAGGAGTTCCACAATAGGATGAAACAGTCGTTTAGTGCTTCCAGGTTTTCCATGGTGGTCTAGCTTCAATTGACTGATGATCTCAACCATTGAAATTACTTTACAATCCACAAAAACCCCTTCTCATACTAATCAACATATGCTCACTAGTGACTGGATTCGAGAGGTATTTCCAGGAGTTTTAGTGAGAAGCAGTGACCAGTGGAGTTCAACCGGGTCTATTGTGAGATAGTAACTCATTGACGACAATGGTGGACGTGTAGCTCAGTTTACTAGATTGGTTGAAGTTAGACATTAACACTGTCGGATGCCTGCTGAGTGGTCTAGAGATTAAGCGTTCGCTCGCCAGACTGGTAGGTATATATATTTACAATATTCAGTTTAATAAATTTATTTACAGCCTTGCTATACTATACTAATATGTCTTTAATATAACTTCCAACTAAACACTTTCATGTAAGTAGGTTCTTAAATATCACAGATTGTAAGCAGCTGATGAGAACCGACGAAATCGGATGAATTCATACTATTCTGCAAGAATCTTTGTTCTTGCTCTTTTCAAAACGATCAAGGGAACTCTATGTGTATCAAATAATACATATGATAAACTTTCCAAATGTACCAACTCAAATGTGATGTAAGAAAAACTGATACAAAGGATATTTCACTAAGAAATGCATATGACACTTATTTGATAAGTGTTACACTCTTTTAATTTGGTGGTTTAAAATTACTGAGCTTATGTTACCGCTTTCATTGTTGCTTAGAAGTGAAGCATTAAATTAGTGTATAGACGCTGATAGTGTTATGCAGAATAACAATGAAAGTTTTTACAGTGGAAGGTATTCAAATTAGATAATACAATAAAAGAAACCAGCTGAAGTACAAATCTTCTCCATCATTTCAAAATGAAACATAAAACGTGAATGAATAAATTGGAATGGTTTTCCTTTTAATTGTACATCGAAAAAGGATACGAAGACGTTTAAAATGACAAGTTGGAACAGATCAATGTAAATTCTGATCTACGTCAATGAATGAGCGGAAAAAGTGAAGAGGTAATTAATCTATGACATGAATGCGGAGTATAAAGAAAGTTGCATTAGATTAACGTTTGCTAGTGCATTAAGACTTCCTGATTGGGGTCCTAGAGACAATACAAAACACCGGAAATTTAAGCCAGTCTCAATCGTGCTATAGCTTTCTTCATCGTTCTTTACAAAAACCAGAGGAACTCCTTCAATTGAAATAATTCTTCCTGGATGTTTGTTCTAAATTTAACTGTCACTTTTATGATAAACTAGTCTTGATTACGTATTTTTGGTTATTTGTGCAATTCTGGATTATATTCGCTATCTTCCATCTATCTCTTCATAATTTCATTCTTTTATTCGTTAATCTTGATCGTCTTAACAATTCTCATTGGTTGGTGGTTGAGACAAGATTTTGAGATGGTGGAAAAGATCTGTATCTCAGGTGGAGGATTTTGACAGAGTTTTGTTCTTTGAACTGGATGGTTTGGTCGTAGAGAAGGTAGACGTTTGTACTGATGATATTGTTCAGAAGAACAATGAAAGCTCCACGACCAGACCATCAGCTCAGAGAACAAAACTCCATCAAATATGAAACAAGATTGAAATGGATATCAAAATCCCTCTGCTAACTTTCGATTTTCCATGATTAATCTAATACTTTCTTTATCATTTGATCTTTATTATGTATGCTAATAGTTAGAGTCTTGTTCAGTTTAAAAGGCTAACTTTATTCCTGGTATAACAAAAGAATTAAAACACTTTCTTATTTTCGTAATATATTACTGTAATATGATTATAGAACTATATTCTGAAATTCTCCTATCACCAGATTGGATATTCGATCGATACGCTATACATGGACTGAATCACGTCATATAGGATACACGACTCGTGATCAAAAATAGAAAACTAGAATACAGACCAGATAATACTTTATCCAATACAATTACAAGCAGACTGAACTCAATAAGTCCAGGGTACAAACCAATAATTGGAAATGAATCACATATTAAATGGTTAGTAATCTGTCCACGCTTAGCGTTTAATTGAACCTTAATTCGATCAACTGCATATCACTTCCAAATAAAGTGCTTAATTCATTTAAACTAATAGGTGATATTCTCACTTGTAAATTAATCCTTGTTTAATTATCTAAACAGTGTATTGTCGTTTTAGACTGTTTGTGGTTCTGGGGAGCATCTAACACTAACATACAATCAACAGTTAGAGATTCATAAATTTACAATGGTCAATTTGATTCCCATAATAAAGCTATAGTTTCAGATATATCTTGTTATTTGGTTTCGGTATTTCGCAAGTAAATGTGGTATTACGTAAGATTTCCAGTATAATAATTCTATAAAATTACAGTTTTATACCAGCTATCTGATATGAAATCAGTTTTTTCTTCAAAATCAGGGCAATTATTTCAAGTCTATACACTTCCTGAGAACGAACATATTGTAAGTCAAGATTAACTTGACCTGAAGACAAGGAGTTGCATCTAAAACACAAGATTTGAAGATTATGTTTCAAAAACCATAGAGATTAATTGTTTTTGGTCCATCCTGAATAACTACCTTCTCGAGTTTGTATGGATTCACATGTCAGCCAGTCAGCTATAAAGCAGGACCAGGCACATATGTGCATCGGTCCAAGTTGCCATACCTCATTAGCACAACAAGAAGTAGTTAATTCAGTGGTGGTGATATATAAAAGAAAGATTGCATATAAGAACATAGTACAGGAAGAAAGAATTAGTTCGTAGAAAGAAAGATATGAAGCGATTTTAATCTCATAGTTTAAAGGAAGACAGCCATTAAGACCACAAATTCACTAGTAAATTTGCTTTGATGAATATATACATCAATGTATAATCTATTAAACATAATGATTATTCAGGACTACAGGAGACAAAATGATGGTTACTAAACAGGAATCAAATAATGTTAACAATCACATAATACCAACCTATCATATTTCGAATATAATCTACAACTTACTTCATCAGATTGATTTGCATTTAATATTTGATTTTGTCTTTCCCAGCTAGTATTTAATAAGTCAGCAGTAGTTTCACAACATTCTTTTACTTGGCTTTCAATATCCTAAAATAAAACAAAAGAAATTTTGTGGTTCTCAACCGTGATCTCTTTGTTGATGAATGTTAATGTAAACTTTTAGCGTCCATGTGAAGCAATAAAAGGTTTGCAAACAATCGCACACCTTGTTTATAATTTTCATGCAGTACACTCACATATGCCCACGATGTTTTTCTGCATACAAACGCCGGTTTAATCGCTACTATCAGAGCACGTTAAAAACATATCTGGAAATTTTTGTATAATTGAATAAATACATACATTTGTAGTGATCTGCTTTTATGACGAGAATGCGATTGGTGTAATTGGAACATTTATTATTATGGCCAACTGCACCAACGATTGTTTTACTGTACCTTTTTATTTAATTGCATCAAAACACATACTTTTCCGTTGTGCATGACCTTGAACTTACTCATGTACGCATGGTAGTCTCGCTTGTAAACTTTGGCACGATCCCGGTATTAGTTCGGAACCACAAGATCACCAACAAATACATCCTAACTACAATCTACAACTGTCCTACTAATATTTATCCTACGGAGGAATTTAATCTGGTAATTGGCACGTAATCAATCTGTAGTTGTGACCATAGTCAACTAAGAGCCGACATTATCACATATTATCATTGCTTATTCTAAAATATTGAACTAAATTTAGAGAAACCAAACGATTCACAAACGTTTTATGGGTATCGCTTAACGACATTTTTAACTGTTTTAAAAGACAGAAAAAATTACCAAAGATAAAGATTGGATTGGTAACAAAAGCCAATTGCTTTTTAAATACAAAACGTTGGCGCAAGCAAAGTGAAGGTCTATGTTGACAAGTAATGGAAAAAGTGAGGATGATCAGAAATTCATTGTGTTTAACACTTTCTGTTAGTATCCGCATAAAATATAAAGAAATAGAATGGAACTGATTGGCTGGTAGAAACAATATCTCACCTGGCTAATTTCCGAAAGCTTTTCATGCCATTGTCTCAACCGGTCCTTATGTTTTTCTTTTCGACGAGAGGTTACACGTTGTAGTATGTTTGTGAAATCACACTTTTGTTGTGATACCGTGCATTTATCAGCAACTAATGGTGGTAAAACAAGCTGATAATCTGATTCCAATAGAATAGGATCAACTGAAAAAGGCAGATTTTGAACAACGATATGTTCTTCATAATGGGGAATCTTAGTGAACGCCTGAGAAATTAGTGACAAAAGAAAAAGTAGTGGTTTATGTGAGTACATTAATTAGGTATATCCTTTATGTTTCTGGCTAAAGTTACCGATAACAAGCTTTTACATTGACTATGGTAAGAAGGCAAATATTGATAAGACTCAATTTCATGGGGACCGGAACATTTAGTCCATATATTCATCCAAGAAGTGGGTAAACAAGCAATAAATAGAACTGCGACCAAACACCTTTTCATGATCCTAAATGCTGCCTTATCGTGACATGAAAGCTCAAATAGTGTCATTGTAAGCACTAGTATGTAAATCTATGTAATTCGTTGGGAAAATATTTATGTTTTCCTCCTAGCGTTTAAAAATGTGACTCGTCTTCAGTGCATAAATTTTATCTTTGTCATTTTTTACCGATTTTTCGAAACTGTATTTACTTTAGTATTAATAACCGTGATTATTGCAAATAACACACACCGAATATTTCAATTTGCAGCTTACTGAAGCTTTATAATCAAACCGAGCATAAAGTATGTCTAAGTTGACACTTATGGTAGATAGTGTCTAAAAATATCCGGGTCAAAACCGTTTATAAACATGTATTCCCAACGAACTGATAAAGGTTGACTTATTCCATACAAATCTGACTAGTGCCAAATCATAAAAGAAGGATTATCCCATATATTTAAGTGCGTTCTCACTAGTCTTACAAAATAAAAATGGCTTCACAAAGTTACATAACGTTGAAATAAACCTCGATGAAAAGTAAGCAGTGTCATTAGATTCATGTGAAAGAACTTCATTCCCCACCTTACTATATTTTGTATCACAAATTGTGTTTTACTGATGCCTAAATTATATGAACAATAACGTTATCTCCACCCGATCTGCAACTGTGAATGCCGACATCAAAATAGATTATAACACCTCACTTGAATGGTACTAAAGACGTAACCATAGGCTGAGAGTTCTTTTTCGATTTAGGAACAAAGCCTTTTTTGTTAGTTAAAAAATCATGTATAATTCACTGTGTGACGACAGTCACATTAATAAATAGCTTTGAATATCGAATGCCGTAACAGTTTATTTGCTAATGGTACAAGGAATGAATTACGAAAAACACCTTAAAACCACCTATTTAACTTCTATTCTAGCAACAAAAAACTTTAGGGCTTTTAAAAACTTATCTAAAATATACTCTAGTCCACTATTTCTTGAAGACCTACTGATTAAATGATCACTGACACATTATTTGTTTATCAACTAACCGTAGTCAACAACTTCACTTGGCTCATTCTGCACGCTTGTAAGCTTCTGTAATGAAAATAATCACTAGTTATTAAAAGCCGGAATTTCGATAACCCGCTGCAGAAAGTACTATGACAACGATGAGTGTTCAGCAGATCATGGATGTTGTATGCAAATCTGCTGGGTCGAGTAGCCTACACCTTGGTAAGTACAGAAAAAAAGGGACTTTCAATTCATTTAATTGTTTTAATATCTGATGTCATTGCCAATTCAATGCTCTCGTGTTAATCTCTACTATGGCAGGAATTCTTCATATTACTGTCCGATGATGCTCTTGTCAATATGTTGTAGGGCCAGTGAAATGTCACTGAGCCCTAGCCAAATCATCCGGCAGTTGGATCACTGAATGTCGAACAGATCATCGCTCCCTGCCAAGGTCATGTACAAGCAACGCGCATTAGTTAATGATACGCCATGGACTGGCCCATGCGGCAGTGGTCTTACTTTCGCCTGTATCTACCTTAACTAATATATTTCTGTAATAACGTCCTTTGTGTTGTACAGTCTTCAAAGCATCTATAGTACCTTGTTACGTCAATGGGGGTAGTCCAAGTAAGGTGCTGACCACGAGGTGTGATTTCGACGTTAGTTGGTTCGTCACACTATTCACGTCTAACTCGGGTCGGCCTCCAATCATTTCGACATAGATCATCTACGTTGGTGATTTACACTGGTGAGCAAGACTTCGAATAACGCAACCTATCACTATAATCTTTATTATTGTATTCTATACTTATTCTTTTTCATTTTTATCATCGCCTATGTTAATCTGTTACTGTGAACTTTCGTTGCTTCATATCAATGTTGATTAGCATTTAAACCTAGATAATTCGTTCAATCGACAGAACTAACCAATCAACTACGATTATAATCGGCTATCGTGGTTCTTTAACAAGCATTAGCAGCATATAAATGCTCCTGTGTAATATGTCTGTTAAAATATCAACCACTCGTGAGTATAGCCACAAGGCAACACGAACGCATATCTCTTTGTACCTTATCCACCGGTATAAATAAGACAAGATTAACTATCGACTATAAATTCATCTTTCTGCTTAACCACTATCCACTAGAATGTTCTGCTTTTTTTTACCACTGCCTGCCTAATTTCCAATTGCTGAGTTCTATGGCCAAACAGAGGATACGAATGCTAGAAATTCTCGGTGAGTTTGAACTATAAATTTCCTGCGATCTTAGATCTCGTTTAGACTGTTCGTCAGGTAATGCTATGTATTCGGCTTACATTAATTCTGGACTTATACAAACTCAGTCTACAACGTTGTGTTAACCGAAAAATTTAATCAACAGTAGTTCGTGCATAATCCAGATTCAAACTACTGCCTACTTCATTACTTAAAGGCAAGAGTAACCCAGGCGAGTTTCATAATTTCATTAGATTATTTCGTACTATATTTATGATGCGTGATAACATTTCGTAGTTGCTTTCACGTAAACTAGTCATATATTCGGTCACTGCCGTCAAGTTTTAGTCGAAATCATGTACATTTATGACTCGTTAGTCGACATACTGTGGTAAAACATATTGCATGTACACGAGCACGCTTAGTCCATATCCCAAGTACACATGTTGTCGTACTTAATATGTCACTTAACGCTAGATAATAAGCTCTTTGTATCAGCCTTTTACGAAATGGCCACGATATCTGGACCCTTTAAACCTTAGTTACATTGGTGGTTACCATTTTAATTAATGTTTATTATACCCCTTGTATTTGCTATTAATTCACACGGTAAATCACGGCTCGATTTCCTTATTACACGACAGTCATTTCAATTCTATTTTCGGTTTATTTACATGCCATACGGGTTTGGAAAATATCTAAACGTCCTCGAAAATTCTCCACGAACCCAACCATAGTTTTCGTATATGTTTTTATTCACACATCCAACTGTTACGCTAATCATACCTAAACGAACGTTCAGTGCAACTGTCAGTATACGTAAGAACGATGTTATTTAGACTTGACATTGTAATACATCTGAACTATTGTAGTTGTTCTACTTCGATGTCGTACTTCATTTTATGACGTATTGTTTCCTCGTGGCTGTTATTTAACAGATGATTCCGATACATCAATCGGCTGTTCAACTACTCGACGATTTACAACCTGTCCAGTCCAATTGGTGGTCTGACGACAATATCATTCGCGCGAATCATCGGTTTATGCAGTCGAGCGAATCTCCTGCAAACTGAAAACGATATTTTCGCCTCTATCCCAACACTGACAGCGTTTTTCACGGGTATCATTGACATGAGTCCAGAGTGACACTCTTGGTTTCTTATGTTCATTACGATATTTTTCTGTTCACTAACCGAACAAACACGCAGCATTCACCGTTTATCATCTTTTAGAGACTTCATCGTGCCACCTTTTGCTGTCGATTTGTAGCCTTCAACCCTTACTGACTGTAACAGCAGTCATCGACTTTTCAAACTGTGACTACAAGTTGGTCAATAGCTTCGCACAACGAAATCACGACCACTCTTCACTGTTATACTTCTGTACTTACTGTTAGTCTGTTGGATATAGATATAACTAGAATTTGACACTAATTAATAGCTGTCAACGACACTGTCCGACTTATAACTTTAAACTAATGACAGTACAAATATGGATATCGATTGATAGTACACTTATCCTACTATCGCTATAGCATCATTACTCTTGCGGCAGACTTAACGTTTGTCATCGGAGGAACTGAACTACTTGTCAACGCTATATATTTCAGCGCGACTTGATAGAACAATAAAACGTTTTGTTCTTTTCATTATTTCTATGGTTAATCAACTTACGTTTAGGCAACGTCCTACTAACATATTATGACTCGCTGTTTCCCGACCAGTTTCTGCCGCCTCCTTTCCATTTGTTTTACAGATGATCAATACCTGGAGAATTTATAATATTCGTTTGGCACTCTCCGGCGCGCGACTGCTCCCAACATGTTTGGTACCGATTCAAACGGCCGTTGAATCTGGTGGGGGAGTATTGTAGGGCCAGTGAAATGTCACTGAGCCCTAGCCAAATCATCCGGCAGTTGGATCACTGAATGTCGAACAGATCATCGCTCCCTGCCAAGGTCATGTACAAGCAACGCGCATTAGTTAATGATACGCCATGGACTGGCCCATGCGGCAGTGGTCTTACTTTCGCCTGTATCTACCTTAACTAATATATTTCTGTAATAACGTCCTTTGTGTTGTACAGTCTTCAAAGCATCTATAGTACCTTGTTACGTCAATGGGGGTAGTCCAAGTAAGGTGCTGACCACGAGGTGTGATTTCGACGTTAGTTGGTTCGTCACACTATTCACGTCTAACTCGAGTCGGCCTCCAATCATTTCGACATAGATCATCTACGTTGGTGATTTACAATGTTTTTGTTTTGTTGAGAACTGTTAAGTGTTTTGCTAGCCATTTATCTGCTTGAGAACTAAATGTGCCTTCAGATACATTGTACTGTCATATCAGGAATATCTCGAATTTCGTGAATAATACTTCCTAGGCAACAGTGTAGCAATTCAGAAACTCCTAGAAAACTCGAGTAGGAGAATATTAACTTACGGCAACTCAAAGTTCAAAACTACAAACTGATCGCTTATTCTGATTAAAATGATATATATTAAGGAACAATACCCTATAAATTGGCTTTGTTTATGTGCTGACCTTGCTAGCTTTATTGGGCACTTCTTGCAGAAGGGATTCATTCATGCATCACTATCAGGTTTTGGCCTAATTTAATGTGAAGCCACTATCATCTTCTGGATAGTGAGTCTGTAGTGGCATTGGACAATAGCCACACAATCCACAAAGCTGTGAACACGAGACTACTCAGAAAATAGATATTCAATATTTAACGCGGAGAAATACCTAACAATGGAGAAGGCGCGGAGAATGAATTGAATGGACTGGAGTTGATCGAGTGGCATGGCTCGGCCATGCAGGCGTGGTCTCTATTCATATTAAATATATTGTTCTTCTCTAACTAACCTTCTTCTTCATCATGTATTGGTAATTGATACGATACAGTGAGTTGGCGTAGTCGATGGTGTGACTTCCACGTAAGATCTTATAGATTAGGCAGTTATATCATGACGAATCTACAAATTTAGGATTAGGTCTATTATTAGAGCAGTACTAATATCATAGTAGACCATAATTCTACATTGGTGAGCCCAACTAAAGAAACGCAACCTATTATTATTAATCCTTATTTCCACTTCAACTTTCTCGATCGATTTTATATTTATGTTAACCCTGTATTCCAATAGTCCTCTGATTAATGCTCACATGCATTATCGTAATGTTATATTGATTAGTCCTCATGACAAACTAGCTCAATCGATAATAAAAACTGGTCGTCTATATTAACTAATTAGCTTTGATGATTTGTTAACAAGCTGTAATAGCATTTACATGCTTCAGCGACATAGTCTTGTTTAAACATCAAGCTCTAGCAAATATGACCTGTAAATAGCGTAAATATACATTGACTAACAATGCGATCAAGGACTAAATAGTTATCTGGATCTAATATTCAGTGTTCCTTATCTTATTACCTCATCCTGTTTTAAACTATACACTATCCTGTAATATCTTTTCTTCCGACCACTGCCTGCCTAATTTCATATTCTCGAGTTCCATTGCCAAACAACGAGGATGACTACTCCAAAAACATACGGTGAGTTCCAGCTATAAGTTTTCTGCAATCATAAGTTCATTTTAGATGGCACACACAATTATCTGGATTCATTCAGTTGTTCTGATCAGAGCGAGTCCCAAAAACCTCAACAGCATCAAGCACCCTGGAAGTTATTGCCATACTGCATGTTTTATTCTGGATGCTTTTGGATCATTACTACTCACGAATGGCGTTATATATGTCGTCCACTGAATAATCTAATTTTCAAAAATAATCCAGGCGAGTTCAACTATTTTACTGGATGATTTTTTTTACTTAACATGTATATGTTTTCCGGTTCCTTTTGCCATATATTTGTAAGTGTCCCTAGGCTAAATGCAGTAACTTCTTATGGAATGTTTATAACGCATCATATTCCTGCCTGAAGTTTCACAAGCAGTCTAAACTTTAAAATTATTTTCTGGTCATGTTCATTATTTTTAAATCGTCATATACGTCAACAACCTGCATGTTAACCTGGCCCATACATACGTTACACTATATCTCCATGTCTTCTAAATTTAGAAATCATCTGATCGCCTTTAACATTTATCAATAAACCCATCATAGTCGTTGTTGCTAATCGTATTTGGGTTTATGGATTGGTTTATCATATTAGCAGCCTAAAATGCGAACATAGTTTAGATAATAAGATTAAAAATTTAGGTACTATCAACTGCACTAGTAAATAACTAAATCCCAGGTAGCTGTTGGCTAAACAAACGTTTAAAATCAAAACTCCGTAGCCTACTAGAATTAACACTAAACGAATATTTCTGAATTGAAATTTATAATTAAATTAGGCGTCTCGGATTCTTTAACGTTATAAATTTCTGATGATTTTGAATCACCTAAAGCAACAATACCTATTTTTCCACTGACTAATCCTCAATCAACACTATAACTAGTTAAATAATAGTTTCAGGATATCGTCATAAAGCATTGTCATAACTTGACAATCACGTAATATGATTGATAAAATTAATGAAACTATTAACGAAATCGGTCAACAAATTGACTTATAATTATCACTAGTGTTGTTTTCTTGTTATCTTCATTCACTACAGATGATTACAGTATGTTTCTCTATCAGTTGCTCATTCAGTAAATATCTCAAAACCTTGTCAGTCTAATTGATGGTTTAGCGACACAATCATGCATGCAAATAATCAGTATAAGCAGTCGAGCAAATCTCCTGCAAACTGAAAACATCAATGTCGAATTTACCCCAACACTGACTAAGGTTCAAGCCATTATCATAGACATGAGTTGGGAGTGTACTCCCCTGGTTACAACTTATGTTCTCCCTGATAATCACATGAGCATCACTCACTATTAATCATCTTGTAAAAACTTATTTAGCTAAATACATCTTGCAGCACCACATCACTTCGTAATATGACACAGGCTAACTGATTTTAATAACTTATAACCACTATATCTCAATTAAATCGTATTCCGCCTTATGATAAACTGCATACTTGCAACTAACTTGTATGCCCAATCAGCCGGCAAGTATAAATACAATAAATAGTCTGCACAGATCAGAACATTGAGTCTAGAGCATGTCTCTTACGAATACACTCATGTTTAACGATTTGTTCCTAGCTATCTGTCCAAAATTCATATAATTATCACTCACGTATTTAAATTTTATTTTGATAACCATTCATGTGTATTAGTAGTATTACTAAATTCTATCACGGTCAAGTAAAAATGAGGTTGAGAAAATCTCCCCGTAACTAAATAAACCGTATCAAACTAACTGGAACACTAGTTGGAATTCTTTCCATGGTAATACTTTTGTTCCTTCAGTTAGCCTACTAATACAGATGCAATTGGAAATCAACTCTATGGACAACTTACCGGCATAATCGTTATTGATTTCATAATTTAAACCAAAACTAATACCAATATTAACATTTCTACAATATTCATTACTTTAATATTTCTAAACACAAAATACTTACTACCTATACGTCAAGTTATTAACCAACGGCTATTAACACGCATTGTTTTATTATTATTACTGTAATCCCATTTTTTTATAGCTCAAATAATCTTCACCCAAATTGTCATTTTAAGTGTGTTAAGCATGAAGGCAGATTTTTAAAAATTATTACATGTATTTCCCGACCAGATGCTGCCGCCTTCTTTTTGATTTATCTTTCAGCTTATCATTACCCGGGGATTCTTCCTAGTCTTGGTAACCTTCGGCGCACGACGATCCCATCCAATTTGGTATCGAACCAACATCACGTTGATTCTGGTGGGAGAGTAGTGTAGTGGCATTGGACAATAGCCACACAATCCACAAAGCTGTGAACACGAGACTACTCAGAAAATAGATATTCAATATTTAACGCGGAGAAATACCTAACAATGGAGAAGGCGCGAACAATGAATTGAATGGACTGGAGTTGATCGAGTGGCATGGCTCGGCCATGCAGGCGTGGTCTCTATTCATATTAAATATATTGTTCCTTCTCTAACTAACCTTCTTCTTCATCATGTATTGGTAATTGATACGATACAGTGAGTTGGCGTAGTCGATGGTGTGACTTCCACGTAAGATCTTATAGATTAGGCAGTTATATCATGACGAATCTACAAATTTAGGATTAGGTCTATTATTAGAGCAGTACTAATATCATAGTAGATCATAATTCTACAAGTCTAAATTTCTTGCACTTATCTGTCAAGGATATTCTTCCTCGCGACAATCATCGCCTTGTGAGTTGTTTGTCTCCAAGTTAATCGTCGTGAGGTAGTTTATAACTAATATTTACTAAACCTTCTATGGCTGATTTACTCAACAAAGAGCAGTAGAGTAAAAAAGTTAGCAGGCATCACACTCCTAATTAAATTGACTCAGAAGTTTGAGATAGTGTATAAGGTGGCTACTCGTGAATACCACCCCATGAAAAGTATTCACATCTTGAAGTTTTATTCTCTATTAAGAAACTGACTGACTTCCGTACGACATGGAACCTGGCACGTATGTTCGTCAGTTCTAGTTGTTATACCCTATCAGCAAAGGTAGATGAAATTGTCAGACCGATCCCGAGAATAATAGGTGCTGTGACAGTGTCAGTGGTCAAAGGAAATATTAAACACAGAAGATCCTATTCGACAAAAAAATATAAGTAAAAGGAAATGTAATAAAAGGATAAAGAGTTGTGAGTATTTCAGAGTCTTAAGGTTTGGGGAAAGACATAAAACCGATGCACCTGTGCCACTGAAAATAATTCTGAACTCAATCATTTAAAGCCCCTAACCATTAGTCATGATGTCACACGGATCTAAACCTACACCTGTTAACATGGTTCAACTCTGTCTACCACGTTTTGTTTTGCCGCCCCCCACCATCTTCCGATCCACTCCTACATCAGAAAATATCGACCGCCGAGACACGGTAATTCGGTATACTTAACGCGGTAACGGTATACTTACGAGGTCCTAAAACAGACGAGCGATGTTTTGAAAACTGTTATATCTCAAAGGGCCGCCGATCAGAGGGCAGAAACTCATCGATCGGATGAACGGATTCAAAATAATAATAATTTTATTCTCAAATAACAGTTTGTTACGTGAGGCATGCCAGTTTACAGGCAAGATCAAATTGATACAAATGATACAATATCCACTGTAGTAAATTACATAGCTGGGTTGATAATTTATAAGATATGAATGTAGATGGTTTTAATCAGTACTACAATTGGCGCGCTTCACGAAAGTTGCGTTGCGAATGTGCAACTGATGGTCAAGGGTAGGTCCATGAAGGTGTGAGCTTCTAAATATCGCAACCTTATGTCCCTTTGGAATGTCTAAGGCTTTGAGAATGGTGCAGGATGAAATCTTTCGTTCCATATCACAAGGGGGCTGAAAGAGGGAGCAAGTAAAAGAAAACCCGAGAGTCAGAGTAGCCAATATTCATGAAGAAATGTTTAAGGTATGATTACTCAGTCTAATTTTCTTTTATTAAGGTATTTGTTAAGAAAGAGCATTTTAATAGGTTAAAGAAAATAAGTGTTAACAAGGTGTGAGTGGACATACAACTGACAAATGGAGGCGATTCGGAAAGGAGCTGAGAGTATGGAATTATATGTGATTATAAAATAAAATATAGTGCTAGAAACAGTATTGTGAGATGCAATTGGTTGTCTTTCTTTTTTTATCGAAGCTATTAGAGCCCCTTTCTTTTTTTATTATTTTTTTCCAGGTATTATAGGGTCTTGAGTAGGCCTCGTATATTCGCGAATTGTCTAGTTTGCTTGTAATAGGATTACTGGGTAGGAAATGAAACCAATTCAACGTTCGTAACACGATTTAATGAGGTATTTTACGTGATAAATCAGCATCAATACCATAAGTTCGTGACATCCCACTAAACCATAAGGAGCCGTAATTAAACAAAATGTTCTGCCCTACAGACATGGGTGGATTGGATTTATCTCCCCACCATCATGTTTGGTGGTCAGTAACGCCACCCTCCCTCCTTTTTTGATGTTAGGCTCTCTTACGTTTGTGGTAAGTATGAATACTGCTTTAATCAAAACCCATAGTTGGAATACACTGTCTCTACTAGGTCCATGTTACAAGCAAATCAGATAGTTGAAAAGTCTGTTTTATGGGTTAGATGTCCATATAGTATATCACACTGCTATGAAAATAACTAATGGTTTAAAGAAGTAAGGGCTAATAGCAAATCAAAAGATATGAGAGGGTATAAAATTGTAGAAAAAAATTTTCAGGGTAAGACAAATAAAGCATTGAGAAACTCACAAACTTTGTGGTCAAATTTTGAGCTTTGTATGATCGGCCTTGGTAGATCAGCATCCATAAGATTGAGTTATCTGTCTACTTGCAGTAGAAAAAAAACATGACTTTTAGGAAGAATATTGTACATTTAACCTGTAGAGATTTGGGAACTGAAAGCTAGGGTTAGGAGCATAAGGCCATGATTAATAAACAATAAATAATAGGAAAGGATAAGCCATATATTCTGTGATTTGGTTATATTCGGATTAGTAACAGTCGAACTTGTTATAATCTTGTTCTTTCTAGATACTAGGCGGTCCGTAATAAAGTGCCTCATCGGTGGGCGGGAGTCCAAGGAAATGTTGAAGCTCTTTGGAGTCTAGAAATAGGGTTATTAGCTTTTTGAATCTGGTAAACGTATCACAGTTACGGATAGGCATTGGCAGCCTGTTCCACAATACACTATACCGTACTGTAAAAAACTTACAACGCATTTGTTTTTGGTGTTTTACGGTAAGTAGTGTATATGCGTTGTTTCTAAGTCTATAGGCTGGGTCGTGGGTGATAGTCGGGCAGGAGAGCCCATATATCGCTTTGTAGAGAAATATTAAATTGTTTTTTAGCCTACGGTGCCATAAAGGTTCTAAGGATAGATGCTTACATCTGTCTGTGTAATCGATATTCGAGTTACATCCTAGTAGTTGACGTGTGAAACGTCTTTGAACATCTTCTACTCTTATCTTGTCTGCGATATTCATATTAGAGAAGACAATAGAGCAGTATTCAAGGGAGGGTCGTACACATATTTTGTAGAGAGTAAGTTTACCCTCTGTTATGAAAAAGTTTTTCATTATAAAACCAATTAGCCGTCTAGATTTAGAAATAATAGAAGAGGCATGTTCTTCAAAGTTCAGGCTTCCTGTGTAGTTAATTCCTAAATCGTGTACTGATTCGAGTGTTTGGACTCTACATTCATTTAAGTGAAGTCGCGGTTTATAGGGATGCTTTCCAAAGTGCATGATCCCGCACTTGTTGAGGTTAAATGGTAATTGCCATTTTTCACTCCAGATAGTTAAGTTATTGAGGTCCTTTTGGATCTGGGATACACTTTCGCTTAGTGTCTCAGGCTTATAGCTGTATACTATTTTGAGATCATCAGCATATAAGTATGGTTTCCCAAATTCTATGGTGTTACATATATCGTTTATATACATAAGAAACAAAAGTGGACCTAATACGCTTCCCTGGATGACTCCACTGGTGATTGGTCTAAGGGACGAGAGACAGTCATTGTACTTTACCATCTGTTTACGTTCAGGTAGTCTACTAGGCATGTATCGCATGATCTGGACCTAAGAAATCCATGCTGGGAGGTCGAGATGAGATTATTAGTTAGTAGATGTCGGACTACAGCCGCCTTAACTACCTTTTCCATCACTCTGGATACCACTGAAGTTATGTTTATAGGCCGGTAATTTTCAACGTTTGCTTCAGGTCCTGTTTTAATTTTGGGAATGATATGTGTAGTTTTCCAGGCAGTAGGGTAACACGCTGAAGAGAGTGATATCGCGAATAGTTTGAGAAGCAAAACACACATATCATCACCTCCACGTTTTAACATGCTAGATGGAGTACCATCTGGTCCATCAGTGTAGGAGTGTTTCAATGTACTGATTGCCTTGGAGATATTTTGTACACTGAATTCTACATTAGTAATTTCACAGGGAGTTACTGGGATTGGTTCTGAATCATTAAATGGTTTTTCGTTAGTTAGTGAGAAACAAAAATGTTCACTGAATAATTCTGTGATAAGTTTGGGATCTTCGTATACTTGTTTGCCTTTAATGAATATACTCCCTCTCGATTTAGAGCGTTTAAGTTTATTTTGGAGTAGTATGGTGAGTGCAGAGGAGTTATTATTAAGTTCTACTGCACGTTTTTCCTGTGCTACTGCTTTCTGTTTACTTATTGTCTCTGTTTGGACAAGTATTTCTGTCATCGTTACTAAAGAGGAAAAGTCATTTAAGTTGTGGAATCGAGTACAATGTCTTTGAAGACGTCTTCTTGTACTGATCGGTATATAGAGATCTTTGGAGAACGTAGGTTTACAGTATTCTAAAGGTGCGATGTTATTGATGATACTTTTGATGTTGTGATAAAATATATTGGTTAATGTGTCGGTATTGTTTGAGGTAAAGAAAGTTCTCCAATCAGTGCTTCTTAGGTAATTGTGGAAGTTATTCCAATCAACCTTGCGATAGTTTCTACGAAGTGTTACGGTTTTACTTCTATCGGTTGTGGCTTTTACATTAAGGCTGCATATGACAATGTTATGATCACTACCTGGGAACTTTTTTCCAATATACAAAGTATTGGGGACGAGGCCACTGGTAAAGACTAAGTCTAAGATGTTTTGATGTCTGGTAGGGCTATCGACATACTGAGTCCATTGTCCAAGCTCCAGACATTCAATAAATGATTCATAACGTCTCGGCGCTTTGACTGGCAGCCAAGAAATTTCGGGCATATTGAAGTCACCACAAATGAGCTTGCCTGTTAATGAGAGGGATGATGCTAGTGTGAATACCTCCGATAATACTACTATTTCATCTATTGATGCGTTAGGTTGACGATAAACACAGCCAAGCAGTAAGGTAACGGAATTCGACGGCTTTAACACAATCCACACCGAATCCTTTAGTTTGTTTAGTTCAGGCATATCACAAAGCAGTGAGTTTAGGCTAGAGTGAGCATAAATAAGGCATTCTCCGCCTCGTCCATTCGATCTATCGCTTCTATATAGAAAATAGTTATCAAGAGATATACTTCGGTCGGAAATATTGCTGTTCGTCCATGCTTCAGATATCATAATAAGTGATGGTTGGTATATGGATACAAACAGGGCTAAATCCGTCTTTTTGTTGCAGATCGATCGAGCGTTGATAAGACATATATTAAGCAAGTGGCCTACTAAGTTAAAATGGGTGAGGGTATCTCGCGGGTGTGAGATGAGTTTGATGTGAGGGATTGGATGTTCTTCATTAGCTCGGTATTTTGATAGCTAGACTTAGTGAGAGAGTCTTACCGTTGACATACTGCACGTAGAGATAGAGGGGCTGCGACATGGAGAATCTGATGACGATAGAGACATTTGTGTACAATACACATATTTTTCAGTAGTTAAAGGTTCGACATTGAGTCGTCAGTTGTAGGGGTTACAGATTTGGACCTTTTATTTGGCTTAGAAGTTGGTGAGATTTCTCTTATAATGGAGTTATTGGACATGATATGAAAATAAGTGAGCACAGTGCTCGTTAAATTAAATATCATATCTGAGTATTAGTTGTTATTAAGTATTAACCTGGTTAATACTAGGATTAGAGACTGTGAGTATATAATGAAATGCAGATCTATTTACGACTTAAGTCCGCAATAGGTACAATACGAACTGGTAATTGTCCGTCGAATAAAAATAAGTTGTTTCCTTATTTTTCGGGGTAAGATGTACCCGATGTACAGTACACGATGATAATCACAGTATAATACACACTACAAAAGAGCAAGTCGAAGAATTCCTAAACCACGTGAAAAAATGTTACCACTTTCAAAGTTCGCTCGATAGACTATTCTGATCCGTTGTCCCCGACTCAGCTAACGCGATCAAGAAGTCTTGGTAGGGCGTAGAAAGTGTATTCTACAGGCAACTAGCGGATACCAGGTCAGGTCAATCAGGCACATAAATCAAGCGTAATTATACAAATATTTGTAATACATATTGACATGGAAATCTTTTTAAACATTAATCAATAAGTTCGTCAATTAACCGCTATTTAAATATTTAAACATTTAATCGATAAGTTAATCCATAAGATGAAATTACAAAAGTGAGTTTCGGGTATCTATCGTCCCCAACTAAAACACCTTCGACCGAATATTAGTAACCTCCGAATAGTTTCTATTTTAATGACTGTTTTTCACATTGTTACAGTAGAAAGGATCAAACTCCTGCAAAGTAAACTCATACTTTAATTGACACAGGGATATTTCGCCCACTCCACAAGTGATGCAAGTTGGCAAAATCCAGTCGAGCTTTCTGAATCTGTGCCGAGATTTTGCCGGACACCGGGCCGTCAGGTTGAATAAGACTCCCAATATAATTGAAGTGGTCAGTGCGTTCAACTGTTGTGAACATAAAGACGGGTGGGGAAGACCAATACATTTCAGTACAAAATCACAGAATCTCCTTGTAAAACACGAGGACTAGACATTGAATACTTCCTTTGCAAAATTAAGTCATTTTGTCCCTCGCATTATGTATTATTCTTTCAATCCACAACTTCTTTTGTATTTCCGTTTCTGTTTTTTCTTCAACTTGATCTTCTTAGCCTTCTGCCGTCAGGATTGCTACTTCCTTTTGGTGCTACATATTAAATAAGTAGCATACATCGCACAACTATCTGACTTCCTATCACTAATTCAATCAATGACGCAAGCCAATATTAAAATAACATTTTTCAGTTTGTGACGGGGTACCACACACAAGCATGTTAGCGTTGTTTATTAAAGTGGTCAGAAGACTGTATGTTGTCAGTGTCTTCACCAGTTTGGAAATTTTCTCAAGATTTAGTGACAGCCACTTATTATGCTCCTCCAGAGATGGCCAATACCAATATAGTTTATTCGAGTCTATCAACGAGTCAGTTGTAAATGTCATCACGTTAGACGATGTTTCCCATGTTTAAGGTTAGTGTTTTCTAAACATAACTGTTTATAGTTTCAGTAGACGGTCGCCACTGTTTGTTCGCTATGTCGCATCACAACAGAATTCGTTTAAGTCCCTTTCGGTTTGCTTTAGTTTACTTATATGAGTATTAAAACTACCCGCCACTATTAACGCACCAGCGCGTTTTACTTCCTGAGGGAGGTTGTATAGCTTCCTATGAAATTCATCTTCAACTTTGTTCGGGCTGCAGTCAACCTTGATGTGGAAAGAGAGGACGAAAAGGCCACAGTGTGTCCCTATCTTTTCAAGTTCTTGCTGTCTCTTCTGGTCGTAAAACACACAAGCGACGGTCTAATAGAATCCCGTTTAACAGAGCCTGTCCTGCTCTCGAACTTAATACTGTACCTACACCAGTGAGGCCACGGAAGGTAGCAGTGAGATCCCCAGATGCATGAAGAGTGAATCATGCTGGTTCTTCACATTAACAAGGTAAGGTCAAGTTAATAACCGTACTTGGGTCCTGTATGTGCGTATCAGGGCCACAAAATACATTGATAAAGTCCTAGCTAAAGAATCACACTATCCTATTTAACAAGTTTTGGACATCAAAAGCTCCAATATATAGTTTCGAGCTTGATTTCAGAAGACCAGGAATAAAGTTTCGTGGAATCAAATCGATAGTATTGATGGTGCGTGGTGATAAAGATATGCGAGAAGCGTTAGCCGCGTAAATGAAATAATCAGTGAGAGGTGAGGGACGGATTTGATTACCAACAAGGTGATCTAGTGTGATGATAGAGGTATGAAGATGGTTGTCACTTCCCGCTTGCTCACTTACTTATTTACGCCTGTTACTCCTCGTGAAGGAGCATAGGCCGCTCACCAGCATTCTCCATCCAACCCTGTCCTGGGCAATCCTTTCTAGCTCCGTCCAGTTGTAATTCATCCTTTTCATATCTGCTTCTATTATCCGACGCAATGTGTTCGTTGGCCTTCCTCTTTTTCGCTTCCCTTCAGGATTCCAAGTTAGGGCTTGCCTCGTGATGCAGTTTGACGATTTGCGTGATGTATGTCCTATCCATTTCCATCGTCTTTTCCTAATTTCCTCTTCAGCTGAAAGTTGGTTTGTTCTCTCCCTGATCCCCAGTACTTCTAAGTTGTAGCGAGTTAGTTTTCTACGGGATGGGGACGCTAACCCCATGCCCAACCCTCCTCTTTTACTCGGGCTTGGGACCGGCAGTAACCCTATAAGAGCTACAGGCGGAGTTGCTTGCCCACACTGTGGAGGAATATTTCTTCCTGAGGAACCTGAGGATGAAGCTCAATTAGCGGTGATCTTAGTGACCTGGTTACTTAACCGTCACTCCACTCTCCCATCAGAATCAAGAAGTTGGTTCAATACCAAATTGAGTGGGATTGTCGCGTGCCGGATGTTACTAAAGGAATAATAAAAATCCTCTGACTGCTGATAAGCTGAACGACACATCAGAAAGAAGGCGGAAGCAGCTAGTCGGGAAATACATGCAATAATTCCAAAATATCTGGTTAAACGCCTAAAACGTTTAAAATGATAGTCCATGCGAACATCATTTATATATCAAGTGGGATTATAATGGTGAATAATGGTTTAGTAGGGAACTTCTAACAAATCAAATTAAGGTGCATACTAATTACCTTTGTTGAGTAGCTAAACTTATGACAGTACAAGTATTTTGTACTGAGAAATAGAAAAATATTCAGCGCTGTATCGTTGTTGATACTGGTGTTATTTTACCTCTAAGTTATAAAGTCAGTTATCGTTTATGCCTGTATGTTGTCCGTATGAGTTGATTTCCAATAACATCTACATTAGTAGGCTAACTGGTGGAACAAAAGTATAAATGCGTAGAGGAAGAATTCCAACTAGTGTCCCAGTTTGTTTATTTAGTTGCATGAAGATTTTCCCGGCCTCATTATTGTTAACCCTGGTTATTAACCACACGATCTTTGAAGCTGAACATATAGTAACTGAGAAGATTCATTTGCAATATGTAACATTAAGAGAAGGTCAAGAATGGTAGATGCGCAAACATTCATGCAACCTGATGGCATGGCTAAGCCATCCAGACGTGGTCGTTCTGTATAACTTGATTTTATTCACATCAAATATATTATTTTATCTTCAACCTGAATTTGTAGACAGTGAGGGGACTTCCACGTAAGGTCTTATAGATTAGGTAGTCACATTATGACAACTGTATAATTTTAGGATTAGATCTATCAATATAGCAGTATTAATAGCGAACTAGCCCATAATTCTAAAAGTCCAAGGAACAATTGCTTGAAGTTGGTCGTGAATGGTTTCTTACGGAAGGCTCTTGATGCATTAGCTCTGCACTTCGAAAGACCCTACCACCGGAGAAGGGAATCTGCGAGGCTACGTGAGGCGTGACATTTTTATGGGCAACCTTTTCTAACTTCTTCTTTCCGTTGTGAGGAGACAGCGTCACGAAAAAATGCTGATTGTTCTAGGGAAGCAACTTTCTGTTGTTACATTCCTACAGTGCGTAGTACAACTTCGCCCTTGGACCTTAATTCAATGAGTTAGCCTTGTAGTTCTCCACCGTGGTTGGACGCTATGGAACATGTGTTCTAGCCAATATGGCTCAGTTAAATCATCACGATAGGAAAATTTGACCACCACGTCATGGTATTTACTGCGACCGGGCGAAATCCTTGCAGTCTTGTAGATCGCCAACTTAGATGATCTATGTCGAAATGATTAGACGTGAATGGTGTGACAAACTAGCTAACATCGAAGTCATACCTCGTGGTCAGCACCTTAGGTGGACTACCCTATTGACGTACCAAGGAACCATAGATACTTTGAAGACTGTACAACACAGAGGACGTTATTACAGAAATATATTAGTTAAAGCAGATACAAGCGAAAGTGAGACCGCTGCCGCATGGGCCAGTCCATGGCATATGATTAAATGATGCGCAGTGGTTGTCTCTGACCTTGACGGGGATCGATGATTTGCTCGATATTCAATGACCAAACTGCCGGATGATTTAGCTAGGGCTTAGTGACATTTCTCTGGACCTACAGTCTGCTGAAAAGAACGTTTTGTCTCTCTGTTACTGTCAGGAAAACTACCGCTTCATGTGGTGATATTTTCGACATTCTTTAATGCTGTATGGATGGTAAAAATTCCAAACAAATAAGTACTGGAAAGCTATAAAGTATTACCCATATGGTCAGTTCGAATAACTTTTTATCGATACGTAATAAAGGAAGGGGAGTATTCTAGACAAAATTTTGGTGGACGCTTGCTTTAAGTAAAGAGAAGGACTTGTAAGTGTTTGACCATCATGTCAAGGTGACCTAAAGTAAGAAGTCACAGGATAACATGTCTTTCCAGTGATACTAATTTCCTTAAATGGTAAAATCATTCTATTTATCTCCACAGCAATATTCAGGTTGACGGCTGTTAGGCAATGAAATTAAATTGATTGTACAATCCTATTCAGACTATCAGTAAATTAGTTTAACATAAAAAGCAAACCGTGGATTGCTCACTTTCATCCTGAACGGTGATTTAGACGTCGCGTGGTTATTGCATGACGCTGATGTAATCATGAAACTTAACTTCCTCACGTCTCTCGACTTACCCCTACTTCTTACGATTAACCTAGGCCGATCTTCTTATTAGACAATCTTCACTAACGTCTGAAAAAAATTCGATGTACTCTCTTAAAAATAAGGCTGAAGGCCCTAGAAATAAGCTTGTTTGTCACAAAGATACCGAATACATTGGGGAATCAAAGCCCAATTATTTGACCCGTGAAAGCATTCAACAAAGGAGCGACTTCCTTGACTTGTGCGCTACTTCGTCGTGATTAACAGTGTACTAGTTTCTGCTTTAGATTTTTTTGGCAAGTAACCTAGTTTCTTGCATATCAGTTTTTTCTTTGTACATTTGACATACATATCGTTTTACCACCTGAGCAATTTAACTTGACGTTCCAATACTAGAAAATATAATATTGAGTCTTCAATAATAACGATAGTAGGTGGATGAACCTGCATTAATCCTGACACACTGCTTTCCAGTGAAGGTCCAGCTTCTCGTTGAAAGTATTCACTGATGGGGCTGATACCACTTGTTCGGGTAAGGCGTTCCAATGATTGACTACTCGATGAGAAAAACGGGACCCCCAGAGTCTGTGACATCATCAACGTTATTCAGTCTTCAGTAATGAGGATAAGAGGTCTATCGACCTGTATTAATCCTTGCAGTTTGTAATACTGTGGAGGGCTAATCTCGTCTTGAATACATCAACAGGTGTTGATATTACGTGTTCCGGTAGAGAATTCCTGTAATTTACTACTTGATGCGAGAAACGTAACTCCAGACGTAAAAGATTTGATCTCGGGTTTTTGTACTTTCTTCAAATGTCCTCTCAAATGACCAGTCCTAGACGGAAGTAAAAGATAAGACATGTTAATACCAAGGTCATCGTTCAGTATACGATAAGTCAATATTAGATCAACCCGTATTCTACGGTAAGATAACGGAAATAAGTTAAGTTGTCTCAGTCTATCTTCATAATATAGGCTAAATAGACTTTTTGCCATCTTAGCATCTCGTCGTTGGACTCTTTCCAGCATATCTGCTTCATACTTGAAACAAGGACTCGCTGCTTGAATCCCATATTCCAAATGTGGTCGCACGTAAATCGGGTATAATAATCTAAACATTTTATCTAAATACTGGAAAGACCTACGAATAGACCATAACACCCTATAGCCTTTCGCAGCAGCAGCCTTACAGTGGCTAGTGGTTATAAGACCATTGCTTAATATGACTCCTAAATCTTTATAGTTTCTTACTTTGGGTAGCACGAATCCACATATTGTGTAGTGATACGAATCATCATAGTTATTTAATTACATCACCACACTCTTATCAGGATTTACTTCTAGTGACCACCTGTCCAACCGTGACACCAATGAGCTAAGATCATCCTGTAATAGTATTCTATCCGACATACTGTGTATGGGTCTCCAAATTTTTATGTCATCAGCGAAGAGTAGAACGGATGATTTTACTACAGTTGGCAATTCATTCACATAAAGTAAAAAGAGAAGAGGACCGAGGGTTGTACCTTGGAGAACTCCGCTTTTTACGGGTACCCGCGGGGAAAGAGCCCCATTAACCCTTAACCTTTGTTTCCTGTCATGGAGGGAGTTACTTATCCAATCTACGGAAGTTTAATGGATTCTAAAACGTTCCAGTTTGGATTTAAGACCAGAATGGGAGACCTTATCTAAGGCCTTATTTAGATCTATGAAAATCACATCCACAGGAGCATTCCGATCCTTTGCCGCAGCCCGATCTTCTCGTGCAATGAGAAGATTTATCAAGCAAGATAGGCCTTTCCGAAAACCATGTTAATCCCTGGAGAAAAGATTATGTCCTTCAACATAGTTTATAACAGATATCCGAATGATTTTCTCAATCAGTTTTACAACCGCACTAGTTAAACTAACGGGTCCATAGTTGCTAATTAAATCCCTACTCCGGACTTATTACCGCGTCTTTTCGGCCTCTGGGCAGTCCGGACTGCCTCATAGGCATGTCAGCCCTCAAATACCCTGGTACGACCGAGAGGGCTGGGCCCGCCCTCCCTCTCAAAATGCTCTCACATGGCCACGCGTATAGAGCCTCTGCCAGGGAAGTCCTAGTCACTGCATTCTCGTGGCGGGGGTTTTGTTTACGAAAATGAAGGGACGAAAAGCGAATGTCCGGCGCTTTAGCCGGATTCCAAACCAATGGGACAAATGGGCTCCAGTATCCTTAGGAACGAATGACGTATGAACCAATTGTTGGCCGCCGGTTACCATGGGACTGCATCTCCTCACGATGCTCCACTGCCTTGTGGATCAGACCTGTAGGTCGAGGGCTCCGAGTGTGACCCCCTAAGAAAACCACCTGCTTCGGTCTAGGCACCCGGGCAGTATCACAGTCTTCACACATATCAAATGTGATTTATGTGGCGCATATGTATTTGGTGCCTCCTTGTACCAATATTTATGTGCTCAAATAAATAAAATAATAATTGAAGTGTTAACGGTAAGTCCGTTACCATGAAATGACGATATTTACTGAAAATTCTATTCTCGCTTCGATTTACAGTCAAACAATTTACATTATTATTATTATTATTATTATTATTATTATTATTTACTACGTCATTCATTCACTCTCATTTATTCCCACTTTATGTGTCATTATTGTTCGACTTATACAACAACTCGCTTATGGTATTATTTATTTATTTGGATACATAAATATTGGTACAAGAGGGCACCAAATATATATGCGCCACACAAAACAACGAGCATTTGAAGAGAAGGAAAAAAGGTAAGGAGCGTAAAAAAAGAGAACAATAACGAAGAGATTGGTGTAAAGTAGTGTTATAATAATAATAGTAATAATGAGGGAACGGAAAGGTACAACCAGAAGAAATCTTTCAGTTAAGGAAGATACAACCACTTTTTACGAAGAAAGTAAAAGAAGGTTACAGCAGGATCGCCACTGGCTTCTATTCTGAGCCATATCTGATAACGTCTCTAGCCAGTGTTGCACCATCTCTAGGACCCCAGCCAGGGAGTCGTGAAGGAACAACAGAAACCAGCCCTTTGCAGCTTTCTTTCATACCATGACATGTCATACACTGACCACCTGTGCTCTTTCCAACCAGTTCCAGAGTCGGCAAATAATGCACGACGTGGAATTCTCTGGGACGACATTCGTAGAACATGTCCAAGCAACCGAAGTCGATATTTCAAGATGCTGATGTCGAACTATGATCTACTATGATATTAGTACTGCTCTAATAATAGACCTAATCCTAAATTTGTAGATTCGTCATGATATAACTGCCTAATCTATAAGATCTTACGTGGAAGTCACACCATCGACTACACCAACTCACTGTATCGTATCAATTACCAATACATGATGAAGAAAAGGTTAGGTTAAAGAACAATATATTTAATATGAATAGAGACCACGCCTGCATGGCCGAGCCATGCCACTCGATCAACTCCAGTCCATTCAATTCATTGTTCGCGCCTTCTCCATTGTTAGGTATTTCTCCGCGTTAAATATTGAATATCTATTTTCTGAGTAGTCTCGTGTTCACAGCTTTGTGGATTGTGTGGCTATTGTCCAATGCCACTACACTACTCTCCCACCAGAATCAACGTGATGTTGGTTCGATACCAAATTGGATGGGATCGTCGCGCGCCGGAGGTTACCAAGGATAATAAGAATCCTCCGGGTATTGATAAGCTGAAAGATAAATCAAAAAGAAGGCGGCAGCATCTGGTCGGGAAATACATGTAATAATTTTAAAATATCTGCCTTCATGCTTAACACGCTTAAAATGAAAATTTGGGTGAAGATTATTTGAACTATAAAAAATGGGATTACAATAATAATAATAAAACGATGCGTGTTAATAACTTAACTTATAGGTAGTAATTATTTTGTGTTTAGAAATATTAAAATAATGAATATTGTAGAAATGTTAATATTGGTATTAGTTTTGGTTTAAATTATGAAATCGGATAACGATTATGCCGGTAAGTTGTCCATAAGAGTTGATTTCCAATTGCATCTGTATTAGTAGGCTAACTGAAGGAACAAAAGTATTACCATGGAAAGAATTCCAACTAGTGTTCCAGTTAGTTTGATACGGTTTATTTAGTTACGGGGAGATTTTCTCAACCTCATTTTTACTTGACCGTGATAGAATTTAGTAATACTACTAATACACATGAATGGTTATCAAAATAAAATTTAAATACGTGAGTGATGATTATATGAATTTTGGACAGATAGCTAGGAACAAATCGTTAAACATGAGTGTATTCGTAAGAGACATGCTCTAGACTCAATGTTCTGATCTGTGGCAGACTATTTATTTGTATTTATACTTGCCGGCTGATTGGGCATACAAGTTAGTTGCAAGTATGCAGTTTATCATAAGGCGGAATACGATTTAATTGAGATATAGTGGTTACAAGTTATTAAAATCAGTTAGACCTGTGTCATATTACGAAGTGATGTGGTGCTGCAAAATGTATTTAGCTAAATAAGTTTTTACAAGATGATTAATAGTGAGTGATGCTCATGTGATTATCAGGGAGAACATAAGTTGTAACCAGGGGAGTACACTCCCAACTCATGTCTATGATAATGGCTTGAACCTTAGTCAGTGTTGGGGTAAATTCGACATTGATGTTTTCAGTTTGCAGGAGATTTGCTCGACTGCTTATACTGATTATTTGCATGCATGATTGTGTCGCTAAACCATCAATTAGACTGACAAGGTTTTGAGATATTTACTGAATGAGCAACTGATAGAGAAACATACTGTAATCATCTGTGATGGATGAAGATACCAAGAAAACAACACCATTTAATGGTAATTATAAGTCAATTTGTTGACCGAT
Organism: Schistosoma bovis; assembly: GCA_944470425.2. Taxonomy (NCBI): domain Eukaryota; kingdom Metazoa; phylum Platyhelminthes; class Trematoda; order Strigeidida; family Schistosomatidae; genus Schistosoma; species Schistosoma bovis. Next base: position 16,584,763 of record OX103959.1, on the reverse strand, counting down.
TTCGTTAATAGTTTCATTAATTTTATCAGTCATATTACGTGATTGTCAAGTTATGACAATGCTTTATGACGATATCCTGAAACTATTAAATTTAACTAGTTATAGTGTTGATTGAGGATTAGTCAGTGGAAAAATAGGTATTGTTGCTTTAGGTGATTCAAAATCATCAGAAATTTATAACGTTAAAGAATCCGAGACGCCTAATTTAATTATAAATTTCAATTCAGAAATATTCGTTTAGTGTTAATTCTAGTAGGCTACGGAGTTTTGATTTTAAACGTTTGTTTAGCCAACAGCTACTTGGGGATTTAGTTATTTCACTAGTGCAGTTGATAGTACCTAAATTTTTAATCTTATTATCTAAACTATGTTCGCATTTTAGGCTGCTAATATGATAAACCAATCCATAAACCCAAATACGATTAGCAACAACGACTATGATGGGTTTATTGATAAATGTTAAAGGCGATCAGATGATTTCTAAATTTAGAAGACATGGAGATATAGTGTAACGTATGTATGGGCCAGGTTAACATGCAGGTTGTTGACGTATATGACGATTTAAAAATAATGAACATGACCAGAAAATAATTTTAAAGTTTAGACTGCTTGTGAAACTTCAGGCAGGAATATGATGCGTTATAAACATTCCATAAGAAGTTACTGCATTTAGCCTAGGGACACTTACAAATATATAGCAAAAGGAACCGGAAAACATATACATGTTAAGTAAAAAAAATCATCCAGTAAAATAGTTGAACTCGCCTGGATTATTTTTGAAAATTAGATTATTCAGTGGACGACATATATAACGCCATTCGTGAGTAGTAATGATCCAAAAGCATCCAGAATAAAACATACAGTATGGCAATCACTTCCAGGGTGCTTGATGCTGTTGAGGTCTTTGGGACTCGCTCTGATCAGAACAACTGAATGAATCCAGATAATTGTGTGTGCCATCTAAAATGAACTTATGATTGCAGAAAACTTATAGCTGGAACTCACCGTATGTTTTTGGAGTAGTCATCCTCGTTGTTTGGCAATGGAACTCGAGAATATGAAATTAGGCAGGCAGTGGTCGGAAGAAAAGATATTACAGGATAGTGCATCGTTTAAAACAGGATGAGGTGTTAAGTGAAGGAACACTGAGAATTAGATCCAGATAACTATTTAGTCCTTGATCGCATTGTTAGTCAATGTATATTTACGCTATTTACAGGTCATATTTGCTAGAGCTTGATGTTTAAACAAGACTATGTCGCTGAAGCATGTAAATGCTATTACAGCTTGTTAACAAATCATCAAAGCTAATTAGTTAATATAGACGACCAGTTTTTATTATCGATTGAGCTAGTTTGTCATGAGGACTAATCAATATAACATTACGATAATGCATGTGAGCATTAATCAGAGGACTATTGGAATACAGGGTTAACATAAATATAAAATCGATCGAGAAAGTTGAAGTGGAAATAAGGATTAATAATAATAGGTTGCGTTTCTTTAGTTGGGCTCACCAATGTAGAATTATGGTCTACTATGATATTAGTACTGCTCTAATAATAGACCTAATCCTAAATTTGTAGATTCGTCATGATATAACTGCCTAATCTATAAGATCTTACGTGGAAGTCACACCATCGACTACACCAACTCACTGTATCGTATCAATTACCAATACATGATGAAGACAAGGTTAGGTTAGAAAGAACAATATATTTAATATGAATAGAGACCACGCCTGCATGGCCGAGCCATGCCACTCGATCAACTCCAGTCCATTCAATTCATTGTTCGCGCCTTCTCCATTGTTAGGTATTTCTCCGCGTTAAATATTGAATATCTATTTTCTGAGTAGTCTCGTGTTCACAGCTTTGTGGATTGTGTGGCTATTGTCCAATGCCACTACACTACTCTCCCACCAGAATCAACTTGATGTTGGTTCGATACCAAATTGGATGGGATCGTCGCGCGCCGAAGGTTACCAAGACTAGGAAGAATCCCCCGGGTAATGATAAGCTGAAAGATAAATCAAAAAGAAGGCGGCAGCATCTGGTCGGGAAATTTATGTAATAATTTTTTTTAAAAAAAATCTGCCTTCATGCTTAACACACTTAAAATGACAATTTGGGTGAAGATTATTTGAGCTATAAAAAATGGGATCACAGTAATAATAATAAAACAATGCGTGTTAATAGCCGTTGGTTAATAACTTGACGTATAGGTAGTAAGTATTTTGTGTTTAGAAATATTAAAGTAATGAATATTGTAGAAATGTTAATATTGGTATTAGTTTTGGTTTAAATTATGAAATCGGATAACGATTATGCCGGTAAGTTGTCCATAAGAGTTGATTTCCAATTGCATCTGTATCAGTAGGCTAACTGACGTTTAGCGAAAGCCAACTTGTCCGGTGCCAGTCGGCGTAGTCTTGCCGTGATTGGGGGTCTGCGGGTGAATATTTGGCCGGCGAGTACGGCTGCATTTACTCGCCGGCTCGGGAGTTTCCCGCCTAGTTTTTATATCCCCTGAAGAGTTCTCTGCTATGTATGATTTGATTGGTTCATGATGTGTTGTAACGAAGAATCTTGCGTTTCTCTTTGTGTATGTTAGGATACACAGCTACACTAGTCGCCTTCTTCTGTATTTGTTGATGCGCGTGCGATAGAAGAGCCAGATCATCTGCAATGTCTTGATCGTTTGACAGCACCCATTGCCTGTATTTGCAGTTCGGCTGGAGGATCTTGGGGTTGAAGTGAGCCATGATCTTAAAACCACGGCCTGCTGCCGGGTGATTGCAGATTGAAAGTTTGAAACTCCATGAGCTTTAAGAACGACATTCACCAAGGTACAGACTGCAATTTTCATTTCAGTATAAACATGGAGTTTCACCACTACTCTAGATGATCTACTATATTTACGATACTTCACAAACTGTACAAGCTCTCACTTGAACTAGTCATATATATTATTTTTGATAACCATCACCCCCAAACCCTTTCATGACAAGATATATTTATTCACTTCATACAACTACAAACATACTACAATGAATGAAGAGATATTTGTATACTGAAAATCGTATTTACTAAAATAGTGAGTAAAAACGAACATCATGATGTATGAAAATACTGGAAGCAGCAGACCTTATGACTGACACGACACCTAGTTTGTTTACATTAGCCATGTTTTCCTAAAATTAGGATGGAAGTATAAACGTTGGTGCATAAGAGCTATGAAACAACCTAAATAATAATAAATACCACTACAAGCCGATAAATAAAACATGAACGTTCATAAAAACTGTCTTGCTGATTGTTACGGGAGAACTGAAGACACTTGGCTGATTAAAACCTTTTTATTGTATATGATTAATTTCACTGTGTTTTTGGATGCATTTATTTTACTTAACTTCTGAACTTGTTTGTTTATATCATTATTTTCGGACATTTTGGTTTCTGTTTGTCTTTGGTTTGGTAATTGGGAGTTTTACTCCGGGAACCTACAAAATTGATAGTTTGTTTTGTAATCTTTATAATTATTGTTGTCAGGACGACATTTGGGTCGACTATTTGTGAATTGCGAATAAACTTTGGTACCTACATTGGAATTTCGTTCTATTATTGATTTGGGTTCGTAAATTGCAAATAGATCGATATACTGTACTTCAATAACGGGAACGAGCAAAAACCTGGACGTAACACTGATGACAATGGATATAATGAATGTTTTGTCTCCACACGATTACGAATAGCGAACAATGAATTAAACCAGAATAATGTTTTGTGGCCAATATTTAATATAGTTCTGACGAAACAATCGAAAATCATGCCATTTTGTACTAGTTTGATGAAATCCTTTATGAAATAAACGGAAATATATTCTACTCATATTGTTTAAACTTGATCATCAAAAGGTATTGGTATCAATAGGCATTGAGAACATCGAATACCAATTTTTCCGGATGTTTATATTTCGTAAACCAATTCAGTTAGATACAATGTCATACGTGTAAATTGTATTTGAAAACGAGTGATGCTCCAGTTATTTAGTAAGACGGAGAAACAAGTTGAGTAATTGTGACAACAACTAAAATTGATGAGCATGCAGCAACATACGCCGACTTAAAAATAGACAGCATACAAACAAATAAATGACTCAGAAACAATCAAAAGGTCTGCTCTATACGAAACGTAGAATAATTAGTGTGTGTTTAACAACTGGATGATGCATGTACAATTAAATGTTGAAAATGTGGCTGTGCTCTGTTCAGCCCAACACAGCATTTCAAAACATTTAGCATTGGTGATGCGATATTATGATCACTACTTCTGATAGGGTGAATAGACATCAACGATCGACAAGTAAGAAGCGTTTTGTTAACAAGATGATCAACGGTGTGCATAAGCAAGACGTTCAATGAAAACTTGATATTCCAATAATGTCCAGGCATCCTAAAATCATTTCGTTCAAAACACAGTCTATGTCAGTTAATGTGCTAAAATCATATGTGACATTTTTATGGCTTTTCATCTACTCAGACAAACATCTGCATCTCCAAAAGCTACTCTTCATATATGTCACATCAAAACTCAGTCTCACATGGTGACGACAGTTTTATAACTGATGATATACAGCAAAATATCTCAACACGACTTTGAAACAAATTGAAACGAGTTTATCCATTTTTTTTAATTTTGATGAATACATTGTGACTATTTCATTGAAAGTAAATATGATTACTGTCAACTTATAGCAAATCAATTAAGTCCATCAATTTTTCAGTGTTTGGACATATTTCGAAACATGACCCTCCATGCTTATCTGAGAATGAATCTTACCCATTCCTTAGACATGTTGTTGAGCATCTTGGGAGATTTTGTAACCTTAACTCACTTGTTTCCCCACCAAGCAAATTCGCAAAAACGAAGTATTCAGCTGTCGAGAACGTTGAATAAAACTGATCCTGGTAAAGGAGTACTTCAAAGTTAATCAGTTCAAGTTCGATCTCTGTTTGTACAGGTGATATGACAAATGACTGTTTCCAATTTGTTCACTTTTGTATGTATCGTGCAGATACTTGACATTTACGTTACTTTTCTGTTTGAGAGTTCCATTCCAAATATTCTTTGTTAGTTTTGAAACTGTACTGCATACATGACATGTTTACTCACAATCGACATCCACAATAATAATGCAACAGGTTTCTGAATGCATCATTTCCGGCGGCCAAACTTCAAATTCTGTATAAAACAACATGCTCAGTAACTCAATCGAAGGTTGATAAGCATTCCTTTTCATGTTACCGCCAATTGTATTTATAAATTTACGTGTACCTGTCAAAGCAGCTACACTGGCCGAACAGAAAGGGGGGCATATCTCAGATTTTTTGAAGATGTTCCAAAAAGCCTCAGAACAAGAGAAAGAAAGACTGTAAATAGTGCAATCATCAAACATCTTCTTGATACAGGACATCAGGTCGATACCCTACAATCATTCAAGGTGATTAGTAAGCAGCCAAACCTCAGTCTTCTGAAGTTTGCTGAAGTAGTTGCTATCAGGCGCCAAAAGCCTGATTTATGTGTTCAAAAGGAGATGGTTATTAATCTTTCCTTGCCTTGGTGATTAATATTCCTTTGTTCTATTTTAATATTTCTTCTTTGCCTTGAACTCTTTCTTTCATTTATCACACCATTGAGTTTTATGCCAACTATCTTATTTTATCAACTGAACTCTACTCATTTTACTCCTATCAATGTTTATTTGTTTCTAACCGTTTGAACTGTTGTCACAATGTTCCTTCATTACATAAGGTATATATTTACAATATTCAGTCTATTAAATTTATTTACAACCTTGCTATACTATACGAATATGTCTTCAATATAACTTCCAATCAAACTCTTTCATGTAAGTGATTTAAACCCATGATGTAATTATGATTTTAAATATCACAGGTTGTAAGCAGCTGACGAGAACCAACGAAATAAAAATGAATTCATGCTATTCTGTTAGAATGTTTGTTCTTGCTCTTTTCAAAATGATAAAGGGAACTATGTGTATGAAATTTCCGCAGGTGTTCAATCACACACTCTTAACCGTTTTCCATAGTATGATACCATGCTACTCAGTTTTCATTCAAATCATAAGCATTTATGTTCTCACTTGATCTACAATGCAAGTGATCATGCACCGCACCCTTCACTATTAAGCTACACATTTTCATACCATTCTTTAAGGTGATGGAGATTGGTTAATTTGCTCAAAATCAAGCCTCAAAATTGCTCTAATTACGAAATGTGAAACGTCTGTTTATAAATATATTACGGCTTATAATTAAGATCGTCTTGCATCTGAAAATCAGCTTTGGAGAAAATATCTTCGCTCCCTATCGCAAAGCTACTCCGTGAATTTCGCTCCAATATCATCATTAAAATGTATACTTTATACTGTAAACTAGCGCTATCTTCCTTTTTCATGATGATTTGATTACGTCAAACTGTGTACAGTGACTTCACTGTTATGAAACGATAATCGAACTATTGTGAAACAACTTACGCATCTCAATAATGGTCACACACGGTCTTCACTGCCATCATTTGTAGCAGGTTTCAACTTCACTATATTATACATCAACAAATATATGTCGACCGATTTAAAATTGTTTTCACTAATTTTATTCTGAGATATCTGTGAACCTACTGCCATAAGGAACGTGAACATTTACTTCGTCGGATGGATCATATCCACTGAAGCCTTTATATTCTCTCATGGAACAGTTTCTAATCATAATATGAAGGTGGAAATAGATGACCTGCCATAAAAAGTTTTGTGTTTTTCATACATCACATAGAATAATTAAACAGAAAATTGGAAATAAATTTCACCGAATATCTATATGAGATATCCTATTCCACGTACAGATAACGATACTTTAAAATTCATGTTAATTTCTGTTATTTATGTGAGTGATAACACACAAGTTTTGAACATTACACATGTGTGGATGTTTCGTGTTGTTGGTCAACCAGTTATTTGACATATTGCACAGATATATTTCAGTCTTCCTGTTTGAAATACAGCAGGAACACTACTATATTGATTATTCATGCTAGAAAGAAAATAAATTGAGATATGTATTGATATAATCCTCAACAAACAGATTCGTTCTTCACGATAACAATGTTTACATTCAATAACTTCTCCTGGAGTCAATTCCGAGGGCTCAAGTTAATCTAAAAATCAAAATTTATGTTTTAACCAAGAGTGAATGTATCGTGAGGACAGAACAGCACTATGGAAGCTTCTTCAGCACAACGGCGTTATTTCAGTATTGTTTTCGTATTTCAGTTCCTTACCGTTTTATCTTTTATTCTACTGATTATCCTATTTAGTGTGTATGAGGTCTACGTTTAATTCGTAAACACGACCACACAACGCAAGAAGAACAATGGATTTCCGTTGAGGGATTGGAATGTTCATATCAATGAGACTCATATGTTGGATAAATATTTGCTCAATGTTGTTAGGCAGTAAACGATGTATAGCCTAATAGTCGTTGTTGTACATAATTGAAAAGGTGGAGAAGAATGTCATAACCACTTGCATACGACGTATTAGGTAATTGTATGTTCAACCGTGGAATAGATTTATTTCTTGTGTTCAATCTAGTCGATCAGTCACATTTGGGTTATGTTGAACGTGTAAGGTGACAGTGACATGTGGTTTGTTCAGTTAAGTTACACATTGTGTGGAATTATGATCTAATTTTTAATGGTACCATTACAATAATGGACCGAATCCTAAAATTGTGGATATGTCATGATGTGACTGCCTAATCTATATGATCTTACATGGAGTCACATCATTGTCTACTCTGACTAGTCGTATAGTAACAATGCACGATCTAACGTTTGGCGCTTGTAAAGAACACCTTTAGGCTAAATATAGAATAATACAATTACTATGATTAAAGACAACTTATACAGAATAACCACTTCTGCAAGGTTGAGCCATACCGTGTGATTGCAGTCCTAAACATCAACGGGAAGACTCAACCAAACAATACAAATGAATATTTGCAATATCCTTTCTCATAATTACGTGTGAGTGAGAATAATTATTAAATAAATAGTGTATAATGAAGTGATCATCAACTAATAGAAACACCGTAGTGTTCTTCTTTTTCAAATCTGTCATCTTAGCAATGCTACGGTCGGACTGTTACTACTTTATTCAATCCACACTGTTCTTCAGTCTTACGTGAGTATACGCTCAACTAGTATGGTATTTTGACTGATCAGTTTATAACAATGACGTTGAAAATTTCAAATAATATTTTCCCATGGTGAGACTACATCAAACTGAACATTCACAACGGATTCATTATTGATTGCAATGATCACATAATCACATATACAGAATACTGCTCATTTCTAAACTGAATACTGTAAAACTCTTAGAATACAATTCAGCTTTTATTAACTGAGAGAAAACAATCCACGTAAATATTTCAGTTATTTAATCAACAGAATTACTTCAGTCGATACGTTAACAAACAGAAAATGGTATAAAACTTGTTCAAATAATTGAAACGGTTAACAAAATGTAAAGAAGTTTCCGGATGAAATACAGAATAAAACAACTCGATCAAAATAATAAAAACAAACGATAAGACATTTCTGTAGATCATGGATTACTCTTCTTTCTCTTATACATCCAAATAGCACAACCGATGCATATGACACAGAAAGCGACGACGACTACTGGTATCACGATGTACAAGTAACGAGGTGTGTTATTATGTTTATTGTGTACAGTTATTTCTGAAGTGGTGTTCTGAAAGAGAAACGAAACAGTAGCATTAATACTAAATATCAAATATTCACCGAATACGGTTCAGTTTTTTTGCAGTATTTTTCCGAAATTTTTCTTCAGTGTGAATTTCACTGATTGCTTTGTTCTGCGCTTTAACAACTAGAGTCTACAAACTTTCACTAACTATCCAAACTTAATATACAATTTCCAACGGAATACGCTTCATCACTCAAACCGATTTCATCGGTGACTCATGGCAATTCACATAGATATACAGTTACATACTGGATTTCTGAAGTCACTACAAGCTCAGTGAGCTCCAAAAATTAATATGACCTCATGCATTTGTGTTAAACTACGTTTCTGTTCATTGTTTGTTGTAACCATGAAATCAAAACGTATTCCTTATAATAAAAATTTCTTCCGAGTAATCGAATGTACAATGTGGAATATAGCAATGTTGTAAACAATCTATGAACCTCAACAATTACTTACTTTGTCATCGTTATCATCGCTGTTAATGCACATATTAGCCTTTTCATACCAGATACATTTCACACTTGATGTTGTCGCATTTTGGCATTTTTCAATGGAATTGTGTATTGAACAACTTACTGTGAAAAAAATTAGGGAGACGGCATTTCAAGTTATCAAACAAAAGATACGTGAATAACAAAACGTGTAACTGATATCAGTTTTATCATCAATCTATATCTTGTATACCGTTTCTGCATGTGTGAAGTGCACAATCAATTCGTAAGCTCACTGGCTTTGACTATTTAGAAATCAGTGCATGAAGGTCAGCTGTTCTCAGGCCGAAAACTGATTTTCAATGTTGTTGATTCGATGGAAAGACAAAGGAAGAGTGACTTTGTTTTTCAAATCATCATTGTGGCTTCCACAAAAATATTTTCATTAACCCATTATGTGATGGAAGCTTTCAAAATATGTGGCCAAGTTCTAGTCTGTTTAACGTCAGTTAGCACATCGGACTCAGTGAATTAGTGAAAATAATACTTTGTTCGACAAATACTGAAGGCGATTCGAACACTATTGTATCGAGCGATTCTCCCAGTACTCGAAATGTTATTTCAATTATCTAACACATGGTGAACTAAAAAGTGTCTGTAGACAATTATAGCGACCCACGTGCAATTGAGTTTAGTTCAGTCAAGTTCTTTTGTTGACCTATTTAATGAACAAAGTCATCCATGGTATGTCAACTCGTTGTATTGTTATTATTATTGTGCTTGTATGAAATAGATATGCTTGAACATTTTTCAGCGCCTACGCATGTATTCATTCTGCTAGCTTCATTATGAGCTGCTCAATCTATTCGGTGACTCGTCCATTTCTCTATATATATAGCGGTTCGAGGGTGATTGGTTATCGAAGCACAGCCACTACACACTCACTTTACATAGTCATGAGAAAGGAGACACTCTTATATTGTGTTGACCGTCAGTAATTTTGTTACTGTACATATATATCGACTATGATAAATTGCTATTTGAACGCGTGACTTGTCTACATCTTCGATTTATCGAACAAGCATGACAAAGCAGAGATTTAAGAAATGAAAAGAATACCTTCAAGATGATCACAGCTATCTGTTGTGTTTCAGTGATTTTAATACCTCAGATAAATTGGATATCATATATAATCAATGAAAACCTAACGAACACGTCCTCGATAATACACAATCTGTCAACAGACGGTTAAAGTTTTCGAGCATTAAATCATTTCATCCATCGTTTTATGGAATGATTTCTATGTAAATTTGGTGAAAGTAAACACTTCTGTAGTAGTTCAAGTTGAGTCCTTAATCATTTTGAATATCCAACAGCAAATCGACGTGTAATTATTAATAGCAAGGGAAGCGTCAACAGAGAAACAATACTGGATATCGTGAAATGGCTAAATAAAATTACACTTGGAATTTATAATATGATGAAACAGAAGTGATATATTCAAGAGCGGAAATATATTCCACGCTGAATAAATAAGGTTTAACTCACCCTCAATAGGTTTAGGCTCCACTGACGTGTCACTTGTCATCAATTCTGCAGGAGTTGTTATTTCAGGTTCGGTCACATCTGTAAATTTGGTGAAAATAAAGACTTCTGTAGTAGTTCAAATTGAGTGCTTAATCATTTGGAATATCCAACAGCAAATCGACGTGTAATTATTAATAGCAAGGGAAGCGTCAACAGAGAAACAATACTGGATATCGTGAAATGGCTAAATAAAATTACACTTGGAATTTATAATATGATGAAACAGAAGTGATATATTCAAGTGCGGAAATATTTGATGCTGGTTAAATAAGGTTTAACATACTCTCGATAGGTTCAAACTGCACCAACGTGTTACTTGTTTTCCATTCTTCAAGCCTTATTCGAGTTGCAGCTAGTAAATGAAAAATGATAATATTGAATTTCTGATTCATTTTAAAAGATTCTCAGTGCAACATCTTCATGAAACATGTTTAACTCGGTACAATTCTTTTGACATTTCAAATTACACCGAGTCAACATTCAGATTTACTGTTAAAGACTAAGTAACATATTTCAACCGGTCAATGTATACACTTTGACCAAATATTTAGTGCATTGTCTCACATTTAATGACAAAACATTGTATCCCACCGAATCGCTTTCACTAAACGCTTATCTTGAAACTCAGCTTGATCTTGAGACAACACATGATCACTTCAGTATGGCATGAAGATTGAGCATTGTATAAAACAACTATCAGTTACAAGCATCACTCTTTTGTTTCTATTTGAGTAGTCATAGGACTGAGGACAACAAGTGGGACTGTTTGTTCCGTGAGTGAATGAGCGGGTGAGTGAGCAAGTGAATAAATCAGTAGATATATGGTCTGTCAAATATTGTCGTTCATATATTCCTGTCTGGATCAGTCCGTCGTTAAATGTATGTGTAAGCATTCTCCAATAGCTATCCATAATTTAACTGTAATGATATTCACACATCATGGTTCTATCACTCGGAATATTAGGTTGAGAAAACGTCAGAAAATGTGGATCACGAAATTCATTGTCTGTGTAATTTATCACAAAAGACTGAAACAGAACCATTACAAGTTCGTCACAACAACTCAAATCTAATTTGTCACAGTGATAAGGATGACCGTTGTTGAATTAAAAACACATGTACTTTGATTTCAATACAGTGTTCCATTGTTCCAAAGACATTAGACATTTTCATTATTGGGTTTCACTAAGATTCTTTATCAGGTGTAACTACAGAAATTCCATTCAAGAATTGTAAACATATAATTGACGTTGAATATCCAGTATACAGTAATTTTTGGACAGTGATTTTACGATACGTATTTCGACTTTATCCTTGACGATTATCCTCAACACTTTAATTGCACTTCAATCGATTTGTCCTACATTCAAATCAACTAATCATTGTAGACTGTAATACAGTTATACATGATCACTATGAGCGAAAACGGCAGTTTACCATGTTGTTATGCAGATAACCGTGTACGAATGGAATGTAATAACACGTTAACAGAATACTGTCGACATGGTTAGTCTACAACAAAATACCAGCAATAATTGTTACCTCTACACTGAATTACACCTTCAAATATAATCAGTGGACCTGTCTTGTATCCCAGGGGGAACTGAAAAGAAGTATTGGAAGTATCAAACACTGGCATTCAAAAATATACACACTGTGAAACGATCAACAGTTTAAACACTAAATCCCTCAGAATATTCTGCAATGTACTTTCCGAACAACTTAACTTCAGAAGACGAAATAAATCTTGTCATAATATGACTGTTTCCGCGCTGTACTCTTAAGTACACTGTTTATTCTTATCTGTCGCGAAGAGACACCGTCGTTTCTTTTGGTGACTCTTCACTTCTAATTATTCTCTGTTTTTAGCAAGTGGTACATTTAAGTGTGTGTCATTAAATGATTATTAATAGTGTCACATGGTCCGTTTGCACATTACAAAAGTTGATCTCTTTCTGTCGTATTCAATGTATCTTGATACATTTGACATTAATGATACGCAAGAAAGAGTGGATTAAGCTATAGCACTTGAAACAAAATTTGATTTCCATTCAATTGTACAACTTACATCCTCATAATAGAGGGATATCTTCCCACCGGAATGTATCACATTAGTTATCTTCATTATATGTTCTGCAAACAAAAGACTATTGATATTTAAAATTCTTAGGGGATGATGATGAGCTTGTTACTGTTAGGTGTGACACTGTATATGTCTACTTGCAAAAAATATCCAATTTAAGCAAACATATACCGTGCTATCTCAAATGTTTTCCTTCGCAGGTGTGAGCAAACACAATGAGTAGTTTTAAGTGTTAAGATTTCATATGATATCAAATGATCATTCAATGTTCGCTTACTTGTACCGCCAACCGATAACTTAAAATACCATTTGACAGCAATGAAATCATCTGAAAAAAAATAAAAATCGAAAAGATATTTGTATATCTGCATAATGAATATCTACCTCTTTTAATAAATATACATCACTTTGTGAGTGAAAGCTATGAAGATGCCATTATCTTCCCAAAACACTCGTGGTGGAATAACGTCGGGATAATATCTTAACTGCATAACGTGTGCTACGTATCCCCCAATTTCTTTAGTGTTCTCATTTGCCTTATACCGTTTTCAGTCTGCATATTCAAGTTTCTCAATCCGCATAACTTTCTTAACATTGTTACCTTGATGACAACCCGTCTTATTGTACATTATCTTCATATTGCGTTTTCCTCATTATTAATTAAATTACAATTTATATCAATAGTATTGGCACTCGAACAATAATAATAATAATTATTATTTTTATTTTTATTACTATTATCGCAATTATTATCAACTCCACTGATCAAATTATATTCTCCTGACATTCATTTCTTGCGTATCATTCGTTTGATTATTACATTGATTACAATTAGACACCTCACATTGAATCACTTCAATCTTCTGAGAATAACCAATACAGCTTACAGATGACACATTTTTGAGGCATTTATCACACAACTGATACACAGAGTCGTCACGTTTTAACACAACATTGTCTAACTCACTTGAATGCTCAATGTTAGCCTTTCCCACACTATGTTTGTGAACTTGTAACTGTAGAGTGTGATGATGAAGTTATCGAAAACACTTTCCACTACAATATTCTTCATTTCTTCCTATTTAACACAAAGATTTCTGGTTAGGTTAGTTTATATAAAAGCAAGCTCACAGAAAACAGTTTGAAATTTATGAATTGGAATTGGTACACCTGGAAATGACACCGGCATAACTTTACACAAAGAAGGAGAGGAATACTGTCGGTAGGTACAAGGTGTGTTATTATTGTTATAAGCTTTATTCAATATTATATTTTTGGTACAATATAGAACTCTCAGCATGAGGTATTTCAACAAGTTTCCGTTCTTTACTTCTTGGTCGATCCTGACGATAAATATTGAGTGATCGCCAGTTAGGTAAATGGACTTCTTAGTTCTGAGTAGGAAGAGGAAATTATTCTACTCTCTATCCACAAGAGCCAGACGAATATGCAATGAAGACACAATCGATGGTGAGTTGACTTTAATCCGACGAGCAATTCTGCACAATGGCTTACAAATCATGTGCATTGAAAATAATCTGGAACCAGGATATCAAGTCGAAAAATCTGCCTCAGTTCATCACTGAAAGAATAACAATTGTTTTATTGAAGATTAGTGACAGTCAGAGAGATAACAATTCAAGATTTCATTTCCATGATAATCATCATCAATTTTTGTTGGTTTAATTGTTTGATCAAGCGGACAATCATGTTTCACTTCTGTACTTCATTTGAGACCACAGTGTGTTTGACAACTAGAAGATCTCGTTGAACTGATTTGGAAGATAGTATTGAACCATAGGAACGTATTATTTTCGATAAACGTCCTTTGTTTGGCCTAAACATACACATGCTTCTTACGTGCTACTAGATGTGTTTGGATCGTTCAGACTGTAACTTGACGATTCAGTCAGGATGATGTGGTTGAATATTACATGTAATCATCATGTCTACCTGAATTCTACTAGTCTAATATACGATTTTTTTAAATGATAGTAACAATAGTGTAGATTATGTGAGAGTGGTTTTGCAAATATCTGTCTGTTAAGCTCAGTTGTTTGAAACCTTCTATCACATAATAGGTAAGTGAAAATATTTTCGTGGAATCCACAATGATGATTTGAAAAACAACGTCACTCTTCCTTTGTCTTTCCATCGAATCAACAACATGGAAAATCAGTTTTCGGCCTGAGAACTGCTGACCTTCATGCACTGATTTCTAAATAGTCAAAGCCAGTGAGCTTACGAATTGATTGTGCACTTCACACATGCAGAAACGGTATACAAGATATAGATTGATGATAAAACTGATATCAGTTACACGTTTTGTTATTCACGTATCTTTTGTTTGCTAACTTGAAATGCCGTCTCGCTAATTTTTTTCACAGTGAGTTGTTCAAAACACGATTCCATTGAAAAATGCCAAAATGCGACAACATCAAGTGTGAAACGTATCTGGTATGCAAAAGCTAATATGTGCATTAACAGCGATGATAACGATGGCAAAGTAAGTAATTGTTAAGATTCATAGATTGTTTTCAACATTGCTATATTCCACATTGTACATCCGATTACTCGGAAGTTGTAGTATTGTTGTGATGTATACTACCTTTGCTGGCTGATGTGAGTAGTATTTAATACAAATCAAAAATAAAATGTCTGGCAACAGAATAATGTGAAAATCGAGTTGAAGAGAACGTATATACATAATAAGGAGTAATTGTAACAAAAAAGAACTAAGGAACGATGAAGTTTATGAGGGACAATTGTCGGAAGATGAACAAATGAAGTATTTCATGTACGGATTTCATTTTTTACGACGACACTGTGATTTCACATTTGAAATTAAATTGGTTGGCCTTACCATGTCTTCGTTCACTGTGGTAATAATAATAATATACATAGTCTTACCAATGGAAGCGGCAATAATGTCAGTGGTATTATTACTATGAGTAATTGCATGTTTGTATTACGATCATTACTGGTAAGCGGTTTAATTATGGCACGAATGGTAGAATTTGTAGAACTAACAACAATGATAATAAATCTAATATTAGTATCGGCACATGTAATCATAATAGTTAGTTTATGATTGCGTAGTTTGTCGAGTTTTATTTCAGAAGAGCCAATCAAAGTAAGAGGTAATTTTCTGAGTTCGATTGGGATGCCGTGATCATTGTGGTTAACGTGTGTCAGGTATGGGCCAGTTACTCACCTAAGACAATGGAGGATAGTCGCAAAATTTTGTAGATTGGTTGAAGTCAGACATTATCATTATGAGATACCGGCTCAATGATTTGAGGATAATCGATGACGCGCGAGAATGTATGTCATGAGCTGGAGCCATACGATAAGAAAGTGTGGGAGTTTGTGGATAATGTAATTATTACCTACACTAAAATATTTGCCATACAACAATGCATATAACTACGGAAGGATTATGAGTTCCATACAAATATACATATCACATATTCAATCGATCTGAAATTGTGGTGAATGTTGCTTCTAAGACCGTTATGATCTAATGAATGTCTGAGTTGACTTGATAACATCATCTGGCTACAAACATTTCTGTAAAATGTTTCAATGACATCTTCCATATCTAGCTTCGGTTCAATTTGAAGTGCGTTGAAATGTTGTGATGAATATGTTCAACAGTGCTCTGTCTTTATGAAAACCAACACGTAATGGAGTTCCACTGATAATAATCTTCAGCTCTCTTTTCATGTCTGTTTTTGTTACTGATCTACAGATGATGTCATAGTCGTTTGTTTTGGGTTGGTCTTTTTCATATCATGATGAACTGTCCTCCGTAACGATGATCAAGTAGTATTGTTGACTCTCGAAACGACATTCTTCTAACGCTTTCATTGAGTAATACGATTTGCTAGAGGAAATTCAATCGCTTTGTTATTTTGGTAATGGTAAAGTAAAATTTCAGCGAAGCTGGATAAAGATCTGAGAGATGTTCCAGCTCTGATCTCATCATGGCACAGACTTTGGATTGTGTAAACATTGTAGATTAATTGTAGATACATTCTTCTAATGCTTCTAATTAATTATTTCATTCATTCATTCATTCACTAATGATGATAATAATAGTAATATATGTTTCTGCTATGGCAGGTACACGCCATTTTTACAGGCATGATTTACAAATTACAACATTCATTGTTTCACAGTACGCATCTCAACCAGGGTTGTTAAATAAATATAATCTATAAAAGTGAAGATCAGTTCATTCCTTCAGATATACTGAGTAGTCTTGGATGTTGATCGTGCTGATCATTTATGCAACGCAACTTCTTCAGTTTATAGTTGTTATAAATTAGAATTGTAGAGCACTTGGTGTGAACTATGACAATGGAAAGACGCGTACATCGAGTTTGTTCCAAATGTCATTAGTTCCATAGTTGGTGCCCTCAGAGCAAGATTCTGAAAATAAGAAACCGAGGAGCAGCAAAGCCCTCGCATATGAGCGATAAACAATGCTTAACGTTTTGTAGTAGAACAGACATAGGAATGATAAATTATTGGATCAAATTCATACTAGCTCTTGTTGTCACATTGAAATGTGATCAGTGGCTCCAGATGAGAGAATGCAGTAATAAGGAACAATGAGTTGTGATACTGATCAAGGTGGAGTAAGTTCAAATGAAGGAATGGAAGTCAAGGTTGGAATGAGGAAGGCTGTTTTATCAGAACAGATAGTGCATACAGATAATAAAGTGTTAATTAAACTAATATCTATATCCTTTATCGTATGATTTATTCTTTTCTTTTTTCCAACCAATGCCTGCCGCACAATCTTAATAGAATAGAATTGTGGTTACTAATGAACGTTCCATCGGTTCAGAAAGTGAGGACGTGAAAAGAAACTGATTCTAGAAGAGAACGACCATTAAACTCACTTCAATTTAGATAGTAAATGGTTACAGTGTTTATTCATAGCTGAAACAACACTAACTATGAATTGACTGCCAAAATATTTGTTTTCAATTTACTTGCTTTTCACAAAAGCAGGAATGTTTTGTAAAATGAGACTTACATTCACCTCTGTTCTGTGTATGTAGATTTCTGTCAAACACATAAACACATAATTAGAAAGCGGTATTCATTATTCTAACAAGGTTTCATATCACACCTACGACACAATAGACATTACCATATGATTTGAATAATTAAATATAATGAGGTGATAGATGAAGAGAAAGTATAATCATTAAAATTTCTACAAACAACTGAGGTCATCAGAAATATTCAGATGCTTTGCACTACTATTTCAGTGTTTTTTGCAAAAGAATATTTCTTGTGAGAAAACGTATATCACATGAGTAGAATTGAAGTAGATGAGATGATCATGTGCAATATTCAACTAAGTAATCTTGAATAATGAATCGTCAAGTGACAGTCCCTAACCCGATGAGATTTAGGAGGACGTTAGAAGTACATGATGTGTTCAAGCCAAGTAAAGACTGTTCATCGAGAATAATGTGTTCCTGTCGACCGATGTTATCTCCTAAATCCGTCCAACCATATCTTTCAGTTACCAAACACATTGTGGTCTCAAACGAATTAGAGAAGGGAAACCAACAAGCAATCAATGATAATCATTATGGAACTGAAATCATGCTTCGCTGTATCATTGAATATCACTAATTGTCAATAAAACTAATGAAGATGTTTCATGAAGAAATTTATCTTCTGAACGATATTGACTCCTGAATTTGCACGATTGTATTTCCAGATTATTTTTTTGCATGTATTAGTGTGTGATATAAGAAATGTGTTTTGCCGAATTATTGCAGATGATCAGACTTATTTATGCGGGGTTCAATCGAGAGGAAATTGTGTTGGGCATATAAATAATCGAGATAACTATGAACCTTCAATTATTTGAAGCAATAATTTATAAATGGAGGGGTGTTATTTCATGGTAGGCGAAGTCTTCGAGTGCTGAATAAAATAGGTTTCGTCATTTGTTGACGTAGCAAACAGTCATTAAGTGTCTACGTTGTGTAGTAGTAATAGCGGTGTTCAAAACAACAATCTATGGAACAGAAGATGGAGATAACTGTCTACTCAGTAGATGATGGTGAATTGTAGGAGATGAATAGGAAGACGAAGGTTATAATCAGCAATTCTAAATTGTAACATTCTATGCGGTGTTAAGGCCATTGACCTATAGTAGATTAAACGTGAGTCCTCTCTTCTTGCTATAGCTTCGGCTTCATACAAAGCTTTTTGACCCTGTTCTATTTATTGTGTAAGGGAATTCGAACGGAGATTCGCGTGATGGATGTGAACTGAATCGATTGTGTTCGAGAACTGAGTTGTTGATTGATTTGTTCATCCCTTTAGATAATCATAGAGAGTGGTGCTCGGATATTCGTTCATCAGGTACAGCTACAAACTGCTTCACGAGAGCAAGCAAACTTGTTGATCAATATTGAGATAGCCAGAGGTAGCAGATGAATCTTAAGACTTCCCTGAATGACTTTCTTGGTAGATAAAACAGTTTGGAGCTGTGTATTGAAAAAGACTTTTTTCAAGGTTTAGTAAGTTTTTTCGTTGGTGTCTTGGATGCCCTGTCACCCCTGAATTCATTATTCAAGAACAGAGCTTTCTTTGCAACTGTGGGAGATATTCTGACTAGACATCTCGGTTTCAGATTGTTTTTATTGCACATGGGTTGGAGAAAATATTTCAGAAGCGTTTGTCGGATTATATTCGGTCCATCGTCAGTTTTGTCTGGGATAGGTCGGCCAGATCATCTGCGAAGTCCAGATCGTCCCTCTGCATCCTGTATGTACACTGTATCCAGCGCTCCCCTTCAGATGTTGATGTATTCATTATCCAGCCGATCATCAGGAGAAAGAGGACGAGTGAGAGTAAATATCACAGTTATTGAGATCGCCTTTCTTTGGTATCTTGATCAAATGTCCTTCTTTCCAGTCTGTTGGTACTTGTTCTTCATGTCAGTTCTTGATGAAGAGAATGTGGAGTATCCTTGCAGTTACCGCTACGTCTGCTTTCAGTGCCTCTGCTAAAAATGTTTTCTAGTCTTGCTGCTTTGCCACTCTTCATATGCCTGACGGCCATGCTGATTTCTCCCATTGTTGACGGGCAAACATCGATTAGGACGTCCGTGGGTGCTGCTTCGATGTTGGGTGGGTTCAGTGTGGCTGGTCGATTCAATAGTTCTTCGAAGTGTTCAACTCACCTGTTTCGTTGTTAATCAATGTTGATGATTACCTCGCCATCCTTGCTTTTCACTGGTCGTTCTGGTTTACGGTGATTTTCAGAGAGTTTCTTTGTCGTGTCACACAGTTGTCTCATGTTTCTTTCTCTTGCAGCCTTTTCCACCATCATTGCTAAATCTTCCACGTTTTCGCGTTTTTCGGTTCTGATGCTGCTCTTCACTGCGTGCCGGAAATGTTTGATGGCACAGTAGGCTGCTTGTTGTTCTCGACAAAAAGCGCTGTATCTCGATTCCGTGGGAGTGTGGCGTTGTGAGAAAATTTGGAAAGGTTGCCAACTACCGGAGATATTCTGTTGCATAACATCTCCTATAGCAATATCGGATGCATCAACCACTATACTAAACATGGCTGATGGGTCAGGGTGAGCGAGAAGTGTAACTTGAGTCAGAGCTGTTTTGATCTCTGAAAATGCAATACGTGCGGATTCGTTCAATTCTAATTTGCGTGGATTAACGCGAAATAAATCGGTTAAAGGTCGTAACCGTTCTGCCGCGTGTGGGATAGAACGTCGGTAGAAGTTGACTAGACCGAGAAATGCCTCGTACTTTGCTATCGATAAACCTTTGGAAAAATTGAGCAGCATTCCGTAATCCAAATGACATTCGTAGGAACTCCAACAAACCGAAATTAGTCGTGATAGCAGTTTTTTCGATATCCTCAAGAGCGACTGGGATCTGATGATATGCTCGTACCAGATGGATCTTAGAAAAGAAAGTCGTGCCTTTGAGCGGTGCCTTGATGTCGTGTATGTGGGAAATGGTGTGACTATCAAAGCGTGTAACTACGTTTAATGCTCGGTAGTCGCCGTATGGTCTCCAAATAACCCCACCCTTCTTGCGCACCATGTAAAGAGGAGGGGCCCAGAGACTGTGAGCAGGACAACTGATACCAGTAGCTAGCAAATTGTCAAACTCACGTTTAGCGAAAGACAACTTGTTCGGTGCCAGTCGGTGTAGTCTTGCCGTGATTGGGGGTCTGCGGGTGACTATTTGGCCGGCGAGTACGGCTGCATTTACCCGCCGGCTCGCGAGTTTCCCGCCTAGTTTTTATATCCCCTGAAGTGTTCTCTGCTATGTATGATTTGGTTGGTTCATGATGTGTTGTCACGGAGAATCTTGCGTTTACCTTTGTGTATGTTAGGATATACAGCTGCTTAGGCTGCAGCTACACTAGTCGTATTATTCTGCATTAGTTGATGCGTGTGCGATAGAAGAGCCAGATCATCTGCAAGGTCTAGATCGTTCGACGGCACCTATTGCCTGTATTTGCAGTTCGGCTGGAGGATCTTGAGGTTGAAGTGAGCCATGATCTTAAAACCACGGCCTACTGCTGAGTGATTGCAGATGGGGGCTTCGAAACGCCATGAGCTTTAAGAAAGACATTCAACAAGGTACATATTGCAATTTTCATTTCAGTATAAACATGGAGTTTCACCATTACTCTAGATGGTATACTATATTTACGATACTTCACAAACTATACAAGCTCTCACTTGAACTAGTCATATATATTATTTTTGATAATCATCATCTCCAAACCCTTTCATGACAAGATATATTTATTCACTTCATACAACTACAAACATACTACAATGAATGAAGAGATATTTGTATACTGAAAATCGTATTTATTAAAATAGTGAGTAAAAACGAACATCATGATGTATGAACATACTGGAAGCAGCAGACCTTATGACTGACATGACACCTAGTTTGTTTACATTAGCCATGTTTTCCTAAAATTATGATGGAAGTATAAACGTTGGTGCATAAGAGGTATGAAACAACCTGAATAATAATAAATACTACTACAAGCCGATAAATAAACCATAAAAGTTCATAAAAAACTGTCTTGATGATTGTTACGGGAGAATTGAAGACATTTGACTGATTAAAACCTTTTTATTGTATATGATTAGTTTTTCACTGTGTTTTTGGATGTATTTATTTTACATAACTTCTGAACTTGTTTGTTTATTATCATTATTTTTGGACATTTTGGTTTCTGTTTATCTTCGGTTAGGTAATTGGTAGTTTTTACTCCTGGAACCTACAAAATTGAAGGTTTGTGTTTGTAATCTTTATGATTATTGTTGTCAGGACGACATTTGGGTCGACTATTTGTAAATTGGAAATGAACTTTGGTACCTAAAATTGAATTTCGTTCTATTATTGATTTGGGTTCGTCAATTTCAAATAGATCGATATACTGTACTTCAATAACGGGAACGAGCAAAAACCTGGACGTAACACTGATGACAATGGATATAATGAATGTATTGTCTCCACATAATTACGATTAGCGAACAATCAATTAAACTAGAATAATGTTTTTGTGGCCAATATTTAATATAGTTCTGACGAAACAATCGAAAATCATGCCATTTTGTACTAGTTTGATGAAATCCTTTATGAAATAAACGGAAATATATTCTACTCATATTGTTTAAACGTGATCATCGAAAGATATTGGTAACAATAGGCATTTAGAACATCGAATACGAATTTTCCGGACGTTTATATTTCGTAAACCAATTCAGTTAGATACGATGTCAAACGTGTAAATTGTATTTGAAAACGATTGATGCTCCAGTTATTTAGTAAGACGGAGAAACAAGTTGAGTAATTGTGACAACAACTAAATTTGATGAGCATGCAGCAACATACGTCGACTTGAAAATAGACAAGCATACAAACAAATAAATGACTCAGAAACAATCAAAAGGACCGCTATATACTAAATGTAGAATGATTAGTGTGTGTTTAACAACTGGGTGATGCAAGTTTAATTAAATGCTGGAAATGTGGCCGTGCTCTGTTTAGCCCAACCCAGCATTTCAAAACATTTAGCACTGGTGATGTGATATTATGATCACTACTTCTGATAGGGTGAATAGACATCAACGATCGACAAGTAAGAAGCGTTTTGTTAACAAGATGATCAACGGTGTGCATAAGCAAGACGTTCAATGAAAACTTGATATTCCATTATTGTCCAGGCATCCTAAAATCATTTCGTTCAAAACACAGTCTATGTCAGTTAATGTGCTAAAATCATATGTGACATTTTTATGGCTTTTCATTTACTCAGGCAAACATCTGCATCTTCAGATGCTACTAGACATTTACGTTACTTTTCTGTTTGAGAGTTCCATTCCAAATATTCTTTGTTCGTTTTGAAACAGTACTGCATACATGACATGTTTACTCACAATCGACATCCACAATAATAATGCAACAGGTTTCTGAATGCATCATTTCCGGCGGCCAAACTTCAAATTCTGTATAAAACAACATGCTCAGTAACTCAATCGAAGGTTGATAAGCATCCTTTTCATGTTACCGCCAATTGTATTTATAAATTTACGTGTACCTCCCAAAGCAGCTACATTGGCCAAACAGAAAGGGGGGCATATCTCAGATTTTTTGAAGATGTTCCAAAAAGCCTCAGAACAAGAGAAAGAAAGACTGTAAATAGTGCAATCATCAAACATCTTCTTGATACAGGACATCAGGTCGATACCCTACAATCATTCAAGGTGATTAGTAAGCAGCCAAACTCCAGTCTTCTGAAGTTTGCTGAAGTAGTTGCTATCAGGCGCCAAAAGCCTGATTTATGTGTTCAAAAGGAGATGGTTATTAATCTTTCCTTGCCTTGGTGATTAATATTCCTTTGTTCTATTTTAATATTTCTTCTTTGCCTTGAACTCTTTCTTTCATTTATCACACCATTGAGTTTTATGCCAACTATCTTATTTTATCAACTGAACTCTACTCATTTTATTCCCATCAAGGTTTACTTGTTTCTAACCGTTTGAACTGTTGTCACAATGTTCTTTCATCACATAAGGTGTGTATATTTACAATATTCAGTTTATTAAACTTATTTACACCCTTGCTATACTATACGAATATGTCGTCAATATAACTTCCAATCAAACCCTTTCATGTAAGTGATTTAAACCCATGATGTAATTATGATTTTATATATCACAGTTTGTAAGCAGCTGACGAAAGCCAACGAAATAAAAATGAATTCATGCTATTCTGTTAGAATGTTTGTTCTTGCTCTTTTCAAAATGATAAAGGGAACTATGTGTATGAAATTTCCACAGATGTTTAATCACACACTCTTAACCGTTTTCCATAATATGATACCATGCTACTCAGTTTTCATTCAAATGTTCTCACTTGATCTACAATGCAAGTGAATATGCATCGCATCCGTCACCATTAAGCTACACATTTTCATACCATTCTTTAAGGTGATGGAGATTGGTTAATTTGCTCAAAATCAAGCGTCAAAATTGCTTTAATTACGAAATGTGAAACGTATGTTTATAAATATATTTCGGCTTATAATTAAGATCGTCTTGCATCTGAAAATCAGCTTTGGAGAAAATATCTTCGCTCCCTATCGTAAAGCTACTCCGTGAACTTCGGTCCAATATCATCATTAAAATGCATACTTTATACTGTAAGCTAGTGCTATCTTCCTTTTTCATGATGATTTCATTACGTCAAACTGTGTACAGTAACTTCACTGTTATGAAACGATTATGGAACTATTATGAAACAACTTACGCATCTCAATAATGGTCACACACGCTATTCACTGCCATCATTTGTAGCAGGTTTCAACCTCACTATATTATACATCAACAAATATATGTCGACCGATTTAAAATTGTTTTCACTAATTTTATTCTGAGATATCTGTGGACCTACTGCCATAAGGAACGTGAACATTAACTTCGTCCGATGGATTATATCCATATTCTATCATAAAACAATGAAAGAAATATGTAATTTCTAATCAAGACGTTGCATTAATACTGCCCAACTAAGCACAAAATGCACTAATAGTATATGAATCTCATAGACCAAGGATCATCAAAACCTCCCTCATAACAAAGAAAGAGGGCATTTCAATGAACGTCATCCAATGCTATGCGCCTACCAACGCCCACAATTAAGACGCTAAAGATCAATTCTACGATAGGCCGCAGTCAATGATCGAGAAGTGCCCAACAAAGGACCTGACCGTTCTGATGGGAGATTTCAATGCCAAGGTTGGAATGGACAACATTGGATATGAATATATCATGGGACGACACGCAATAGGAGAAAGGAACGAAAATGGTGAGAGATTTACAAACCTACGTGCATTCAATAAATTGATCATGGGTGGCACTATATTCCCACATAAGCGCATCCACAAAAGCACATGAACTTCACCGGATTATACTACGCAAAACCAAATCGACCATATTTGCATCAACAAAAATTTCAGGAGGAAGATGGGAGACGTGAGAACCAAGAGAGGAGCTGGTATATCCTCAGATTATCACTTGCTGGTCGCCAAGATGAAATTGAAACTCAAGAAGCACTGGACAATGGGGTGGACAATATCACAAAAGTTTAACACGGCTTTTCTTCGGCATACTGACAAACTCAACAAATTGAAGATAGTCCTCAGAAATAAGTTTGATGGAGAGCAACTGAAAATGGATAAAAGAGGCAATCACTTCAACATGTCATGAGATTCCGTGTCACAAGAAGCACCATCACAAAGAATGGATCACTGTTGATACACTGGATAAGATTCAAGGAAGGAGGAACAAGAAGGCGGTAATCAATACCAGCTGAAAAAGAACAGAAAAAGCCAAGGCACAAGCTGAATAACACATATAAGAGAACAATTGTTTTCAATTAGATCGTCATCAGGCTTTACTTCAAGATACATGAATATTTATACGAAAACGTAAACCAATCAAGGCAATATGAGTCAATAATCACAATGAAATAGAATAAGTCTCTACACATAATAGGTAAAAGTACAAGTTGATAGTAGTAGGATGACGGGTGAACTCATAATAGTAAGAATAATAAAATACAATAATAAAACTCTTATCAATAGTTAAACGTTGGCGATAGAAGGTCAAATAAACGTGGGTAAATAGACTGGGAATAGTCAACACCAAAACATTAACGTCATTACGTAATAAGAAGTGTGTAAATAATTAGATAGTGAAGAATACAAAGAGGCGGATAATTACAAACCAATAATGGATGCGGAATTAAGGTTAACGATAACACAAATAGAATGAAATAAATAATGATAATGATAAAATTATAAAAAAACAAGCTGACTACACAGAAGTAAACAAGCAAATGAAGAAGAGCATCAGATTCGACAAACGTAAATATGTGAAAGATTTAGAAATGATGGCGGAAAAGGCTGCAAGAGAAGGAAACATTAGACAACTGTATGACACGACAAAGTAACTGTCTGGAAATCACCGTAAATCAGAACGACCAGTGAAAAGCAAGGATGGCAAGGTAATCATCAATATTTATATTATTATTATTATTATTATTCTCAAACATCATATGGGTACATAAGTGTTGTGGAGAAACCATTTCGGGTTTCCTCAAAAAATGCAATAATACACAATTTTCAATTATGTTAGCATTATACTTGCCATATTTAAAAAGAATTTTAGAGTAAATGTAGAAAATAAGGGAATAGAAACAAGGGAGACGTGAACTACGCAAACAGTTTAATTGGCGTGTTTATGAACATCAAAAAACAAGAACAAACGACTATGTGTGTATCGTCAAATTAGTAACAAAAAAATAATTAAGAAAAAACAACTTATTATCTCAGTAGGTTATGACACTAGAATAAACGTTTGTGCAGTCACATAGTTTGGAGTGATGCGATGAAAGTCTCAATTGAGTGAAAAGGATAATGAAATATCAATATGTATGAGTAGTCATATATGCATAGTGAAGATAAAACGGGTCTGAGAAGTTAATGTAAGTGTAACACAAGTTATTGTCTTAATTACAAACTTCGTAATCTTAAGAATAATATTCATTTAGAAGGAAAGAAGAGAAAGAAACGAAGTAAACACCCAGTGAAAAGTTTCATCCATGATAAGAATAATAATTGTGTGATGAATAGCGACCTCAGAAGGAAACCAACAATTTAGAAAAATAAAATAAAAATCCTTCAATGCACTTGGATGAATACATTTAGATTTATGTAATAGGATACAGAGTGATACCGGATATTAGTATAAACATCTGTGCAATAATAATTAATAATGATGCTATGAAAGTCACAATTAATTTCAAAGGACAGTCAGGAATTAAGATAAGAAGATATAAAAGGAATATCTAATATGTCGGCGGAACAATAATGATATTAATAACAGTAATAATTATAGATACGAACATAAGCAGACTTCATATATCAAGATGAATAGAAATAAAATAAAATAGACGTGAAGAGATTTAAAGGTTTCATTTTGCTTATCAGGCAGTTAAATGGATGACGGACCTTGTTTGTATAAATCATTATTAAATACATTGATATTCAATAGGTGACATAGTCCACTTTCGGAAAGAAAATCTTCAAGCAGAATTCTGAACCGGGTTGTAGTTTCACTGCAACGGAGGTTCACTGGCAGTCTGTTCCACATGGTTGAGTAGCGAATAAGGAAAAAATTCTGAAGTTTGTGTGGGCTCTTGGAATCGCTAGAATATTCTCCTTATTGCGTAGATTGTGTAATGATATCATAAGGTATGAAGGGGCGGATACCGAAGAGTAGGAAATACCGTTAATAAGCCGGTAGATGAAGACAAGATTTAATTTGATACGTCTGATCCAAAGAGGTTCTAAGTTGAGTTGTTGACATCTTTGGTGATAGTCTTTGTTATCAGAATACCCCAGAACAGCTTTGGTGAACTTTCTTTGAACACCTTCAATTTCAATCAGGTCATTATGTCTGCAATTACTGTAAACTAAAATACCATATTCAAGAATGGGTAAGATACATTTTCTGTATAATAACAATCTCGATTCGATATTATTAAAGTTTATCATTATCAATCCGATCAGCTTTCTAGCTTTGGATACTTGAGATATAATGTGCTCAGAAAAGTTCAGACTGTTGCTATATCTTAAACCCAGGTCACGAACAGTGTTGAGAGGTTTGAGTGTATGTGTGTGTACAGTCAGATTAAGTTAAGGCAGCGACTAATGTGAATAAATCCACTTTTGTCAACATTAAGTGGCATATTCCACGAAACAGTCCATTCGTACAACTTGTTTATTTCCTCTTGGATTACCGCTGAAATATAGCTTTCTTTCGTAGGAGAAGAGAATGAATATACTACTTTCAGGTCATCAGCAAAAAGTAAAGGCTTACCATACTAAAAAGGGAATACAAGTCATTGATAAAAAGGAGAAAGAGTAATGGACCAACCACAGTTCTTTGCATAACCACACTGGTTACATTCACAGGTTTAGAGTAGCAAGATCCAAAGCGAACGATTTGGCTACGTTCTTCTAAAAAAGATTTGAGCCAAGATAAAAGGGGATTCTGTATGCCAAATGAAGAGAGTTTTAAAAGAAGAAGTTTGTGTGAGACACTGTCGAAAGCCTTACTAAAATCGAAGTAAAGAATTATCACTGACTGACCAACATCTCTTTTCTGGGTAATTTGATCAACAAACTCCAGGTGCGATGTGAAATATGAGCGTTTAGTCATAAACCCGTGTTGGGATGTGCTGATCAGACTAGCCGAAAACAAAAATGATAAAATCTGCTTGTAGATGATTTTTTCCATGGTTCTTGAGAACACGGATGTCAAATTAATTGGCCTATAGTTAATAATATCACTACGTGGTCCTGTTTTGAATCTAGGGGTGATAAGGGATGTTTTCCATACAGATGGATAGGTCCCATATTCCATGACTTGCATACACATCATTCTGCTCGTAGTAGCGGCATTTTAATTTCCTCAGCTTTCTTTTAAAAGTATTTTGACCCCTATTAGCATTATAAGCCACACGGCCAATAACTGGAGCAGTGTAGTCAAGACAATATATCAGGTTGTGGTGTAGATTGGGAAGCGCAATGTCAACATTATTTGTGGTAAAATAAGTTTCCCATGGTAAACATTGAATGAGAGTTCCAGTCCGTTTCCATGTTTGTTGATCAAAATGTCTGCTTTGGTACATCAATGAAGCTTTAGAGTTCAATTGTATGGCGTTTAAAGAGTGAATAATACTCAATACAACTCTATGGTCACTCATAAAAAACTCATGACTGGTATGCACTGAGATAGAGTCTATGTTGATTGTGAACATTAAATCAAGTGTATTATTCCCCCTGGTCGGTTTTCGGACCTGTTGAACCCATCCACAAATTTCTAATGTTTCAACTAGCTTGTTATATCGACCTGGTACCGGAGTCAAGCCCCATGTAATTTTTGGCAGAATAAAATCACCTCCGATGATTTTAAAAGTATGCGGTTGGTGCGAAGCAATGGAAAAGATGTTTGTTAGTAATCTATCAAACTTAGTATCCGCATGAGGTGGTCTATATATGCATCCCACCAGTAAATAATTTTGGGATCCACAGTTTACAGTAACCCAAGTGGAGTCGTCTATAGCATCAAGGGATTTATCCTCAAATTTGCATGCTTGAATGTCTGAACGGACATAGATAATTGTACCGCCTCCTATTCCATAACATCTATCGGTTCTAAAGAAAACGTAGTTATCTACATTCAAGGAATGATCGGATATAGATGAATTACACCACGTTTCCGTAATAAGTACAATGGTTGGATTTACAAGGAATAAAAGAGTTTTAAGATGAATAATTTTATTGGACAGAGAGCGGGCATTGAACGAAAGAATAAGAAACTCAGAGTTATCATAGTGAAGCAGGTTAGAGTATAAATCGCAATTGATAGTTCCATGAATACTCGTAGGATTAGCTAAGGTAAAAGTTGTGTTGCGAGGGGAAATAGATTCAACCACTTTGTCATCATGTGAAATATGTTTACCGTTGCCGGCAGGAAAGCCGGCGGAATTAAGAAAAGGTCTTCTCATTGCTATTGGATACAACATCTGATAAAGGCATAGTGTACATATTGGGAGCCGGACCGAGAAGGCTATCAGGTCTATGTGTGCGGCCAAGTGGCCAATTACAATTCAGATAACTACTTATACCTGACGTATGGGTAACGTGTTTAGGACGTTTATTTCCAAGGTTTGTGGTTGATTTTGGCTTCTTCATAAGTTGGAGAGGATTGTGTGCTGTTAAACATACTTGCGATGGTTTGCGAGGTTCGAATATATCAACGTTAAGTGCGTGGTCAGTTATATGAATGTTATGATTAGTTTTCCTGTTATCCGTTGCACAGTTACTGTAACTGGGTGTTGCACTAACAGGGGTTTGGACTGTGTTATCCCATTCGTCATGATCACAACTACTTCGGGTTGAGTCTAAGTCAACATTCTTAAGAGGATGGACACCACCTACATCGGGATTACTTTCTTCTGGGTTTTGAACTTTAGGAGATTCAGAAGAGTTTTTCGGTGGCGGCATACTTGTAAAGCTAGACGTCCTCTTAGAATCGGACTTAACTTTACGACCATTAGGATTATGATGCGTTTGAGAGTTTGACGCTGGTGGTCTGTAGCTATTTCTTCCTGCTTTTCGCTGGCATGGTGTTTTATCCGGCAGAGTCTTAATATCCTTAAAAATCTGTTTTTGTCTCAATGAATTGGAGGAAGTTAAAAATTCACTGGCGTCTACAGATGAGTTGAATTTGAACAATATCGGTGAGTGCATACCAGGATGACTTCTTTTTAATCTTGTGCATACACATGGTACGTGTGTCATATTGCTGGCTCTAAGCAGACTAGATTTGATATTTTTAAGGGCATGTGTATCCGGTATATTAAACACAATTGCATTGCTAGATCGTCTTATTCTTTCAAATGCCTCTTATGCAACACGATCTAGGAAAATATTTATGTCATTCATTTGATCTGGAGTCTCTGTGAGGTTGGGGTTGAGGAGATATTTAAGCGGATTGAGAATGTTCATGTCTACTTGCAACATTTTTATAGCATCCATATGGTTGCAGTTGCGATTATCATCACTGTTTACCAGCAGAGTTTTCAACATGTCTGGAATGGAGACAACTGGTAAAAGCTTGTCTGCTTCCGGATGAACGGAGTGGCTCGTCTCGTTGAAACTGTCGGAAATCGTGTCAGTAGTGGTGTTAAATTGTGTCGTTTTCCTACGTTTGGCTGGACGCCTAGAAGCAGGGGTCTTCATTTTCTTTTGTGGCATGACAAGAAAGTGACGTATAGCAAGTGGATTGAACAGAATGTTGGAAATAGAAAGGTATGAAAAAAAATCGATTCCGAGGGCTCAAGTTGGTCTAAAAATCAAAATTTATGTTTTAACCAAGAGTGAATGTATCGTGAGGACTAGTGGTGTCAAAAACAAAAAAAGATGACAATGGCAGGAAGATAGTAGTGGAGATGAAGTATTTATGTCAGTATCTGTGTGGAGGCAAAATAGAATATAAAGGAGCAAGTCGTATGAATTTTAACATCTATATAGCCTTATATAGTAAAGTAATTTAGAAATGTCGATAATTAGTATCAAACAATCAAAGTGAGTACGGTATGTGATAGATATATAAACTGAAAGTCCGTATTAGAAAAAAAGGGAGGTGCAGAGATAAGTAGTTTAGAAGATTATTACCGTCTAAGATTATTAGGCTGCTTCATGAACAAAGATATGAAACAGCTTTTTAGAAAAAAATATATACTGTCGAAAAAAGAACTATGACAGACTCACCGAATTGGACAGGTAATTTCGGAAATTAAATGATTTATAGTATCCAAATACGATTTAAATGATAGTTCATAAAATAGTGAATACAGTCCTTTAACATACACCGTTGTATATATTTCTTGATATTAGGTAGAGGTTTGAATAGATCGTGTAGATACATAAAGTACGTGGGTTGAAGCATCCAAATACGATATAACCATATATTACTTAAGAAATAGAATACAGATATGAAATGCAAATCTTCGTCAAATATGATTATATATGGTTTCAAAGTGACAGAGTATAGTTTGATCGTATAGTCAAAATGAATATATGTAATTATATGATTATGAATTATTGTATAAATATGATTATTCATACCATAATTTAAACTCAGATCTTATCATATGGCATGAAATTCACAGTTTATATGTTAATAGTTGAGAATTGCGTTATCTTCCATAATTCCAAGAAAAACCATCCATCCAGATCTGCAAGAATCCTAGAAAAAGAAAAAATAAAGGCCTCGGCCTGAAAGTGCCGTCCAGTCCGTAGCGCGCCAGTCCGTTTGCTTGATTAACAACGAAACAGGTGAGTTGAACACTTCGAAGAACTATTGAATCGACCAGCCACACTGAACCCACCCAACATCGAAGCAGCACCCACGGACGTCCTAATCGATGTTTGCCCGTCAACAATGGGAGAAATCAGCATGGCCGTCAGGCATATGAAGAGTGGCAAAGCAGCAAGACTAGACAAAATTTTAGCAGAGGCACTGAAAGCAGACGTAGCGGTAACTGCAAGGATACTCCACATTCTCTTCATCAAGTACTGACATGAAGAACAAGTACCAACAGACTGGAAAGAAGGACATTTGATCAAGATACCAAAGAAAGGCGATCTCAACAACTGTGATAACTACAGGAAACGTCTTCAATATGGTACTGGTAAACACAATGAAGGACCGCGTAGACGCCCAACTTCGAGACCAAAAGGAAGGATTCCGTAAAGATAGATCGTGTATAGACCAAATCGCAAATCTACGGATCATTGTGGAACAATCAATTGAATGGAATTCATCACTCTACATCAAATTCATTGACTACGAAAAAGCATTTGATAGCGTGAACAGAACAGCACTGTGGAAGCATCTTCGGCACTACGGCGTACCCGAGAACATAGTCAGTACCATACAGAATTTCTGTGATGGATTACTTTGCAAAATTGTGCATGGAGGATAGTTGACAAAGTCGTTCGAAGTGAAGACCGGTGTCTCTCTTTCTCCTGATGATCGACTGGATAATGAAGACATCAACATCTGAAGGGAAACGTGGGATACAATGGACATCTAGGATGCAGCTGGACGATCTAGACTTTGCAGATGATCTTGCTCTTACATCGCACACGCAACAACAAATGCAGAAGAAGACGACCGGTGTAGCACCAGCCTCAGCCTCAGTAGGTCTCAATATACACAAAGGGAAAAGCCAGATTCTCCGATACAACACAGCATGCACCAATCCAATCACAATCGACGGAGAAGATTTGGAAGATGTAAAAACCTTTACATATTTGGGCAGCATCATTGATGAACACAATGGATCGGATGCAGATGTGAAGGTGCAGATGGGCAAAGCAAGAGCGGTATATTTACAGCTGAAGAACATGTACAACTCAAAACAAATGTCAACCAACACCAAGGTCAGGATTTTCAACACAAATGTCAAGACAGTTCTACTGTATGCGGCTGAAACCTGGAGAACTACGAAAGCCATCATCCAGAAGATACACGTGTTTATTAACAGTTGTCTACGCAAAATACTTCGGATCCGTTGGCCAGACACTATAAGCAACAACCAACTGTGGGACAGAACAAACCAGATCCCAGCGGAGGAAGAAATGAGAAAGAAGCGGTGGAAGTGGATAGGACACACATTGAGGAAAGCACCCAACTGCGTCACAAGACAAGCCCTCACATGGAATCCTGCAGGCCAAAAGAAAAGTGTGAGACCAAAGAACACATTACGCCGGGAAATGGAAATAGACACGAGAAAAATGAACAAGAATTGGATGGAACTAGAAAAGAAGGCCGAGGACAGAGTGGGTTGGAGCATGGTGGTCGGCGGAGTATACTCCATTCGTAGTAACAGACGTAAGTAAGTAACTAAGTAAGGTATCTTTTCGATTGACTGAACCAATATTCTCATTGAGATCAATGACGAAGTAGAGATGGAAGACTAGTATGAAAAGTAGTGAAATTGAGTGATTAACTGATCAGGAATGTGACTCTTGTAACGATAGAATAATAGCCACTTCAGTATCAATTAAGAGAAGACTCTAAACGAAAAATGTTACAACTAATGGTGATTCGCTGAAAAATAGAATGAAGACGTTTAGATGAGGAAATTTTTCTTCTCAACAATATCAATTTTTGAAGTTGTACAAACCAATTTATAGGTAACTATTTTGTATGTAGTATTCTGTGGTAAAGTATAGTGCGTTGATCAAATTATCGAAAATAGTCAAACTTGCTTGAGTGGAAGTTAATCAAAATGAAGCCGAACGAGCTATATACAAACTTTCATGAGAAAGGCGCTGTGAGTTGGAGGAGGAATTCAATCCATTCTCTATCTCCGTGAGACGCAGAATATGCAATGAAGACGAAATTGATGATGAACTGAATATAATCCGAAAAACGCTTCTGAAATATTTTCTCCAACCCATGGGCATTTTAAGCAATCTGAAACCGGGATGTCTAGTCAGAATATCTCCGACTGTTCCAAAGAAAGTTCTGTTCTTGAATAATGAATTCAGGGGTGACAGGGCATCTAAGACACCAACGAACAAACGTACAAATCCTTGAGAAAAGTCTTTTCCAATACACAGCTCCAAACTGTTTTATCTACCAAGAAAGTCATTCAGGGAAGTCTTAAGAATCCTTTGCTACCTCTGGCTATCTCAATATTGATCAACAAGTTTGCTTACTCTCGTGAAGCAGTTTGTAGCTGTACCTGATGAACGAATATCCGAGCACCACTCTGTATGATTATCTAAAGGGATGAACAAATCAATCAACAACTCAGTTCTCGAACACAATCGATTCAGTTCACATCCATCACGCGAATCTCCGTTCAAATTCCCTTACACAATAAATAGAACAGGCTCAAGAAGCTTTGGATGAGGCCGAAGCTATAGCAAGAAGAGAGGACTCACGTTTAATCTACTATACGTCAACGGCCTTAGCACCCATAGAATGTTACAAATTAGAAATCTGCAACACCCATCTCTTATATCACACACTAATACATGCGAAAACATAATCTGGAAATACAATCGTGCAAATTCAGGAGTCGATATTGTCAAGAAGATAAGTTTCTTCATGAAACATCTTCATTAGTTTTATTGACAATTAGTGATATTCAATGATACAGCGAAGCATGATTTCAGTTCCATAATGATTATCATTGATTGCTTGTTGGTTTATCTATTTGTATTTCGTCTTCTCTACTTTGATCAAGCAGGCATTCATGTTTCACTTCTGTACTTCATGTGAGACCACAATGTGTTTGATAACAGAAAGATATGGCTGGACGGATTTAGAAGATAACATTGTTTGTACGGGAACACATTATTCTCGATGAACAGTCTTTACTTGGCTTGATCACATCATGTACTTCTAACGTCCTCCTAAATCTCATCGGGTTAGGGACTGTCACTTGACGATTCAGTCAAGATTACTTAGTTGAATATTGCACATGATCATCGCATCTACTTCAATTCTACTCATCTGATATGCGTTGTCTCACAAGAAATATTCTTTTAAAAAAACACTGAAATAGTAGTGCAAAGCATCTGAATATGTCTGATGACCTCAGTTGTTTGTAGAAATTTCAATGATTATACTTTCTCTTCATCTATCACCTCATTATATTTAATTATTCAAATAATATGGTATTGTCTATTGTGTCGTGGGCGTGATATGAAACTTTGTTAGAATAATGAATACCGCTTTCTAACTATGTGTTTATGTGACTGACAGTCATCTACTCACACAGAACAGAGATGAATGGAATTCTCATTTTACAAAACATTCCTGCTTTTGTGAAAAGCAAGTAAATTGAAAACAAATATTTTGGCAGTCAATTCATAGTTAGTCTTGCTTCAGCTATGAATAAACACTGTAACCATTTACTATCTAAATTGAAGTGAGTTTAATGGTCGTTTTCTCTTAGAATCATCATTATATGCAACCATATTCGCAGTATGGTGTTTTTAAGCTATCGATTGAAATCATGGGTCGATGAATATTAGCCTATCATTGGAAACCTAGAGCAGTGGACCATTATCTGACATACATCGATTCTGATATCTTTGAAATTCTTATCAATCCCCACAACCCTACCTTGATGATTATCATGTGCTCACTGTTAACTAGCTCCTTCTGGGGATTCTCGGAGTTCTTGTGAGCAACTGTGACCAGTCGACATATTCCTTTCAGGCAGAGACTGGTATCTACGTCAGACATTGATGGGTGGTTGCACATCCTCAATGATTTGTTGAAATTAGACACCGACACTATTGAATGCCAAATAGGTGGTCTAGAGGTTAAGCATTGGCGCGCCAGACCAAAGATCCTGTGTTTGAATCCCGCGTGCGGGATTGTGGATGCGCACTGCCGAAAAGTTTCTCACTAAGACGAAACAGTTGTTCAGTGCCTCCAGGTTTTCAATAATAGTCTAATATTCATCAAATAATATTCTCAATTGAAATAAAGTTCAAATGTTAGTGCCTTTTTTGACATCCAATTGAAACAGTTTGTTATTATCAGAATACGTTTTGTGGAGATTTTTAGAAATTTCACAAGTTGAAATCGTGAGTTAATTGAAGCTAGACCACCATCTAAAACCTGGAAGCACTGGACGGCCGTTTCGTCCTAGTTAGACATTAACACCGTTGGATGCCGGCTCAGTGGTCTAATGGTTAAGTGCTCGCGCACGAAGCCAGTAGATCCTGGGTTCGAATCCCGCGGGGGGCGGGTTCGTGGATGCGCACTGCTGAGGAGTCCCATACTAGAACGAAACGGCCGTCCAGCGCTTCCAGGTTTTCCATGGTGGTCTAGCTTCAATTGGCTGATGATTTCAACTTGTGAAACAGTTTGTGCCACGTTGATCTTAATCAAACAAGTCAAATTAATGCGTCACTGACAGCCCATTAACAGATTAATACACGTAACAAAGTGTTTGTTCGTGAACAAATGAGCATACATTTTGAACTACAAATAAACCAATCACTTATTTTAAAGTATTGCCAATCATATCCAAAAGCATTTTCATCAACGGCTGTCAGGAATTTCAACCAATGGTGGATAAATATCTGCCTATGTCCTCGATAGCTACAAAGATATTGGATAATAATGGGTTCACATATTGAAATGATTGGTTAACAATGAAAAGATGATTTTATGAAATTAGATCTTCGCAATGGTCACTTTGAATCATAGAAAGTGAGAAAGAAACAAACATACACCTGAAAAATCTATATAAACCTAACAAGTTCTGGTAAGATTGTTATACTATTTTGAACGGAAAGATGAGGTGAGTGTTGACTGAACACACGAAGTTATTGTATGTACTATATGAATTTCGGTCTGATTCAACGAGATAACATTGTTTTCTTCATATCAACCATTTTAGATATACTTCTCTGTCTGGTCTGTTGATACCGGTTTGTTTGGTCGTCATCGTGCTTTCCGAATTATTCGACTGTCAGGATATCTGCGAAAACCCTGAATTAGCGAAATATGAAAATGTGATTTCAGAAAACGGTTCATATAAATATGTAAGTATACAGTCAGATTTTAATGCACATACACAGTCTCATCATTATTACTACTCACGAACAATACGTCACAATCAGCCGTATCCAGTTGATAGTGACAGTTTTAAAAAATTTAGTACTAATCAGGTTAGTTGACTACATTTTGTAATCTAACAACTAATTCTTATGTTTGCATCTTTTAAGGATGTTTTCCCGAAAGTTCCGTTTAAATATTACGGTATTAACGTCACTAAATTTGAGATTTATCGTTATGGTAAGATAATTTTTTCTCTTTCACTTAAAATTGTTATTGAGTTTTGTTAATCACAATTCATTCCATGAATCAAGTTTGCTAGAATTTCTTCAATGAATCAGTTTTATGCTTTTTCTGACATTCAAAACTTTTGATAGATTCCTGTTCTTCTTGTTGAACTGATCGAACGTTCGATGTCTTACAGCAAACTAATTACATTTCATGAAATTCATTTTTGTTTCCAGTTCATTTCAAACCATTTCATTCATCCATTATAGAATTTCAATTAAATTGTATGTTTTCATTAAATATAGGCTAAATAAAAATATTCGGAGAAGAAAACATCGGAACGATATATAATTCTGTTCAGGGCGATTCTTTGCCTGAATATGAGATGGTAGAAAACAGTGAGTTTTTCTATTATCCCATAATGTTTTCTTTTGTTTGTTCTCACACACTTGTTGTGCACAAATCGTTCAGTATTTAGCTTGATTATTACACGAAAGCTGACCATTTCACAGTGATTATATTGTTTCTGTGATTTGGTACCAGAACATGTGTTCACAGCACGTATTCATTACTGTCAAGTTAAAATATCAAATAAACAGAGGGATTCACTACAAAAAAAACACAAATCGATTCAGTAGAAATTATAAACCAAGTGATGTGGTTTCTGAGTGAAAATGAACTGTTATTCAGTCTATTTAAACAACAATGCGAAAGATGTCTCACCGACACGATACGTCTTTCTAGATTAAATGAATCAAATTGTTCGCATGTGCAACACTAACCAATGTTGTTCAACAGGTCAGTTTGAGTCATTAACTTTATGAACTGTCAAATTATACTTGACGTCTTCCAACTCTTTTCTGACACTTAGTTGATTCATGAAAGTTAAATATCTCTTAGTCGCTATCTGTGGACCATTGGATGTTTAACACTTTTTAGATTATCCTGTTTATAAAATAATGACATTAAAACCCACGCCCTTCCTTACACAATCAATCAACGAATGATGATTGTTCATTTAAATGTACCAGTTCACTTAAATCTCGGAAGGAAGGAAGGAAGGAAGGAAGGAAGGTGATAACTCGTCTGCCAATACATTTTTTGTTAGAATGTTTATTTATTTAATGAGGCAGATATTCATTGTGCAGATATACAAATATCTTTTCAATTATCATTTTTTTCAGATGATTTCATTGCTGTCAAATGGCATTTTCATTTATCGGTTGGTGGTACAAGTAAGCGAACATTGAATGATCATCTGATATCATATGAAATCTTAACACTTAAAACTACTCATTGTGTTTGCTCACACCTGCCTGTTCAGTTTGTGTAATTCAATTATTCCTAATGACTGACAGAAGTAGGAATACATAACGCTTCTGCAAAAATGAGGGTGGACTTGTACGTGCAATCCATTGATCAATTATTCACAATGATGAGGACTTGAAGAACAGTTAACATAGACTGAAAGAGACTAAACATGACGAGTAATAGATAGATGAATGAAGTTACAATGCCATCTCACATGTGGAAACACTGATGCACAGATTCATCATCGTTGACTGGCTTCAATGGAACTTGATGTGAAGTCTGTTTATTGTAACAAATAAATTGTGTTATATGTCCGTTCCAAAGCCATTTTCTGCACGCACCACATTCATCGACACAGTCACTCATCACAATGTCATTCCTAAATATTCCCCGATAAAATCAATATGTCTGAAACTATTCACTTCACATTCTCAACAAATAAATCTGTGTTGTTTGTAAACGCCATGGTCGGAGTCAGTCGACTGATCGATTTGCCAGTGTGGTTAATGAGTAATTAAATTCTCAAGTTCCATTTGTGAACAAGTACTCCACAACACAAGTCATGTTTTCTTAGTGCCGATTGATTTGGGGGTAATGATAGAAAATATTGCGCAGAATTGTAT
This sequence comes from Schistosoma bovis, assembly GCA_944470425.2. Lineage (NCBI taxonomy): Eukaryota > Metazoa > Platyhelminthes > Trematoda > Strigeidida > Schistosomatidae > Schistosoma > Schistosoma bovis. Next base: position 16,544,876 of record OX103959.1, on the reverse strand, counting down.
ACTTCTCGGGTTCCGAAGACTAAACAGCTGACATTCATTTTGAATAAATTGTGTTCGTATGTTTTGCATGAGGTCCACTTGATATTCTTCATAACGAATTCAACGAAGGAAAACATTTGAGATAACACGGTATATGTTTGCTTAAATTGGATATTTTTTGTAAGTAGGCATATACACTGTCACACCTAACAGTAACAAGCTCATCATCATTCCCTAAGAATTCTAAATATCAATAGTCTTTTGTTTGCAGGTAGTATAGCCAAGATAACTAATGTGATACATTCCGGTGGGAAGATATCCCTCTATTATGAGGATGTAAGTTGTACAATTGAATGGAAATAAAATTTTGTTTCAAGTACTATAGCTTAATCCACTCTTTCTTGCGTATCATTAATGTCAAATGTATCAAGATACATTGAATACGACAGAAAGAGATCAACTTTTGTAATGTGCAAACGGACCATGTGACACTATTATTAATCATTTAATGACACACACTTTAATGTACCACTTGCTAAAAACAGTGAATAATTAGAAGTGAAGAGTCATCAAAAGAAACGATGATGTCTCTTCGTGACAGATAAGGACAAACAGTGTACTGTAGAGTACAGCACGGAAACAGTCATATTATGACAAGATTTATGTCGTATTCTGGAGATAAGCTGATCGTAAAGTACATTGCAGAATATTCTGAGGGATTTAGTGTTTAAACTGTTGATCGTTTCACAGAGTCTATATATTTGAATGTCAGTGTTTCATACTTCCAATACTTCTTTTCAGATCCCCACGGGACAAACTAAAGGTCCAGCGTCCTCTAGTATTGAAGGTTTCATTCAGTGTGCAGGTAACAATTATTGCTGGTATTTTGATGTAGAGTAACCATGTCGACAGTTTTCTGTTAACGTAATATTACATTCTATTCGTACACGGTCATCTGCATATCAACATAGTAAACTGCTGTTTTCGCTCACAGTGATCATTTATAACTGTATTACAGTCTATAATGATTAGCTGATTTGAATGTAAGACAAAACGATTGAAGTGCAATTAAAGTGCTGAGGATAATCATGAGGGATAAAGTCGAAATACTTTTCGTAAAATCACCGACCAAAAATTACAGTATACTGGATATTCAACGTCAATTATATGTTTGCAATTCTTGAATGGAATTTTTGTAGTTACACCCGATAAAGAATCTTAGTGAAACCAAATAATGAAAATGCCTAATGTCTTTGGAACAATGGAACACTGTATTGAAATCAAAGTACATGTGTTTTTAATTCAACAACGGTCATCCTTATCACTGTGACAAATTAGATTTGAGTTGTTGTGACGAACTTGTAATGGTTCTGTTTCAGCAGACAATGAATTTCGTGATCCACATTTTCTGACGTTTTTTAACCCAATATTCCGAGTGATAGAACCATGATGTGTGAATATCATTACAGTAAAATTATGGATAGCTATTGGAGAATGCTTACACATACATTTAACGACGGACTGATCCAGACAGGAATATATGAACGACAATATTTGACAGACCATATATCTACTGATTTATTCACTTGCTCACTCACCCGCTCATTCACTCACAGAACAAACAGTCCCACTTGTAGTCCTCAGTCATATCACTACTCAAACAGAAACAAAAGAGTGATGCTTGTAACTGATAGTTGTTTTATACAATGCTCAATCTTCATGTCATACTGAAGTGATCATGTGTTGTCTCAAGATCAAGCTGAGTTTCAAGATAAGCGTTTAGTGAAAGCTATTCGGTGGGATGCAATGTTTTGTCATTAAATGTGAGACAATACACTAAATATTTGGTCAAACGGTATACATTGATCGGTTGACATATGTTACTTAGTCTTGAACAGTAAATCTCAATGTTGACTCGGTGTAATTTGAAATGTCAAAAGAATTGTACCGAGTTAAACATGTTTCATGAAGATGTTGCACTGAGAATGTTTTAAAATGAATCAGAAATTCAATATTATCATTTTTCATTTACTAGCTGAACACTGGCTGCTTTCCATTTCAGTAATGATGTAGAGCATGTTTTGTGAGGATTTTGTATGAAAAACACTCTATCTGTAATCAGAAATGTTTAAGTCTTAATTTTACGGTACATGAAATGATGAAACGAATCGTTATTTAATTCACGGGAGATCAAAAATTGAAGTGTTTTTTTAAAATGTTTTTCAGATGTGAGAAAAGTTGAAATAAACACTCCTCGACAATGGATAGCAAGTGACACGTTAGTGGAGTTTGAACCTATCGAGAGTATGTTAAACCTTATTTAATCAGCATCAAATATTTCCGCACTTGAATATATCACTTCTGTTTCATCATATTATAAATTCCAAGTGTAATTTTAATTTAGCCATTTCACGATATCCAGTACTGTCTCTCTGTTGACGCTTCCCTTGTTATTAATAATTACACGTCGATGTGCTGTTGTATATTCCACATGATTAAGGACTCAACTTGAACTACTACAGAAGTCTTTACTTTCACCAAATTTACAGATGGGAGAGAACCTGAAATATCAACTACTGCAGAATTGATGACAAGTGACACTTCAGTGGAGTCTGAAACTATCGAGAGTATGTTAAACCTTATTTAACCAGCATCAAATATTTCCGCACTTGAATATATCACTTCTGTTTCATCATATTATAAATTCCAAGTGTAATTTTATTTAGCCATTTCACGATATCCAGTATTGTTTCTCTGTTGACGCTTCCCTTGCTATTAATAATTACACGTCGATTTGCTGTTGGATATTCAAATGATTAAGCACTCAATTTGAACTACCACAGACGTCTTTACTTTCACCAAATTTACATAGAATTCACCACAAAACGATGGATGAGATGATTTAATGCTCGAAAACGCTTATCGTCTGTTGGCAGATTGTGTATTATCGAGGACGTGTTCGTTAGGTTTTCATTGATTATATATGATATCCAATTTATCTGAGTTATTGAAATCACTGAAACACAACATGTAATTGTGATCATCTTGAAGGTATTCGTTTCATTTCTAAAATCTCTGCTTTGTCATGCTTGTTCGATAAATCGAAGGTGTAGACAAGTCACGCGTTCAAATTGCAATTTATCATAGTCGATATATATGTACAGTAACAAAATTACTGACGATTTACACAATATAAGACTGTTTCCTTTCTCATGAATATGTAAAGTGAGTGTGTAGTGGCTGTGCTTCGATAAATAATCACCCTCGAACCGCTATATATATAGGGAAATGGATGAGTCATCGAATAGATTAAGCAGCTCATAATGAAGCTAGCAGAATGAATACATGCGTAGACGCTAAGCAATGTTCAAGCATATCTATTTCATACAAGCACAATAATAATAACAGTACAACAAGTTGTCATAGCATGGATGACTTTGTCCATTAAATAGGTCAACAAAAGAACTTGACTGAACTAAACTCAATTGTACGTGAGTCAGTTCACCATGTGTTAGACTATTGAAATAACGTTTCGAGTACTGTGAGAATCGCTCGATACATAAGTGTTCGAATCGCCTTCAGTATTTGTCGAACAAAGTATTATTTTCACTAATTCACTGAGTCCGATGTGCTAACTGACGTTAAACAGACTAGAACTTGGCCACATATTTTGAAAGCTTCCATCACATAACAGGTTAAAGAGAATGATTTTGTGGAAGCCACAATGATGATTTGAAGAACAAAGTCACTCTTCCTTTGTCTTTCCATCGAATCAACAACATTGAAAATCAGTTTTCGGCCTGAGAACAGCTGACCTTCATGCACTGATTTCGAAATAGTCAGTGCCAGTGAGCTCACGAATTGATTGTGCACTTCACACATGCAGAAACGGTATACAAGATATAGATTGATGATAAAACTGATATCCGTTACACGTTTTGTTATTCACGTATCTTTTGTTTGATAACTTGAAATGCCGTCTCCCTAATTTTTTTCACAGTAAGTTGTTCAAAACACGATTCCATTGAAAAATGCCAAAATGCGACAACATCAAGTGTGAAACGTATCTGGTATGCAAAAGCTAATATGTGCATTAACAGCGATGATAACGATGGCAAAGTAAGTAATTGTTAAGATTCATAGATTGTTTACAACATTGCTATATTCCACATTGTACATCCGATTACTCGGAAGAAAATTTCATTATAAGGAATACGTTTTGATTTCATGGTTACAACAAACAATGAACAGAAACGTAGTTTAACACAAATGCATGAGGTCATATTAATTTTTGGAGCTCACTGAGCTTGTAGTGACTTCAGAAATCCAGTATGTAACTGTATATCTATGTGAATTGCCATGAGTCACCGATGAAATCGGTTTGAGTGATGAAGCGTATTCCGTTGGAAATTGTATATTAAGTTTGGATAGTTAGTGAAAGTTTGTAGACTCTAGTTGTTAAAGCGCAGAAGAAAGCAATCAGTGAAATTCACACTGAAGAAAAATTTCGGAAAAATACTGCAAAAAAACTGAACCGTATTCGGTGAATATTTGATATTTAGTATTAATGCTACTGTTTCGTTTCTCTTTCAGAACACCACTTCAGAAATAACTGTACACAATAAACATAATAACACACCTCGTTACTTGTACATCGTGATACCAGTAGTCGTCGTGGCTTTCTGTGTCATATGCATCGGTTGTGCTATTTGGATGTATAAGAGAAAGAAGAGTAATCCATGATTTACAGAAACGTCTTATCGTTTGTTTTTATTATTTTGATCGAGTTGTTTTATTCTGTATTTCATCCGAAAACTTCTTTACATTCTGTTAACCGTTTCAATTATTTGAACAAGTTTTATACAATTTTCTGTTTGTTAACGTATCGACTGAAGTAATTCTGTTGATTAAATAACTGAAATATTTACGTGGATTGTTTTCTCTCAGTTAATAAAAGCTGAATTGTATTCTAAGAGTTTTACAGTATTCATTTTAGAAATGAGCAGTATTCTGTATATGTGATTATGTGATCATTGCAATCAATAATGAATCCGTTGTGAATGTTCAGTTTGATGTAGTCTCACCACGGGAAAATATTATTTGAAATTTTCAACGGTCATTGTTATAAACTGATCAGTCAAAATACCATACTAGTTGAGCGTATACTCACGTAAGACTGAAGAACAGTGTGGATTGAATAAAGTAGTAACAGTCCGACCGTAGCATTGCTAAGATGACAGATTTGAAAAAGAAGAACACTACGGTGTTTTTCTACCAGTTGATGATCACTTCATTATACACTATTTATTTAATAATTATTCTCACTCACACGTAATTATGAGAAAGGATATTGCAAATATTCATTTGTATTGTTTGGTTGAGTCTTCCCGTTGATGTTTAGGACTGCAATCACACGGTATGGCTCAACCTTGCAGAAGTGGTTATTCTGTATAAGTTGTCTTTAATCATAGTAATTGTATTATTCTATATTTAGCCTAAATGTGTTCTTTACAAGCGCCAAACGTTAGATCGTGCATTGTTACTATACGACTAGTCAGAGTAGACAATGATGTGACTCCATGTAAGATCATGTAGATTAGGCAGTCACATCATGACATATCCACAATTTTAGGATTCGGTCCATTATTGTAATGGTACCAATAAAAATTAGATCATAATTCCACACACTGTGTAACTTAACTGAACAAACCACATGTCACTGTCACATTACACGTTCAGCATAACCCAAATGTGACTGATAGACTAGATTGAACACAAGAAATCAATCTATTCCACGGTTGAACATACAATTAATAATACGTCGTCTGCAAGTGGTTATGACATTCTTCTCCACCTTTTCAATTTTGTACAACAACGACTATTAGGCTATGCATCGTTTACTGCCTAACAACATTGAGCAAATATTTATCCAACATATCAGTCTAATTGATATGAACATTCCAATCCCTCAACGGAAATCCATTGTTCTTCTTGCGTTGTGTGGTAGTGTTTACGAATTAAACGTAGACCTCATACACACTAAATAGGATAATCAGTAGAATAAAAGATAAAACGGTAAGGAACTGAAATACGAAAACAATACTGAAATAACGATGAGTTTTCTGAGTGACAACTTAAGGAAGATGGGCAAATTGTGTATTTAGTGTATTGTTTACAAATAATGAAATTAGATCGTCATCAGGCTTTCCTCTAATATACATGAATGTTTATACGAAAAGGTAAACCAATCAAGGCAATATGGGTCAATCATCACAATGAAATAGAATAAGTCACTACACATTATAGGTAAAAGTACAAGTTGATAGTAGGATGACAGGTGAACTCATAATAGTAAGAATAATAAAATACAATAAGAAGACTCTTATCAATAGTTAATCGTTGAAAATAGAAGGTCAAACAAACATGGGTAAATAGACTAGGAATAGTCAACACCAAAACATTAAAATCATTACGTAATAAGATGTGTGTAACTAATTAGATAGTGAAGAATACAAAGAGGCGGATAATTACAAACCAATAATGGATGTGGAATTAAGGTTAACGATAACACAAATAGAATAAAATAAATAATGATAATAATAAAATTTAAAACAAAAAAATTGTTAGTTAAGTTATAACTGGCCATGGAAGGCATGGGGGGTCACGTATTTCTTCTGTACACATAAATTGGTGTTGTATGTACGGATTCCAATGACTTCAGCTATATATAGGAGACGGGAACGGACTCCGTCGGGAAATGATGGAGGTATACAATAGATAACTCGAAATGATTTCGATTTATCTAAAGCATGACTGCTATCAATAAGATGTGCCAATATAGAACTGCGAATAGATTTTCTCTGGCCCTTTATGTACCAAGTTGGTAGATGTTCACTCATTCGTCGGTTAAGTTGCCTGGTAGTACGCCCTATATAGCTCTCTCCACAGGAGCAGCTGATTTTGTAAATGCACATGGAAGAGGCCAACTCAGCTAACTTATCCTTCGTTTGAGTAGACATCGCTGGTCGACAAGAGAAGGTCAACGCAAGATTGGCTGCGTACAATGTCCTGGTGATTACTTTGGTTAACCTATATTTCAGAGTGTCACTAGCCACATCCCCGTTGAATTGCACTTTCATGTATAAAGGTTTCTTACGAACAGTCGAAATCTCCGACTTCTTTATTATATCATGCATGTACTTCTTAATGAACGCGCTGGGGTAGCCGATCTCGGTCAGTGAGTTGTTGATGAATTCAAGTTCCTGACCTAGAGTGTCTATTGTACAGATCTTTTTTGTTCTACTAGTGAGACATCTGACCAAATTTTTGTAACGGATGGGTGTGAGACGGCAGAAGTGAGTATATTGGCATTAAGAGGGGTTTCTTCCATACACGCTTCTACTTAATGTGCCGTCACTTCGTCTGCTTAGAGTGACGTCAAGGAAGTTCAGCTTATTATCATGCTCGCTGGGTGAACACTGTTGAATTGGTCTAGGAGTTCCTCTTTACTAGTGCTTTGATCTACGATGATGAAGGTGTCGTCGATGTATCGGCAATATAAATCAAGTTTCTTAATAGTCTCATTGAGAGGTCCATTTTCCAGCTTTGCTAGGAAGAGATCAGCTAAAATCGGGCCTAGAGGCGAGCCCATGGCTATCCCGTCTATTTGTCTATAGTAAGTATTGTTGAAGACAAAATGTACATTCAGAGTGCATCTTAGGAGCCGTTCCCTTAGGCTATCGTTAGGCAAGTCAATGTTGATTTGGTTTTCTGATATTTGCTTGCATTTAAACTTAATAGTCTCTATAAGTGGTACGTTGGTGAACAAAGTTCCTACATCCAATGAGATCATATTTTTCATACTAAATTAATATTTCCACTTTGGAGGTGAAGTTGAAGACATCTTTTACACTATTTCTAACAACTGATGACGATCTAATCGAAAACAATTGTTCGCTTATATGTGTTGTTCTAATTTTCACAATGGGAATCTTTAATATTCTAAAATGATGAAACGTTTTGCTCTAACAAAGTCTTCGTTCATAACAGATGTTATATTGGCAGTTTTGATAGTAGTAGAAGCTGCAGTAGTGGTTTAATTGGTGCAAGTATTGTAATGCGTAGTAATATCATTAGTTTTGTTAGTGCTTTTAGTGATATGAGTATTAGAAGTATTAATAATGCTAGTAATATTACTGGTAACGTCAGTAGTATTATTATTAATAGTCGTAGTAGTAGTGTCAGTTGTTGTAAGAGTATTGGCATTGTTACTGTTAATTATTGCAGTTGTTCTAGTAGTAATGTTAGCACCAATTTAAGTAGCGTCAGTAGAAGTGATGATTGTAGTAACAGTATAATTGGGACTATTGATTTTGGTAGTTTTCCGATTGTTATTAGCAGTGGCATCGTGTTGTGTGCTACTGATGTCGATAGATATAAGTTTTATGTATCATCAATTGAAAGTGAAATGCCTGTAGTCTGAAGGTTTGAGTCATTGAATAGAAGAGAACGAGAACAGTAATTGATTGTTATGGAGATGAAAGAACTCTAAATTCTGAGACAATTGATTTACATTTTGCAAATGAGTTTGTGGATAATGTAATTATTACCTACACTAAAATGTTTGCCATACAACAATGCATAGAACTACGGAAGGATTATGAGTTCCATACAAATATACATATCACATATTCAATCGATCTGAAATTGTGGTGAATGTTTCTTCTAAGACCGTTATGATCTAATGAATGTATGAGTTGACTTGATAACATCATCTGGCTACAAACATTTCTGTAAAATGTTTCAATGACATCTTCCACATCTAGCTTCGGTTCAATTTGAAGTGCGTTGAAATGTTGTGATGAATATATTCAACAGTGCTGTGTCTTTATGAAAACCAACACGTAATGGAGTTCCACTGAAAATAATCTTCAGCTCTCTTTTCATGTCTGTTTTGTTACTGATCTACAGATGATGTCATAGTCGTTTGTTTTGGGTTGATCTTTTTCATATCATAATGAACTGTCCTCCATAACGATGATCAAGTAGTATTGTTGACTCTCGAAACCCCATTCTTCTAACGCTTTCATTGAGTTTTTCCACATTCGTTGCACCACTCGTGTCATAAATATTTACGCTGGCTAGCTCGTTACTTCAACAAGATTTTCGAAACAAAGACTTCCATTACACTTCCTGTTGTCTTTCATCATTCGTATTGTCATCGTTTTTGGAATCACTGTCAGTTGATCAAGTATTTCGACGAATCGATTTTTATGTGTCATTGGCACCCATTTCTGTCATTGATTCTTTCAGGTTAGGAAACACTGTCGTGCATTGAGTTTTACTCACACAGGAATACGGATAAACGTCAACTCGTTAATAAATTAGAATATTCAGCATTCATTAGAATAAAACGTCATCATTGCTCTGTAATGAGTCAGGGCACCTCACTCAGTGATACCCCATATGAGGATTCGCAGTCACCGACTCAAAATAAACATATGATTTCGAGTCGATTTCTTTACGAAAGCTTGCGAATTCGGTAGCCGTGTCGAAATATCTGAACTTTGAATAAACACTTTGCAAATATTGAGCTTAGAAAAACGTCAGACTGGTTTCATAAGATATGAGCGAAAAACAAGTCAACGTTTTAAATGTCAAGCTAATTTATTGAAGTGTGTTCAGTTAATAAAAGAGGAAGTCGTGGTTCTACTAATTTGTAGATTTTCTGTAGTCACTGGTCACATACATGATTATGGATTCGATTTTATTTAGGTTTTTATAACTATTCACATGATGACCACTGATAAGCCTTGTGATGGATATGGAGTCATTACTCAGAACACAAGATGCGTCTGTATTTTGAGGTGCTCTAACGCGTTCATTGAAAAGAGGAAGCCGAGGCAAACCACATCGAAATAACAGCATATCACACAGCAGCTAATGGCATGATTGAAAGATTCCATCGTCAATTGAAAAGCTCACTGATGGCACAAGCTGACACTTCAAAGTGGAGCGATGCTTTACCGCTCGTGCTTCATGGGATTCGTTCAACTATAAAGGAAGACATCGGATGCATTGCCGCCGAACTAGTGTATGGCGCAACCTTAACGTCATCAGGAAATCTGATCAATCGTGAATGTACAACGTCAGGAGAACCTTCTCACTTTGTAAGCCTTAGTGCAAACGATGCAGAACATCAAAGCAATATCCCGCGAGAACATAACAATCGAGTTCAACTTGATAAACATCTTGAAACGTGCAAATTTGTTTTCGTCCGAGTAGACGCTGTGAAAAATCCACTGAAGCCACCATATGAAGGTTCTTTTAAAGTAATTAAACGCACTCACAAATTCTTGATTATCAACAGCAACGGGAACAAGTTGACCATTTCTAAAGACAGAATAAAACCAGATTTCCGCAAAGCGTCTCAAGACAAAGAAGACAACACTGCGAATAAACAATCCCTCCCATCAATTACTGCGAAACAAGAGATGGATGAAAAACTTAGCACTACACCTTCTTGCTTAACACTTTATAGTAGACTTATAAAGAAACCTAAACGTTATGTACATTTTGTAGACTAATAAAATCAAAAACATTCAATGATACAAATTACAAGGTTAAATCAACTCAATTTTCTAATAAAAACTATTTTTTAATGATACGGCGACCACCGAGATCTACACTTGCGTCTAATAATCACTCACATTCATCAGCATTACTTTTTGAACAGAATAGAACAAAAAGATATTTGTCGAAACAACTGTTTCAAATCGAATGATGCTAAACGTAATTCGTGTTAGTCTTCACTAATAAACGAAGCGTATCTACATGTTATAGAGGTCTAACTCTCCCAAACAGATTGAAACTCGTGCTATTGAAATAAACAGTCTGACGGGTAGTCATCCAGCTATTTAGACCCATAACTGACTTCTGGTACTTTTGAGATGTTTACAATTCATTGAAGTTCATTACAATTCATTAATCGTTGAAATCTGATCAATACTAAAAGATAAGACAAATAAAAAGTTGGCCAAAATTCAGTGATTTATCAATTGTAATTTCTCCACAAAACCATGCAAGTTTGCTTCTATATTAAGACAGAACATGCAGTAGACAATCAATCGCGGTGAACAAGTTCAATTTGTTGATCATAGCGTTGACTAAAAGATTCAATTAACTGTAATTGCAGACACGACTGTTAAGTAATCATAATAATGGTGACAACAGTAATGTTAATAATACTGGTTCAAGTGTTATGTAGATTCTCAGAAGTCATAACTAATAAGACAATTGAACAGATGACATGCGAAACGGTTAGATTGACTAACCGTTAGAGCAGTAAAGCTCAGCATTAGAATAATCGTAAATTTGAAATTAGAACTTGAATGAAACAAACAACGGTGAGATTAGACATGCACAAAAAATGATTGATTGCCTGTTTAAATGTGAAAAGCCCAACAGTAATACGATTTGCTATAGGAAATTCAAACGCTTTGTTATTTTGATAATGGTAAAGTAAAATTTCAGCGAAGCAGGATAAAGATCTGAGAGATGTCCCAGCTCTGATCTCATCATGGCACAGACATTGGATTGTGTAAACATAGTAGATTAATTGTAGATACATTCTTCTAATGCTCCAAATAATTAATTATTTCATTCATTCATTCATTCACTAATAATGATGATAATAATATTAGTAATATATGTTTCTGCTATGGCAGGTACACGCCATTTTTACAGGCTTGATTTACAAATTACAACATTCATTGTTTCACAGTACGCATCTCAAACAGGGTTGTTAAATAAATAGAATCTATAAAAGTGAAGATCAGTTCATTCCTTCAGATATACTGAGTAGTCTTGAAAATATTTTCCAAATTGGTAAGGCGTCCACGTTACACACCAGATCCAATCTCGGAATAATTGTGTTAGGATGTTGGTCGTGCTAATCATTTATGCAACTCAACTTCTTAAGTTCGTAGTTGTTATAAATTAGACTTGTAGAGCACTTGGTGTGAACTATGACGTTGGAAAAACGCGTACATCGAGTTCGTTCCAAATGTCATTAGTTCCATAGTTGATGCCCTCAGAGCAAGATTCTGAAAATAAGAAACCGAGGAGCAGCAAAGCACTTGGATATGAACGATAAACAATGCTTAACATTTTGTAGTGGAACAGACATAGGAATGATAAATTATTGGATCAAATTCATACTAGCTCTTGTTGTCACAGTGAAATGTGATCAGTGGCTCCAGATGAGAGAATGCAGTAATAAAGAACAATGAGTTGTGATACTGATCAAGGTGGAGTAAGTTCAAATGAAGGAATGGAAGTCAAGGTTGGAATGAGGAAGGCTGTTTTATCAGAACAGATAGTGCATAAAGATAGTAAAGTGTTAATAAAACTAATAACTATATCCGTTATAGCATGATTTTTTCCTTTCTTCTTTCCACCCAATGCCTGCCTTACAGACCTAATTGAAAGTCCGAGTCAGCATGTTATAGACTGTCTTAATAGAATAGAATTGTGGTTACTAATGAACGTTCCATTGGTTCAGAAAGTGAGGACGTGAAAAGAAACTGATTCTAGAAGAGAACGACCATTAAACTCACTTCAATTTAGATAGTAAATGGTTACAGTGTTTATTCATATCTGAAGCAAGACTAACTATGAGTTGACTGCCAAAATATTTGTTTTCAATTTACTTACTTTTCACAAAAGCAGGAATGTTTTGTAAAATGAGAATTCCATTCATCTCTGTTCTGTGTATGTAGATTTCTGTCAGTCACAAATAGATAAACCAACAAGCAATCAATGATAATCATTATGGAACTGAAATCATGCTTCGCTGTATCATTGAATATCACTAATTGTCAATAAAACTAATGAAGATGTTTCATGAAGAAATTTATCTTCTGAACGATATTGACTCCTGAATTTGCACGATTGTATTTCCAGATTATTTTTTTGCATGTATTAGTGTGTGATATAAGAAATGTGTTTTGCCGAATTATTGCAGATGATCAGACTTATTTATGCGGGGTTCAATCGAGAGGAAATTGTGTTGGGCATATAAATAATCGAGATAACTATGAACCTTCAATTATTTGAAGCAATAATTTATAAATGGAGGGGTGTTATTTCATGGTAGGCGAAGTCTTCGAGTGCTGAATAAAATAGGTTTCGTCATTTGTTGACGTAGCAAACAGTCATGAAGAGTCTACGTTGTGTAGTAGTATTGGCAGTGTTCAAAACAACAATCTATGGAACAGAAGATGGAGATAACTGTCTACTCAGTAGATGATGATGAATTGTAGGAGATGAATAGGAAGGCGAAGGTAATAATCAGCAATTCTAAATTGTAACATTCTATGCGGTGCTAAGGCCGTTGACGAATAATAGATTAATCGTGAGTCCTCTCCTCTTGCTATAGCTTCGGCTTCATACAAAGCTTCTTGAGCCTGTTCTATATATTGTGCAAGGGAATTCGAACGGAGATTCGCGTGATGGATGTGAACTGAATCGATTGTGTTCGAGAACTGAGTTGTTGATTGATTTGTTCATCCCTTTAGATAATCATACAGAGTGGTGCTTGGATATTCGTTCATCAGGTACAGCCACAAACTGCTTCACGAGAGTAAGCAAACTTGTTGATCAATATTGAGATAGCCAGAGGTAGCAAATGAATCTTAAGACTTTACTGAATGACTTTCATGGTAGATAAACAGTTTGGAGCTGTGTATTGGAAAAGACTTTTTTCAAGGATTTGTACGTTTGTTCGTTGGTGTCTTAGATGCCCTGTCACCCCTGAATTCATTATTCAAGAACAGAACTTTCTTTGGAACAGTGGGAGATATTCTGACTAGACATCTCGGTTTCAGATTGCTTTCAATGCCCATGGGTTGGAGAAAATATTTCAGAAGCGTTTGTCGGATTATATTCAGTTCATCATCAATTTCGTCTTCTTTGCATATTCTGCGTCTCACGAAGATAGAGAACGGATTGAATTCCTCCTCCAACTCACAGCGCCTTTCTCATGAAAGTTTGTATATAGCTCGTTCGGCTTCATTTTGATTAACTTCCACTCAAGCAAGTTTGACTATTTTCGATAATTTGATCAACGCACTATACTTTACCACAGAATACTACATACAAAATAGTTACCTATAAATTGGTTTGTACAACTTCAAAAATTGATATTGTTGAGAAGAAAAATTTCCTCACCTAAACGTCTTCATTCTATTTTTTCAGCGAATCACCATTAGTTCTAACGTTTTTCGTTTAGAGTCTTCTCTTAATTGATACTGAAGTGGCTATTATTCTATCGTTACAAGAGTCACATTCCTGATCAGTTAATCACTCAATTTTACTACTTTTCATACTAGTCTTCCATCTCTACTTCGTCATTGATCTCAATGAGAATATTGGTTCAGTCAATCGAAAAGATACCTTACTTAGTTACTTACTTACGCCTGTTACTACGAATGGAGTACAGTCCGCCGACCACCATTCTCCAACCCACTCTGTCCTGGGCCTTCTTTTCTAGTTCCATCCAATTGTTGTTCATTTTTCTTATATCCATTTCCATTTTCCGGCGTAATGTGTTCTTTGGTCTCCCACTTTTCTTTTGGTCTGCAGCGTTGCATGTGAGGGCTTGTCTTGTGGCGCATTTGGGTGCTTTCCTCAATGTGTGTCCTATCCACTTCCAGAGCTTCTTCCTGATTTCTCCCTCATCTGGGATCTGTTTTGTTCTGTCCCACAGTTGGCTGTTGCTTATAGTGTCTGGCCAACGGATCCGAAGTATTTTGCGTAGACAACTGTTAATAAACACGTGTATCTTCTGGATGATGGCTTTCGTAGTTCTCCAGGTTTCAGCCGCATACAGTAGAACTGTCTTGACATTTGTGTTGAAAATCCTGACCTTGGTGTTGGTTGACATTTGTTTTGAGTTGTACATGTTCTTCAGCTGTAAATATGCTGCTCTTGCTTTGCCCATCTGCACCTTCACATCTGCATCCGATCCATTGTGTTCATCAATGATGCTGCCCAAATATGTAAAGGTTTTTACATCTTCCAAATCTTCTCCGTCGATTGTGATTGGATTGGTGCATGCTGTGTTGTATTGGAGAATCTGGCTTTTCCCTTTGTGTATATTGAGACCTACTGCAGCTGAGGCTGATGCTACACCGGTCGTCTTCTTCTGCATTTGTTGTTGCGTGTGCGATGTAAGAGCAAGATCATCTGCAAAGTCTAGATCGTCCAACTGCATCCTAGATGTCCATTGTATCCAGCGTTTCCCTTCAGATGTTGATGTCTTCATTATCCAGTCGATCATCAGGAGAAAGAGAGACACCGGTCTTCACTTCGAACGACTTTGTCAACTATCCTCCATGCACAATTTTGCAAAGTAATCCATCACAGAAATTCTGTATGGTACTGACTATGTTCTCGGGTACGCCGTATGTCCTTCTTTCCAGTCTGTTGGTACTTGTTCTTCATGTCAGTTCTTGATGAAGAGAATGTGGAGTATCCTTGCAGTTACCGCTAAGTCTGCTTTCAGTGCCTCTGCTAAGATTTTGTCTAGTCTTGCTGCTTTGCCACTCTTGATATGCCTGACGGCCATGCTGATTTCTCCCATTGTTGACGGGCAAACATCGATTAGGACGTCCGTGGGTGCTGCTTCGATGTTGGGTGGGTTCAGTGTGGCTGGTCGATTCAATAGTTCTTCGAAGTGTTCAACTCACCTGTTTCGTTGTTAATCAAGCAAACGGACTGGCGCGCTACGGAATGGACGGCACTTTCAGGCCGAGGCCTTTATTTTTCTTTTTCTAGGATTCTTGCAGATCTGGATGGATGGTTTTTCTTGGAATTATGGAAGATAACGCAATTCTCAACTATTAACATATAAACTGTGAATTTCATGCCATATGATAAGATCTGAGTTTAAATTATGGTATGAATAATCATATTTATACAATAATTCATAATCATATAATTACATATATTCATTTTGACTATACGATCAAACTATACTCTGTCACTTTGAAACCATATATAATCATATTTGACGAAGATTTGCATTTCATATCTGTATTCTATTTCTTAAGGAATATATGGTTATATCGTATTTGGATGCTTCAACCCACGTACTTTATGTATCTACACGATCTATTCAAACCTCTACCTAATATCAAGAAATATATACAACGGTGTATGCTAAAGGACTGTGTTCACTATTTTATGAACTATCATTTAAATCGTATTTGGATACTATAAATCATTTAATTTCCGAAATTACCTGTCCAATTCGGTGAGTCTGTCATAGTTCTTTTTTCGACAGTATATATTTTTTTCTAAAAAGCTGTTTCATATCTTTGTTCATGAAGCAGCCTAATAATCTTAGACGGTAATAATCTTCTAAACTACTTATCTCTGCACGATACATTCACTCTTTGTTTAAACATAAATTTTGATTTTTAGACTAACTTGAGCCCTCGGAATCGATTTTTTTTCATACCTTTCTATTTCCAACATTCTGTTCAATCCACTTGCTATACGTCACTTTCTTATCATGCCACAAAAGAAAATGAAGACCCCTGCTTCTAGGCGTCCAGCCAAACGTAGGAAAACGACACAATTTAACACCACTACTGACACGATTTCCGACAGTTTCAACGAGACGAGCCACTCCGTTCATCCGGAAGCAGACAAGGTTTTACCAGTTGTCTCCATTCCAGACATGTTGAAAACTCTGCTGGTAAACAGTGATGATAATCGCAACTGCAACCATATGGATGCTATAAAAAAGTTGCAAGTAGACATGAACATTCTCAATCCGCTTAAATATCTCATCAACCCCAACCTCACAGAGACTCCAGATCAAATGAATGACATAAATATTTTCCTAGGTCGTGTTGCATCAGAGGTATTTGAAAGAATAAGACGATCTAGCAATGCAATTGTGTTTATTATACCGGATACACATGCCCTTAAAAATATCAAATCTAGTCTGCTTAAAGCCAGCAATATGACACACGTACCATGTACATGCACAACATTAAAAAGAAGTCATCCTGGTATGCACTCACCGATATTGTTCAAATTCAACTCATCTGTGTACGCCAGTGAATTTTTGACTTCCTCCAATTCATTGAGACAAAAACAGATTTTCAAGGATATTAAGACTCTTCCGGATAAAACGCCATGCCAGCGGAAAGCAGGAAGAGATAGGTACAGATCACCAGCGTCAAACTCTCAAACGCTCTAATCCTAATGGTCGTAAAGTTAAGTCCGATTCTAAGAGGACGTCTAGCTTAACAAGTATGCCGCCACCGAAAAACTCTTCTGAATCTTCTGAAGTTCAAAACCTAGAAGAAAGTAATCCCGATGTAGGTGGTGTCCATCCTCTTAAGAATGTTGACTTAGACTCAACCCGAAATAGTTGTGCTCATGACGAATGGGATAACACAGTCCAAATCCCTGTTAGTGCAACACCCAGTTACAGTAACTGTGCAACGGACAACAGGAAAACTAATCAGAACATTCATATAACTGACCACGCACTTAACGTTGATATATTAGAACCTCGCAAATCATCGCAAGTATGTTTAACAGCACACAATCCTCTCCAACTTATGAAGAAGCCAAAATCAACCACAAACCTTGGAAATAAACGTCCTAAACACGTTACTCATACGTCAGGTATAAATAGTTATCTGAATTGTAATTGGCCACTTGGCCGCACACATACACCTGATAGCCTTCTTGGTCCGGCTCCCAATATGTACACTATGCATTTATCAGATGTTGTATCCAATAACAATGAGAAGACTTTTTTGTAATTCCGCCGGCTTTCCTGCCGGTAACGGTAAACATATTTCACATGATGACAAAGTGGTTGAATCTATTTCCCCTCGCAACACGACTCTTACTTTAGCTAATTCTATGAGTATTCATGGAACTACCAATTGCGATTTATACTCTAACCTGCTTCAATATGATGACTCTGGGTTTCTTATTCTTTCGTTCAATGCCCGCTCTCTGTCTAATAAAATTATTCATCCTAGAACACTTTTATTCCTTGTAAATTCAACCATTGTACTTATTACGGAAACGTGGTGTAATTCATCTATATCCGATCATTCCTTGAATGTAGATAACTACGTTTTCCTTAGAACCGATAGATGTTATGGAATAGGAGGCGGTACAATTATCTATGTCCGTTCAGACTTTCAAGCGTGCAAAGTTGAAGATAAATCCCTTGATGCTATAGACGACTCCACTTGGGTTACTGTAAACTGTGGATCTCAAAATTATTTACTGGTGGGATGCATATATAGATCACCTCATGCGGATACTACGTTTGCTAGATTACTAACAAACATCTTTTCCATTGCATCGCACCAACCGCATACTTTTAAAATCATCGGAGGTGATTTTATTCTGCCAAAAATTACATGGGGCTTGACTCCGGTACCAGGTCGATATAACAAGCTAGTTAAAACATTAGAAATTTGTGGATGGGTTCAACAGGTCCGAAAACCGACCAGGGGGAATAATACACTTGATTTAATGTTCACAATTAACATAGACTCTATCTCAGTGCATACCAGTCATGAGTTTTTTATGAGTGACCATAGAGTTGTATTGAGTATTGTTCACTCTTTAAACGCCATTCAATTGAACTGTAAAGCTTCATTGATGTTCCGAAGCAGACATTTTGATCAACAAACATGGAAACGAACTAGAACTCTTATTCAATGTTTACCATGGGAAACTTATTTTACCACAAATAATGTTGACATTGCGCTTCCCAATCTACACCACAACCTGATATATTGTCTTGACTACACTGCTCCAGTTATTGGCCGTGTGGCTTATAATGCTAATAGGGGCCAAAATACTTTTAAAGGAAAGCTGAGGAAATTAAAATGCCGCTACTACGAACAGAATGATGTGTATGCACTTCAGAGTATACTTAAATCAATCAGCAGAAATGCTTCATCTAAACGTAAGTATTTTATGAACATAGAAAATAGAGCCTTTTTAAATCCCGTGTAAAGTCAAATTCCCTTAGCACGACTAAATTCTTCATAATTAACGGAATCATTGTTAACGACGCGAATACTATAAGTGAACAATTCAGCAAGCACTTCTCGCAGTGCTACAACACTGGAACTGAAAACTCCATCATTACATTTACAATGCTGACATCCAGACATCTGTCGAAAATTGATTTTACACCCTCCAACATCAAGCGGGCACAGCTGCCCTGAAAAAGTCTTACGATGGTGACCTGACGGGATACCTTCATCATTTGTGAAATATGGAAGTAGAGAATTCCCACTATTAGAACCATGGAAAAAATCATCCACAAACAGCTATTATCATTTTTACTTTCGGCTAGTCTGATCGACCCATCCCAACACGGGTTTATGACTAAACGCTCATGGTTCACATTGCACCTGGAGTTTTTTGGTCAACTTACCCAGAAAAAAGATGTTGGTCAGTCAGTAATAAATCTTTACTTCGATTTTAGTAAAGCTTTCGACAGTGTCTCAGATAAACTTCTTCTTTTAAAACTCTCTTCATTTGGCATACAGAATCACCTTTTATCTTGACTCAAATCTTTTTTAGAAGAACGCAGCCAAATCGCTCGCTTTGAATCTTGCTACTCTAAAGCTGTGAATGTAACCAGTGTGGTTATGCAAAGAACTGTGGTTGGTCCATTACTCTTTCTCCTTTTTATCAATGACTTGTGTTCCCTCTTTCAGTATGTTGAGCCTTTCCTTTTTGCTGATGACCTGAAAGTAGTATATTCATTCTCTTCTCCTACGAAAGAAAGCTATATTTCAGCGGTAATCCAAGAGGAAATAAACAAGTTGTACGAATGGACTGTTTCGTGGAATATGCCACTTAATGTTGAAAAAGTGGATTTATTCACATTGGTCGCTGCCTTAACTTATATCTGACTGTACACACACATACACTCAAACCTCTCAACACTGTTCGTGACCTGGGTTTAAGATATAGCAACAGTCTGAACTTTTCTGAGCACATTATATCTCAAGTATCCAAAGCTAGAAAGCTGATCGGATTGATAATGATAAACTTTAATAATATCGAATCGAGATTGTTATTATACAGAAAATGTATCTTACCCATTCTTGAATATGGTATTTTAGTTTACAGTAATTGCAGACATAATGACCTGATTAATATTGAAGGTGTTCAAAGAAAGTTAACCAAAGCTGTTCTGAAGTATTTCGATAACAAAGACTATCACCAAAGATGTCAACAACTCAACTTAGAACCTCTTTGGATCAGACGTATCAAATTAAATCTTGTCTTCATCTACCGGCTTATCAACGGTATTTCCTACTCTTCGGTATCCCCCCCTTCATACCTTATGATATCATTACACAATCTACGCAATAAGGAGAATATTCTAGCGATTCCAAGAGCCCACACAAACTTCAGTCAAATTTTTTCCTTATTCGCTACTCAACGATGTGAAACCGACTGCCAGTGAACCTCCGTTGCAGTGAAACTACAACCCGGTTCAGAATTCTGCTTGAAGATTTTCTTTCCGAAAGTGGACTATGTCACCTATTGAATATCAATGTATTTAATAATGATTTATACAAACAAGGTCCGTCATCCATTTAACTGCCTGATAAGCAAAATGAAACCTTTAAATCTCTTCACGTCTATTTTATTTTATTTCTATTCATCTTGATATATGAAGTCTGCTTATGTTCGTATCTATAATTATTACTGTTATTAATATCATTATTGTTCCGCCGACATATTAGATATTCCTTTTATATCTTCTTATCTTAATTCCTGACTGTCCTTTGAAATTAATTGTGACTTTCATAGCATCATTATTAATTATTATTGCACAGATGTTTATACTAATATCCGGTATCACTCTGTATCCTATTACATAAATCTAAATGTATTCATCCGAGTGCATTGAAGGATTTTTATTTTATTTTTCTAAATTGTTGGTTTCCTTCTGAGGTCGCTATTCATCACACAATTATTATTCTCATCATGGATGAAACTTTTCACTGGGTGTTTACTTCGTTTCTTTCTCTTCTTTTCTTCTAAATGAATATTATTCTTAAGATTACGAAGTTTGTAATTATGACAATAACTTGTGTTACACTTAAATTAACTTCTCAGACCCGTTTTATCTTCACTATGCATATATGACTACGCATACATATTGATATTTCATTATCCCTTTCACTCAATTGAGACTTTCATCGCATCACTCCAAACTATGTGACTGCACAAACATTTATTCTAGTGTCATAACCTACTGAGATAATAAGTTGTTTTTTCTTAATTATTTTTTGTTACTAATTTGACGTTACATACATAGTCGTTTGTTCTTGTTTTTTGATGTTCATAAACACGCCAATTAAACTGTTTGCGTATTTCACGTCTCCCTTATTTCTATTCCCTTATTTTCTCCATTTACTCTAAAAAGATTTTTAAATATGGCAAGTATATAGCGACTCACGTGCTAATGGGTTTATTTTCATTTAACCCAGTTAAGCCCTTTTTGTTAACTTATTTAGCGGACAAAGCCATCCGCGCTATAACAATTTATTGTATCCTTATTATTATTTTGCGCTTGTATGAAATACGTATGCTTGAATATTGATTACTGCCTACGCATTTATTCATTCTGCTAATCTTACTACTAACCGCTTATTCGATTCGATTACTCATTCATTTCACATGGTATATATATGTCCATGTTATTCATATTGAACACTCAATCGCTCACTCGCTCGCACGGTCTCGTCACGCTCTTGCTCTGGCTCTCGCTCGCTTGCTTGCCTTTCGGCACAACTCTTCTATGCTTGTTTAACACATCTGTACATTTGGATATATGTGTGTGGTTTCGCAATAAACGTAATCGACACTTCGTATTTGCCTTCTGATTAATATACCGTTGGTACGTTATATAGAACGGTTATCGCGACGAACTGTATACGAAGTTTAAGGATTATATCAAATACCGACCACCACATAATTGGCGATCCCGACGCGCGAACACGAAACAATCTTGAACGACGTAATCCAATTCCTAAAATCCAACGTATTCGATTACAATTGTAACTATCATTTGGATTATAATTATAACTGTGGATTTATTATCTCATTATTTTAATTATACGAACATTATCTCACAAACATTATAGAACATAACGATAATATTCATAACAAACAACGATATTTTTACAAACAATTGATATTTTGGTGCAATTTAGTAAGTCCGTTCTTTGTTATAAATTGTACCATTTGTTTTTATCATTGTTTTTATCGACTCACTTTTCTCTGTGACATTCGCATTACATTTGTGTAATTTTTTTTATCTTTATGAATATGTCTTTAAGCAACGATACAATAGAACTTTCCCAAACGCCGTCCGTGAGGTCCGTTAATGTAACTATTCCTCCTTTTAAGGTCACAGATCCGCAACTTTGGTTTACCAGACTTGAACATTACTTTGTAGCTAATCGTGTTCATACACAGCGAGATAAATTTGGCCACGCGAGCTCGCTACTTCCAGATGAAGTAGCAGATAATGTACGAGAGATTTTAATCAAGCCAGACATAGAAAAGCCATACGACGCATTAAAACAGGCAGTGATTAAAGCCGTCTCATTAAGCGACCGGCAAGCCATCGAACAGCTTCTCAGTCAAGTGCAGATAGGAGATAGGACTCCATCGCAGTTAAAAAACTATATGAGAAGCGTAATCGGAGACAGAAAAGTAGATAAAAACATATTTTATCAGTTGTGGTTACGACGGCTCCCAGCGAACGTGCAGCAGATCCTTGCGGTTGAGGACAGCGATGTCGATATAGACAACATTGCTAAAATAGCCGATAGGATTTATGAGAGAACGAAACAAACGAGTCCGCAAGGGCATAGTACCACAATAGATGGACGAATCGATGCATTACAAAAGGAGATTAATGTTTTATGCCACAAGCTGATGAAACTAAATCAGAGCGATACTCAAAGAGGATGGTTACGAAGTAGATCAAGGGAAAGAAGTCGATCACGTTCTAGGAGACGCTCAGCTCCTACAATATGTTGGTACCATCAAACTTTCGGCGATAAAGCTCGAAACTGTAGATCACCATGTAAATTCAAACGAACACACCGATTGTCGATAACCGCCGCAACAACTACAACAGCTCCTAGAAACAGTCGTTTATTTTACGTTCAGGATAGAGTAACAGGCGCTCAATTCTTAGTGGATACGGGAGCAGAAGTAAGCGTCGTGCCTCCAGTAAGTAACGAAACACGAAATATCGATACAGCGCTAACGCTTAAGGCAGCAAATAAATCCGATATAAAAACATATGGCAAGCGAAAAGTAACCTTGAATTTCGGTCGTACTACCTCATTCCGCTGGGAATTCATTATCGCAGATGTATCAGTACCTATAATTGGTATTGATTTCTTAAAGAATTTTGACTTACTAGTGGATACCCGACGAAACCGGCTCGTGAACGGCGACCATTCAGTAGTGATAAGAGGAGTGACGACTGATCACGCATCCATGAATTTAGTAGTGTCAAAAGACAAAAACGAGCCATATAGATCGCTTCTAAACGAGTATGCCGATCTGACGAAGGTATCATACGATAACAGAGATCTTAAACATACGGTACAGCACCATATTATAACGAAAGGTCCACCGACTAAATCAAGACCACGAAGGCTAGACCCGAAAAGGTTGAATGTCGCGAAACGAGAGTTCGAAAAGTTGACGAAGCTTGGTATCATAAGACCTTCTAATAGTCCCTGGGCGTCCCCATTGCATATGGTTTCGAAGAAGAATGGGGAAATCAGGCCATGTGGAGACTATAGAGCCCTTAACAAGCAAACGATAGCAGACAGATATCCGATACCACATATCCACGACATTACTACCAATATGGAAGGTGCCACGATATTTTCGAAAATCGATCTCGTTCGAGCTTATTACCATATTCCCGTAGCGGCAGAAGATATATCTAAAACGGCTATAATTACTCCATTTGGGTTATTCGAGTTTTTGCGAATGCCCTTCGGATTAACTAATGCAGCCCAAACCTTCCAAAGATTCATCGATCAGGTCGTCAGGGGTTTGAGAGGAGTTTACGCATATATCGATGATATACTAGTAGCTAGCTCTACCAGGGAAGAACATCTACAACATCTACGACAGTTGTTTACGAGACTTCAAGAACATGGCGTCACTATTAACGTGGAAAAGTGTGAATTTGGAAAGGAATCATTGCAATTCCTAGGTCATATGATAAATTCACATGGTATCATGCCAGTTCCGACAGAAGTTGCTGCTATTCGTAATTATCCGTTGCCCGATTCACAAAGAAAATTACGAAGATTCTTGGGGCTAATAAACTATTATAGACGATTTATCCCAAACTGCGCAGCAATATTACAGCCATTGACGGACGCCTTGCGAGGACATACTCGAACATTCCGTCTTTCAGCGGATGCTATACAGGCTTTCGAGAACGCTAAGCGAGCGCTAAACGAGAAGATGATGTTGGTACGACGAAAGAACGAAGCACCATTAGCAGTAATGACAGACGCATCGAACTTAGCAGTAGGAGCCGTTTTGCAGCAGTTAGTAAACGGTGTATGGGAGCCACTTTCATTTTTCTCGAAAAGATTAAATCCTACCCAAACGAGATATAGTACGTTTGGACGAGAATTATTAGCAATCTACTTAGCAATAAAACACTTCCGTCATATGGTCGAAGGCATAAGTTTTACCGTCTATACAGACCACAAACCGCTAACGAAAGCATTAAGCGCAAAGCAAGACAATTATTCCTCGAGAGAGATCCGACAACTAGAGTTCATTTCACAGTTCACGTCCGACATACAGTACGTTAAAGGACAAGAAAACGATGTGGCCGACGCATTGTCACGAGCAACGATAAGCACACTTATGGCAAGTGGAATCGATTATAACGGTCTAGCAAAGTTGCAGGAAAGAGACATCGAGCTAAATAAACTCAGATCCGGTGGTTCAACATCATTAGTACTCGAAGAGGTGCGGTTTGGTAACACGAAAGTAATTTGCGATACATCAACAGGCCGACCGCGACCATTTATCCCAAAAACGTTGCGACACAAAATATTCGAAAGCATGCACAACATGTCGCACCCAGGAATAAAAGCCACGATAAAGCTGATTAGTGAACGGTTCGTATGGACAAACATGAATCACGATGTACGTAATTGGACACAAGCATGCATGAAGTGCCAAAAAGTGAAGGTACATCGTCATACTAGCTCGGCAGTAGGTCCGTTTTCGCATCCAGACACTAGATTTGAACATATACACATCGATATTGTAGGACCACTGCCCGTTTCAAATGGATACAACTATATCTTTACATGCATCGATAGGTTTACACGATGGCCGGTAGCAGTGCCGATAAAAGACACCTCAGCTGAAACGGTAGCTAAAACCCTAGTCGAAAATTGGATTTCTTACTACGGTGTACCAACGATTATCACAACTGATAGAGGAGCACAATTCGAAAGTCGACTCTTTCAGCAGCTTACAGAACTCCTCGGTATTAAACGAATCCGAACGACGTCGTACCATCCAATGGCAAACGGAATGGTTGAACGCCTACATAGGCAATTAAAAGCGTCCCTTACAGCCGTCATCGTTAACAACGATTGGTCTAATAAACTTCCCCTAGTAATGTTAGCTCTAAGAGCAACAATTAAACAAGACATGGGGTGTTGTCCAGCCGAGTTAGTTTACGGAACTACTCTACGATTACCCGGAGAATTCTTCACTTCAAGTAAAAATGTCCCGACTGATGTAACCGGCTATGTGCAACGCCTGAGAAAGCACATGAGCGATTTAAAAATAACACCTCCCAGACCACAACATCGACGGGTATTCATACCACAGGAACTACATAACAGCTCTCACGTATTCATCAGAAGAGATAAAGTACAACCACCTCTTCAACCGAGTTACGACGGACCATTTAAAGTGATAGAGAGGACAAATAAAACGGTTACCATAGAAAAAGCTGGGAAGACAGATGTAATTAGCATCGATCGAGTAAAGCCAGCTTTCATCGATGGCGATAATCAATCAACAAGTACAGACTCATCTAAGATGGTCACACCAGCGAAACACGAGTCCCAAAAATCAACAACGTTAAATCAACAAAAAGACAAGACTCCGATAACAACAAGATCCGGCCGCAGAGTAAGATGGCCCCAGCATTATGTCGCTACAATTTTCTATTAATAATAATCTACTATTTGGAATATTAATTATAACTTCTACTTCATCGTATACACATGCATTATTCAGCTCATGTTATGCGTTATAAAACTCAACGTATCTTATGTACCCTTACACTTATGCGTATAATTTTTGTTTAAAATGTAAAGACAATACCGCATTCCCTCTATTTCTTGCTATTATTTTATGTAACCTCACGGACGGGCGCAAACCAAATGTACAGCACACACCAACTTCATCTTAATTTTGTATAAGCCATTTTTCTATCCTATTCAGTCTACTATTTTTTTTATGCAAACACAGACATTTTCCATATATCTTTGTTTGCAGGGGGGAGCTATTATAGCGACTCACGTGCTAATGGGTTTATTTTCATTTAACCCAGTTAAGCCCTTTTTGTTAACTTATTTAGCGGACAAAGCCATCCGCGCTATAACAATTTATTGTATCCTTATTATTATTTTGCGCTTGTATGAAATACGTATGCTTGAATATTGATTACTGCCTACGCATTTATTCACTCTGTTAATCTTACTACTAACCGCTTATTCGGTTCGATTACTCATTCATTTCACATGGTATATATATGTCCATGTTATTCATATTGAACACTCAATCGCTCACTCGCTCGCACGGTCTCGTCACGCTCTTGCTCTGGCTCTCGCTCGCTTGCTTGCCTTTCGGCACAACTCTTCTATGCTTGTTTAACACATCTGTACATTTGGATATATGTGTGTGGTTTCGCAATAAACGTAATCGACACTTCGTATTTGCCTTCTGATTAATATACCGTTGGTACGTTATATAGAACGGTTATCGCGACGAACTGTATACGAAGTTTAAGGATTATATCAAATACCGACCACCACAAGTATAATGCTAACATAATTGAAAATTGTGTATTATTGCATTTTTTGAAGAAACCCGAAATGGTTTCTTCACAACACTTATGTACCCATAAGATGTTTGCGAATAATAATAATAATGATAATATAAATGTTGATGATTACCTTGTCATCCATGCTTTTCACTGATCGTTCTGACTTACGGTGATTTCCACAGAGAGTTACTTTGTCGTGTCATACAGTTGTCTAATGTTTCCTTCTCTTGCAGCCTTTTCTGCCATCATTTCTAAATCTTTCACATATTTACGTTTGTCGAATCTGATGCTCCTCTTCATTTGCTTGTTTACTTCTGTGTAGTCAGCTTGTTTTTTTATAATTTTATCATTATCATAATTTATTTTATTCTATTTGTGTTATCGTTAACCTTAATTCCACATCCATTATTGGTTTGTAATTATCCGCCTCTTCGTATTCTTAATGATGATAATGTTTTGTGTTGACTATTCCCAGTCTATTTACCCATGTTTATTTGACCTTCTATCGCCAACGTTTAACTATTGATAAGAGTTTTATTATTGTATTTTATTATTCTTACTATTATGAGTTCACCCGTCATCCTACTACTATGAACTTGTACTTTTACCTATTATGTGTAGAGACTTATTCTATTTCATTGTGATTATTGACTCATATTGCCTTGATTGGTTTACGTTTTCGTATAAATATTCATGTATCTTGAAGTAAAGCCTGATGACGATCTAATTGAAAACAATTGTTCTCTTATATGTGTTATTCAGCTTGTGCCTTGGCTTTTTCTGTTCTTTTTCAGCTGGTATTGATTACCGCCTTCTTGTTCCTCCTTCCTTGAATCTTATCCAGTGTATCAACAGTGATCCATTCTTTGTGATGGTGCTTCTTGTGACACGGAATCTCATGACATGTTGAAGTGATTGCCTCTTTTATCCATTTTCAGTTGCTCTCCATCAAACTTATTGCTGAGGACTATCTTCAATTTGTTGAGTTTGTCAGTATGCCGAAGAAAAGCCGTGTTAAACTTTTGTGATATTGTCCACCCCATTGTCCAGTGCTTCTTGAGTTTCAATTTCATCTTGGCGACCAGCAAGTGATAATCTGAGGATATACCAGCTCCTCTCTTGGTTCTCACGTCTCCCATCTTCCTCCTGAATTTTTGTTGATGCAAATATGGTCGATTTGGTTTTGCGTAGTATCTTCCGGTGAAGTTCATGTGCTTTTGTGGATGCGTTTATGTGGGAATATAGTGCCACCCATGATCAATTTATTGAATGCACGTAGGTTTGTAAATCTCTCACCATTTTCGTTCCTTTCTCCTATTCCGTGTCGTCCCATGATATATTCATATCCAATGTTGTCCATTCCAACCTTGGCATTGAAATCTCCCATCAGAACGGTCAGGTTGGGCACTTCTCGATCATTGACTGTGACCTATCGTAGAATTGATCTTTAGCGTCTTAATTGTGGGCGTTGGTAGGCGCATAGCATTGGATGACGTTCATTGAAATGCCCTCTTTCTTTGTTATGAAGGAGGTTTTGATGATCCTTGGTCTATGAGATTCATATACTATTAGTGCATTTTGTGCTTAGTTGGGCAGTATTAATGCAACGTCTTGATTAGAAATTACAGATTTCTTTCATTGTTTTATGATAGAATATGGATATAATCCATCGGACGAAGTTAATGTTCACGTTCCTTATGGCAGTAGGTCCACAGATATCTCAAAATAAAATTAGTGAAAACAATTTTAAATCGGTCGACATATATTTGTTGATGTATAATATAGTGAGGTTGAAACCTGCTACAAATGATGGCAGTGAATAGCGTGTGTGACCATTATTGAGATGCGTAAGTTGTTTCATAATAGTTCCATTATCGTTTCATAACAGTGAAGTTACTGTACACAGTTTGACGTAATGAAATCATCATGAAAAAGGAAGATAGCACTAGCTTACAGTATAAAGTATGCATTTTAATGATGATATTGGACCGAAGTTCACGGAGTAGCTTTGCGATAGGGAGCGAAGATATTTTCTCCAAAGCTGATTTTCAGATGCAAGACGATCTTAATTATAAGCCGTAATATATTTATAAACAGACGTATCACATTTTGTAATTAGAGCACTTTTGAGGCTTGATTTTGAGCGAATTAACCAATCTCCATCATCTTAAAGAATGGTATGAAAATGTGTAGCTTAATGGTGACGGGTGCGATGCATATTCACTTGCATTGTAGAGCAAGTGAGAACATAAATGCTTATGATTTGAATGAAAACTGAGTAGCATGCTGTCATATTATGGAAAACGGTTAAGAGTGTGTGATTGAACAGCTGTAGAAATTTCATACACATAGTTCCCTTTATCATTTTGAAAAGAGCAAGAACAAACATTCTAGCAGAATAGCATGAATTCATTTTTATTTCGTTGGTTCTCGTCAGCTGCTTACAACCTGTGATATTTAAGAATCATAATTACATAATGGGTTTAAATCACTTACATGAAAGATTTCGATTGGAAGTTATATTGAAGACATATTCGTATAGTATAGCAAGGGTGGAAATAAATTAAATAGACTGAATATTTTAAAGATATACCGTATGTGATGAAGGAACATTGTGACAATAGTTCAAACGGTTAGAAACAAGTAAACATTGATAGGAATAAAATGAGTAGAGTTCAGTTGATAGAATAAGATGTTTGGAATAAAACTCAATGGTGTGATAAATGAAAGAAAGAGTTCAAAGCAAGGAAGAAATATTAAGATATAACAAATGAATAATAATCACCAAGGCAAGGAAAGATTAATAACCATCTCCTTTTGAACACATAAATCAGGCTTTTGGCGCCTGATAGCAACTACTTCAGCAAACATCAGAAGACTGGAGTTTGGCTGCTTACTAATCACCTTCAATGATTGAAGGGTATCGACCTGATGTCCTGTATCAAGAAGATGTTTGATGATTGCACTATTTAGGGTCTTTCTTTCTCCTGTTCTGAGGCTTTTTGGAACATGTTTAAAAAATCTGAGATATGCCCCCCTTTCTGTTCGGCCAGTGTAGCTGCTTTGGCAGGTACACGTAAATTTATAAATACAATTGGCGGTAACATGAAAAGAAATGCTTATCAACCTTTGATTGAGTTACTGAGCATGTTGTTTAATACAGAATTTGAAGTTTGGCCGCCGGAAATGATGCATTCAGAAACCTGTTGCATTATTATTGTGGATTTCGATTGTGAGTAAACATGTCATGTATGCAGTACAGTTTCAAAACTAACAAAAAATATTTGGAATGGAACTCTCAAACGGAAAAGTAACGTAAATGTCAAGTATCTGCACGATACATACAAAAGTGAACAAATTGGAAACAGTCATTTGTCATATCACCTGTACAAACAGAGATCGAACTTGAAATGATTAGCTTTAAAGTACTCCTTTACCAGGATCAGTTTTATTCAACGTTCTTGACAGCTGAATACTTCGTTTTTGCGAATTTGCTTGGTGGGGAAACAAGTGAGTTAAGGTTACAAAATCTCCCAAGATGCTCAACATCATGTCTGAGGAATGGGTAAGATTCATTCTCAGATAAGCATGGAGGGTCATGTTTCGATATATGTCCAAAAACTGAAAAATTGATGGACTTAATTGGTTTGCTATAAGTTGGCAGTAATCATATTTGCTTTCAATGCAATAGTCACAATGTATTCATCAAAATTAAAAAATGGATAAACTCGTTTCAATTTGTTTCAAAGTCGTATTGAGATATTTTGCTGTATATCATCAGTTATAAAACTGTCGTCACCATGTGAGACTGAGTTTTGATGTGACATATATGAAGAGTAGCTTTTGGAGATGCAGATGTTTGCCTGATTAGGTGAAAAGCCATAAAAATGTCACATATGATTTTAGCACATTAACTGACATAGACTGTGTTTTGAACGAAATGATTTTAGGATGCCTGTACATTATTAAATATCAAGTTTTCATTGAACGTCTTGCTTATGCACACCGTTGATCATCTTGTTAACAAAACGCTTCTTACTTGTCGATTGTTGATGTCTATTCACCCTATCAGTAGTAGTGATCATGATATCACATCACCAATGCTAAATGTTTTGAAATGCTGGGTTGGGCTAAACAGAACACAGCCACATTTCCAGCATTTAATTAAACTTGCATCACCCAGTTGTTAAACACACACTTATTATTCTACAGTTCGTATAAAGCAGACCTTTTGATTGTTTCTGAGTCATTTATTTGTTTGTATGCTTGTCAATTTTTAAGTCGGCGTATGTTGCTGCAAGCTCATCAATTTTAGTTGTTGTCACAATTACTCAACTTGTTTCTCCGTCTTACTAAATAACTGGAGCATCACTCGTTTTCAAATACAATTTACACGTTTGACATCGTATCTAACTGAATCGGTTCACGAAATATAAACATCCGGAAAATTCGTATTCAATGTTCTAAATGCGTATTGCTACCAATACGTTTTGATGATCAAGTTTAAACAATATGAGTAGAATGTATTCCCGTTTATTTCATAAAGGATTTCATCAAACTAGTACAAAATGGCATGATTTTCGATTGTTACGTCAGAACTATATTAAATATTGGCCACTAAACATTATTCTGGTTTAATTTATTGTTCGTTATTCGTAATTAAGTGGAGACAAAACATTCATTATATCCATTGTCATCAGTGTTACGTCCAGGTTTTTGCTCGTTCCCGTTACTGAAGTACAGTATATCGATCTATTTGCAATTTACGAACCCAAATCAATAATAGAACGAAACTCCAATTTAGGTACCAAAGTTTATTCGCAATTCACAAATAGTCGACCCAAATGTCGTCCTGACAACAATAATTATAAAGATTAGAAAACAAACCATCAATTTTGTAGGTTCCCGGAGTAAAAACTCCCAATTACCAAACCAAAGACAAACAGAAACCAAAATGTCCGAAAATAGTGATATAAACAAACAAGTTCAGAAGTTAAGTAAAATAAATGCATCCAAAAACACAGTGAAATTAATCATATACAATAAAAAGGTTTTAATCAGTCAAATGTCTTCAGTTCTACCGTAACAATCAGCAAGACAGTTTTTATGAACTTTCATGTTTTATTTATCGGCTTGTAGTAGTATTTATTATTATTTAGGTTGTTTCATAGCTCTTATGCACCAACGTTTATACTTCCATCCTAATTTTAGGAAAACAAGGCTAATGTAAACAAACTAGGTGTCATGTCAGTCATAAGGTCTGCTGTATCCAGTATTTTCGTACATCATGATGTTCGTTTTTACTCACTATTTTAATAAATACGATTTCCAGTATACAAATATCTCTTCATTCATTGTAGTATGTTTGTAGTTGTATGAAGTGAATAAATATATCTTGTCATGAAAGGGTTTGGGAGTGATGGTTATCAAAAATAATATATATGACTAGTTCAAGTGAGAGCTTGTACAGTTTGTGAAGTATCGTAAATATAGTAGACCATCTAGAGTAATGGTGAAACTCCATGTTTATACTGAAATGAAAATTGCAGTGTGTACCTTGGTGAATGTCTTTCTTAAAGCTCATGGAGTTTCAAACTCTCAATCTGCAATCACCCGGCAGTAGGCCGTGGTTTTAAGATCATAGCTCACTGCAACCCCAAGATCCTCCAGCCGAACTGCAAATACAGGCAATAGGTGCTGTCGAACGATCTAGATATTGCAGGTGAT
This sequence comes from Schistosoma bovis, assembly GCA_944470425.2. Taxonomy (NCBI): domain Eukaryota; kingdom Metazoa; phylum Platyhelminthes; class Trematoda; order Strigeidida; family Schistosomatidae; genus Schistosoma; species Schistosoma bovis. Next base: position 16,511,959 of record OX103959.1, on the reverse strand, counting down.
CTGGCTCTTCTATCGCACGCGCATCAACAAATGCAGAAGAAGTCGACTAGTGTAGCAGCAGCCCAAGCAGCTGTGTATCCTAACATACACAAAGAGAAACGCAAGATTCTTCGTTACAACACATCATGAACCAATCAAATCATACATAGCAGAGAACTCTTCAGGGGATATAAAAACTAGGCAGGAAACTCCCGAGCCGGCGAGTAAATGCAGCCGTACTCGCCGGCCAAATATTCACCCGCAGACCCCCAATCACGGCAAGACTACGCCGACTGGCACCGGACAAGTTGGCTTTCGCTAAACGTGAGTTTGACAATTTACTAGCTACTGGTATCAGTTGTCCTGCTCACAGTCCCTGGGCCCCTCCTCTTTACACGGTGCGCAAGAAGGGTGGGGTTATCTGGAGACCATGCGGCGACTACCGAGCATTAAACGTAGTTACACGCTTTGATAGTCACACTATTTCCTACATACACGACATCAAGGCAACGCTCAAAGGCACGACTTTCTTTTCTAAGATCCATCTGGTACGAGCATATCATCAGATCCCAGTCGCTCTTGAAGATATCGAAAAACTGCTATCACGACTAATTTCGGTTTGTTTGAGTTCTTACGAATGTCATTTGTATTACAGAATGCTGCTCAATTTTTCCAAATGTTTATCGATAGCAAAGTACGAGGCATTTCTCGGTCTAGTCAACTTCTACCGACGTTCTATCGCAAACGCTGCAGAACGGGTACGACCATTAACCGATTTATTTCGCGTTAATCCACGCAAATTAGAATTGAACGAATTCGCACGTATTGCATTTTCAGAGATCAAAACAGTTCTGACTCAAGTTACACTTCTCGCTCACCCTGACCCATCAGCCATGCTTTGTATAGCGGTTGATGTATCCGATATTGCTATAGGAGCTGTTATGCAACAGAACATCTCCGGTAGTTGGCAACCTCTCCAAATTTTCTCACAACGCCACACTCCCACGGAGACGAGATACGGCGCTTTATGTCGAGAGCTACTAGCAGCCTGCTGTGCCATCAAACATTTCCGGCACGCAGTGAAGAAAAGCATCAGAACCGACAAACGTAAATATGTGAAAGATTTAGCAATGATGGCGGAAAAGGCTGCAAGAGAAGGAAACATGAGACAACTGTATGACACGACAAAGAAACTCTCTGGAAATCACCGTAAACCAGAACGACCAGTGAAAAGCAAGTATGGCGAGGTAATCATCAACATTGATTAACAACGAAACAGGTGAGTAGAACACTTCGAAGAACTATTGAATCGACCGGCCACACTCAACCCACCCAACATCGAAGCAGCACCCACGGACGTCCTAATCGATGTTTGCCCGTCAACAATGGGAGAAATCAGCATGGCCGTCAAGCATATCAAGAGTGGCAAAGCAGTAAGACCAGACAAAATTTCAGCAGAGGCACTGAAAGCAGACGTAGCGGTAACTGCAAGGATACTCCACATTCTCTTCATCAAGAACTGACATGTAGAACAAGTACCAACAGACTGTAAAGAAGGACATTTGATCAAGATATCAAAGAAAGGCAATCTCAGCAACTGTGATAACTACAGGAAACGTCTTCAACAGGGTATTGGTAAACGGAATGAAGGACCTCGTAGACGCACAACTTCGAGACTAAAAGAAAGGATTCCGTAAGGAAAGATCGTGTATAGACCAAATCGCAACTACGTTTCATTGTGAACAATCAATTGAATGGAATTCATCACTCTACATCAACTTCATTGACTACGAAAAGGCATTTGATAACGTGGACAGGAAAACACTATGGAAGCTTCTTCGACACTACGGCGTTCCTCAGAAGATGGTCAATGCCATCCAGAATTCTCGTGGTGGATAAATCTGCAAAATCGTGCATGGAGGACAGTTGACAAAGTCGTTCGAGGTAAAGACCGGTTTCAGGCAACGTTGCCGACTCTCACTCGTCCTCTTTCTCCTGATGATCGGCTGGATAATGAAGACATCAACATCTGAAGGGAAACGCTGGATACAGTGTACATACAGGATGCAGATGGACGATCTGGACTTCGCAGATGATCTGGCCGACCTATCCCAGATAAAATTGACGATGGACCGAATATAATCCGAAAAACGCTTCTGAAATATTTTCTCCAACCCATGGGCATTGAAAGCAATCTGAAACCGTGAGGTCTAGTCAGAATATCTCCCACTGTTGCAAAGAAAGTTCTGTTCTTGAATATTGAATTCAGGGGTGAAAGAGCATCTAAGACACCAACGAACAAACGTACAAATCCTTAAAAAAGTCTTTTCTAATACACAGCTCCAAACTGTTTTATCTACCATGAAAGTCATTCAGGGAAGTCTTAAGATTCATTTGCTACCTCTGGTCATCTCAATGTTGATCAACAAGTTTGATTACTCTCGTGAAGCAGTTTGTAGCTGTACCTGATGAACGAATATCCGAGCACCACTCTGTATGATTATCTAAAGGGATGAACAAATCAATCAACAACTCAGTTCTCGAACACAGTCGATTCAGTTCACATCCATCACGCGAATCTCCGTTCAAATTCCCTTACACAATATATAGAACAGGCTCTAAAAGCTTTGGATGAGGCCGAAGCTATAGCAGGAGGAGAGGACTCACGTTTAATCTATTATTCGTCAACGGTCTTAGCACCCCATAGAAGGTTACAAATTAGAAATGCTGGTTATCACCTGCGTCTTCCTCTTCACCTCCATCTCTCCATCATTACCTTTTAAGTAGATAGTTATCTCTATCTTTTGCTCCATCGATTGTTGTTTTGAACACTGCCAATACTACTACACAACGTAGACACTTTTTTACTGTTTGCTACGTCGACAAATGACGAAACCTATTTTATTCAGCACTCGAGGACTTAGATTACCATGAAATAACACCCCTCCATTTATAAATTATTGCTTCAAATATTTGAAGGTTCTTGATTATCATGACTATTTATATGCGCAACACTATTTCCTCTCGATTGACACCCCATAAATGAGTCTGATCATCTGCAATAATTCTGCAACACCCATCTCTTATATCACACACTAATACATGCGAAAACATAATCTGGAAATACAATCGTGCAAATTCAGGAGTCGATATTGTCAAGAAGATAAGTTTCTTCATGAAACATCTTCATTAGTTTTATTGACAATTAGTGATATTCAATGATACAGCGAAGCATGATTTCAGTTCCATAATGATTATCATTGATTGCTTGTTGGTTCATCTATTTGTATTTCGTCTTATCTACTTTGATCAAGCAGGCATTCATGTTTCACTTCTCTACTTCATTTGAGACCACAATGTGTTTGGTAACTAAAAGATATGGTTGGACGGATTTAGAAGATAACATCGGTCGACAGGAACACATTATTCTCGATGAACAGTCTTTACTTGGCTTGAACGCATCACGTACTTCTAACGTCCACCTAAATCTAATGGGGTTGTGGACTGTCACTTGACGATTCAGTCAAGATTACTTAGTTGAATATTGCACATGATCATCGCATCTACTTCAATTCTACTCATCTAATATGCGTTGTCTCACAAGAAATATTCTTTTAAAAAAACACTGAAATAGTAGTGAAAAACATCGGAATATTTCTGATGACCTCAGTTGTTTCTAGAAATTTCAATGATTATACTTCCTCTTCATCTATCACCTCATTATATTTAATTATTCAAATCATATGGTATTCTCTATTGTGTCGTGGGCGTGATATGAAACTTTGTCAGAATAATGAATACCGCTTTCTAATCATGTGTTTATGTGACTGACAGTCATCTACATACACACAGAACAGAGATGAACGGAAGTCTCATTTTACAAAACATTCCTGCTTTTGTGAAAAGCAAGTAAATTGAAAACAAATATTTTGGCAGTCAATTCATAGTTAGTCTTGCTTCAGCTATGAATAAACACTGTAACCATTTACTATCTAAATTGAATTGAGTTTAATGGTCGTTTTTTTCTAGAATCAGTTTGTTTTCACGTCCTCACTTTCTGAACCGATGGAATGTTCATTAGTAACCACAATTCTATTCTATTAAGACAGTCTATAACATGCTAACTCTGAATTTAAATTAGGACTGTATGGCAGGCATTGGGTCGAAAAAAGAAAGGAAAACATCATACAATAAGGGATATAGTTATTAGTTTTATTAACATTTTACTATCTGTATGCACTATCTGTTCTGATAAAACAGCCTTCCTCATTCCAACCTTCACTTCCATTCCTTCATTTGAACTTAGTACGCCTTGATAAGTATCACAACTTATTGTTCTTTATAACTACATTCTCTCATCTGGAGCCACTGATCACATTTCACTGTGACAACAAGAGCTAGTATGAATTTGATCCAATAATTTAACATTCCTATGTCTGTTCCACTACAAAATGTTAAGCATTGTTTATCGTTCATATCCAAGTGCCTTGCTGATCCTCGGTTTCTTATTTTCAGAATCTTACTCTGAGAGTACCAACATTGGAACTAATGACATTTGGAACAAACTCGATGTACGCGGTTTTCCAACGTCATAGTTCACACCAAGCGCTCTACAAGTCTAATTTATAACAACTACGAACTTAAGAAGTTGCGTTGCATAAATGATTAGCACAACCAACATCCTTACACAATTATGCTGACATTGGATCTGGTGTGTAACGTGGACGCCATGCCACTTTGGAAAATATTTCGTAGACTACTCAGTGTATCTAAAGAAATGAAGTGATCTTCACTTTTATAGATTATATTTATTTAACAACCCTGCTTGAGGTGCGTACTGTGAAACAATGAGTGTTGTAATTTGTAAATCATGCCTGTAGAAATGGCGCGTACCTGCCATAGGAGAAACAGATATCATTATTATTGAATAATTAATTAAGAGCATTATAAGAATATATCTATAATTAAACTACTATGTTTACACAATCCAAAGTCTGTGCCATGATGAGATCAGAGCTGGGACATCTCTCAGATCTTTATTCAGCTTCGCTGAAATTTTACTTTACCATTACCAAAATAACAAAGAGATTGAATTTCCTCTAGCAAATCGTATTACTCAATGAAAGCGTTAGAAGAATGGCGTTTCGAGAGTCAACAATTATACTTGATCATCGTTACGGAGGACAGTTCATCATGATATGAAAAAGACCAACCCAAAACAAACGACTATGACATCATCTGTAGATCATTAACAAAAACGGACATGAAAAGAGAGCTGAAGATTATTATCAGTGGAACTCCATTACGTGTTGGTTTTCATTAAGACACAGCACTGTTGAATATATTCATCACAACATTTCAACGCACTTCAAATTGAACCCATGCTGGATGTGGAAGATGTCATTGAAACATTTTACAGAAATGTTTGTAGCCAGATGATGTTATCAAGTCAACTCAGACATTCATTAGATCATAACGGTCTTAGAAGAAACATTCACCACAATTTCAGATCGATTCAATATGTGATATGTATATTTGTCTGGAACTCATAATCCTTCCGTAGTTCTATGCATTGTGATATGGCAAACATTTTATTGTAGGTAATAATTACATTATCCACAAACTCCCACACTTTCTTATCGTATGGCTACAGCTCATGACAAACATTCTCGCGCGCCATTGGTTATCCTCAAATCATTGAGCCGGTATCTTATAGTGATAATGTCTGACTTCAACGAATCTACAACATTGTGCGACTCGCCTCCATTGTCTGATGTGTGTAACTGGCCCATACCTGACACACATCAACCACAATGATCACGGCATCCCAATCGAACTCAGAAAATTATCTCCAAATTTGATTGGCTCTTCTGATATAAAACTCGACAAACTACGCAATCCTATACTAACTATTATGATTACATCTGCCGATACCATCATTAGATTTATCATCATTGTTGCTATTTCTACAAATTCTATCATTCGTGCCATAAATAAACCGCTTACCAGTAATGATCATAATACAAAGATACAATTATTCATAATAATAATATCACTGACATTATTGCCGCTTCCATTGTTAATACTATGTTTATTATTATTATCAATACTACAGTGAACGAAGACATGGTGAGGCCAACTAATTTAACTTTTAATGCAAAATCACAGTGTCTCCGTCAAATATGAAAACCGTAAATTAGATACTTCATTTGTTCATCTTCCGTCAGTTTTCCCTCATAAACTTCATCGTTCCTTAGTTCTTTTTTGTTACAATCACAAACATATACGTTCTCTTATACTCGATTTGAACATTATTCTGTTGCCAGACATTTTATTTTTGATTTGTATTAAATACTACTCATATCTGCCAGCATAGGTAGTCTACATCACAACAATACTACAACTTCGGAGTAATCGGATGTACAATGTGGAATGTAGCAATGTTGTAAACAATCTATGAATCTTAACAATTACTTACTTTAACATCATTATCATCGCTGTTAATGCACATATTAGCCTTTTCAGACCAGATACATTTCACACTTGATGTTGTCGCATTTTGGCATTTTTCAATGGAATCGTGTTTTGAACAACTCACTGTGAAAAAAATTAGCGAGACGGCATTTCAAGTTATCAAACAAAAGATACGTGAATAACAAAACGTGTAACTGATATCAGTCTTATCATCAATCTGCATCTTGTATACCATTTCTGCATGTGTGAATTACACAATCAATTCGTGAGCTCACTACCACTGACTATTTCGAAATCAGTGCATGAAGGTCAATTGTTCTCAGGCCGAAAATCGATTTTCAATGTTGTTGATTCGATGGAAAGACAAAGGAAGAGGGACTTTGTTTTTCAAATCATCATTGTGGCTTCCACAAAAACATTTTCATTAACTTATTGTGTGATAGAAGGTTTCAAACAACTGAGCTTAACAGACAGATATTTGCAAAACCACTCTCACATAATCTACACTATTGTTACTATCATTTAAAAAAATCGTATATTAGACTAGTAGAATTCAGGTAGACATGATGATTATATGTAATATTCAACCACATCATCCTGACTGAATCGTCAAGTTACAGTCTGAACGATCCAAACAGATTTAGGAGCACGTAAGAAGCATGTGTATGTTTAGGCCAAACAAAGAACGTTCATTAAAAATAATACGTTCCTGTGGTTCAATACTATCTTCCAAATCAATTCAACCAGATTTTCTAGTTGCCAAACACATTGTGGTCTCAAATGAAGTACAGAAGTGAAACATGATTGTCCGCTTGATCAAAATAGACAAGACGACATACAAACAATTAAACCAACAAAAATCGATGATCATTATCATGGAACTAAAATCTTGCATCACTATCTTTCTGACTGTCATAAATCTTCAATAAAACAATTGTTAACCTTTCAGTGATGAACTGAGGCAGTTTCTTCGACTTGATATCCTGGTTCCAGAATATTTTCAATGCACCTGATTTGGAAGCCATTGTGCAGAATTGTTCGTCGGATTATATTCAGTTCACCATCGATTGTGTCTTCATTGCATATTCGTCTGGCTCTTGTGCATAGAGAGTAGAATAATTTCCTCTTCCTACTCAGAACTAAGAAGTCTATATCCCGTTCCACGTCATTTTGATTGACTTCCACTCAAGTTCGTTTACTATCTTCGATATATTTGTCAAACCGCTTATATTTAATCACAGAATACTACATGTAAATGAATCACCTATTATCCTATCATTATAAGTGTGACATTTCTGATCGATTATTCATTCTATTTCATTAACTTTATTACTCGTCTTCCTTTTCTAATTTCTCGCTGACCTCAGGGCTTGGTTACAAGTGACAATAATACTTTTGGTCGGTCGAAATCAAACCCAATAAGAGTAAAATATGTGTGATATCCTGATTGGCAGAAATGATAAATTAGCTAACAAAGAAAAAAACGAACATGTCAGTGTAGGGTATGAATTTAGTTCTGTTAAGCCCTTCAACTAACTCGTTTGAAAGACAATGTAGTTCAAACGACTTATGAAATAATCATTGAACCAATATCACGTTGAAATGAAGTACTGCTTGAGCATCTGGGCTACCTGTTCCTGCCATCTAGATATTTCAACAAGCTATCTATTTTTTGTTGGTTTTAATATATCATTATGTTTATTAACCTATCACGGTGCATTTCTGAAAGGTGTACAACCTTTCATTGTCAAAGTTACAAAAAGCTCAATAAGAGACAGTGTGGTCGCTGGCAATATGTAGAGAAAAGAATATACATTATTCAGATGTTCATTAACTGAACTGCTAACACCTAACTGGCGATCACTCAATATTTATCGTCAGGATCGACCAAGAAGTAAAAACCGGAAACTTGTTGAAATACCTCATGCTGAGAATTCTATATTGTACCAAACATATAATATTAAATAAAGCTTATAACAATAATAGCACACCTTGTACCTACCGACAGTATTCCTCTCCTTCTTTGTGTAAAGTTATGCCGGTGTCATTTCCAGGTGTAACAATTCCAATTCATCAATTTCAAACTGTTTTCTGTGAGCTTTCTTTTATACAAACTAACCTAACCAGAAATCCCTGTGTTAAATAGTAAGAAATGAAGAATATTGTAGTGGAAAGTGTTTTCGATAACTTCATCATGACACTCTACAGTTACAAGTTCACAAACGTAGTGTAAGAACGGCTGTAATGAGCATTCAAGTGAATTAGACAATGTTGTGTTAAAACGTGACGACTCTGTGTATCAGTTGTGTGATAAATGTCTCAAAAATGTGTCATCTGTAAGCTGGATTGGTTATTCTCAGAACATTGAAGTGATTCGGTGTGAGGTACCTAATTGTAATCAATGCAATGATCAAACGAATGATACGCAATAAATGAATGTCAGGAGAATATAATTTGATCAGTGGAGTAAATAATCATTGCGATAACAGTAATAAAAATAAAAATCCTTATTATTATTATTATTATTCGAGTGCCAATACCAATGGTATTAATTGTAACATAATTAATAATAAAGAAAACGCAATGTGAAGATAATGTACAATAAGACGGGGTGTCATCAACGTAATTGTGTTAAGAAAGTCATGCGGATTGAGAAAGTTGAATGTGCAGACTGAGAACGGTATAAGGCAAATGAGAACACTAAAGAAATTAGCACACGATATGCAGTTAAGATATTATCCCGAAGTTATTCCACCAGGAGTGTTTTGGGAAGACAATCTTATCTTCATAGCTTTCAATCACAAAGTGATTTTAGTCAGATCGCCGCTAGAATCATGGGAGTACGGGATGGCTGTTTTGATATTGTATGTAACTCCTCATCATCGATTTTTGCTGATTTAATTATTTGTATTTCGCCTTCTCTACTTTGATCAAGCTGACAAACTTGTTTCACTTCTCTACTTCATTTGAGACCACAATATGTTTGGTAACTAAAAGATATGGTTGGACGGATTTAGAAGATAACATTGTTTGTACGGGAACACATTATTCTCGATGAACAGTCTTTACGTGGCTTGAACACATCATGTACTTCTAACGTCCTCCTAAATCTATTCGGTTTAGGTACTGTCACTTGACGATTCATTACTCAAGATAACTTTGTTGAATATTGCACATGATCATCGCATCTACTTCAATTCTACTCATCTAATATGCGTTGTCTCACAAGAAATATTCTTTTAAAAAAACACTGAAATAGTAGTGAAAAACATCGGAATATTTCTGATGACCTCAGTTGTTTCTAGAAATTTCAATGATTATACTTCCTCTTCATCTATCACCTCATTATATTTAATTATTCAAATCATATGGTATTCTCTATTGTGTCGTGGGCGTGATATGAAACTTTGTCAGAATAATGAATACCGCTTTCTAATCATGTGTTTATGTGACTGACAGTCATCTACATACACACAGAACAGAGATGAACGGAAGTCTCATTTTACAAAACATTCCTGCTTTTGTGAAAAGCAAGTAAATTGAAAACAAATATTTTGGCAGTCAATTCATAGTTAGTCTTGCTTCAGCTATGAATAAACACTGTAACCATTTACTATCTAAATTGAAGTGAGTTTAATGGTCGTTTTCCCTTAGAATCATCGATATATGCAACCATATTCGCAGTATGTTGTTATTAAGCTATCGATTGAAATCATGAGTCGATGAGTATTAGCTTATCTTTGGAAACGTAGAGCACTGGACCTTTATCTAACATACATGGATTCTGATATCTTGGAAAGACTTATCAATCTCCACAACCCTACCTTGATGATTATCATGTGCTCACTGTTAACTAGCTCCTACTGAGGATTCTCGGAGTTCTTGTGAGCAACTGTGACCAGTCGAGCTATTCCTTTCAGGCAGAGACAGGTATCTATCTCAGACATTGGTGGGTGGTTTCACATCCTCGTGGGTTTGTTGAAATTAGTCACCGACACTATTGAATGCCAAATAGGTGGTCTAGAGGTTAAGCATTGGCGCGCCAGACCAAAGATCCTGTGTTTGAATCACGCGTGCGGGATTGTGGATGCGCACTGCCGAAAAGTTTCTCACTAAGACGAAACAATTGTTCAGTGCCTCGAGGTTTTCAATAATAGTTTAATATTCATCAAATAATATTCTCAATTGAAATAAAGTTCAAATATTAGTGCCTTTTTTGACATCCAATGGAATCAGTTTGTGCCACTTTGATCTTAACCAATCAAGTCAAATTAATGCGTCATTGACAGCCCATTAACAGATTATTACACGTAACAAAGTGTTTGTTTGTGAACACATGAGCATATATTTTGAACTACAAATAAACCAATCACTTATTTTAAAGTATTGCCAATCATATCCAAAAGCATTTTCATCAACGGAGGTAAGGAATTTCAACCAATGGTGGATAAATATCTGCCTATGTCGTCGATAGCTACAAAGATATTGGATAATAATGGATTTATCTACCGAAATGATTGGTTAACAATGAAGAGATGATTTTATGAAATTAGATCTTTGCAATGGTTACTTTGAATCATAGAAAGTCAGAAAGAAACAAACATACACCTGAAAAATCTATATAAACCTAACAATTTCTAGTAAGATTGTTATACTATTTTGAACGGAAAGATGAAGTGAGTGTTGACTGAACACACGAAGTTATTGTGTGTAGTATATGGATTTCGGTGTGATTCAACGAGATAACATTGTTTTCTTCATATCAACCATTTTAGATATACTTCTCTGTCTGGTCTGTTGATACCGGTTTGTTTGGTCGTCATCGTGCTTTCCGAATTCTTCGACTGTCAGGATATCTGCGAAAACCCTGGATTAGCGACATATGAAAATGTGACTTCAGAAAACGGTTCATATAAATATGTAAGTATACAGTCAGATTCTAATGCACATACACAGTCTCATCATTATCACTACTCACGAACAATACGTCACAATCAGAAGTATCCAGTTGTTAGTGACAATTTTAAAAAATTTAGTACTGATCAGGTGAGTTGACTACATTTTGTAATGGAACTACTAATTCCTATGTTTGCATCTTTTAAGGATGTTAAGCCGAAATTTCCGTTTAAATATTACGGTATTAACGTCACTAAATTTGAGATTTTCCGTCATGGTAAGATAATTTTTTTCTTTCACTTGGAATTGTTATTGAGTTTTGTTAATCACAATTCATTCCATGAATCAAGTTTGCTAGAATCTCTTCAATGAATCAGTTTTATGCGTTTTTTGACATTCAAAACTTTTGATAGATTCCTTTTCTTCTTGTTGAACTTATCGAACGTTCGATGTCTGATAGCAAACTAAGCAAAGTTCATGAAATTCATTTTAGTCCCCGGTTCATTTCAAACCATTTCATTCATCCACTATAGAATTTCAATTAAATTGTATGCTTTGATTACATATAGGCATGATAGCAATATACGGAGAAAAAAAAATCGGAAACATATATAATAGTCTTCACGTGGGTCCTTATGGTGAATATGATGTGGTAGATAACAGTGAGTTTTTCTATTATCCCATAATGTTTTCTTTTGTTTGTTCTCACACATTTGTTGTGCACAAATCGTCCAGTATTTAGCTTGATTATTACACGAAAGCTGACCATTTCACAGTGACTATATTGTTTCTGTGATTTGGTACCAGAACCTGTGTTCACAGCACGTATTCATTACTGTCAAGTTAAAATATCAAATAAACACAGCGATTCACTACAAAATAAACACAAATCGATTCAGCAGAAATTATAAACCAAGCGATGTGGTTGCTGAGTGAAAAACGCTGTTATCCAGTCTATTTAAACAACAATGCGAAAGATGTCTCACCGACGCGATACCTCTTTCTAGATTAAATGAATCAAATCGATCGCATGTGCAACACTAAGCAATGTTGTTCAACAGGTCAGTTGAGTCATTAACTTTATGAACTGTCAAATTATACTTGACGTCTTCCAACTCTTTTCTGACACTTAGTTGATTCATGAAAGTTAAATATCTCTTAGTCGCTATCTGTGGACCATTGGATGTTTAACACTTTTAAGATTATCCTGTTTATAAAATAATGACATTAAAACCCACGCCCACACAATCAATCAACGAATGATGATTGTTCATTCAAATGTACCAGTTCACTTAAATCTCGGAAGGAAGGAAGGAAGGAAGGAAGGTGATAACTCGTTTGCCAATACATTTTTGTTAGAATGTATATTTATTAAAAGAGGTAGATATTCATTATGCAAATATATAAATATCTTTTCGATTTTCATTTCTTTCAGATGATTTCATTGCTGTCAAATGGTATTATGAGATGTGGTTTTCCGGTACAAGTAAGCGAACATTGAATGATCATTTGATATCATATGAAATCTTAACACTTAAAACTACTCATTGTGTTTGCTCACACCTGCCTGTTCAGTTTGTGTAATCCAATTTTTCCCAATGGCTGACAGAAGTAGGAATACATAACGCTTCTGCAAAATGAGGGTGGACTTGTACGTGGAATCCATTGATCAATTAATCACAACGATTAGGACTTGAAGATCAGTTAACATAGACTGAAAGAGACTAGACTTGACGAGTAGTAAATGGATGAATGAAGTTGCAATGCCATCTCAGATGTGGAAACACTGATGCACAGATTCATCATCGTTGACTGGCTTCAATGGAACTTGTTGTGAAGTCTGTTTATTGTAACAAATACATTGTGAACAAACACTCCACAACACAAGTCATGTGTTCTTATTGTCGATTGATTTGGGAGTAATGATAGAAAATATTGCGCAGAATTGTATACTTCTCGGGTTCCGAAGACTAAACAGCTGACATTCATTCTGAATAAATTGTGTTCATATGTTTTGCATGAGGTCCACTTGGTATTCTTCATAACGAATTCAACGAAGGAAAACATTTGAGATAACACGGTATGTGTTTGCTTAAATTGAATATTTTTTGTAAGTAGGCATATACACTGTCACACCTAACAGTAACAAGCTCATCAGCATTCCCTAAGAATTCTAAATATCAATAGTCTTTTGTTTGCAGAACATATAATGAAGATCACTATTGTGATACATTCCGGTGGGAAGATATCCCTCTATTATGAGGATGTAAGTTGTACAATTGAATGGAAATAAAATTTTGTTTCAAGTGCTATAGCTTAATCCATTCTTTCTTACGTATCAATAATGTCAAGTTATCAAGATACATTGAATACGACAGAAAGAGATCAACTTTTGTAATGTGCAAACGGACTATGTGACATTATTATTAAGGATTTAATGACACACACTTTAATGTACCACTTGCTGAAAACAGTGAATAATTAGAAGTGAAGAGTCATCAAAAGAAACGATGATGTCTCTTCGCGACAGATGAGGACAAACAGTGTACTTAAGAGTACCGCAAGGGAACAGTCATATTATGAAAAGATTTATGTCGTATTCTGGAGATAAGCTGTTCGGCAAGTACATTGCAGAATATTCTGAGGGATTTAGTGTTTAAACTGTTGATCGTTTCACAGAGTCTATATATTTGAATGCCAGTGTTTGATACTTCCAATGCTTCTTTTCAGATCCCCACGGGACACAAGGAAATTCCACAGAGCTCTACTATTGAAGGTTTAATTCAGTGTGAAGGTAACAATGATTGCTGGTATTTTGATATAGAGTAACCATGTCGACAGTTTTCTGTTAACGTAATATTATTTTCTATTCGTACACGGTCATCTGCATGTCAACATGGTAAACTGCCGTTTTCGCTCATACTGATCATTTATAACTGTATTACAGTCTACAATGATTAGTTGATTTGAATGTAAGACAAATCGATTGAAGTGTAATTAAAGTGTTGAGAATAATCGTGAGGGATAAAGTCGAAAAACGTTTCTTAAAATCACTGTCCAAACATTACTGTATACTGGATATTCAATGTCAATTATATGTTGACAATTCTTGAATGGAATTTTTGTAGTTACACCCGATAAAGAATCTTAGTGAAACCCAATAATGAAAATGTCTAATGTCTTTGGAACAATGGAACACTGTATTGAAATCAAAGTTCATGTGCTTTTAATTCAACAACGATCATCCTTACCACTGTAACAAATTAAATTTGAGTTGTTGTGATGAACTTGTAATGGTTCTGTTTCAGTCTTTTGTGATAAATTACACAGACAATGAATTTCGTGATCCACATTTTCTGACGTTTTCTTAACCCAATATTCCGAGTGATAGAACCATGATGTGTGAATATAATTACAGTAAAATTATGGATAGCTATTGGAGAATGCTTACACATACATTTAACGACGGACTGATCCAGACAGAGATATTTGAACGACAATATTTGACAGACCATATATCTACTGATTTATTTAATAGATCACTCACTCGCTCTTTCACTCACGGAACAAACAGTCTCACTTGTAGTCCTCAGTCATATGACTACTCAAACAGAAACAAAAGAGTGATGCTTGTAACCGATAGTTGTTTTACACAATGCTCAATCTTCATGCCATACTGGAGTGATCATGTGTTGTCTTAAGATCAAGCTGAGTTTCAAGATAAGCGTTTAGTGAAAGCAATTCGGTGGGATGCAATGTTTTGTCATTAAATGTGAGACAATACACTAAATATTTGGTCAAACGGTATACATTGATCGGTTGACATATGTTACTTAGTCTTGAACAGTAAATCTCAATGTTGACTATGTGTAATTTGAAAAGGTCTAAAGAATTGTACCGAGTTGAACATGTTTCTTGAAGATGTTGCATTGAGAATGTTTTAAAATGAATCAGAAATTCAATATTATCATTTCGCATTTACTAGCTGAACACTGGCTGCTTTCCATATCAGTAATGATGTAGAGCATGTTTTGTGAGGATTTTCTCTGAAATACACTATAACTGTAATCAGAAATTTTTAAGTCTTAATTTTATGGTACGTGAAATGATGAAACGAATTGTTATTCAATTAACGGGAAATCACAATTTTAAGTGTTTTTTTAAATGTGTTGCAGATGTGAGAAAAGTTGAAATAGTAACTCCTGGAGAATGGATAACAAGTGACACGTTAGTGGAGATTAAACCTATCGAGAGTATGTTAAATCTTATTTAATCAGCATCGAATATATCCGCACTTGAATATATCACTTCTGTTTCATCATATTATAAATTCCAAGTGTAATTTTATTTAGCCATTTCACGATATCCAGTATTGTTTCTCTGTTGACGCTTCCCTTGCTATTAATAATTACACGTCGATGTGCTGTTGGATATTCAACATGATTAAGGACTCAACTTGAACTACTACAGAAGTCTTTACTTTCTTCAAATTTACAGATGTGAGAGAACCTGAAATAACAACTCCTGGAGAATCGATAACAAGTGACACGTCACTGAAGCCTAAACCTATCGAGAGTATGTTAAATCTTATTTAATCAGCATCGAATATATCCGCACTTGAATATATCACTTCTGTTTTATCATATTATAAATTCCAAGTGTAATTTTATTTAGCCATTTCACGATATTCAGTATTGTTTCTTTGTTGACGCTTCCCTTGCTATTAATAATTACACGTCGATGTGCTGTTGGATGTTCAACATGATTAAGGACTCAATTTGAACTATTACAGAAGTCTTCACTTTCACCAAATTTACATAGAAATCACTCCACAAAATCATAAATGAGATGATTTAATGCTCGAAAACGCTTATCGTCTGTTGACAGATTGTGTATTATCGAGGAGGTGTTCGTTAGTTTTTCATTCAGTATATACGATATCCAATTTATCTGAGTTATTGAAATCACTGAAACACTACATGTGATTGTGATCACGTTTGATATATTCGTTTCATTTCTAAAATCTCTGCTTTGTCATGCTTGTTCGATAAATCGAATGTGTAGACAAGTCACGCGTTCAAATCGCAATTTATCATAGTCGATATATATGTACAGTAACAAAATTACCGACGATTTACACAATATAAGACTGTTTCCTTTTTCATGAATATGTAAAGTGAGTGTCTACAGACACTTTTCAGTTCACCATGTGTTAGACCATTGAAATAACATTTCGACTACTGGAAGAATCACTCGATACATTAGTGTTCGGATCGCCTTCAGTATTTGTCGATCAAAATATTATTTTGACAAATCTGATGAGTCTGATGTGCTAACTGACGTTAAACAGACTAGAACATGGCCACATATTTTGAAACCTTCCGTCACATAATAGGTTAAAAAGAATGGTTTTGTGGAAGCCACAATGATGATTTGAAAAACAAAGTCCCTCTTCCTTTGTCTTTCCATCGAATCAACAACATTGAAAATCGATTTTCGGCCTGAGAACAATTGACCTTCATGCACTGATTTCGAAATAGTCAGTGGTAGTGAGCTCACGAATTGATTGTGTAATTCACACATGCAGAAATGGTATACAAGATGCAGATTGATGATAAGACTGATATCAGTTACACGTTTTGTTATTCACGTATCTTTTGTTTGATAACTTGAAATGCCGTCTCGCTAATTTTTTTCACAGTGAGTTGTTCAAAACACGATTCCATTGAAAAATGCCAAAATGCGACAACATCAAGTGTGAAATGTATCTGGTCTGAAAAGGCTAATATGTGCATTAACAGCGATGATAATGATGTTAAAGTAAGTAATTGTTAAGATTCATAGATTGTTTACAACATTGCTACATTCCACATTGTACATCCAACTACTCGGAAGAAAATTTCATTACAACGAATATGATTTGATTTCATGGTAACAACAAACGATGAACAGAAACGTTGTTTAACACAAATGCATGAGGTCATATTAATTTTTGAGCTCACTGAGCTTGTAGCGACTTCAGAAATCCAGTATGTAACCGTATATCCATGTGAATTGCCATGAATCACCGATGAAATCGGTTTGAGTGATCAAGCGTACTCCATTGAAAATTGTATATTATGTTTGGATAATTATTGACAGTTTGTAGACTCTCGTTGTTAAAGCGCAGAACAAAGGAATCACTGAAATTCACACTAAAGAAAAATTTCGGAAAAATACTGCAAAAACTGAACCTTGTTCGGTGAATATTTACTATTTAGTATTAATGCTACTGTTTCGTTTCTCTTTCAGAACACCACTTCAGAAATAACTGTACACAATAAACATAATAACACACCTCGTTACTTGTACATCGTGATACCAGTAGTCGTCGTGGCTTTCTGTGTCATATGCATCGGTTGTGCTATTTGGATGTATAAGAGAAAGAAGAGTAATCCATGAATTACAGAAACGTCTTATCGTTTGTTTTTATTATTTTGATCGAGTTGTTTTAATCTGTATTTCATCCGGAAACTTCTTTACATTTTGTTAACCGTTTCAATTATTTGAACAAGTTTTATACAATTTTCTGTTTGTTAACGTATCGACTGAAGTAATTCTGTTGATTAAATAACTGAAATATTTACGTGGATTGTTTTCTCTCAGTTAATAAAAGCTGAATTGTATTCTAAGAGTTTTACAGTATTCATTTTAGAAATGAGCAGTATTCTGTATATGTGATTATGTGATCATTGCAATCAATAATGAATCCGTTGTGAATGTTCATTTCGACGTAGGCTCACCACGGAAAAATATTATTTGAAATTTACAACGGTCATTGTTATAAATTGATCAGTCAAAATACCATACTAGTTGAGCGTATACTCACGTAAGCCTGAAGAACAGTGTGTATTGAATAAAGTAGTAACAGTCCGACCGTAGCATTGCTAAGATGACAGATTTGAAAAAGAAGAACACTACGGTGTTTTTCTACCAGTTGATGATCACTTCATTATACACTATTTATTTAATAATTATTCTCACTCACACGTAATTTTGAGGAAGGATATTGCAAATATTCATTTGTATTGTTTGGTTGAGTCTTCCCGTTGATGTTTAGGACTGCAATAACACGGTAGGGCTCAACCTTGCAGAAGTGGTTATTCTGTATAACTTGTCTTTAATCATCGTAATTATGTTATTCTATATTTAGCCTAAACGTGTTCTTTACAAGCGCCAAACGTTAGATCGTGCATTGTTACTATACGACTAGTCAGAGTAGACAATGATGTGACTCCATGTAAGATCATATAGATTAGGCAGTCACATCATGACATATCCACAATTTTAGGATTCGATCCAATATTGCAATGTTATCAATAACAAATTAGATCATAATTCCACACACTGTGTAACTTAACTGAACAAACCACATGTCACTGTCACCTTACACGTTCAACATAACCCAAATGTGACTGATCGACTAGATTGAACACAAGAAATCAATCTATTCCACGGTTGAACATACAATTACCTAATACGTCGTATGCAAGTGGTTATGACATTCTTCTCCACCTTTTCAATTATGTACAACAACGACTATTGGGCTATACATCGTTTACTGCCTAACAACATTGAGCAAATATTTATCCAACATATGAGTCTCATTGATATGAACATTCCAATCCCTCAAAGGAAATCCATTGTTCTTCTTGCGTTGTGTGGTAGTGTTTACGAATTAAACGTAGACCTCATACACACTAAATAGGATAATCAGTAGAATAAAAGATAAAACGGTAAGGAACTGAAATACGAAAACAATACTGAAATAACGATGAGTTTTCTGAGTGACAACTTAAGGAAGATGGGCAAATTGTGTATTTAGTGTATTGTTTACAAATAATGAAATTAGATCGTCATCAGGCTTTCCTCTAATATACATGAATATTTATACGAAAACGTAAACCAATCAAGGCAATATGGGTCAGTACTCACAATGAAATAGAATAAGTCTCTACACATAATAGGTAAAAGTACAAGTTGATAGTAGTTGGAGGACAGGTGAACTCATAATAGTAAGAATAATAAAATACAATAAGAAGACTCTTATTAAATAGTTAATCGTTGAAAATAGAAGGTCAAATAAACATGGGTAAATAGACTAGGAATAGTCAACACCAAAACATTGAAATCATTACGTAATAAGATGTGTGTAACTAATTAGATAGTGAAGAATACAAAGAGGCGGATAATTACAAACCAATAATGGATGTGGAAATAAGGTTAACGATAACACAAATAGAATAAAATAAATAATGATAATAATAAAATTTAAAACAAAAAAATTGTTAGTTAACTTATAACTGGCCATGGAAGGCATGGGGGGTTCACGTATTTCTTCTGTACACATAAATTGGGGTTGTATGTACGAATTCCAATGGCTTCAGCTATATATAGGAGACGGGAACGGACTCCGTCAGGAAATGATGGAGGTATACGATAGATAACTCGAAATCATTTCGATTTGTCTAAAGCATTACCGCTATCAATAAGATGTGCCAATATAGAACTGCGAATAGATTTTCTCTGGCCCTTTATGTACCAAGTTGGTAGATGTTCACTCATTCGTCGGTTAAGTTGCCTGGTAGTACGCCCTTTATAGCTCTCTCCACAGGAGCAGCTGATTTTGTAAGTGCACATGGAAGAGGCCAACTCAGGTAACATATCCTTCGTTTGAGTAGACATCGCTGGCCAACAAGAGAAGGTCAACGCAAGATTGGCTGCGTACAATGTCCTGGTGATTACTTTGGTTAACCTATATTTCAGAGTGTCACTAGCCACATCCCCGTTGAATTGCACTTTCATGTATAAAGGTTTCTTACGAACAGTCGAAATCTCCGACTTCTTTATTATATCATGCATGTACTTCTTAATGAACGCGCTGTGGTAGCCGATCTCGGTCAGTGAGTTGTTGATAAATTCAAGCTCCTGAACTAGAGTGTCTACTGTACAGATCTTTTTCGCTCTGCTAGTGAGATATCTGACCAAATTTCTCTTGTAACGGATGGGTGTGAAACTGCAGAAGTGAGTATATTGGCATGAAGAGGGGTTTCTTCTATACACGCTTCTACTTAATGTGCCGTCACTTCGTCTACTTAGAGTGACGTCAAGGAAGTTCAGCTTATCATCATGCTCACTGGGTGAACACTGTTGAATTGGTCTAGGAGTTCCTCTTTACTAGTGGTTTGATCTACGATGATGAAGGTGTCGTCGATGTATCGGCAATATAAATCAAGTTTATTAATAGTCTCATTAAGAGGTCCATTTTCCAGCTTTGCTAGGAAGAGATCAGCTAAAATCGAGCCTAGAGGCGAGCCCATGGCTATCCCGTCTATTTGTCTATAGTAAGTATTGTTGAAGATAAAATGTACATTCAGAGTGAATCTTAGGAGCCGTTCCCTTAGGCTATCGTTAGGCAAGTCAATGTTGATTTGGTTTTGTGATATTTGCTTGCATTTAAACTTAATAGTCTCTATAAGTGGTACGTTGGTGAACAAAGTTCCTACATCCAATGAGATCATATTTTTCATACTAACATTAATATTTTCCACTTTAGAGGTGAAGTTGAAGACATCTTTTACACTATTTCTAACAACTGATGACGATCTAATTGAAAACAATAGTTTGTTTATATGTGTTGTTCTAATTTTCACAATGGGAATCTTTAATATTCTAAAATGATGAAATGGTATGCTCTAACAATGTCTTCGTTCATAACAGATGTTATATTGGTAGTTTTGAAAGTAGTAGAAGTTTCAGTAGTGGTTTAATTGGTGCAAGTATTGTAATGCGTAGTAATATCATTAGTTTTGTTAGTGCTTTTAGTGATATGAGTATTAGAAGTATTAGTAATATTACTGGTAACGTCAGTAGTATTATTATTAATAGTCGTAGTAGTAATGTGAGTTGTTGTGAGAGTATTAGCATTGTTACTTTTAATTATTGCACTTGTTTTAGTAGTATTGATAGCACCAATTTTATTATTTTCAGTACAAGTGGTGGTTGTAGTAACAGTATAGGTGGGACTATTGATTTTGGTAGTTTTACAATTGTTATTAGCAGTAGCATCGTGATGTGTGCTACTGATGTCAACAGACATAAGCTTTATGTATCATCAATCGAAAGTGAAATGCCTGTAGTCTGAAGGTTGGAGTCATTGAATAGAATAGAACGAGAACAGTGATTGATTGTTAGGGAGATGAAAGGACTATAAATTCTGAGACCATTGATTTACATTTTGCAAATGAGTTTGTGGATAATGTAATTATTACCTGCACTAAAATGTTTGCCATACAACAATGCATATAACTACGGAAGGATTATGAGTTCCAGACAAATATACATATCACATATTCAATCGATCTGAAATTGTGGTGAATGTTTCTTCTAAGACAGTTATGATCTACTGAATGTATGAGTTGACTTGATAACATCATCTGGCTACAAACATTTCTGTAAAATGTTTCAATGACATCTTCCATATCTAGCTTGGGTTCAATTTGAAGTGCGTTGAAATGTTGTGATGAATATGTTCAACAGTGCTCTGTCTTTATGAAAACCAACACGTAATGGAGTTCCACTGATAATAATCTTCAGCTCTCTTTTCATGTCTGTTTTTGTTACAGATCTACAGATGATGTCATAGTCGTTTGATTTCGGTTGGTCTTTTTCATATCATGATGAACTGTCCTCCGTAACGATGATCAAGTAGTATTGTTGACTCTCGAAACGACATTCTTCTAACGCTTTCATTGAGTTTTTCCACAATCGTTGCACCACTCGTGTCATAAATATTTACGCTGGCTAGCTCGTTACTTCAACAAGATTTTCGAAACGAAGACTTCCATTGCACTTGCTGTTGTCTTTCATCATTCGTATTGTCATCGTTTTTGGAATCACTGTCAGTTGATCAAGTAATTTGACGAATCGATTTTTATGTGTCATCGGCACCCATTTCTGTCCTTGATTCTTTCAGGTTTGGAAACACTGTCTTGTATTGAGTTTCACACAGACAGGAATACGGATAAACGTCAACTCATAAATGAATTAGAATATTCAGCATTCATTAGAATAAAACGTCATCATTGCTCTGTAATGAGTCAGGGCACCTCACTCAGTGATACCACATATGAGGATTCGCAGTCACTGACTCAAAATAAACATATGATTTCGAGTCGATTTCTGCGAAACAAGAGGTGGATGAAAAACTTAGCACTACACTTTCTTGTTTAACACGTTCTAGTAGACTTATAAAGAAACCTAAACGTTATGTACATTTTGTAGACTAATAAAATCAAAAACATTCAATGATACAAATTACAAGGTTAAATCAACTCAATTTTCTAATAAAAACTATTTCTTTTCTTCACATGTAATACTTAGATCTACACTTGCGTCTAATAATCACTCACATTCATCAGCATTACTTTTTGAACAGAATAGAACAAAAGGATAATTGTCGAAACAACTGTTTCAAATCGAATGATGCTGAACGTAATTCGTGTTAGTCTACACTAATGAACGAAGCGTATCTACATGTTATTGAGGTCTAACTCTCCCAAACAGATTCAAACTCGTGCTATCCAAATAAAGAGTCTGAGAGGTAGTCATCCAGCTACTTAGGCTCGTAACTGGCTTCTGGTACTTTTGAGATGTTTACAATTCATTGAAGTTCATTACAATTCATTAATCGTTGAAATCTGATCAATACTCAAAGATAAGACAAATAAAAAATTGGCTAACATTCAGTGATTTATCAATTGTAATTGCTCCACAAAACCATGCAAGTTTGCTTTATATTAAGACAGAACATGCACTAGACAATCAATCGCAGTGAACAAGTTCAATTTGCTGATCATATCGTTGACTATAAGATACAATTAACTGTAATTGCAGACACGACTGTTAAGTATTCATAATAATGGTGACAACAGTAATGTTCATAATACTGATTCAAGTGTTATGTAGATTTTCAGAAGTCATAACTAATAAGGCATTTGAACAGATGAGATGCGAAACGGTTATTTTGACTAACCGTTAGAGCAGTAAAGCTCAGCATCAGAATAATCGTAAATTTGAAATGAGAACTTGAATGAAACAAACAACGGTGAGATTAGACATGCACAAAAAATGATTGATTGCCGGTTTAAATGTGAAAAGCTGAACAGTAATACGATTTGCTAGAGGAAATTCAATCGCTTTGTTATTTTGGTAATGGTACAGTAAAATTTCAGTGAAGCTGGATAAAGATCTTAGAGATGTCCCAGCTCTGATCTCATCATGGCACAGACACTGAATTGTGTAAACATAGTAGGTTAGTTGTAGATACATTCTTCTAGTGCTCTTAATTAATTATTCAGTAATAATGATATATGTTTCTGCTATGGCAGGTACATGCCATTTCTACAGGCATGATTTACAAATTACAACATTCATTGTTTCACAGCACGCATCTCAAGCAGGGTTGTTCAATAAATATAATCTATAAAAGTTAAGATCAGTTCAATCCTTTAGATATACTGAGTAGTCTTGGAAATATTTTACAAAGTGGCATGGCGTCCACGTTACACACCAGATCCAATCTCGACATAATTGGATCAAATTCATACTAGCTCTTGTTGTCACAGTGAAATGTGATCAGTGGCTCCAGATGAGAGAATTCAGTAATAAAGAACAATGTGTTGTGATACTGATCAAAGTGAAGTTAGTTCAAATGAAGGAATGGAAGTCATGTTTGGAATGAGGGAGGCTGTTTTATCAGAACAGATAGTGCATGTAGATAGTAAAGTGTTAATAAAACTAATAACTATATCTTTTATTATATGATTTTATCCATTCTAATTTTCATCCCATGCCTGCCATACAGTCCTAATCTAAAGTCCGATTTAGCATGTTATAGACTGTCTTAATAGAGTAGAATTGTGGTCACTAATGAACATTCCATCGGTTCAGAAAGTGAGGACGTGAAAACAAACTCATTCTAGAAGAGAACGACCATTAAACTCACTTCAATTTAGATAGTAAATGGTTACAGTGTTTATTCATAGCTGAAGCAAGTCTAACTATGAATCGACTGCCAAAATATTTGTTTTCAATTTACTTGCTTTTCACAAAAGCAGGAATGTTTTGTAAAATGAGAATTCTATTCACCTCTGTTCTGTATGAGTAGATGACTGTCAGTCACATAGTTAGAAAGCGGTATTCATTATTCTAACAAAGTTTCATATCACACCCACGACACAATAGACAATACCATATTGTTTGAATAATTAAATATAATGAGGTGATAGATGAAGAGAAAGTATAATCATTGAAATTTCTACAAACAACTGAGGTCATCAGAAATATTCAGATGCTTTGCACTACTATTTCAGTGTTCTTTTTAAAAGAATATTTCTCGTGAGACAACGCATATCAGATGAGTAGAATTGAAGTAGATGCGATGATCATGTGAAATATTCAACTAAGTAATCTTGAATAATGAATCGTCGAGTGACAGTCCCTCACCCGATGAGATTTATGAGGACGTTAGATGTACATGATGTGTTCAAGCCAAGTAAAGATTGTCCATCGAGAATAATGAGTTCCTGTCGACCGATGTTATCTTCTAAATCCGTCCAACCATATCTTTTAGTTACCAAACACATTGTGGTCTCAAATGAAGTAGAGAAGTGAAACGTGAATGCCTGCTTAATCGAAGTAGAGAAGACGTAATACAAATAGATGAACCAACAAGCAATCAATGATAATCATTATGGAACTGAAATCATGCTTCGCTGTATCATTGAATATCACTAATTGTCAATAAAACTAATGAAGATGTTTCATGAAGAAACTTATCTTCTTGACAATATCGACTCCTGAATTTGCACGATTGTATTTCCAGATTATGTTTTCGCATGTATTAGTGTGTGATATTAGAGATGGGTGTTGCAGATTTCTAATTTGTAACATTCTATGGGTGCTAAGGCCGTTGACGTATAGTGGATTAAACGTGAGTCCTCTCCTCCTGCTATAGCTTCGGCCTCATCCAAATCTTCTTGAGCCTGTTCTATTTATTGTGTAAGGGAATTCGAACGGAGATTCGCGTGATGGATGTGAACTGAATCGATTGTGTTCGAGAACTGAGTTGTTGATTGATTTGTTCATCCCTTTAGATAATCATACAGAGTGGTGCTCGGATATTCGTTCATCAGGTACAGCTACAAACGGCTTCACGAGAGTAAGCAAACTTGTTTATCAATATTGAGATAGACAGAGGTAGCAAATGAATCTTAAGACTTCCCTGAATGACTTTCTTGATAGATAAAACAGTTTGGAGCTGTGTATTGGAAAAGACTTATTTCAAGGATTTGTACGTTTGTTCGTTGGTGTCTTAGATGCCCTGTCACCCCTGAATTCATTATTCAAGAACAGAACTTTCTTTGGAACAGTGGTAGATATTCTGACTAGACATCCCGGTTTCAGACTGCTTAAACTGCCCATGGGTTGGAGAAAATATTTCAGAAGCGTTTGTCATCATCAATTTCGTCTTCATTGCATATTCTGCGTCTCACGGAGATAGAGAATGGATTGAATTCCTCCTCCAACTCACAGCGCCTTTCTCATGAAAGTTTGTATATAGCTCGTTCGGCTTCATTTTGATTAACTTCCACTCAAGCAAGTTTGACTATTTTCGATAATTTGATCAACGCACTATACTTTACCATAGAATACTACATACAAAATAGTTACCTATAAATTGGTTTGTACAACTTCAAAAATTGATATTGTTGAGAAGAAAAATTTCCTCATCTAAACGTCTTCATTCTATTTTTTCAGCGAATCACCATTAGTTGTAATATTTTTCGTTTAGAGTCTTCTCTTAATTGATACTGAAGTGGCTATTATTCTATCGTTACAAGAGTCACATTCCTGATCAGTTAATCACTCAATTTCACTACTTTTCATACTAGTCTTCCATCTCTACTTCGTCATTGATCTCAATGAGAATATTGGTTCAGTCAATCGAAAAGATACCTTACTTAGTTACTTACTTACGTCTGTTACTACGAATGGAGTATACTCCGCCGACCACCATGCTCCAACCCAATCTGTCCTGAGCCTTCTTTTCTAGTTCCATCCAATTGTTGTTCATTTTTCTCGTGTCTATTTCCATTTCCCGGCGTAATGTGTTCTTTGGTCTCACACTTTTCTTTTGGCCTGCAGGATTCCATGTGAGGGCTTGTCTTGTGACGCAGTTGGGTGCTTTCCTCAATGTGTGTCCTATCCACTTCCAGCGCTTCTTTCTCATTTCTTCCTCCGCTGGGATCTGGTTTGTTCTGTCCCACAGTTGGTTGTTGCTAATAGTGTCTGGCCAACGGATCCGAAGTATTTTGCGTAGACAACTGTTAATAAACACCTGTATCTTCTGGATGATGGCTTTCGTAGTTCTCCAGGTTTCAGCCGCATACAGTAGAACTGTCTTGACATTTGTGTTGAAAATCCTGACCTTGGTGTTGACTGACATTTGTTTTGAGTTGTACACGTTCTTCAGCTGTAAATACACCGCTCTTGCTTTGCCGATCTGCACCTTCACATCTGCATCCGATCCATTGTGTTCATCAATGATGCTGCCCAAATATGTAAAGGTTTTTACATCTTCCAAATCTTCTCCGTCGATTGTGATTGGATTGGTGCATGCTGTGTTGTATCGGAGAATCTGGCTTTTCTCTTTGTGTATATTGAGACCTACTGCGGCTGAGGCTGATGCTACACTGGTCGTCATCTTCTGCATTTGTTGTTGCGTGTGCGATGTAAGAGCAAGATCATCTGCAAAGTCTAGATCGTCCAACTGTATCCTAGATGTCCATTGTATCCCGCGTTTCCCTTCAGATGTTGATGTCTTCATTATCCAGTCGATCATCAGGAGAAAGAAAGACACCGGTCTTCACTTCGAACGACTTTGTCAACTATCCTCCATTCACAATTTTGCAAAGTAATCCATCACGGAAATTCTGTATGGTACTGACTATGTTCTCGGGTACGCCATAGTGCCGAAGAAGCTTTTATAGTGCTGTTCTGTCCACGCTATCAAAAGCTTTTTCGTAGTCAATGAATTTGATGTAGAGTGATGAATTCCATTCAATTGATTGTTCCACAATGATCCGTAGAGTGGCGATTTGGTCTATACACGATCTTTCCTTACGGAATCCTGCCTGTTAGTCTCGAAGTTGGGCGTCTACGCGGTCCTTCATTGTGTTTACCAGTACCCTGTTGAAGACGTTTCCTGTAGTTATCACAGTTGTTGAGATCGCCTTTCTTTGGTATCTTGATCAAATGTCCTTCTTTCCAGTCTGTTGGTACTTGTTCTTCATGTCAGTACTTGATGAAGAGAATGTGGAGTATCCTTGCAGTTACCGCTACGTCTGCTTTCAGAGCCTCTGCTAAAATGTTGTCTAGTCTTGCTGCTTTGTCACTCTTGATATGCCTGACGGCCATGCTGATTTCTCCCATTGTTGACGGGCAAACATCGATTAGGACGTCCGTGGGTGCTGCTTCGATCTTGGGTGGGTTGAGTGTGGCTGGTCGATTCAATAGTTCTTCGAAGTGTTCAACTCACCTGTTTCGTTGCTATTCAAGCAAACGGACTGGCGCGCTACGGACTGGACGGCACTTTCAGGCCGAGGCCTTTATTTTTATTTTTCTAGGATTCTTGCAGATCTGGATGGATTTTTTTCTTGGAATTATGGAAGATAACTGAATTCTTAACTATTAACATATAAACTCTGAATTTCATGCCATATGATGAGATCTGAGTTTAACTTATGGTATTTGTGATCATATTTATACAATAATTCATAATCATATAA
Organism: Schistosoma bovis; assembly: GCA_944470425.2. NCBI lineage: Eukaryota > Metazoa > Platyhelminthes > Trematoda > Strigeidida > Schistosomatidae > Schistosoma > Schistosoma bovis. The sequence continues at coordinate 16,483,721 of OX103959.1, read as the reverse complement.
TTACATATATTCATTTTGACTATACGATCAAACTATACTCTGTCACTTTGAAACCATATATAATCATATTTGACGAAGATTTGCATTTCATATCTGTATTCTATTTCTTAAGGAATATATGGTTATATCGTATTTGAATGCTTTAACCCACGTACTTTATGTATCTACACGATCTATTCAAACTTCTACCTAATATCAAGAAATATATACAACGGTGTATGTTAAAGGACTGTAATCACTATTTTATGAACTATCATTTAAATCGTATTTAGATACTATAAATCATTTAATTTCCGAAATTACCTGTCCAATTCGGTGAGTCTGTCGTAGTTTTTGTTTCGACAGTATATATTTTTTTCCAAAAGCTGTTTCATATCTTTGTTCATGAAGCAGCCTAATAATCTTAGACGGTAATAATCTTCTAAACTACTTATCTCTGCACGATACATTCACTCTTGTTTAAAACATAAATTTTGATTTTTAGACTAACTTGAGCCCTCGTAGTTGATTTTTTTTCATCCCTTTCTATTTCCAACATTCTGTTCAATCCACTTGCTATACGTCACTTTCTTATCTTGCCACAAAAGAAAATGAAGACCTCTGGTTCTAGGCGTCCAGCCAAACGTAGGAAAACGACGCAATTTAACGCCACTACTGACACGATTTCCGACAGTTTCAACGAGACGAGCCACTCCGTTCATCCGGAAGGAGACAAGGTTTTACCAGTTGTCTCCATTCCAGACATGTTGAAAAGTCTGCTGGTAAACAGTGATGATAATCGCAACTGCAACCATATGGATGCTATAAAAAAGTTGCAAGTAGACATGAACATTCTCAATCCGCTTAAATATCTCATCAACCCCAACCTCACAGAGACTCCAGATCAAATGAATGACATAAATATTTTCCTAGGTCGTGTTGCATCAGAGGTATTTGAAAGAATAAGACGATCTAGCAATGCAATTGTGTTTATTATACCGGATACACATGCCCTTAAAAATATCAAATCTAGTCTGCTTAAAGCCAGCAATATGACACACGTACCATGTACATGCACAACATTAAAAAGAAGTCATCCTGGTATGCACTCACCGATCTTGTTCAAATTCAACTCATCTGTAGACGCCAGTGAATTTTTAACTTCCTCCAATTCATTGAGACAAAAACAGATTTTCAAGGATATTGAGACTCTTCTGGATAAAACGCCATGCCAGCGGAAAGCAGGAAGAGATAGGTAAAGATCACCAGCGTCAAACTCTCAAACGCATCATAATCCTAATGGTCGTAAAGTTAAGTCCGATTCTAAGAGGACGTCTAGCTTTACAAGTATGCCGCCACCGAAAAACTCTTACGAATCTTCTGAAGTTCAAAACCTAGAAGAAAGTAATCCCGATGTAGGTGGTGTCCATCCTCTTAAGAATGTTGACTTAGACTGAACCCGAAGTAGCTGTGCTCATGACGAATGCGATAACACAGTCCAAATCCCTGTTAGTGCAACACCCAGTTACAGTAACTGTGCAACGGACAACAGGAAAACTAATCAGAACATTCATATAACTGACCACGCACTTAACGTTGATATATTAGAACCTCGCAAATCATCGCAAGTATGTTTAAGAGCACACAATCCTCTCCAACTTATGAAGAAGCCAAAATCAACCACAAACCATGGAAATAAACGTCCTAAGCACGTTACTCATACGTCAGGTATAAATAGTTATCTGAATTGTAATTGGCCACTTGGCCGCACACATACACCTGATAGCCTTCTTGGTCCGGCTCCCAATATGTACACTATGCATTTATCAGATGTTGTATCCATTAGCAATGAGAAGACTTTTTTGTAATTCCGCCGGCTTTCCTGCCGGTAACGGTAAACATATTTCACATGATGACAAAGTGGTTGAATCTATTTCCCCTCGCAACACGACTCTTACTTTAGCTAATTCTATGAGTATTCATGGAACTACCAATTGCGATTTATACTCTAACCTGCTTCAATATGATGACTCTGGGTTTCTTATTCTTTCGTTCAATGCCCGCTCTCTGTCTAATAAAATTATTCATCCTAGAACACTTTTATTCCTTGTAAATTCAACCATTGTACTTATTACGGAAACGTGGTGTAATTCATCTATATCCGATCATTCCTTGAATGTAGATAACTACGTTTTCCTTAGAACCGATAGATGTTATGGAATAGGAGGCGGTACAATTATCTATGTCCGTTCAGACATTCAAGCATGCAAATTTGAGGATAAATCCCTTGATGCTATAGACGACTCCACTTGGGTTACTGTAAACTGTGGATCTCAAAATTATTTACTGGTGGGATGCATATATAGATCACATCATGCGGATACTACGTTTGAAAGAATACTAACAAACATCTTTTCCATCGCATCGCACCAACCGCATACTTTTAAAATCATCGGAGGTGATTTTAATCTGCCAAAAATTACATGGGGCTTGACTCCGGTACCAGGTCGATATAACAAGCTAGTTGAAACATTAGAAATTTGAGGATGGGTTCAACAGGTCCGAAGACCGACCACGGGGAATAATACACTTGATTTAATGTTCACAATTAACATAGACTCTATCTCAGTGCATACCAGTCATGAGTTTTTTATGAGTGACCATAGAGTTGTATTGAGTATTATTCACTCTTTACACGCCATTCAATTGAACTGTAAAGCTTCATTGATGTTCCGAAGCAGACATTTTGATCAACAAACATGGAAACGGACTAGAACTCTTATTCAATGTTTACCATGAGAAACTTATTTTACCACAAATAATGTTGACATTGCGCTTCCCAATCTACACCACAACCTGATATATTGTCTTGACTACACTGCTCCAGTTATTGGCTATGTGGCTTATAATGGTAATAGGGTCCAAAATACTTTTAAAAGAAATCTGACGAAATTAAAATGCCGCTACTACGAACAGAATGATGTGTATGCACTTCAGAGTATACTTAAATCAATCAGCAGAAATGCTTCATCTAAACGTAAGTATTTTATGAACATAGAAAATGAAGCCTTTTTAAATCCCGTGTAAAGTCAAATTCCCTTAGCACGACTAAATTCTTCATAATTAACGGAATCATTGTTAACGACGCGAATACTATAAGTGAACAATTCAGCAAGCACTTCTCGCAGTGCTACAAAACTGGAACTGAAAACTCCATCATTACATTTACAATGCTGACATCCAGACATTTGTCGAAAATTGATTTTACACCCTTCAACATCAAGCGGGCACAGCTGCCCTGAAAAAGTCTTACGATGGTGGACCTGACGGGATACCTTCATCATTTGTGAAATATGGAAGTAGAGAATTCCCACTATTTTGTTTGAAACTTTTCAATCTATCCATGGAATATGGGACCTATCAATCTGTATGGCAAACATCCCTTATCACCCCTAGAATCAAAACAGGACCACGTAGTGATATTATTAACTATAGGCCAATTAATTTGACATCCGTGCTCTCAAGAACCATGGAAAAAATCATCCACAAACAGCTATTATCATTTTTACTTTCGGCTAGTCTGATCAGCCCATCCCAACACGGGTTTATGACTAAACGCTCATGTTTCACATCGCACCTGGAGTTTTTTGATCAAATTACCCAGAAAAGAGATGTTGGTCAGTCAGTGATAATTCTTTTCTTCGATTTTAGTGAAGCTTTCGACAGTGTCTCAAATAAACTTCTTCTTTTAAACCTCTCTTCATTTGGCATACAGAATCCCCTTTTATCTTGGCTCAAATCTTTTTTAGAAGAACGTAGCCAAATCATTCGCTTTGGATCTTGCTACTCTAAACCTGTGAATGTAACCAGTGGGGTTATACAAGGAAGTGTGGTTGGTCCATTACTCTTTCTCCTTTTTATCAATGACTTGTGTTCCCTTTTTTAGTATGGTAAGCCTTTCCTTTTTGCTGATGACCTGAAAGTATTATATTCATTCTCTTCTCCTACGAAAGAAAGCTATATTTCAGCGGTAATTCAGGAGGAAATAAACAAGTTGTACGAATGGACTGTTTCGTGGAATATGCCACTTAATGTTGACAAAAGTGGATTTATTCACATTGGTCGCTGCCTTAACTTGAATCTGACTGTACACACACATATACTCAAACATCTCAACACTGTTCGTGACCTGGGTTTAAGATATAGCAACAGTCTGAACTTTTCTGAGCACATTATATCTCAAGTATCCAAAGCTAGAAAGCTGATCGGATTGATAATGATAAACTTTAATAATATCGAATCGAGATTGTTATTATACAGAAAATGTATCTTACCCATTCTTGAATATGGTATTTTAGTTTACAGTAATTGCAGACATAATGACCTGATTAATATTGAAGGTGTTCAAAGAAAGTTAACCAAAGCTGTTCTGAAGTATTTCGATAACAAAGACTATCACCAAAGATGTCAACAACTCAACTTAGAACCTCTTTGGATCAGACGTATCAAAACAAATCTTGTCTTCATCTACCGGCTTATTAACGGTATTTCCTACTCTTCGGTATCCACCCCTTCATACCTTATGATATCATCCCACAATCTACGCAATAAGGAGAATATTCTAGCGATTCCAAGAGCCCACACAAACTTCAGAATTTTTTCCTTATTCGCTACTCAACCATGTGGAACAGACTGCCAGTGAACCTCCGTTGCAGTGAAACTACAACCCAGTTCAGAAGTCTGCTTGGCGATTTTCTTCCCGAAAGTGGACTATGTCACCTATTGAATATCAATGTATTTAATAATGATTTATACAAACAAGGTCCGTCATCCATTTAACTGCCTGATAAGCAAAATGAAACCTTTAAATCTCTTCACGTCTATTTTATTTTATTTCTATTCATCTTGATATATGAAGTCTGCTTATGTTCGTATCTATAATTATTACTGTTATTAGTATCATTATTGTTCCCCTGACATATAAGATATTCCTTTTATATCTTCTTATCTTAATTCCTGACTGTCCTTTGAAATTAATTGTGACTTTCATAGCATCATTCTTAATTATTATTGCACAAATATTTATACTAATCTCCGGTTTCACTCTGTATACAATTACATAAATCTAAATGTATTCATCCGAGTGCATTGAAGGATTTTTACTTTATTTTTCTAAATTGTTGGTTTCCTTCTGAGGTTGATACTCATCACGCAATTATTATTCTTATCATGGATGAAACTGTAGTGACTCACATTCATCACGAGAACACGACTGGTTTAATAAAAACAATTATTATTATAACCAACTGTACCAGTGTTTGTTTTAACGTGCTTTGTTTGACTGTGCTAATGACAGCTATTTTGTGCTTCCATTCTTTTACTTACACTTTGATTGTAACTTCGCGCGAATTCGGTTACGTTCTGTAACCAAGCTTGTATCCTGGCACGATCTCGGTATCCTTTCGATGCCACGAGATCGCCAGCAAATAAACATCGACTTGGTCCATTAACTGTCTTCTGATATTTGGCTTCTCGAAGATTTTATGGGTTTCTTTGGTTACGTTCAACCCTCGCCTTCTGATTTATTTGGCACGTGTTTCTTGGTAGCGGTGTTCATAGTTAACCTCAACTCGACGCCACGCTACAATTGGTGACCCGTACATCGTCGTTTGTTCTTGTTTTATGCTCATAAGCACGCCAATTAAACTGATTGCGTATTTCACGTCTCCTTCATTTCTATTCCCTGATTTTCTCCATTTACTCTAAAATGTTTTTTTAATATGGCAAGTATAATGCTAACATAATTGAAAATTGTGTATTATTGCATTTTTTGAGGAAACCCGAAATGGTTTCTTCACAACACTTATGTACCCATAAGATGTTTGCGAATAATAATAATAATGATAATATAAATGTTGATGATTACCTTGCCATCCTTGCTTTTCACTGGTCATTCTGGTTTACGGTGATTTCTAGAAAGTTTCTTTGTCGTGTCATACAGTTGTCTCATGTTTCCTTCTCTTGCAGCCATTTCCGCCATCATTTCTAAATCTTTCACATGTTTACGTTTGTCGGTTCTGATGCTCCTCTTCATTTGCTTGTTTACTTCTGTGTAGTCAGCTTGTTTTTTTAATTTTTTTAAATTTTATTATTATCATTATTTATTTTATTCTATTTGTGTTATCGTTAACCTTATTTCCACATCCATTATTGGTTTGTAATTATCCACCTCTTTGTATTCTTCACTATCTAATTAGTTACACACATCTTATTACGTAATGATTTCAATGTTTTGGTGTTGACTATTCCTAGTCTATTTACCCATGTTTATTTGACCTTCTATTTTCAACGATTAACTATTTAATAAGAGTCTTCTTATTGTATTTTATTATTCTTACTATTATGAGTTCACCTGTCATCCTACTACTATCAACTTGTACTTTTACCTATTATGTGTAGAGACTTATTCTATTTCATTGTGAGTATTGACCCATATTGCTTTGATTGGTTTACGTTTTCGTATAAACATTCATGTATATTAGAGGAAAACCTGATGACGATCTAATTGAAAACAATTGTTCTCTTATATGTGTTATTCAGCTTGTGCCTTGGCTTTTTCTGTTCTTTTTCAGCTGGTATTGATTACCGCCTTCTTGTTCCTCCTTCCTTGAATCTTATCCAGTGTATCAACAGTGATCCATTCTTTGTGATGATGCTTCTTGTGACACGGAATCTCATGACATGTTGAAGTGATTGCCTCTTTTATCCATTTTCAGTTGCTCTCCATCAAACTTATTGCTGAGGACTATCTTCAATATGTTGAGTTTGTCAGTATGCCGAAGAAAAGCCGTGTTAAACTTTTGTGATATTGTCCGCTCCATTGTCCAGTGCTTCTTGAGTTTCAATTTCATCTTGGCGACCAGCAAGTGATGATCTGAGGATATACCAGCTCCTCTCTTGGTTCTCACGTCTCCCATCTTCCTCCTGAATGTTTTGTTGATGCAAATATGGTCGATTTGGTTTTGCGTAGTATAATCCGGTGAAGTTCATGTGCCTTTTTGAATGCGCTTATGTGGGAACATAGTGCCACCTATGGTCAGTTTATTGAAGGCATGTAGGTTTGTAAATCTCTCACCATTTTCGTTCCTTTCTCCCAGTCCGTGTCGTCCCATGATGTATTCATATCCAATGTTGTCCATTCCAACCTTGTCATTGAAATCTCCCATCAGAACAGTCAGGTCCTTTGTTGGGCACTTCTCGATCATTGACTGCGGCCTATCGTAGAATCGATCTTTAGCGTCTTAATTGTGGTCGTTGGTAGGCGCACAGCATTGGATGACGTTCATTGAAATGCCCTCTTTCTTTGTTATGAGGGAGGTTTTGATGATCCTTGGTCTATGAGATTCCTATCCTATCAGTGCATTTTGTGCTCGTTTGTGCAGCATCAATGCAACTCCTTGTGTGTGTGGGGCATCTTCTTCATCATGGCCGGAGTATAGCAGAAGCTCTTCTGAAGCTAGTCGTTGTTGTCTAACTTGCATCTAATGTGTTTCACTGATCCCAAGCACCTCTAGGTTGTATCTTCTCATTTCTGCAGCAATTTGGAAGACTCCCAAGGTCTCCCACATTGTACGAACATTCTGTGTACCTAAATAAATGGTTACTCTGGTTGTCAGAAGGGGCATCGGCCACGTGACTTCCGAAGGAACTCAGCTTTCATGAGGCATCATAGTCCTTTTAAATGAAAACTTTCGGACTCCCGGGGAAGAGTTTAAAAGATTTGAATGATTTTTTCCAGTTAGCGTCTTTTAGCGAGTTAGTTTTCTACGGGATGGTGTGGCTAACCCCATACTCAACCCTCCTCCTTCATTCGGGCTTGGGACCGGCAGTAGCCCCTGGAGGGACTCCAGGAGGAGTTATTGAATGTAAACATTGTTATCGTGAAGAACGAATCTGTTTATTGAGGATTAAATCAATACATATCTCATTTTATTTTCTTTCTAGCATGAATAATCAATATAGTAGTGTTCCTGCTATATTTCAAACAGGAAGACTGAAATATATCTGTGCAATATGTCAAATAAGAAATGGTTGACCAACAACACGAAACATCCACACATGTGTAATGTTCAAAACTTGTGTGTTATCACTCACAGAAATTACAGAAATTAACATGAATTTTAAAGTATCGTTATCTGTACATGGAATAGGATATCTCATATAGATACTCGGTGAAAATTAATTCCAATTTTCTGTTTATTCTATGTGATGTATGAAAAACACAAAACGTTTTATGGCAGGTCATCTATTTCCATATTCATATTATGATTAGAAACTGTTCCATGAGAGAATATAAAGGCTTCAGTGGATATGATCCATCCGACGAAGTAAATGTTCACGTTCCTTATGGTAGTAGGTCCACAGATATCTGAGAATAGAACTAGTGAAAACAATTTTAAATCGGTCGATATATATTTGTTGATGTATAATATAGTGAAGTTGAAACCTGCTACAAATGACAGCAGTGAAGACCGTGTGTGACCATTATTGAGATGCGTAAGTTCTTTCACAATATTTCGATTATCGTTTCATAACAGTGAAGTCACTGTACACAGTTTGACGTAATGGAATCATCATGAAAAAGGAAGATAGCACTAGTTCACAGTATAAAGTATACATTTTAATGATGATATTGGAGTGAAATTCACGGAGTAGCTTTACGATAGGGAGTGAAGATATTTTCTCCAAAGCTGATTTTCAAATGCAAGACGATCCTAATTATAAGCCGTAATATATTTATAAACAGACGTTTCACATTTCGTAATTAGAGCACTTTTGAGGCTTGATTTTGAGCAAATTAACCAATCTCCATCATCTTAAAGAATGGTATGAAAATGTGTAGCTTAATGGTGACGGGTGCGATGCATATTCACTTGCATTGTAGAGCAAGTGAGAACATTTGAATGAAAACTAAGTAGCATGGTATCATATTATGGAGAACGGTTAAGAGTTTGTGATTGAACAGCTGTGGAAATTTCATACACATAGTTCCCTTTATCATTTTGAAAAGAGCAGGAACAAACATTCTAGCAGAATAGCATGAATTCATTTTTATTTCCTTGGTTCTCGTCAGCTGCTTACAACCTGTGATATTTAAAATCATAATTACATAATGGGTTTAAATCACTTACATGAAAGAGTTTGATTGGAAGTTATATTGAAGACATATTCGTGTGGTATAGCAAGGTTGGAAATAAATTTAATAGACTGAATATTGTAAATATACACACCTTATGTAATGAAGGAACATTGTGACAATAGTTCAAACGGTTAGAAACAAATAAACATTGATAGGAGTAAAATGAGTAGAGTTCAGTTGATAAAATAAGATAGTTGGAATAAAACTCAATGGTGTGATACATGAAAGAAAGAGTTCAAAGCAAAGGAGAAATATTAAGATATAACAAAGGGATAATAATCACTAAGGCAAGGAAAGATTATTAACCATTGTAGAATTCAAACTACGGTTTGGAAAGAAGAATAGCCGACCGGGGACTTTAGACACGCGCCCTTTCCCGTCGAAATCAAAACAAGTAATCGGGTAAATAACGGTTCTATAATTCATCATAAATTTAAATGTAAATCGTTACCTAAACAAATATTACCACCCGGCTATTCAACCAATAATTGTTCAATCAATCAAATCTAAATTACAATAAATAAAGAAGTTGATAGAAGATGAGGGAAAATTACCAGTCACAACAAATGAACGTTATTCTATCCTGACTGGATAGAACACACACAAAAGGAGGAGCAAATCAATATGGCTACCGCCAAGAACAAGTGTCAAGTAAAACAACACAGATGAAGTTCAGGAAGAAACGCAAACTTAATGAATGCGTAAGAAAAACAAAATCTATAATAAAAAATACAAGTATTAACAATTCAAATGTAATCAAAATACAACAATGTACAACTAAGGGGATCAATAGGAACAAAGTACAAGTATATACATGGAGGGATTTTCACCAACACACAAAACCTTCAAAATGGATCTTACACCGGCCCCCAAAATCCCTCCATACCCCACAAGCTACCTTGATGCCTACGGTCCTGGTTCATTATATAACATATCACACCATAGGAACGAGTAGGACTTACAACAGTACGCCTGCTCGACCTAACTACATTAATAACAACAAAGACTAATCCAAAGCTTCAAGGAGACCTGCTTCACCTGTTCTCTGGTGATCAACAATTACAGTCGTGATATAGACCTAATCACTCTTCTCGAAACTCCACCCATGCTGTTGGATGAGGGCCTCGCTGACAGTTCAATGTTTATCTTCTGGCGCAAACTTCAGAAGACTGGAGTTTGGCTGCTTACTAATCACCTTCAATGATTGTAGGGGTATCGACCTGATGTCCTGTATCAAGAAGATGTTTGGTGATTGCACTATTTAGAGTCTTCCCTTCTCTTGTTCTGAGGCTTTTTGGAACACGTTTAAAAAAATCTGAGATTTCCCCCTTTTCTGTTCGGCCAGTGTAGCTCCTCTGGCAGGTACATGTAAATTTATAAATACAATTGGCGGTAACATGAAAAGGATGCTTATCATCCTTCGATTGAGTTACTGAGCATGTTGTTTTATACAGAATTTCAAGTTTGGCCGCCGGAAATGATGCATTCAGAAACCTGTTGCATTATTATTGTGGATGTCGATTGTGAGTAAACATGTCATGTATGCAGTACAGTTTCAAAACTAACAAAAAATATTTGGAATGGAACTCCCAAACAGAAAAGTAACGTAAATGTCTAGTAGCATCTGAAGATGCAGATGTTTGCCTGAGTAAATGAAAAGCCATAAAAATGTCACATATGATTTTAGCACATTAACCGACTTAGACTGTGTTTTGAACGAAATGATTTTAGGATGCCTGGACATTATTGGAATATCAAGTTTTCATTGAACGTCTTGCTTATGCACACCGTTGATGATCTTGTTAACAAAACGCTTCTTACTTGTCGATCGTTGATGTCTATTCACCCTATCAGAAGTAGTGATCATAATATCACATCATCAATGCAAAATGTTTTGAAATGCTGGGTTGGGCTAAACAGAACACAGCCACATTTCCAGCATTTAATTAAACTTGCATCACCCAGTTGTTAAACACACACAAATTATTCTACATTTCGTATAAAGCAGACCTTTTGATTGTTTCTGAGTCATTTATTTGTTTGTATGCTTGTCTATCTTTAAGTCGGCGTATGTTGCTGCATGCTCATCAATTTTAGTTGTTGTCACAATTACTCAACTTGTTCTCCGTCTTACTAAATAACTGGAGCATCACTCGTTTTCAAATACAATTTAAACGTTTGACATCGTATCTAACTGAATTGGTTCACGAAATATAAACATCCGGAAAATTCGTATTCAATGTTCTAAATGCGTATTGTTACCAACACGTTTTGATGATCAAGTTTAAACAATATGAGTAGAATATATTCCCGTTTATTTCATAAAGGATTTCATCAAACTAGTACAAAATGGCATGATTTTCGATTGTTTCGTCTGAACTATATTAAATATTGGCCACAAAACATTATTCTGGTCTAATTAATTGTTCGCTATTTGTAATCGTGTGAAGACAAGACATTCATTATATCCATTGTCATCAGTGTTACGTCCAGGTTTTTGCTCGTTCCCGTTATTGAAGTACAGTATATCGATCTATTTGCAATTTACGAACCCAAATCAATAATAGAACGAAACTCCAATTTAGGTACCAAAGTTTATCCGCTATTCACAAATAGTCGACTCAAATGTCGTCCTGACAACAATAATTATAAAGATTACAAAACAAACCATCAATTTTTTAGGTTCCCGGAGTAAAAACTCCCAATTACCAAACCAAAGACAAACAGAAACCAAAATGTCCGAAAATAATGATATAAACAAACAAGTTCAGAAGTTAAGTAAAATAAATGCATCCAAAAACACAGTTAAATTAATCATATACAATAAAAAGGTTTTAATCAGTCAAATGTCTTCAGTTCTACCGTAACAATCAGCAAGACAGTTTTTATGAACTTTCATGTTTTATTTATCGGCTTGTAGTAGTATTTATTATTATTTAGGTTGTTTCATATCTCTTATGCACCAACGTTTATACTTCCATCCTAATTTTAGGAAAACAAGGCTAATGTAAACAAACTAGGTGTCATGTCAGTCATAAGGTCTGCTGTATCCAGTATTTTCGTACATCATGATGTTCGTTTTTACTCACTATTTTAGTAAATACGATTTTCAGTATACAAATATCTCTTCATTCATTGTAGTATGTTTGTAGTTGTATGAAGTGAATAAATATATCTTGTCATGAAAGGGTTTGGGGGTGATGGTTATCAAAAATAATATATATGACTAGTTCAAGTGAGAGCTTGTACAGTTTGTGAAGTATCGTAAATATAGTAGACCATCTAGAGTAATGGTGAAACTCCATGTTTATACTGAAATGAAAATTGCAGTGTGTACCTTGGTGAATGTCGTTCTTAAAGCTCATGGAGTTTCAAACTTTCAATCTGCAATCACCCGGCAGTAGGCCGTGGTTTTAAGATCATAGCTCACTGCAACCCCAAGATCCTCCAGCCGAACTGCAAATACAGGCAATGGGTGGCGTCGACCGATCTAGACATTGCAGATGATCTGGCTCTCTTATCGCACACGCATCAACAAATGCGGAAGAAGACGACTAGTGTAGCAGCAGGCTAAGGATACACAAAGGGAAACGCAAAATTCATCGTTACAACACATCATGAACCAACCAGATCATACATAGCAGAGAATTCGTCGGGGGATATAAAAAGTAGGCGGGAAACTCCCGAGCCGGTGAGTAAGTGCAGCCGTACTCGCCGGCCAAATATTCACCTGCAGACCCCCAATCACGGCAAGACTACGCCGACTGGCACCGGACAAGTTGGCTTTCGCTAAACGTGAGTTTGTCAATTTACTAGCTACAGGTATCAGATGTCCTGCTCACAGTCCCTGGGCCCCTCGTCTTTACATGGTGCGCAAGAAGGATGAGGTTAGTTGGAGACCATGCGGCGACTACCGAGCATTAAACGTAGTTACACGCTTTGATAGTCACACCATTTCCCACATACACGACATCAAGGCAACGCTCAAAGGAGCGACTATCTCTTCTAAGATCCGTCTGGTACGAGCATATCATCAGATCCCAGTCGCTCTTGAAGATATCGAAAAAACTGCTATCACGACTAATTTCGGTTTGTTTGAGTTCTTACGAATGTCATTTGGATTACGGAATGCTGCTCAATTTTTCCAAATGTTTATCGATAGCAAAGTACGAGGCATTTCTCGGTCTAGTCAACTTATACCGACATTCTATCCCACAAGCGGCAGAACGGGTACGACCATTAACCGATTTATTTCGCGTTAATCCATGTAAATTAGAATTGAACGAATTCGCACGTATTGCATTTTCAGAGATCAAAACAGCTCTGACTCAAGTTACACTTCTCGCTCACCCTGACCCATCAGCCATGCTTTGTATAGCGGTTGATGTATCCGATATTGCTATAGGAGCTGTTATGCAACAGAACATCTCCGGTAGTTGGCAACCTCTCCAAATTTTCTCACAACGCCACACTCCCACGGAGACGAGATACAGCGCATTTTGTCGAGAGCTACTAGCAGCCTGCTGTGCCATCAAACATTTCCGGCACGCAGTGAAGAAAAGCATCAAAACCGACAAACGTAAATATGTGAAAGATTTAGCAATGATGGCGGAAAAGGCTGCAAGAGAAGGAAACATGAGACAACTGTATGACACGACAAAGAAACTCTCTGGAAATCACCGTAAACCAGAACGACCAGTGAAAAGCAAGGATGGCGAGGTAATCATCAACATTGATTAACAACGAAACAGGTGAGTTGAACACTTCGAAGAACTATTGAATCGACCAGCCACACTGAACCCGCCCAACATCGAAGCAGCACCCACGCACGTCCCAATCGATGTTTGCCCGTCAACAATGGGAGAAATCAGCATGGCCGTCAGGCATATGAAGAGTGGCAAAGCAGCAAGACTAGACAAAAATGTAGCAGAGGCACTGAAAGCAGACGTAGCGGTAACTGCAAGGATACTCCACATTCTCTTCAGTAAGGGTTGGGATAAAGAACAAGTACCAACAGACTGGGAAGAAGGACATTTGATCAAGATACCAAAGAAAGGCGATCTCAACAACTGTGATAACTACAGGAAACGTCTTCAATAGGGTACTGGTAAACACAATGAAGGACCGCGTAGACGCCCAACTTCGAGACCAAAAGAAAGGATTCCGTAAGAAAAGATCGTGTATAGACCAAATCGCAACTCCACGAATCATTATGGAACAATCAATTGAATGGAATTCATCACTCTACATCAACTTCATTGACTCCAAGAAAGCGTTTGACAGCATGGACAGGAAAACACTATGGAAGCTTCTTCGACACTACGGCGTGCCTCAGAAGATGGTCAATTCCACCCAGAATTCCTGTGGTGGATAAAACTGCAAAGCCGTTCACGGAGGACAGTTGACAAAGTCGTTCGAAGTAAAGACCGGTTTCAGGTAACATTTGCCTACTCTCACTCGTCCTCTTTCTCCTGATGATCGGCTGGATAATGAAGACACCAACATCTGAAGGGAAACGCTGGATACAGTGTACATACAGGATGCAGATGGACGATCTGGACTTCGCAGATGATCTGGCCGACATATCCCAGATAAATTTGACGATGGACCAAATATAATCCGAAAAACGCTTCTGAAATATTTTCTCCAACCCATGAGCAATGAAAGCAATCTGTAACCGGGATGTCTAGTCAGAATATCTACCACTGTTCCAAAGAAAGTTCTGTTCTTGAATAATGAATTCAGGGGTGACAGGGCATCTAAGACACTAACGAACAAACGTACAAATCCTTAAAAAAGTCTTTTCTAATACACAGCTCCAAACTGTTTGATCTATCAAGAAAGTCATTCAGGGAAGTCTTAAGATTCATTTGCCACCTCTGGCCATCTCAATATTGATCAACAAGTTTGCCTACTCTCGTGAAGCAGTTTGTGGCTGTACCTGATGAACGAATATCCAAGCACCACTCTGTATGATTATCTTAAAGGAAGAACAAATCAATCAACAACTCAGTTCTCGAACACAGTCAATTCAGTTCACATCCATCACGCGAATCTCCGTTCGAATTCCCTTACACAATATATAGAACAGGCTCAAAAAGCTTTGGATGAGGCCGAAGCTATAGCGAGAGGAGAGGATTCACGATTAATCTATTATTCGTCAAAGGCCTTAGCACCCCATAGAATGTTACAAATTAGAATTGCTGATTATTACCTTCGCCTTCCTATTCATCTCCTACAATTCATCATCATCTACTGAGTAGACAGTTATCTCCATCTTCTGTTACATAGATTGTTGTTTTGAACACTGTCAATACTACTACAAAACGTAGACTCTTTTTGACTGTTTGCGACGTCGACAAATGACAAAACCTATTTTATTCAGCACTCAAAGACTTAGATTACCATGAAATAACACCCCTCCATTTATAAATTATTGATTCAAATATTTGAAGGTTCTTGATTATCTTGACTATTCATATGCGCATCACAATTTCCTCTCGATTGAACCCCGCATAAATAAGTCTGATCATCTGCAATAATTCGGCAACACACATCTCTTATATCACACACTAATACATGCGAAAACATAATCTGGAAATACAATCGTGCAAATTCAGGAATCCATATTGTCAAGAAGATAAGTTTCTTCATGAAACATCTTCATTAGTTTTATTGACAATTAGTGATATTCAATGATACAGCGAAGCATGATTTCAAATCCATAATGATTATCATTGATTGCTTGTTGGTTTATCTATTTGTATTTCGTCTTCTCTACCTTGATCAAGCAGGCATTCATGTCACTTCTCTAGTTAATTTGAGACCACAATGTGTTTGGTAACTAAAAGATATGGTTGGACGGATTTAGAAGATAACATTGTTTGTACAGGAACACAGTATTCTCGATGAATAGTCTTTACTTGGCTTGAACACATCATGTACTTCTAACGTCCTACTAAATCTAATCGGGTTAGGGACTGTCACTTGACGATTCATTACTCAAGATTACTTAGTTGAATATTTCACATGATCATCTCATCTACTTCAATTCCACTCATCTAATATGCGTTGTCTCACAAGAAATATTCTTTTAACAAAAACACTGAAATAGTAGTGCAAAGCATCTGAATATTTCTGATGACCTCAGTTGTTTGTAGAAATTTCAATGATTATACTTTCTCTTCATCTATCACCCCATTATATTTAATTATTCAAATCATACAGTATTGTCTATTGTGTCGTGGGTGTGATATGAAACTTTGTTAGAATAATGAATACCGCTTTCTAATTATGTGTTTATGTGACTGACAGTCATCTACATACACACAGAACAGAGATGAAAGGAAGTCTCATTTTACAAAACATTCCTGCTTTTGTGAAAAGCAAGTAAATTGAAAACAAATATTTTGGCAGTCAATTCATAGTTAGTGTTGTTTCAGCTATGAATAAACACTGTAACCATTTACTATCTAAATTGAAGTGAGTTTAATGGTCGTTTTCTTCTAGAATCAGTTTGTTTTCACGTCCTCAATTTCTGAACCGATGGAATGTTCATTAGTGACCAGACTTCTATTCTATTAAGACAGTCTATAACATGCTGACTCGGACTTTAAATTAGGACTGTATGGCAGGCATTGGGTGGAAAAAAGAAAGGAAAAAATCATGCAATAAAGGATATGGTTATTAGTTTTATTAACACTTTACTATCAGTATGCACTATCTGTTCTGATAAAACAGCCATCCTCATTCCAAACATGACTTCCATTCCTTCATTTGAACTTACTCCACCTTGATCAGTATCACAACTCATTGTTCTTTATTACTGCATTCTCTCATCTGGAGCTACTGATCACATTTCACTGTGACAACGAGAGCTAGTATGAATTTCATCCAATAATTAATCATTCCTATGTCTGTTCCACTACGAAACGTTAAGCATAATTTATCGTTCATATCCAAGTGCTTTGCTGCTCCTCTGTTTCTTATTTTCAGAATCTTGCTCTGAGTGCACAGCTGTGGAACTAACGATATTTAGAACAAACTCGATGTACGCGTTTTTCCAACGTCATAGTTCACACCAAGCGCTCTACAAGTCTAATTTATAACAACTACAAGCTTAAGAAGTTGCGTTGCATAAATGATTAGCACGACCAACATCCTAACACAATTATGCCGAGATTGGATCTGGTGTGTAACGTGGACGCCATGCCACTTTGGAAAATATTTCCAAGACTACTCAGTATATCTGAAGGAATGAACTGATCTTCACTTTTATAGATTATATTTATTTAACAACCCTGCTTGAGATGCGTGCTGTGAAACAATGAATGTTGTAATTTGTCAATCATGCCTGTAGAAATGGCGTGTACCTGCCATAGCAGAAATAGATATTACTATTATTATCATTATTAGTGAATTATTTATTTAATTAACTAATTAAATAGGAGCATTAGAAGAATGTATCTACAATTAACCTACTTTGTTTAAACAATTCAGTGTCTTCGCCATAATGAGATCAGAGCTGGGACATCTCTAAGATCTTTATTCAGCTTCGCTGAAATTTTACTTTGCCATTACCAAAATAAAAAAGCGATTGAATTTCCTCCAGCAAATCGTATTACTCAATGAAAGCGTTAGAAGAATGGCGTTTCGAGAGTCAACAATACTACTTGATCATCGTTACGGAGGACAGTTCATCATGACATGAAAAAGAACAACCCAAAACAAACGACTATGACATCATCTGTAGATCATTAACAAAAATAGACATGAAAAGAGAGCTGGAGATTATTGTCAGTGGAACTCCATTACGTGTTGGTTTTCATGAAGACACAGCGTTGTTGAATATATTCACCACAACATTTCAACGCACTTCAAATTGAACCCATGCTGGATGTGGAAGATGTCATTGAAACATTTTACTGAAATGTTTGTAGCCAGATGATGTTATCAAGTCAACTCAGACATTCATTAGACCATAACTGCCTTACAAGAAACATTCACCACAATTTCCGATCGATTGAATATGTGATATGTAGATTTGTCTGTAACTCATAATCATTCCGTAGTTGTATGCATTGTTGTATGGCAAACATTTTATTGTAGGTAATAATTACATCATCCACAAACTCCTACACTTTCTTATCGTATGGCTCCAGCTCATGACATACATTCTTGCGCTCCACTGATTATCCTCAAACTATTGAGCCGGTATCTTATAGTGATAATGTCTAACTTCAACCAATCTACGAAATTTTGCTACTATCCTCCATCGTCTTATATGAGTAACTGGCCCATACCTGACACACATCAACCAAAATGATCACGGCATCCCTATCGAACTCAGAAAATTATCTCCAAATTTGATTGGCTCTTCTGATATAAAACTCGACAAACTACGCAATCATATACTAACTATTATGATTACATCTGCCGATACTATCATTAGATTTATTATCATTGTTGCTATTTCTACAAATTCTACCATTCGTGCCATAAATAAACCGCTTACCAGTAATGATCGTAATACAAACATGCAATTATTCATAATAATAATACAACTGAAATTATTGCCACTTCCATTATTAATACTATTATTAATATCATTATTATTACCACAGTGAACGAAGACATGGTGAGACCAACCAATTTAATTTTAAATGCGAAATCACACTGTCATCGTAAAATATGAAAACCGTACATGAAATACTTCATTCGTACATCTTCCGTCAGTTGTCCCTCATAAACTTCAAAGTTCTCTGGTTCTTTTTCGTTACAATCACTCCTTATTGTATAAACGTTCTCTTCAACTCGATTTTCACACTATTCTGTTGCCAGACATTTTATTTTTGATTTGTATTAAATATTACTCATATCGGCCAGCATATGTAGTATAAATCACAACAACACTAAAACTTCCGAGTCATTGGATGTACAATGTGGAATATAGCAATGTTGTAAACAATCTGTGAATTCATGACTCTAATTATCATCGCTGTTAATGCACATATTAGCCTTTTCAGACCAGATACATTTCACACTTGATGTTGTCGCATTTTGGCATTTTTCAATGGAATCGTGTTTTGAACAACTTACTGTGAAAACAATTGGCGAGACAAAAGATACGTGAATAACAAAACGTGTAACGGATATCAGTTCTATCATCAATCTATATCTTGTATACCGTTTCTGCATGTGTAAAGTGCACAATCAATTCGTGAGCTCACTGGCACTGACTATTTCGAAATCAGTGCATGAAGGTCAGCTGTTCACAGGCCGAAAACTGATTGTCAATGTTGTTGATTCGATGGAAAGACAAAGGAGGAGTGACGTTGTTATTCAAATCATCATTGTGGCTTCCACGAAAATATTTTCACTAACCCATTATGTGATAGAAGGTTTCAAACAACTTAGCTTAACAGACAGATATTTGCAAAACCACTCTCACATAGTCTACACTATTATTACTATCTTTCAAAAAATACTTTCTATGCGAAATCGTATATTAGACTAGTAGAATTCAGGTAGACATGATGATTATATGTAATATTCAAGCACATCATACTGACTGAATCGTCAAGTTACAGTCTGAACGATCCAAACAGATTTAGGAGCACGTAAGAAGCATGTGTATGTTTAGGCCAAACTAAGAACGTTTATCGAAAATAATACGTTCCTATTGTTCAATACTATCTTCCAAATCAATTCAACCAGATTTTCTAGTTGCCAAACACATAGTGGTCTCAAATGAAGTACAGAAGTGAAACATGATGGTCCGCTTGATCAAAATAGACAAGACGACATACAAACAATTAAACCAACAAACATCGATGATGATTATCATGGAACTGAAATCTTGCATCACTATCTCTCTGACTGTCACTAATCTTCAATAAAACAATTGTTAACCTTTCAGTGATGAACTGAGGCAGTTTTTTCAACTTGATATCCTGGTTCCAGATTATTTTCAATGCACCTGATTTGGAAGCCGTTGTGCAGAATTGTTCGTCGGATTATATTCAGTTCACCATCGATTATGTCTTCATTGCATATTCGTCTGGCTCTTGTGCATAGAGAGTAGAATAATTTCCTCTTCCTACTCAGAACTAAGAAGTCTATATCCCGTTCCACGTCATTTTGATTGACTTCCACTCAAGTACGTTTACTATCTTCGATATATTTGTCAAATCGCTTATATTTAATCACAGAATACTACATGTAAAAGAATCACCTATTATCCTATCATTATCAGTGAGACATTTCTGATCGATTATTCATTCTATTTCATTAACTTTCTTACTCGTCTTCCTTTTCTAATTTCTCGCTGACCTCAGGGCTTGGTTACAAGTGACAATATTAATTTTGGTCGGTCGAAATCAAACCCAATAAGAGTAAAATATGTGTGATATCCTGGTTGGTAGAAATTGTAAATTAGCTAACAAAGTAAAAAACGAACATGTCAGTGTAGGGTATGAATTTAGTTCTGTTAAGCCCTACAACTAACCCATTTGAAAGACAATGTAGTTCAAACGACTAATAAAATAGTCATTAAACCAATATCACGTTGAAATGAAGTACTGCTTGAGCATCTGGGCTATCTGTTCCTGCCATCCAGATATTTCAAAGTTATCTATTTTTTGTTTGTTTTAATATATCATTGTGTTTATTGACCTATCCTGGTGCATTTCTGAAAAGTGTATAACCTTTCATTGTCAAATTTACAAAGAGCCCAATAAGAGATAATGTGGTCGCTGGCAAAATGTAATATATATAATATGTATATATATAATATTGAATAAAGCTAATAACATTAATAACACACCTTGTACCTACCGACAGTATTCCTCTTCTTCTTTGTGCAAAGTTATGCCGGTGTCATTTCCAGGTGTAACAATTCCATCTCATCAATTTCAAACTGTTTTCTGTGAGCTTGCTTTTATACAAACTAACCTAACCAGAAATCCCTGTGTTAAATAGGAAGAAATGAAGAATATTTTAGTGGAAAGTGTTTTCGATAACTTCATCATGACACTCTACAGTTACAAGTTCACAAACGTAGTGTAAGAACGGCTAAATTTGAGCATTCAATTGAATTAGACAATGTTGTGTTAAAACGTGACCAACTCGGTTAAATGCCGAACATTCAATTTTCGTTCTCTCAGTTTCGTGAATAACACTCTTTTCGTGTGAAGACAGTGAGTAGCACTTTCCTGGTAGTGGTTTTGTTCACGTGGCTATATGAGGGCATTTGGAGAGAGAGAGAGCTGACTATCCCCACCCTCGGTCGTGCCAGGGCATCTGGAGGCAAAAAAGTTTACTCAACAGATAGTCATAGGATTTTACCTATTCGATTGAGTATCTTGTATAGACAATTGTTTATAAATACTTGCACCCTTTTGATGATGATTGTAACAGCTCTTCAAGTTTCAGCTCTGTACTGTATGGGTTGTCACGTGAAAGTCTGGATGGTGTAAAATTACCCTGGTCAACAAGGATATATATATATATATATATATATATATATATATATATATATATATATTATACATAAATTTGATCTCTGATCATCCAATGTTCATTAGTTTTGTTTAATTAATTAAACCAATTTCTATAAATCTACTTAATTAATTCTAGAGTGAATACACGTCTTGAATCCCTGACCAGCAAGGAGACGGGTCCATTTATTAGAACAGAACCAATCAAGTGCGGCTTCATCTGTGCGTGTTACATTCTGTGACGACTCTGGATAACTTTACTGATCGCAGTCGGCCTTGTATTGATGATGGATCTTTCAAATATCTGCTCTATCAATTTGTTTGCAGGTGATTTGCCTACCATATATTACTTATATTAAAGGTATGTATGTATGTAAAAGTAGTAAATAATTGAATGAAATACCTTTATTGGACTACGTTATTATTGATTGTACTGTTGATATTAATTAGGTGTTACTTTTTATTGATTATTTTATTGTTTCCAGATAGTTTTAATTACTAATCTACTTTAATTATAGAATGATTTAAGCGTTGAATTTATGAGTCAATCCAAGCTAGATCACCATCAAAATCCTGGAAGCACTGGATAACCGTTTCGTCCTAGCATGGGACTTTTCAACAGTGTGTATACACGATTCCGTCACGGTCACTAATGACTGTCTCTAAGAGATATTTTCTGGAGTTCTAGTGAGATGCAGTGACTAGTGGAGTTCAACCTGATTGATTGTGAGGTAGTTACTCGTTAAAGACAACGGTGGACGGTGGCGCAATATTATGGATTGTTTAAAATTAAACATTAACAAAGTTGAATACCGGACCAATGATCTAGAGATTAAGCGTTCGCACGAGAGATTGAAGGTTCTGAATTCGAGTCTTACATGCGGGATCATTAATGTGCATTGATGATGAGTCCCATACTGAGGTGAAATTGCCATCTAGTGTTTCAAGGCTTTCCATGGTGATCTAGCATTACTTGATTCATGAACTCAACTATTAGATTACATTGTAAAATAGTTCACATGTAATTTGAAGTTACATCTTAATTATTATTGTAGTTTAATTCAACTGACATTGTCTTCTAGTATTCTGCACCAATGAAAGTTGAATATATTTCAATAAAATTTAATAGTACATTAAACTTAACTAGTTATTATATCATTATCAATTTAGGGTTGTATAGATTGTTGTGTTTAGATTGATATAATGAGTGGATCAATGTTAGACTGTTATTCAAAACTTGGACGGCCGTTTTATCCTTATGTGTAGTGAGACCTTAAAAGTTACAATGGAAGGTGTTTATCTAACATTTCGTAATCGTTACTGCTTTGCTAACTGATACCAGTATTTGATTGAGATCACGAATTGATTGAAAATACCAGACGACCGTTTCGTTGTGGGACTCCTCAGCAGTGCGCATTGATTATTCCACTCGCAGGATAAGACAAAACAGCCGTTCAGTACCTCCAGGTCTTCAATGGCGGTCTAACATCAATCAGTTGATGATTTCAATCAAAAACTTAATAATTTCATCAACCCTATACTGATGAATCAGTATATCATGAGGAATTTACTTCAAGATCAAAACGGAACATTTGGTAGTTTGTTAGTCAATTGTCAATACCAACATGTGACGATTATCACCTTCAGATTTGAGGATCCGTTCAGATCATAGGGTCACCTATTTTATAAATAGGTTAATTTAAATTGATAATAACCATATTATTATAAATCCTGACTGGATACACTCATTTTATATCAATAACAGGTTACAATCTATGACAGTATAAAGTTACGATAATCTTGAATGGATACTCTGTATATGTCAGTGAATTTCTCTGCTTGTCTACTCTTTTCAAACAAGTTAGGAAATCGATTGATGAGAATTTATATTTTCAATTTCTTATATATAGGAAAATATATAATCGTTTCACATTATGTTCTACTGATATCGATAAATAAAAGTAGTATGTATTATCAATCGAAAGTGAAATACCTGACAGCAGAAGGCTAAGAAGATCAATGAGAAGAGAAAATGATTGGTGTGGAAATGAAAGTACAATGAAGTGTGAGACCATTAATTGACATTTTGCAAATGAAGTACTGTTCTCAGATTTAACTAAGATGATCTGTAATTTTGTACTGAAATATATCAGATCGTTGCCACTTGTGTTCTTGTTCTGGACAACTATATGCTGTATATAGACGTTAGATTTGTGCCTATTGTTATTGCTCTTGCTTCTGGCTGCTTACGGAACATATTCTCCATTTTGAACATGGACTTCTCTCTTTAAATAGTGGGGCTTGAACGCGTCAGAATAGCTATCTTATTGATATTTGGTCATAGAGTCTTTGTTCCGTTCTCGGACTAGGTGAACTCGTAATCGCTTCAAACATAGCTCATTAGTAGTAGTAGTAGTATATTACTATTATCCATATTAGTAGTATAACTATTACTATTAGTAGTATTCGTATTATTGGATAAAATGTCGAGCATGAAAACCCCATGAACTACTTTTGAATAAGAAAAGCAAAATCTTTTACAAATTCAATAATTCTTCTTCATCCCTTGAAAGACAAAAAAGAGCATATGAATTAGCGGCATTCTATATCTGATAGCCGGTATTATCTTTTTATTGTTAATTCTGTTGAAAGATCTTTGTTTTTTGCTTTTTTGTTTTCTTTTTTAATGATTTCTCTGGAATTCTTTCTTTTTCATCGATTTCTTCTCTTTTTTCTTTCCTTTCTCTACATATTGTCCAAATTGAATTTACTTCTATGGTTTATTCATTAGAATTCGATTGTTGATCCGTTAGCACATTTTTCTGCTATTTTTCTTTTCTTTTCTTTTTGTCATTGTGGTTGTTGTCGTTAAGACATACTTACCGGTATAGTTCGATTTGGTAACTCAACTGTTCCAGTAAAAAACAAAAAAGAAAAGAAAAGAGGGTTGAATAATTTACGACTAATATGAATCTGTCGACAAGTAATGAATCAGTGATTTATTCATGTACTAAAAGATTTTGGATGATTATAAAATTGAATGAATGATCTAAATGGATTGATTATTATAGAAATAGATTTTTCTGATGGATGTTTGTTCTCTGTGATTGAACTGTACTACTTAGGTTAAGCCTGCGTGTTGTCTATCTCTCCTGTTAAACGGGATTGAGCTACACTGTATGGGTTGTCAAGTGAAAGACTAGATGGTGTCTGGTTCTCCTGAAAACCAATGTAACATTACCCTGGCCCACAAGAGTATATTATATATAAATTTGATCTCTGATCATCAAATGTTCATTAGTTCTGTTTAATTAATTAAACCAATTTCAATAAATCTACTTAATTACTAAATTTCAGTTATTGACTGTGTTGTTTGAGACAATAGGATCAACATTATTATGTCATCTAATTCATAGAAACTAAGACAAACACAATCTCCTTTCTAAACTCATGATTCTTGTTCATCATTTTTACATGAACTGTTATAGATAAGCACCCGTTACAGAGTAGACGATCACTAACGACGAGTCCCATACTAGAACGAAACAGTCATCTGGTTCTTACAGATTTTTAGTGTTGATCTAACATTGATCGGTTCATAAAGTTCAACAATCTTCACAACTCTATACTGATAATCATCAATTTCAATCAGTTTTTGTTTTCAATGAATATAAGAATTTGAAATCAATATTTAACATAAGATGGTGGAGAAGATTTATAGCTCAGGTGAATGATTTTGATAGAGTTTTGTTCTCTGAGCTGAATGGTTTAGTCGAAGAGCTTTTGTGGTTATTCTGAATGATATCATCAGCATACACTTCAGATAGTTTGTACTGATGATATCGGTTCAGAATAATAATAAAATCTTCATGAACAAACCATCCAGCACAGAGAGCTAAAGTCCTGCTTGAATATCTGTGCTAACTGTACCTGTCATCTAGAAATTTTTACAAGTTATCTTCTTTGTTTGTTTTAATACATCATTATGTTCATGAGTTGCATAACCTATTCGGATACGTTTATGAAACGTTCACGATCTTTCACTGTACAGTCTATAAAAGAGCCCAATCAGAGACATCGTGATTACTGGCAATAAACATTCAAAAGCATGAACATCATTCGGATGTCTCGAAAAGCGCATGTCCGACGCTCTAACTGGGTTGGTGGACATGGAGAGTCCACCTAGAGGAGTTGGAAAACCCTCATTCCAAACCAATGGAGCATATGGACTCCAGGATTCTAAGGAAACAAATGGCGTATGAACCTATTGTTGAAAACTGGCCAACATAGGACTACATCTCCGGACGTTACTTCACTGCCTTGTGGATCAGACCATTAGGTTGAAGGCTCCGAGTGTGGCTTCCTAAGAAAACCACCTTCTATTTAGGTACTCGGGCAGTATCCCAGCTCTCATACAAATCGAATGATTTATGTGGCAAATATCTATTTGGTGCCTCCCTGTACCAATGTTTATGTGTTCAAATTAATAAATAAGTAAACTCAATGGGTCGATATAAATTTCAAGCGTAAATTGAAATAAGGTATTTCATGATTATTGGGATGATTTTATGATTATTTGGGCATCTGTATGCATTTCGAAAATATAAACCTAACTTCTCTCAAATTCACTTGGTATTATTGTTTACTTGAATCTTCCCACTGTTATGTAGAACTACAATTCCTCAGTCTCTTGTTGGGATATGTGCGCATTGCCTCCTGGATTTCATCGCTACCCACTATCCATCTTGCCAGTACAATTTGAAGGTTGAGATAGTATTACACGATTTCTTTCGTCCCATTTATTGAAACCAAATCAAACCGAAGTCTTATGAAATCATATTACCTTTCGAAACTAGATTCATTTTTTACAAAACAACGATTTCCTTTTTATAGGATACTGTTGTGGCTTGAGAATACTGGCTGATATGTGTTAAAGTCGCTTATCGGAATTTCAACTATTCCGTTAATAACCTAGCATTCTAGACTTCATTAATTACACTTTTGATCGACACAGTTAACCTTGAGCTGGAACAAACTAAGCTTGCATCTATCCACCATTGCATAATCCTTTCTCTATCTCTTGCCTTGAATCTAAAGAAAAGTCAGCAGCCAGCTTTAGTTATTCAACTCAACTATGATTCATACAAAAGGGCAAAATTGTGATCACACATCAATGCAATTGGAAAATTACAGTAATGGCATAACTATCCCATAAGTGAAAAAGAACTGAGTAATAAGTTCGTAATAAGTTAACAAATTAAGAAAGATACAACGTATTATGAAGGTATTGTATGTCACAGAGAAGATTACAAGCAGGAGAACAAACATAAAAACAATAACTTCAGGTAGTAAGACAGTTCTGAAAGTTCGACTTTTCCAAAACTTATCCCGCCAAAACAGATAAACAAAATTCGTCACATCAAAATGGAATGGTAACATTGAGAGGCAATAGCAAAGAGAAGTGGGCGTCTAACGTTTTATGGATGAACTCATCTAAGTAAGTCGGGAAATACTATTTGTATACCAATAATGCATGTGTAGTACAAAATCTTGAAGGAACAACTAGTGTATAAGCCAACCTTAATCACTGACTGGCATTTCCTAAAGTTTCTTAGCAATTTTCTTCAGATCAGATTACTAGATTAAAGGGTTGAGGATTAGTTCCTATTTATTTCGGTTAAGCTGTCTCAACAATATCATCTTATCATTTATACAAATCACGGAAATAGGGAAACTATGAAACACTATTTCCGTGTACATTTCTATTGTACATAAGGATTTTGTACAGATTGTATAATTCCAAATGTTGAACCATTCGAAATCACAGAACTGCGCTGACCTCCATACACACAGACACTTAAGTAACAGGTAAACAATCCCTAATGTGTTTAGATTGATATCATGAATGGATCAATGTTAGACCACCATTGACAACCTGGAAGCACTGGACGGCCGTCTCGTCCTGTTGTGAGACTCCTTAATAGTGCGCATCCACGACCCTATTCCCAAGATTCAAACCCAGGGCATTCAGTCTTGCACGCGAACGCTTAACCTACTGAACCACTGAGCCGGCATGCAATGGTGTTAATGTCCAACCTCAACCAATCCACGAAGTTGCGCGACCATCTTCCATTATAATGAGCTAGACACCTGTTTCTACCCGACACGGATTATATATATATATATGGTGTAATTTAGCCAAATAAACTTCCTTTCTCACTCTTCATCTTTTATTTCGAGTAACCAGATTCGCATATATAATGAGTTAGTATCAGTATCAACTTTCAAATACCGTATGTCAAGACATTACCATCCAATAAATTTCGAAAAGAGTTTATACATTTGTACTCTACCATACACACACATACACACACACTCTTTTGAGTGGTGTTGTTGGGAATGGGGTAGGGGTTTGGAAATCCTCTGATCAATTGAAAATTATGCATAAATTAAGTTTTTTTTAGAATCTACGGTAAAATATAAACACAAATATAGCTTTATATATATTTCTTATGTGTGGGCGTAGATAATAATTGGTTGTCCGCTTAGACGGATATGTAGATAGTCTGACAGGTGTCGGATGAGCTATATATTCCCCTATCATTATTATTAGGACTCATTAATATCAGATGGGTTTTGAGGAGATTGTAGTAGTTTCAATGGTTAAGATCATGAGCCAATTGAAGCTAGATCACCATGGAAAACCTGGAAGCACTGGACGGCCGTTTCGTCCTATTGTGGGACTCCTCAGCAGTGCACATCCACGACCTCGTCCCCTGCGAGGTCCAAACCCAGGACCTACTGGTTTCGTGCGCGAGCACTTAACCACTAGACCATTGAGCCGGGCATCCATTGGTGTTAATGTCTAACTTCAACTAATCCACGAAATTGAGCGACACATTCACTCATTATTGATTGTTCATTACTGTTGGATTGTGTTGAGTTTTTGGTGTGGAAATAGATTAACATTGTGGTCAGGCTAATCACGGTGTTCTTGATCATCTGAGTTGTATTGAAGTCCTGTAGAATAATAGACACTTGGTGGGATGAGAATTTAGTGTAGATATACATCTAAAAGGTAAATTAACGTCTCATATGTGTAAACATGGCAACCCAACCATTATAACATTAAACGAAGTAAAAACTGAGCATTATAACAATTTCTATTCTAAACATTTCATATTTCTATACAACACATACAAAAGATGAAAATCCATTCAATCAAAAGTGTTTAAACAGGCAACACAATATAAATGATGTATACATACTACCTAGAAGATATATATGTATATATTCCTAATTGTTTCAATGAATGAATTGAAGTTAATTGAATCATTAGAATCAGTGGAATAAACAGATTATTCACTATTCAATTCAATATGGTAAATGTTGTTTTGTATATTATAAAGAATAAAACACAATAATATATTTACTTCCAAATATAATTTTTTGGTAGATCAGCCCTGAAATTAGTTTTTATAATCCATGGATTAAACATTATTTCAAGTATACTTTTATATTTTGGATTATATGCCGGTGGTATACAAGTACGAGGATCCTAAAAGGAGAAAAAAAAAGATAAGATACATACATAGAAAATAAACAAACAAATGATAATAATGAGAGATTTAAATCAAATCGGAATTTATGCAAACACACACACACACAATATGAGGTATGCTACGGTATGGTCGAATGTGAGGAAAGACAGCTCTCCTTCTTGAAATGCTCTTTTATATGTCCACGTGTATACAACCGCTCTGCTAGGGGAGACCTACTGATCAGTGTCTTCTCGCACCATATACGTTGTTTAGCGAAATTGAGAGGATGAGAAGCGAATGTCCGTTGATGATTTTAACCAGGTTGGTAGATATAGAGAATCTATCTAGGGCAGTTGAAAAATTCTCATTCCAAACTAGTGGTTCACATGGCCTCCAGGATCCTGAAGAAATAAACGACGTGTAAATATATCCTTGTTCGCCGGCTGCTATACAACTGTATCTCCTGACATTGCTCCACTGGATTGGACCTCTAAATCAAAGGCTCGGGGAGTGGTCCACTAAGAAAACCAGCCGCTTTAGTTTGGGCACACTGGAAGTATTCCAGCCCTCGTGCCAACGTTTATGTGTTTAAATAAATACAGTATGCTACTTATGTTGACAGATATAAGCAGTATATGGAATGCCTGTGACTAGAAGATTGAAATAAAGGGGCAAGATAAGAAAACTTAAGGCAATCAATATAACAACAGGAATTAATGGGAGATGGGAGAATAATGTATTTAATCTATGATTTGCATATATTACCAAGACGCTCTGTAATTTTGATTATCCCTATCAAGTTTTCGTTCAGTTGGACAATATCATACACATTATAAACGTAGTTTATTAGATTACTTAATAATAAGCGAATTCATGTCATACATTTACACGCCATTGTGTTCTAACTTTCTAGATTATTAAAATCATTTAATAATTTAGCTTTGAAAGTGAGACCATTAATCTACTATCTTAATCCTAAGGTGAAGTCTTAATTTTCAAAGGGTAATTCTAACATAATTAATTAGTTAGTCTTATTTCATTGAGTTGTGATTGACCAGATGTTATAATTCTCTTTTATTATAACAACCCAGCTATTCTTATTGCTTAGTGATCTCGGACACTAACTTCACTCGACAACTCCCCAAATCAGAACACAGTTGAACAGGAAAAGAGATTATATTTCAAGTACCAACAGTAGATGGAAGTAAGAAGCACAACAGGGAAAACGTAAGTATATTTATAGTTTTTATATGAGAAGATTCCTAGAGTCTTCTTCAAGTATCGACTAGTGTTGATTGTTATCAGAATGGGTTTTGTGGAGAGTTATAGAAATTTCACAGATTGAAATCATGAATCGATTGAAGCTAGACCACCATGGAAAACCTGGAAACACTGGACGGCCGTTTCGTCCTATTGTGGGACTCCTCAGCAGTGCGCATCCACGATCCCGCACCACACGGGGCTTGAACCCAGGACCTACTGGCTTCGCACGCGAGCACTTAACCACTAGACCACTGAGCCAGTGTGCAGCAACACAATTATCCATGAAGCATACTTTAATCTAATCTATGTCCCGCTAACATCAGATTACATTAAGAATCAGTCAAATTTATTGATTGTCACTTAAGTTCACCTTCATCATTCAACTCTATTAGATGATGATGATTATTATTATAATGATGAATTACAGCAACAACAACAACAAAAAAAAGGAATAAACTCACTAACCATATGAATAGCTGCACCTTGTAATTCTTGTGCTTCATAAGTATAAGTTAATTCATTTAAATCCATAGGAAATTCTACTTGATCAAATACTCTTGTAAATTTTTCATGAGCATTTGAAAAACTTGAAAAGTAAAAAAGAGAAGAAAGAGAAAAGAAAATCGATACAAATTTATGGGACTCTGATTTTTCAAATAAGAAATTGATGAATAGTAACTTTGATAATATTTGCATATTAGTTGCTTGAATCTTTCCCCCCCCCTCTCTCTCCCTCTTATTGACGTTTAGGATTGTAATGAATGAATCTTGAGATGGTGGAGAAGATTTGTAGCTCAGATTGATGATTCTAATGGTTTGGTCTTGTAGCTTTCATCGTTCTTCTGAACAATATCATCAGCACAAACTTCAGAAAGAAATGAAGTGTTCGAATTTCTCCATATAAGGTTCATAGCTTGTGCTGTAGACCTTGATGTTGATTAGTTTTTGTTGACCTTAAATTTGTCATTGTTTACTTCATTGTTTTGATTGTATCTCCCATTGGTTTGGTTTTTGTTCCTATATTTGTGCATAATTTTCCTTCCACGTGTATTGATATAAGTGAGGGAATGTCATGGCGTTTGATTGCTAATTGGTGTTCATGCAGGCGAAGATGAAGTAAGCGTCCGCTTTGTTCGATGTAGTGTTTTTCTTAGTTGGCACAATTTATTTTGTAGATGATGTTTGATTTGTCTTCTTTTGTCATTTCACTCTTTGGTTTGCATAAGATTGATTGTAGTGATTTTCTTCGTTTGTGTGCCACACCTATTCCGAAGGTTTTCAGCAGCCTTGTTTTCGTTTCTGATATGCCTTTTATGTATGGTGGGGAGATCCTTTTGTTGATTTCTGTACTTGCCTTGGATTCTGATGATGCATGCGGCTGGTATTTTTTGATGAAGTTGATTGGGTGGCCGTTCTTTTGACATATGTCCTCCAGGTATTTCTTTCCATTTTTTTCGTGCTGCCACTGTGTCCTCGCCCTCTTGAACAAAGTGTGTATGCAGTTGATTTTGTGAGCTCTTGAGTTGTTGCTATTGTGGTTGAGAATTCGAAAATTATGCACAAACATAGGAACAAAAATCAAACCACAGAAGTAAACAATGACAAGTTCAAGGTCAACATCGAGGTATACAGGACAAGCTGTGAACCACATATGGAGAAATTCGAACACTTCACTTCTATCTAAAGTTTGTGCTGATAATATCGTTCAGAAGAACGATGAAAGCTCCACAACCAAACCATCCACCTCAGAGAACAAAACTCCATTAAAAAAATGGATATCTCTTCTTTTGGTATATATGTATCCTGTAGGGATTGCTTTGATATCACCACTAAGTCATAAATAGTATAAACAAAGACGGATTCGAATCACAGAGTGAACATTAACAAGCCTAAGATGCAAGTACATTCGGTTGACGAGTCCTAAATAGGATGAAACACGTGTCATGGATTCCACTACTAGCCACTATCCATCTTTGCTTATAATAGTGGAAAATGTTTATGAATTTCGACAGAGGATTACTTACTTTAATGTTACTATTAGCTACTATAATCTAATATGAAATAAATAACTTGAAGGGGGTATATTCAAACCACAAATTAGATATTTGTTTGTTATAGTCTATAACGTTAGAAGCGATTTAGTGATTAAGGATGAATTTGTGAATTATATCACACTTATATCAGATTACTTTCTTACATATAAAGTATGGCGCTTAAACCTTCCCATATTTCAGTATGTTCGATATGATATGTCTGCTACTATAATACCTCATTAATGACTTCTTAGTTACTTTCTATAGTCTTAAACTATTTCAACATTTCAACTCGAATAATAGAGAAAACAAGTGAAATGTAAATGAACACTTTATTCCAGAATTATTAATGATATACAGAAAATCAAGTATATTCATAATTACACGTAGCTTCAATCTTCTAGAACTCTCTGGAAACATGCTAAATATAGTAATGACACAGGTAATTATCCAATCATAAGATGAAATATAACCCTTCTTATTTATTTATTTATTTTAGCACATACATATTGGTACAAGGAGGCACCAAATACATATGCGCCACACAGATCTCATTTGATTTGTGTGAGGGCTATGATACTACCCGGGTGCCTAAACCGAAGCAGGTGGTTTTCTTAGGAGGGGCCACACCCGGCGCCTTCGACCTACAGGTTTGATCTACGAGGCAGTGGAGCATCGTAAGGAGATGCATTCCCATGGTAGCCGGTGACCAACGATTGATTCCTACGCCATTTGTTCCTTCAGGATACTGGAGCCCATGTGCACCATTTGTTTGGAATGAGGGTTTTTCAACTCCTCTAGGTGGACTCTCCATGTCCACCAACCCAGTTAGAGCGCCGGACATGCGCTCTTTGTCCTCTCAATTTTGTAAAAAACACCTCCGCCATGAGAAGGCAGTGAGTAGGACTTCCCTGGCAGAGGTTATATACGCGTGGCCATGTGGGGTGAACGGACTCTCCCCACTCTCGGCCGTACCAGGGCATTTGGGGGCATATTTTCATTTTCTTAGATATATCTGAGAAGCTTATATTTATTGTTGATTGAAAAAAAAAACATTTACAAGTATCTTTTAAGCTTCAATACTTTAATGAGAGGTATATTAAGACTTCCTAACAAAATATGCCATGAGCTTCATATATTTCTTGTTTATAAGTCTTTCATGAGTTAAGAATTTAAAATCATGAACTGAGATTGATTAGATGATTATTTGAAACCAGGAAACAATGAACCAATACCGTCTTGTTTTAGTAGGGAACTCAGTAATGCTAATTTTACATAGGTAATTATTAGAAATCTCAATACATATATAACGAAGATGGTATTTTTTTACTGAATGATATATTTGCAGTTAGATGTTAGTTAGTAAAATATGTGACAATAAATAATCCATGAACAGGCATTCAACGATGTTAATGTATGACTTCAACCAATTCATGATATTGCGCGACCATCTTCCATTTTGTTCGATGGGTAACTGTCTCACAACAGACACTGTTGAACTCCATTGGTCACGGTTTCTCATTAGAACTCTAGGAGCTTCATCTTGACGCTAGTCACTAATGAGCACATGATTATTATCAGTATAGGGATTTCTGGAGATTTTAGTATTTCCACAGTTGAATTCAGGAGTCGATCTGAGCTAAACCACCATTGAAAACTTGGAAGCACCGAACAGCCGATTTGACCTAGTATGGAACTCCTCAATAGTGTACACCCAAGATCCCACGTCCAGGACTCGAACACAAGATATTTGATCTCGCACGCGAACGCTTGACCTCTAGACCCCACAAGCTAGCATTCAACGATGTCTAGTTTCAATCAGTTCGAGATTTTGCGTGATCATCTACCATTGTCTTTGGTGGGTAACTGCCTCACTTGGTGACACTTGGAGGAAGCCGAAGGAGGAAGTTTAGGGTTGAAAGTCGATGTAGGAGGAATAATAGGAATTGAAGAGGAAGGTTGATTATGAATACAGTGGTCTTGGGTGCTGTTAGAGGTATGAGGGCGGTTATCACTTCCCGGTTGCCCACACCGTGGAAGGGTTCTTCTGGAGGTACCTGAAAAGGAAATTGGATTAGAGGCGGTCTCAGTGACCTGAGAGCGTGACCGCAGTGCCCAAGGGACAACTGCTTGAGGTCGGTCGTGCACGGCCTTTTCGTGGGAGGTTTTTGACGTGTTAGCTCCGTTCTTCAAAGGGCCTTACTACCGAAAGCAGAAATCCGTGAGGTAAGGTGAGGTGTGACATTTTTAGGGTCGACCTTTCCTAACCCCACCCCTCCTTGTGGGAAGGCAGCATCGCTGTCATGCTGGTTGTCCGAGGGAAACACCTTACTGCTGTCACACCTCTCTACAGTCAGCAGTACGACTTCGCCTTCGGACCTTGGGTTTGTTGCTTTTAGTCTTACCACTCTTCAACCGACCTGTCTGACATGGTAGGACCTTGAGGAACGGTTGTTCCAGCCAGTATAGCTCGGTTGCTTCATCACGATAGGCAAGCCCGACCACCGCGTCAAGGTAGTAACAACGGTCGGGAACTGCCTCACACATGACACGGTGTAAGTGGTGGAAACCTGGAAGGGTCTGAGGTTAAGCATCCGTGTGAGACCAAAAGTCATCGATTCAATTTGTGGCGGTGCAGTTCATATGCCTTATTAAAGAGTCCCGTACTAGCATGAAACAACTGTCCAGTGAAACCTAATTTCCTATGATGATCTAGCTAAGATCAGTTCGTGATTTAAACTACAAAAAACATGAGTGTCAATTTGTATGATCACCTAGTGACTAGAGAGTCCTACAGGGTTCCCCGGAATCTATAATTATTTATTTAAACATAAATAAATATTCTAGTACGACACAATGTATCAAAAAATATATCCATCACACAAATCAACCGATAATACTGTAGAAGAACAAGGGAAGGAGTACGATTACTAAAGAAAATGAACAAAACCAGTACTTAATAAAAGATATAAATGAATTAAAAATATAGTCAAGAAAGACTCATTTTAGTTAATGAAGACGATCCAATTATTACAAATAGTATGGTGAAAAACAGCAACGAGATCGCCCACTGACTTTGATTCTGAACTATATTCCATAATCCGTTTTTTGTGTTGGTTGTTTGTATCTTCCTATTGATGATTAGGATTGCAATTGATCAGTCTCTTTTGATATACCTGTATCCTGTGAGGATTGTTTCGATATTGCCATAAGTCACAAACATTATAAGTAGAAATCGATAGTGGCTAGCAGTAGAATCCCAGACGCGCGTTTCGTCTCATTTGGGACTTATCAGCTGGACGTGCCTGAATCTCACTCCGAGACTCGAACCTAAAAACGTTCAATTAAAAAGCCATTACGTTATCCACTTAGCTACTGAGTCCAAACAGCCACCAACTTGTACATTGAGTTCGAGTCCTGGAATGAACACTAACAAGCCTGGGATGCAGGTACATCGAGCTGACGAGTCCAAAACAGGACGAAGTTCGTGTCCTCAATTCCACTGCTAGCCATCATCTTTCTCTGCTTATATATTTGATAATATCACAAAAGGTACAGTGTTGAACAATCCTTGAAACTATAAGTAGGCCCCATCATCTCTAATCACCTTTTCCATTTAATATGATAAATGGTAAGTAATAAATGATATAAAAGTTCTTGGGATGAACAATAAACTAGGACACATTTAAATGCCCTTTATTTATAAATTAAAAGTCAAACTGTTATGAATCCAGGTCTAAATAATGAACGTTTTTCTTACTAACAAAGTATTAAACAAGTAAATGATAAATTATTTCAAGATCAATCCACTTACTCGAGTCTGGAATTTATTAGACTACTTGCGTATCTTAAAGCAAGACGCCATTCAAGAAGTTTGTAATCATCACGCATTAAATATTGACCACTTAAGTCAATTTCAGTGGCATTTTGTGCAATCTTTAAAAGAAATACATTGAATAAAAGTCAAAAATGTACTCATATAGTAGAAAATGATTTATTCTATATTGAATCAGTTAGTACTGTGTATATGTATTACTTAAGTTGATGACTTTGTGGAGAAATGTGTACTCACAACTCTCACTATATATATATATAACTCAAAGCAACTGTCAACCAACATCAAGGTCAGAATTTTCAATACAAATGTCAAGACAGTTCTACTGTATGGAGCAGAAACTTGGAGAACTACGAAAGTCATCATCCAGAAGATACAGGTGTTTATTAACATTTATTTACACAAAATACTTCACATCCGTTTACCAAACACCATCAGCAACAACCTACTATGCGAGAACAAACCAGATTCCAACGAAGGAAGAAATCAGGATGAAGTGTTGGAAGTGGATAGGACACATATTAAGGAAAGCACCCAACTGTGTCACAAAGCAAGCCCTCACTTTAAATCCTCAAGGCCAAAGGAGAAGAGGAAGATCAAAGAATACATTACATCGAGAAATGGCGAGAGACATGAGGAGAATGAACAAGAATTAGAAAGGAAGACCCAGAATAGAGTGGGTTAGAGAATGCTGGTCGGTGGCCTATGCTCCATTGGGAGTAACAAGCGTAAGTAAAAAATGAAATTAATACCATAGAAAATATTTGAGTGTAAATTATAAAAATCCGTTTTATTGGAGCTAGAAAATAAATCAGGGACAATATCCATTTGTATTGTTGAGTATAGTACTATTGAATCGGTGAATTCGTGAGAAATTGAAGGTCATTATGCACAATATGAACTCACCATCTATAATGGAATTCAGATGCTCAAAAAAGAACATAAAAACAAGATTTTAAAAAGGTATCACAAATATTAATGAACTGTTTTTTCTTTCAAAACAAAAAAAAACTTACAATATAGATATCATCATCATCGTAAACATCCACTGTAGAACCGTCAACAGTGAGGATATGAGAGTAACGGTCCATATTTTCTATATAGTAATTTCCAAGTAAATCTTCGTAAGCATTTAAGAATTCATCAGTTAGATTGCGTGCGTTTACCTCCCAAGGCTAAAGAAAGTGTTAATCAAACATTCCTTTAGTAATATATATATTGTTTGAAGTAATTGAACAGAGTCCAGATAAAATAGTCTATAATCTCATACAAATCTATGCCGGTTCAAGTTGCTACACTATGCAACAGTATAGTACGAGTATATGAGGAAGTACATTCATAGTGAATAAGTGAAATATATACAATGGTAATGTAGATAAACGAGAAATCATAGGTTTCACATGTACAGAAACACCAAGAAGTGAACTCATATGAGCTATAGCGATTGTTTTAGGATCAAATCACACATGGTTTACAAATAACATTTGATTATCACCAGTGAAACTCAGTTTCAAAGTATGCTCCTATTTATATGAATCAGACCATTACTCCATAAATTAGTTTATAGAGTGAATTTATGTATTAATTTGGCTACTCTCTGTACTTTTTTTCTCTATATGACTAGTAACTGTGTACATGTTGTAACATGTGTTCGAGCTATTGCAAACCAAACATATTCACAACTTGACCAGATTCTTTCTATTCAGTCAGTGATCAACTTACAGCCTGGAGCAAATGTAAGCTAGCAGAAGTCTTTATACCACATTAGAACGACAAGATGAATAGCAAACGAGACGAAATAATGTAGTAACGACGGTAGTGAGAAAAACTAAGGATTGAGAATGTGGTTCGAGATGAAATGAAAAGAAATATATCAAGGAATGTTAGGTGGTTGGATGTGTCAAAAGGAAGATCTACTAAATCTAGGTCTCAAGCTAGTTCACATTCATCGCCGAGGTATACCTATATTCTTGAAGGGACTTGTGCACTTTGACGGATTAGATCTTGTGTCACCTGGGTGGGGGACGTTGCAACTGAGCTATTCGGGGTGCAACTAACCAGATGTAGAAGTGAGTTCTTTACGATCGATTGATCAGTGAGTAGTGACCAGTTTTCATGTTTGTCAAATCCTCTTTATTATTGATCGAATTCTATAGACTAAGGAATGAATACTGGGACTCCACATGTACAGTAACATTGTGACAGATTCTGAGCAACTCCACTAAATGTTTTCAATTACTGATGGTGGTTATCGTGTGGATAGTCTTCTAACAAAATGACTCAGATCAACAGTCAATGACTTTATGGACTGATATCAAATTTTAGTTACCCCCAAACCTAATCCTACTCCAGCCAACATTGAATGTCGAGGTAGGAGGCTATTGGGCATATGTAATACATACCTCAGCCACCTCAGTTTAATTGGGATTCACAACTTCACCAATTGATTCGCTACCCTTGCCTAGGTATCCTACGGCTAGGCAATGACAAATAGGGAGATAGGGATCTTCCCTCTCCTCATTGTTTAAAATTATGTGTCCAATTTTAAAATTACTCAACTGATGGTATCACCACACACCAACAATACTTCGAAAGCACATAAAATCCGAATACTCTTCGTTTTAAAATATCTACTTTCAAGTGGAATGTTTTATAACTACATATTAGAATGAGGTAGACAGATTAATATATATTACGTTCTTGATATCTACTTAATGATATACAGGAGAGAACTTGGCTCGACCTAGGTTATGGCCTTGACACGATAGGCTAATTGGTTCGCCGTCGAGGCTAAAAGTGAGTGAATCCGAACCAAGACTAACGGCATTGAGCAGGGACGAAAACTATTCTGTCACCTGATTGGTTGACAAGTCCTGCTTCGGCCTGAACACCCGGGCAGTACCTAGCCCACACACAAATCAAGTGGCTTGTGTTGTGCATATGTATTCGGTGCCCCTTTGTACCAATATTTCTGTGTTCAAATAAATAAATATTAATTAATTAAATATTAGGGTATAAAAATAGAGAATGAATGATGCATTAAACGGCAGCTTATGGTTTGTAGAATCACTAGGAACAAAAGTGCATGTATTTTACAAACTTTGAATTAAGCAGAATAATGTTCCTGAAAATACCTTTCGTCGTTCGACATGGCTCCTTTATTTCTTTACTTACATCAACACACAACATACTTAGATTTTGAAAGGTAGTTAGAAATAGTTAGGAAGTTAACATTTCAGGTTAATCTTACAAGCAAACATTTAAATGACACAGGCAAAGTGACAGTCAAAGGAACTTATTTATCTAAAGCACTGGGATCTCAACAGGTCATAAATTCGAATCCCTTTTTATTTATTTTGATTACAGTAGCTGGATAATATCACTCGTTCCAATACAAACACCTGCGTTAAAGTTCTGTCATTTACATTACCTTCATATAGGGATTTCGGTAGTTATTTTCTAATAAGATTTAATAAGCAATCAGCCGGATAAAGTAAACTTAGAAGGACTTCTGAATTACAGCTAGTGTTTGGTGAGTGTCATACAAAGACAAGTGATGGCTAGTTTCAACAAAGTATTAATTTCCAGCATCAAAGAAAGTTTGTGCTTTTGGTAATCCCGTGTATCTTTATTCGTTTATCAAACTTACGTCTCGAGTTTTTTTAAACTCCTTAGTTAAATTTCCTAATACACATTTTATGGCTGGCTGACTAGTAATCGGCTTTTATAACTCCCACACACAATCTCAATGCTAAAAGTTTTAAACGTTAAGGCTGTAAACCTAGAAAGAGGTCTAGTCAGAGGAACGAAACTAATTTTGGTGTTACTAACCTTAAGGACTTTTAACTCACCTAGATTTGCGCATATAATTTAGATGTGAGGCGTAATATCACAAAAGTATAAGGAATTGTAGTAGAAATATAACTCGCACTTGCTGGGATCACTGGGTAAGTAATAGTGAGGTCAAACACAGGGTGTTAGAGAATGATGCTAAACCAGTTGATGAGGCTGTGAATCTTCATCGACCGAGATGGTTGGGCAACGTATTACGTATGCCTGAACACTGACTACCACGACGTGCAATGCTAACCGGTGTTCGGGATGGTTGGAAGAAAGTTAGGGGCGGCCAAACCAAAACGTGGCATCAGTGCTTGAGGTCACTAACTTGTAGTCTGAGCCATGTTGGTAGATGCAGACTACTTGGTTGGGGTCCGCGTGAATATCGCAACCACTGGTTGGAGACTCTGGGTGACATGACTCAGAATCGATCACAACGGTGTAGGTGTATACACTCTTTTTCTTCCCTTAAACTATGAGATTAAAATCGCTTATATCTTTCTTTCTACGAACTAATTCTTTCTTCCTGTACTATATCTTTATATGCAATCTTTTATACATTACCATCATTGAATTAACTACTTTTATAAATCCGGTGCTCATCTTGTTGTGCTAATGAGGTGTGGCAACTTGGATCGACGTATATGTATGCTCTTACGTTGTAGTTGACTGACTGAGTTGTGTTACGTTTTTCACCATTCCTAACAGTTAGCTATGGTTACTAAGTGTTGCGACAACTAAATCCGTATGCCGATAACCAAAGGTAAAAGCTACTGCCTGTTGAAACATGTTGATTGATAAACATCGTGTTGTAAGAATTTCTGTCACATCATATACTGAACTAAGAGGTGTGAGTGAGTAAGAAAAAAGATAGTAACACAAACTTACGATATTACGTTTCTTTATTTTTTCACGTATTTGCTTAATAGGAGCCTTGATGTACACTAGTAGATGCGGTTTCCAGAGGTTGTTTATAGTCATCGTGTGATTTTGTTTGAACCATAATAATCCTACGGTTTTAAAAAGATATCAACAAAAATTTACCCCGTTCTGACAAATAATTGCACTTATGCATGGCTTCAGCGAATATAAACTCTGAAAACGGACTTCGGTCAATCACAACGCCTTGACCTGAGGAAGAGGATAGTACATATTTGAAGTGTACCTGTATTAAATAAATGACATAATGCTCTTAAGTAATTCCAATAACGTCTTAAGTAGAAGTGGTATTGAAGATATAGTCCTTTTCCTTTATTTATGAGATCCGGTTCATTCCAAAACATTTCACATGTATAGTATTTTGCATAATCAGGAAGCAAAAAGTTGTGACAGCGAATATCAAAATTTGGCTCCACATTTCTATAAACATATATGTCGTCTTCAGTTGGGTCAGGAAAATACTCCATATCAAGATATTTAGCCAACTTAGCGGCGACGTTAGATTTTCCGGAGGCAATATTACCTTCGACCACTATTACTTTTGAATTATCGTTAAATCGGTCCATAGTTTTAGTATTATCAAATAGGAATCTTAGGTAATTATTTCCAGAGCTAAAGAAATCATAATTAGGTGGTTTGGCACGCTTTATACTGCCATCTACTGCAAGCTTCAAGGTGCCGTAATAACATCCTTTTAATATTTTGCCGCTCCTCTGCAACAGTCCTGAAACTCTATAGGTCATTTGCAGACAGTACTGCACAGCTTTGGATAATAGGTCTCCCTAAGGTCATTTATCATCCAATAATCAATATCGGTCTTCAGTCTTCAGTAGTAAGGATAGTAGGTTTATCAACCTATATTAATTCTTGTAATTTGCAACAACGAGGAAATTGAAATGGTTCTGAACAGTATATAAGAAGCTTTGGTTTAGAGGGCTTCCGTATCTAGTAGCAGTGGGCCACCAATGATTCCAGGCAAGAAACCAGGTATATTTAACGATAAAAGATAAAACAGTTAGTAAATTATGGCGAAATAATGCTCTTGGTCCTTAAGAATATGTCAAGGTTTCGCTTAAAGGACTCGTGGGAAGTCGCTTGAACTAGCTCACTCGGCAGCGAATTCCAGAATTCGACCACTCTTAAAGAGCGGAAGGTGTGTCTACAGTCCGTTCTGTTGTGTTGTGACTCTAATTTCTGTGTGGTGCCCATGATTTTTATGTTGGGACTAGGTTTAAGTAGGTGGTTAATGGGGTGTTCAGAAATTTTTAGGATGTTGTAAGTCATTAGGTCACCTCTAAGACTTCTGCACTCTAATGAGGTAAAGGTTCAATGATTGAAGGCACTCCGGCGAGACCGTAATTTGCCTTTAGAAGAGAGCTACCCAAGTTGTATTCGTAGTCTGCAACATGTTTCAGATGAACTATTTTGCTCTTTGAAGTGTTAAAGGTGACTCCGTCTGCTCAATTTTGAAGTCGAGTGAGAACTTCCTGAAGTGCCAAATTATCCTCTTAGTCGCGAACTTCTCCCTGGAGTCTCATATTATCAGCGAAGAACACTAAACCCGATGATGCCTGTTTCGGAAAATCGCTTACATAAACGGCTTATGTTTGGAAATTTGAACCCGTAGTTGGTCCCATAATTTGCTAGGTCAAGCATTTGGCTTTCGTTAGAAGAACTAATAAACTCTCCCGGCCCTCTTAATGTTGCTTAAAAGGTTTTTTCTGCTGCCAAAATATGTGAATTATATTTGACAGCTATTCTTATTCCTAACATAATGGCAGGAATTCTGTCCATAAAGTGGGGTATGACCGTGGTATTAGAGCGGCTTTTAGCTGATGGCACAAGCGTTTACCAGCCTATTGGCCTGAAGATGATACGTTGTGCAATGTATTTTATGAGCTCATAGAAATTTTGATAAGTTGTTGAATAGCTCAAATTCAAACTAGACCCCTTCGTTAGTTATTGTTGTGAAAGACATCAAAGAGTGGCGACCCATTTCTGAATGAAATCTCTGGCCACTTTTGGGCTGTAATATAAATTGTTGGTGCGGCCGGCTGGAACCTTGTGAACTTAACTGTCCATCTAAACGAATAGATAAGTAAATGAATCAATAAAACCACTAGAATAAGTTCCATGAGATTTAGAATTTACCGGAAATATTTAACAGTTGGGCAAATTAGGAGGAGTTTCGTTCGAAACCTGTATTTCTGAGAAGAATACAATTGGTTACCATGTGCTTCTAACCATCCGCTTTAGGCGTCCTCTTCTTCCTTGTCTGAAGATTCTACCATTATGCAGAGAGGAATTGGGATCTAGAAGCTCCAACATACATACTTGGGTCAGCTTGTTCTTCAGATCATTCACAGCCTTAGTAGCCCCATAAATCAGCTTAAAACCTTTTGTTTTAAGTCTACTGGAATCTGTCAACAGATACACTTTTTATGCACAACTGAGTATCAGTCGTCGATGAAATTTAGCTAGACCCGGAAACTTTCTAGGTTGTGTTAAATAACTTGGTATAGGATTT
This sequence comes from Schistosoma bovis, assembly GCA_944470425.2. Lineage (NCBI taxonomy): Eukaryota > Metazoa > Platyhelminthes > Trematoda > Strigeidida > Schistosomatidae > Schistosoma > Schistosoma bovis. The sequence continues at coordinate 16,440,071 of OX103959.1, read as the reverse complement.
TATTCAATAGTCTCTGCCTTCTGGGACTTTATACATTCAGGAAGTCTCAGAGTTTGAACTCCGAAAACACCTATGTTGGTGTGCTTCTTTCATTTTTACCTGATTACTTTAATCCGACTCACATGTTATTCATGTAATTTCAAATCAAGACCGTCGATCAAAAACTTATCAATATGCCCTCGTGCAAAGGGTATATCTTGAAGCAAGTCGTTCACAAGCATCTTAAACTTTTGTACCGCGTCTCTCAGGACGGATATCATGCGCGCAAGCTCCAACAACCCAGAGTACGTGATAATAGCTGTCTTGGGAATACCTTTCTCAGCTAATGGGATATTGTGATATGTCCCCGATCATTTTTGGTGAATATGATTGTACTCTGTAGGCCGTCTGTAAAATCTTGGATGTGAAGCACCGAACACCTACCTGGTACGGTTCGACGGTTAAGGGATTTATAATTGCTGCATGGTCTCCTATCACATTCATCTATCTACGAGACTGTATGTGGAGGTGATTCCCACTGGCCACTAGACGAACGGACAACACTCAACTACTGCATATATTCAGGTTCGGCCCTGACAGTCTTACGTTTGCCAGGTTATGACCTCCTGTATAAGTTACTACTAGCTTACTTTTGGAATACCGAGCTTGGTTTGATGAGGTTGGGAAATTTTGCGTGTATATCTTGGAACGCTGCAGTTGTTATCAACGTATTCTATACCACACTTAAAAAATGACTTAACTTCGTTTGTCTTTCGCCTAGCTCACAGTTTCTTTAAACGTCAATTGACATTTGCTTGTATCGACTTGGTATTCATATCTTTCATATCTCTCAGTGGTATTGAATCCAAATTAGCTAAGGTAAACACCTAGGGGAGTAGACTCTTAAGTCCCAAAACTGGTGTCAACGTTTTCTGTTCAAACGTTACTACTTTAGTTTTATTGGTAGCTTGATGTTAGGTCTTTTGCTGAGGAGAAGAAATGTGACTTAGGTTAGATGGTGGTGGGAAGAATCCCAAAGTTGCGAATTTTCGAATGATGAGGCCCCGGCAAAGGATGATGCTGAAGCCTCTCTGGGTGAAGCACGAATCCATTTAAATGGTTTTCGGATCTGTCTTACAAATACTCGAAGTTTTCTCAATGAGCGATCAGAGTTAGGTGTGCAGGTAGATCCCACCAAACCATATGTGAATACAGTCAAGAAAACTTGGTTGACACAGTTTTTGGACAGTATAGAATCTGACTTTGAAAGTTTCACATTCGTAAGTGTCGACAGAATCCGGAAGCATAAAGGAAGAATGGCTCTATTCGTTTGAGATACCAACTTGTTTACTGTTAAAAAATAACATATCCAACGAATGTGCGATGTGAAAATTAGCTAGTTACCGCTTGAGATACAAAGAATAAGAGCTGTTGATTGATGTGGTCTACTGCAGTCCAAGCTATGATGCGAGAGAGGTCTTGCTAGACAGTTTCAATACTTGGTCACAAAGTGGTTGATATTCAATCTCAGGAGACTGCAATACAACTACGATAGGCTGAAAAAATCTGAGAATTTAATTATTGGAACATTCCTTCGAACAGGATCTAGTTGATACAGTCATCACATGTGTACTAGTGCAACATGTGAAAGAAGCGACTAGGAACGAACCAGACTCCAAATTATCCGTACTAGATCTCTTACTTACCCATTGTGAGTATGACGTCACAAAGCTTATTATATGCCACCATTGGTTAAAGGTGATTATGCAGTTCTGGTTTTTGATTTCCATATAATTATCAAAAACTAGCATGTGTCAGCAAATATACGAGGCATTATACACACAGCATCCTCAGTAGATTAGTCCCCATTGAAAGGACTTGGGAAGCATCCAGAAGTTTGTACTTAGATGTCACTGCGCCTCACACCCATGAGATTACACCAAGGCTTCCTGAAACTACCTACAATGGCCCAATAAAGTGTTTCGCTCCCCTCTTCGTAAGAGGAGAAGAACGTGGGAGAGATTTAGGTTACTGGTTTCTGAGGGGAACGAAATCTCGATATCGAAAAGGTCGGAATATTTGTGCCTCAACCCTTCACAAGTTTAGAAGGCTGTTTGAAGAAAAACTTATTAAGGAATTTTAAAAATGCCCAAAACGCTTATATTCGTAAATAAACCAAAGGACTGAGAGAAGAGAATATATTCCAGCATTATGGGGAGATAGTAGTATTTTAGCATTGGTGGAGGGCGACTACGGAAAACCTCAGGTATTCTCGAACTAATTTAGAAATGTGTATACCGTAGAAGCACCCGTCCCTTCAGTTCATACAAGACAACCCCACACACATACATACACACTGCACACTGTGACCATTAAAGAAGTTCATGTATTCGGTCTGCTGAACGAGCTTAATAAAAGCCAATCCATGGGACCCGATGAAATGTATCCTAGATTACCAAATGAACTAGCGAGTTTCGTCGCGAATCCCTCAAGAATATATTCTAATCTATCTGTAACCCAGGGTCGATTGCCAAAAGACTAGAGAAACGCATAGTAATTCCTGTCTTCAGAATAAGTACGAAACCTAAACCCGAGAACTATTGACTCGTAAGTCTAACTAACGAGGTTGTTAAAATTTTAGAAGAGATTATCTCGAAGGAGTTGTCCAAGTACCTCGATGAAAACCGGATTCTTCCTGAAAAGCAACATGGCTTTAGAACAGGATATTCCTGTCTCACTGAGTTAGTGGTAGCCCATGAAAGTAGGTGCGCCCTTAATTATAAAATGTTATCCACAGACGCAGCCTGCATTGAATTCAGCAAAGCCTTTGACAAGGATACTCACAATTGGCTTTTATGTTAGTTAGGTAATATCGGGATTGGGGGCAATTTATCAATGTGGATAAAAGACTTCCTGGTTGGGCTTCAATACGGAGTACGGGTGAACTCGAAGTTGACTAGCTGGGAAGCTGTGTTTACTCGAGTACCTCAGGGTACAGTTCTGGGGCCAATGTTGTTCCTCCTGTGTGTAAATGGCCATCCAGATCTCCTATAAACATAGGTTGTGTTATTTGCTGACGACGTCAAGACATGGAGAGCGATAAGAAATAAAGGTCACTGTTTATGGCTTAAAAATGGCCTGGAGAGATTATCTGACTGGTCTAAAACTTCTCAGTTGCAGACAAATGCTTCCAAGTTCATTGCGATGCGTATTGGTGATTGGGGTACAGATACATACACGGTTAATAACACTAAGCTACCTGTTTTCCAGGTACGCAATGACTTAGGAGTAATCGTTAGCCAAAACTTAAAAACCACTGCACACTGCCGTGTGATAGCCACTAACGGTTTTAGAATCCTATGGCAAATATATAGGGCCTGTAGCGGTAAACAAATCCTCGAAATAAATAGCTCTGTAAGTCTTGAACATTTGATGCTGACCTCATTAGTTTTAAAAGCTGAAGGTGCTCGGTTGCTCATCTGCACCAGATCACGAATGATTACGTCCAGCTCTACATCTACAACTGCTAGCCAACTTACATTAATCATTTCTCGATATATTGATAGACTATCATATATATCTTCGAACCACTTCGTTTCTGATTGATTTGACTGGGTTTGCGTCATTTGGTTAGGAAAGTTGTTACTGGTTAAGGCATTATCAAACTACGAATGGTTGTGGCACTTTTAGGTCTTTGGTCATGTCGATGCTAAGACATTTTTGACTATGTATACAGTTTTCTTTCGTCCTAAACTTGTGTAGTGCATACAAGCGACTAACCTCTGCCCAAAAAGAGACAGTGAACTTCCAGAAAAGCTTCAGAAACCACAAATAAGCCGATTCCCAGAATAACAAACCTCCTATATGATGCTCGGGTGGCTAAACCAAACCTATTAACATCGTCATGTAAAAGAACCACAGGCGGCTCGATCACATATTTTAAATTACTTAGTGATCATTTTGCATCTGATATGCCCTCACTTTTCTTGTACTCCGAAACAAAGAATTTACGAGGAGACTAAAAAGTTCACAAGTCTAGAACAAACTAATTGTCAGCTGACCATCGACTTTCTCACTGAATCATCAACGAATGAAATTTCTAACCTCAACATGTGATTGAAGCTCCATCTGTAGACGCTTTCAAAAGAAAGTTGGATCAGATGAAAGAACACTATTTTTAGGACTAACACAGGCCACCTAGGCTCCTGTCCTTCACAAACTGGGACCGAAACTTAGTTTATCGCATATTTAAAAGTGATTTAATTGTGATACATGGGACAGTACGAAAAGACTTTAGGGTTGATATTTTGTCTCTTTGTCCCATCAGGATAAATAAAACTCATAGTATAAGGAATACGAAGTCAAAGGCTAAGAAATAACAGAATGCTCCTGGAATGTAGTTTTTTTTCTACTGAGTATTCAACAGGGAAGAAGTACTGCATGCCACTTCAGTTGACTGACCCAATAAAATAATGGGCATGTGCAGAAGGTTACCTGAAAATAGTCCACAATGGCCTTCTGTTCTGAAACTATTAAATTGGAAGACCTTCGAAAATCTACATCTACACTTTGTTTAAGTTATTGACCTCTTAGGTGTACCGCGCTCTAGGACTGTTTTTTGAGGTCAACCCGGATTAGAAATTATGTCAGGAAGAGGCAAGGCAAGAAAGGCAGCTGGCGGCAAGAAACACACAAAATCCAATAGGGCTGGCTTAGTGATTTCCGTCAGTAGAGTTCATCGTTATATGAAGAAAGGTCGATACGCTCGGCGAACGTCAATCGCTGCATCAGTGTATATGTCTGCTGTTATTGAATACTTAGTAGCTGAAGTGAATGAATTGTCAGGAAATGCTGCAAAAGCAAACAAAAGGTGGGGGTTTTCATTATTTTTCGTCTCGGTCTCTTTAATGTCATTAATAACTAGAATTTTAAAGTATCTTGGCACTAACTTTCAGTGAAATAAAGTTCATACTAGTTTGTGTCTTATAGAAATAAGTTAAAAATCCTCTTAAGGTAGGTATTTATATGTTTTGATGCGTAATAAAAGACTAATTATCAGTCTACGAATATATCGTCGTTGACCCGCATCCCGTTTGCCAAATATGCTTGCACTGTGTAACTAGTGTTGGTTCGTTTCCCGAATGCCTATGTGTACAAGTTTAGCAGATCGCTCCTGTGTCAGTTACTCCAGCATATAATCACGTTCGCAGAGTCACATGAAGAAGGAGTGAAGATTATCAGTTAACCTAAAAAGAGCTGAATTAAGTACGTAACTTGCAATGTATACTCCCCAAACAGTTGAATTCTAGCTCGTCGTTCTGCGTAGATCACATATGCTTTGGTTCCCACTAAGTTTCCAAAAGTCCAGAACTCAGTGGTTAGAGACTTTTTTGTGTAACCCTTACTGTTGGGTTGTAGAAAAAATTGAAGACGTCGGTTATGCGTAAGGACCTAATCTTGGAAGACTTAACATACCTCGTGTTTCGTATGGCAAACAGTATTTCACATCCACAACAGGTTGTACAGGCAAAGAATTATGGGGTTCCCGTTTAATTTAGAGATGGCTCGTGATAAACCGATATGCTTGAAATTTAATCTGACTTTTGCCAGTTTGTTTGCATTTGATCTGTCCACAATTTAAATGTTGAATTTCTTTTGTCAAATAAGTATTAGGTATAATTGGAAAATATTGCATGAATTTTAACCCATCATAAAACCTAGCGGGAATATGCATTAGCGTTAGTCGTCATACCGCGTTTACGCAAGTTGAAAACTAACAAGCGTAGATCTAGTTGTGTCGCTGGACGTCTGCAGCTACTGATTATGGTTCCCGCACAGACCCCACACAAGTAGCCCATACATATTAACATGATTCAGACCAGCAGTCAATAACTCTGGATGAATACCGCATTATGGTTTGTTTACCTCTATCTTTTAACGTACTTGTACATCAGTTTACATAGCGGAAGGCGGTTATTGTATCTAATATACGGAATCTAACAGTCCCCATATGTCTTATTTTTTATCAGGTGTACTCTTAAATACTACTTTAAGAAGCCAAAATATTGCATCTCTGTTTGGTAATCATCAAATACTAAGCTAACTTCCACAATAAAAAAGGACATGTATATACAGTATGTACAAATACGAATAACTGACATACAAAAACCGGCTGCTGTGTCTATTGGAGAACTTAATACTATCGTTTAAAACTTTCTGGCATTGGTTAAACTTCGGCTTGCGTGTTCGCTTTTTATGGACATTAAAACGCCTCTAGTTTCATGAAAAGTGGTTTAAACAAAAAACGAGTGGTAATGCTATGCACATTATTGGTTTTAGTCTTCTAGTTTCGTTACTCCAATTTCCGTATTCTTTACTTTTAAAAAGTTCGTTTACTACTTGAAACTGATACTAGTTACCATATGAAAACAAACTAACAGATCAGGTGCATTATATGATATAAATGAACACTATTATGTTTTAGTTCTGGGAACCAGCTCTACTAGCTTTTGCCAACTTGCTTCATTTATGGCGTAGGCGTAATATCCGTCTACCAACCAAAGGACGGGTCTACTGCGCAGCAGTTTGTTTCGTCCTACCTTATGGCAGTGAAACATGGCCGGTAAGAGTAAAGGATATTCGTAGGTTACTAGTATTTGATCATAGGTGTCTTCGAAATATTGCTCGTATATCGTGGGACCATCGAGTAAGTAATGCAGTTGTTAGGAAATGGGTACTAGGTTAGGATGGCAAATCAATTGATGAAGTAGTAGAACTTCATCAATTGAGATGGCTGGGACATGTGTTACGTATACCCGACCACCGACTGCCCCGACATGCGATGTCTCATGGTATAGGAGTAGGTTGGAAGAAAGCTAGGGCCGACCAAACCAAAACCGGACACATCTATGAAGTCGCTGGCAAGTGAACTGAGCCATGTTGGTAGGTGTAGACTACCTGGTTGGGATCCGCGAGACGTCAGCCTATGGTTAGAGACCTTAAATGACATGGCTCAAAATCGTTTGCAATAGCGCAGGTGCATCCACTCTTTGTGTTCTCCAAAATTCTAGTCTGGATTCATGTCCCTTTCTTTTTTCTCTTTCCAAATTTATTTCACTCTATTATACTCCTTGAAATATATCTTTAAACCCTAATCTTTCCGATTACTGCTTATACTTTACATGGGGTCGAATCACGATATTTCGGAGTTTTTAACGACAGATTTAAATAATGTGATTCGCAAAATTCTTGAAAAGCTTATTCATTTAGTAATACATCTTTCATTTCAGGAAAACTATTACACCAAGACATATAATGTTGGGAGTTCGAAATGATGCTGAGTTAAATGAATTGTTAAAGCACGTACATATTAGCCATGGCGGAGTCCTACCGTGCATCCATCCTGCTTTATTAAAGAGAAAAGGTGTGCTCACGAATTCTCCAGGACAAGGTGGAGCTGCTATCTCCGGGACAAACTTGTCTTCTCGTCAAGCCTCTTCTGGCATCACCTCAAGTGCAATGGTGACCTCATAGAGTAAATATGCAAACGCGTTTACTCCTTATGGACTATAATCTTTGTTTTTCCCTTTCCTATCTTCTCCATAAGTTGTCAGGGTACATGATTTCATTGTATTTTATCCATCATTTGAAGTATTGTAGTTATTCTACTACCAAAATAAATACTCATACCTAGGATTGTTTTCTTTACCAAATTAAAATATCTATTAAGAAAACATTTGTACCATTCAAGTTATCTGTTTCAAACTTTGTGTACTTCACTTTTGTCGTTTTTCCTTTGTCAATGGTTAGCGATCTTTTTAATACGATTGCTAGCCTTTTTTTAATTGAATGCTTTAGTCATATCTGTTATATTCTATCCTCAATGTTTTTCTTTTGCAACATGTTGAATAAAACGTCTAATAGTTCTACCACATTGGTTCTTACTAACTAGTCATACGTATATTATATGAAGCTAGCAAATAAGAGCATTAGGCTTCTGATATTTTTCACCAATCGTAACCAACACAAGGCTATACTAATTCCGTAATTAGTTACCAAGAGGGTCACTTTAGACCTGTTGAGGATGAAATTGTACGTGGGATTTTTACCTGTAAGTTGGTAAGTACTTTCTAGTCAGCATCTGGAATAATATTATTAGTTTTTTTCCTACGGTTTGTCGTTGATGGCGTTTGTGTGACAAGTCACAGGTTGTCATGTCTATCTTATGGCGGAGGAACTGAACATTATCTTCCTAAGTGCTCCCAGAAGATATGGTATGGGAACAGTGCTAATCAGTAGCCAGAGGAAAGCATATCCCAAACACTGTCACGTGCATTAAATTATTACCGTCGAGAAACTTGGTTCCAAAGTCGTGGCTTGATTTCTTACATAAGTATACAGATGACTTGAATTCCACGGGATGCGTGTTTGGCGACCTCGACGTACAAGTACTTATGCTATGACGTCAACCGTGCAAAGAATCTCAGCCACAATAACGACGTAATATAGAGCAGAGTAAACTCAGCTATGGAAACAACAGTTGAAACATCCGAATTTATTAAATAAATCTGTATCAATAACTCATAATGACGGCACGAAAATATGTGATTTCTAAATAGCATAAATTAATGGAAGCTATAAGTGGGATTATTTTTGGTAACAAAAGGGGAAATTGACTATCAACGTTTGTTCTTTAAAACTATCTTGAAACAGGGAGCTTAGCGTACAGTTAACCCAAATATGCGTTTATGTTAGTGCTGAATTGAAACAATCCAAATCTTGCACACTCAATTTCATATATTGTTGCTAATGGGAATCCAGTAATAACAGGCTGTTTTAGTTAAGATTTGTCAGATCTAACTGCTGATAAATTGCTAACATCCATGATGGTAGATAAGAGCTCGACTTGTAGACGTATTGTCGTCAGGGTAATATAAAGAGAAGTGTAATTTTTCCAACTGGATTACCAGTACAGCCATGGGGACAAGTTATCTGTTGTTGCAACATTGAGGTTTCCTATGTCTGACTTGGTGTAAATAGGAATTTCACAATGCCATTACTGGATGATTGTCCTGACTGAGCAACGACTTTAAGACAGTATATCGAAATAAATTGGAATTTATTAGAAAATTAACCCGGCGGTTTTCGAAAGCACTCCTATGTTACTCGGTTCAACCCAATTGTTAGGCATTTATTCACAGTCGCTTTAAAGCAAAACCCACAGAAAATTAATTACAGGATCAACCTATAGACATTGTATATAAACCATTGGTGAATAGTTTTTTCGTTACACACTAATTAAAAAACTCGCAATACCAAATAAATATACACTATATGTTTCACTACCACATAGTTCGTAAGACTACGCATATCTTATCAGCAAAAAAGGAGCGGAAAATGAGACACAAAGAGTCATAACAAAATATAGATAATATGTTGCGCAGTGACGAGGGAATAAAATTACTACCAAGTATACATCAACATGGTTATCGAGTACAGAACAGTAATTGTCGATTAAACCTAGTGGGCTCAGTTGTATTAGGAGTAGAATTCAGCAAGTTCATTATCTTGCTGCAGAACGCCATCCGGAGTGGTTAAGCAAAATACATCCAAGAGTTCTATTTTTGCTCACTTGATTGATTTTGACAGTCATTCAGACTCATCATCGCATTCCATGGAAAAATAACATATAGTTCACGGGTTTATCATTAGTATGCCGCTAAAACGATCAAAAGTTACAATTGTCAACGGAATCTTCGTATTCAAAAGTTGGTAAAACTCCTCTCTCTGCCTTGGGTATCGATATAAATCATACAAAAATGGATCGGAGATCACGTTCCCTCTTTTTCGGAATTTCACTTTTTCACCACATAACTTTACTATTCGTCTCTTTATTTATACGTAACTATCAAGTCGACTTTTTATCGGGATGCTTTGCTAATTCACTTAGTAAATAGTGTAATCTATCAACTATTGAATTGCATGTTTTCACTTGTCCACAAATAATTACTTTGATTATCATATTCTCCTATTTATGGGCCCCAAAATGTCCTGGTACGGCCGAGAGTGGGGAGGGTCAGCTCTCTCTCTCCAAATGCTCTCACATAGGCACGTGCACACAACCACTCCAAGGGAGGTCCTACTCACTGCCATCTCGCGGCATTACTGTTGTTTACGAAATCGAGAATGCCTGACGCTTTAATCGGATTAGTGGACACGGAATGTCCACCTAAGAGAGTTGGGAAACCCTGATTCCAAACCAATGGTGCACATGGGTTCAAGAATCCTAAGGAAACAAATGGAGCATGAACTAATTATTGGTCGCCTGCTACCATGGGTCTGCATCTCCAGACGTTGCCCCATTGCCCTGTAGATCAGACCTTTAGCTTGAAGGTTCTGAGTGTGTCCCCTAAGAAAACCACCTGCTTCAATTCGGGCACCCGATCAGTACCCCATCCCTAACAAAAATCGAGTGATTTATGTGGCGCATATCTGTTTGGTGCCCCCTTGTACCAATGTTTGTGTTTAAATAAATAAATAGTATATATCTATAATAAGAAACTAGTTAAAAGAAGTATTTTTGTTCCACTCTAAATACTTCTTACTATATGCCTGAATTGGAATTTCTATTTTACTGAAATTGAAATAGGACTAGTAATTTTAGTTGTCTAAAGTTTAATTACCAAACAGGATAACGAATTTAAACAACAATTACTGTTCAATTCTGTTTACAGTTAGGTGTTTGAGTAGAATTACTTTTTAAAACCTTGTAGATCGGTTAGAATTTACGAATCTCTATTGCTAAAGCTTATGCAACCGAACAAGTATTGTCAACCTATTCAACAGACAAAAACACGCGCATTTCCTTAATAGTCCTGGCAATAAAACTACTGTTAGGTTATCTGATATAGTGAGCCAGTTAAAAGTTGTCAAATGAGGTCACCTAGTGACAATCAGAAATGACCTTAAAAGGTCGAATGCATACCACTGATTACGTAACGCGTAGAAATCTATATACATAAATGAGTACTTATTCATGTTATTTGGCAGCCTAATAGATATTTTTTGTTCACGTAGTCAGTTGGAGGGTTAGTACGTAGTATGTTATGTACCAGCCCCAGATCTAGAACATCATTCATCATAACACTATCTCATACACACATAGATGAGATTTACGAACATATGTGAAACTTAACTCTTTTTGCAACCATAAAAGTTAAGCTCGTTCCCAGAATAGTGGAAATAAAATTCATGCCACTATACGTGGAGTACATGTGGAATAATATTTTGTCCAACTTTCTCAAACCTTCCTTCGATTAATTACTATACATCCACGACCCTGCCAGGGGTCGAACCAAGCACCTTTAATCGTTGTAGAGGGCCGACATCCAATTATATACGCATCTGACTAAAATCAATTTGTGAATAATACTAGTTTCCTGAATGGCGTATAATACAATAAAACCACATTAGTTCACTTACAAACTATTCTTCTTTCCTGTCAAATAACTTGGATGCATCACACAGCTTTGTTATTTGTTAATTAGAGAAAGAGATGAAATCCTATTTCTTTCTCTTCCGAAGTTGAATTATGTGCGAAAAAACCATAACCTTTAAAATAGATTTTTTAAGTTCTGTTACACTGTCAAATGTTAGCTTTTTGTGATGCAAATTTTCAATAAGAACGCGATCAGATGTTTTATATTGTTTGACTATCTAGTCTGAGAAAAAAAACACTACAGACAAGTGGTTTATTTCTATAGTATGAACATCTAGTCATAACTACTTCGTTTTCTTACTTACTTACGCCTGTTACTCCTCGTGAAGGAACATAGGCCGCTCACCAGCATTAGCCATCCAACCCTGTCCTGCGCAATCCTTTCCAGCTCCTCCCATTTGTTATTCATCCTTTCCATATCTGCTTTTATTTCCCAACGTAATGTGTTCTTTGGCTTCCCCTTTTCCGCTTCCCTTCAAGACTCCAAGTTAGGGCTTGTCTCGTGATGCAGTTTGACGATTTGTGTGGTGTACGTCCTATCCATTTCCATCGTCTTTTCCTAATTTCCTCTTCAGCTGGAAGCTGGTTTGTTCTTTCCTACAGAAGGCTATTGCTGATGATATCCGGCCAATGGATGTTGAGTATCTTGCATAGACAGCTATTTATAAATACTTGCACCTTCTTGATGATGGTTGTTGTAGTTCTCTAAGTTTCAGCTCCGTACAGTAGAACTGCCTTGACATTCGTATTGAAGATTCTCACTATGATATTGGTTGAAAGTTGTTTTGAGTTCCATATGTTCTTCAACTGTAGGAATGCTGTTCTTGCTTTGCCAATCCTCGCCTTTACGTCTGCATATGAACCTCCTTGTTCGTCAATTATGCTTCCCAGGTATTTGAATGAATGGATGGATGAAATTTAACGGATACCAGATTTATAGAAATCACTTACTGAAATTAAAATTTATCTATAAGGTACAGACTGACTCATTTACTAGGAAGTATAGATTTGTATGCTTGGCTTTGAACAACACTCTATGTATATGAAGGCTAATATGATATGACCTAGTTACTTTAACTGAAGAAGTTGAGTGCACAATTTAAAACCGTGATCAAGTTGGCCGAAAATTGAGCACCATTATTACTGCTCAGTTATCGCCTCATATCTATGGACGTTAGCTTGAATAATTAAAGGTCGCCAGAGGTTAAAGAGAAAGACGATGAAAAAAATACCTCCACCCCCAGAGAGATAGCGCTTTGTTTGGAAAAATAATAAACCTGAAATTAACTTCAAACACATCGACAATAAGCATCACGGTTAGAAGTAAAAAAAAAACAAAACAACAATAACAGTAGCAACAAAAAGGAAGTACAAATCACTTGACTAAAAAGGCGTCTGACTTGTCATTAGCAGTTGAACAACAACACGATCAGTGGTTAGTTTTCATAAAATAAAAAAGTGACTATGGTTACATAGGAATTAAAACTTATATATATATAATGTTTCTGTACATTTGTACAAGTTTTATTACTCTTGATTTCTATTCAATAATAAGTAGATACCCATAACGCCTAAGACAGAGTACTAAAAGTGAGTAGAAAAAGAACATATAAACATAAATATGGAAAAAGTTTTTTATTAGCAGTTTAAACGACACTACACAATTAAATATTCTACTGAAAACAATTGGGATTTACTATAATTTCATGTTATTTGCAATTCTAGACAGTGGAGAGGTGATTTATCGGTTAAAAGATTAACAAATAAGGAATAGCGTTGATGTTGTATTTGATTTTAATGGTTAAAACATTCAGACTTTCTTAATATAGAGTATGGCACAGAAGTGTGTTGATTCAAGTTATCAAACCGGATTACTAACCACGAGAAAACAACAAGGAAAGGATTGAAATAATGTAGTAATGACAAAAATAAGGAATAAACCCTCATAGCATATATGAGAGCATACTAGAATCCAAGAGCAAGAGGAAAATAGTGAAACAATGCGTCTGAGTCATGTAATCCAAGGTCTTATTACCGCATTTAGATAAACATTAAGTAAAAGTATCTTACAACCTAATGTCACTTCACGATTATTTGATTTCCGTATATCATTTTAACAGTTGGTTAGGTTTGGAAATTTGTTACAATAATATCACATACGAGTAAAATACATGATAACTATTATTTAGATTAATTGTTAAGGGAAGTGCTCCCAAATGCCCTGGTACGGTCGAGAGTGGGGAGTTCGCTCTCCCTCCCGAAGTGCTTCCATATGGCTACGCGTATATAGCCTCTGCCAGGGAAGTCCAACTCAGTGACTTCTCGCGGTGGGGGTGATGTTTACGAAATTGAGAGGACGAAAAGAGAATGTCCAGCGCTTTAACCGGATCCCAAACCAATGGTGCACATGGGCTCCAGTATCCTGAGGGAACAAATGGCGTATGAACTAATTATTAGTCACCAGCTACCATTGGACTGCATTTCCTGACATTGTTCCACTACCCTGTGGATCAGACCTTTAAGTCGAAGGCTCCGAGTGTGCCCCCTTAAGAAGACCAACTGCTTCAGTTTGGGCACCCATTAAGTATCTCAGCCCTCACAAAAACCGAGTGATTTATGTGGCGTATATCTGTTTGGTGCTTCCTTGTACCAATAAATAATAGGGGAAGAACATAACTTTTAATGGCAAGTACAAGCAATCAATATCAACATAAAGTACTACCATCATACAAACTGATAAGTGAACAAATGTAGTAAAATTATCCGTTTTTTTCAAAATCTATTACTTTTAAAATTAAAATTTTCAAATATGTAATCGTAATATTTTTCAATATTACATTACTTTAAAATGGAACTAAATAGTATGGAACGTACTTTAAGACGGGGATTTTCATTCATAAGTATGGTGATTTGACCAACATAAGGTATGAATCTGAAAATAATAAGTAAAGAGTGGATTTAACTTGATTGACTGAAAAAAATACAAAACGAAGTGGGATTATTTAAAATCTTAACAAATACAACTATTCAATAATGAACTTAGTGTTGCATGGTAGACCTTATTTTAAAATAACCAAACAAACCCATCGAGTCATTAGGCAAAATGAAGATGTCTTTTCGATAATATCACTCAATAGAGTTGTACAATCACATTTATGGTTATCCTTTATATAGTACAGAATTACTGTACCAGTAATATTAGAGATGATTTGAAAATGAATTTCCTCGGGTAAGAGATATGAGATAATATTGAAACTTATAATCTACAGGAAGACCATATTTCATAGCCACAAAGTTAAACAGACGGAATCGCTCCATAATATACTCGTCCTTTGTTTAAGAGACAAGCACCTTAGCTGAGTCATAGGCAACGCAATTCGACAAAATCCAAACTCGTATATTTCTAGTCAGTGCCGCTGACATAATAATTGCACTGAGACTTGCAGAACTACGGAATTGATTTGTGCTACGTCTAGCAAAGAAGTTCTTTTTATTTAAGAACACTGTATGAAAAACCAACGGAAAGTTCTAGATTAGGATATCTTGTTTAAAAGGATGAGAACCAACAAAGAACCCATAAAAGCCAGAACTTTTTCGTCGTTCGAAAATTTTTGATCTGTTTATAGGTTGAATAAACTACCATTGTTGATTAAAAATCATGAAATCAGCTAACCATTGGGAAGTAGTTTAGTTTTAAGTCCAAAATTTTACTAGTATTAAATCTATTGGTAAATACAAGATTATTTGAAAGGTAAAGGGATTGAAGTTAGTTAATTTCTACGGGTTTACGCAAACTACTTACTAAATTAAAGGGTTGCATGTGATATGTGCACAGACCTGTAAGTTTAATCTAAATGAAACTAAACTTTGGTCTTAGCATAAATGGCAAGACCAATAATAAACCTACCCTCTAGCTCGTCCAATAAGATGGGATGGTGTCAGCCAATCTTGACCAGGAGCATACAAACCACGATCATGAACAGGATTATTGTCTCCCTTTGTGAGAAACTTGATGGTACCGTTGACACTAAAAAGGATTACGAGAATGTGTCATACATTTTCAAGTTGCATATCAAGAAACTCACAGGAAATATACATCATCTGGATAGGAACGTTGTTAAGAACTCATATTTTACTTAAAGTTGTCAAGCATTCCTTATCGATAATCTCTAGTTTCATAGAACTCGAAATTAAGATACAAGTGATGTGTTACTATTTGACGTGTTAATACAACTATAAAGAAACCCTAGATCATTTGAGGCAAAGTGACTGACAATCAATATATTAATTACTTTCATGATAAATGTTACGTAGAAACGTGTATCAAAAACTTTACGGAATATTCAAACAGTGTTATTGTTGATTTCTGCTAACATCTGAGGACTTTTTGAATTTAAGTAGATAACTTGATATCACATGATAAAAATATTATTTATAGTGTGACATCCTGAACACAACTTATCAGCAGTCACTATATAAACTAAACAACTGTAAGAAATAACATTGGTTTTACTATTTTTGCTTTGAAAGCACTGGCACTTTCTAGATAAATATGATGCACGTACGATAAGCAAATACACTGTTCTGGCAAAAACACAGTAAATGGTGAAAAGGGTGGTTCGGTGTACTGTAATATTAATTGGGTGCTCAGCAATTTTTTAACTTTCAGTTTTTTTCCCAAAATCTAGAGATTTTGTTGTTTTTTCAACAAAGTTATGGGAAACCTAGTATTTCAAAATGAACATTGCAGGATTTCCTTGAATTCCATGGAAACACTGAGTCTTTTAACGAAGTAAATATTGAAATTTCAGGGATTCATCGATGGAATTGGTTGAATCGGCCTAATGTTTTTGTAAATTTAATGTTAACTATGTGGACATATTGGAGAGAACTATTAAAGATACAGGTTTTGAGAATTTTCGCAAGATTCCAGCTTGTTTGGAGGAAAACCCCAGGCCATTAAGAATATTGGGGTTTTGTTCACATCTTCTTTAGCATTTTCTCAAAATTCCTAAAGACTTCCACAGTTGGGAGATTTATTATCATTATTCATTATCAAGTTGTCCTAAATAAATGGGTTCAAAAACTCTACCGGCTGTAAATCAAAAGAACCACACAGCCCTGGAATGAAATGAAGATATCTTATAGCGATTTCTACACCTATCTCTTTATTTCAATAAAGATGTTTAGGGAAATAGCATCTTTCCATATGAAAAACGAGACTTAATGTCCACTCTATTAAAGCATAAACAAACTTTTCGTGCAGTCTCAGAACGCGATGAACAATAGGAATTTCTCTCCCTTCAATTTTGAATACAACGATGTCACCAACTCGGATGGGCTCATCAGGATAATTAGTTAGATACAACACATCACCCCGGTGGAATGCAGGCTCCATACTGCCACTGAAAATCAAACAAAGCTTGTGAATTTAGGTGGGTATACCTTAAGACAACTACTAAAGGACTTTCGCTATAGCTAATAACTACTAAAAGCTTCCAGATCATTAGGGCAGAGGCTACAACCATAGCAATGGTTAACACCTGATAGTATACCTAGATATAATTGTTAATAAAATTTATATCGAGGCAAATACCTGTCTTTTGTTCATACGTTTAAAGTCAGCAAATAAATCCATATCCAAAAGTCCCATCTCTAATGTCTAAAAGTTGAGACTAGGTACAAAATAAGCGCCCAACACGTGTCGATTAATTGCGTTGCCAGTTTTCAAGGGCATTCCTGACAATCTGTTATCATGTCGACGTAGTACATTTGATCGTATCTCGTGATTTTTAGAAAAACCTACAGCTTTTCAACTGAATTTAGTTGCTAAGATTCAATTTACTCATTATCACAGCTTCTAACTTCAAACTTTACTAGTTGGGGTTAGTGAATTATTCGTTTCTTAGGACAATCGTTCGGGTGGCAGGAGGACGTTTATGGCTATGAAAAGATTCTGCCTTTACATTGCTCCTTCTGTAAATGGAGATAAAATAAGGCTCAAAAAGTTGTGTGAGTAATTCTCCTCAATACTGACAAAGCTAAACGTTGGGTTTTCCTTTGGAAGACTCTTAAAATGTGTCTTTGGCATCATTGTTTTTTTACAATGAATCTTAAATTTGGCAATCCCTTCTATGAAAATGTTTGTTAAAAGGTTTACGTGGGCTATTTTTTGTTCTATACTAAGCGAATATCCTCTTGGGTGTAGCTTAGTATAAAAATGAAACGGTTATTTTTAAGGTGATATTATCTGTTGTACTCATACCCAAATAAAAATCCCCAGGGGACCTGGGTAGGATCTGGATTTTAAACCTTTTAGACGTTTTTCGATTGTTCTTTTCCAAAAGCCCTTCAAGAAAATAATGTTCCTCGTAGGCTGAGAAGACAACGTAGGGGATTTTTCCGTTGTGGTCACCGAAAATATTCTTGAGTAATACCGATGTAAATTTACGTGGGTTTTGAACTGTGAATCAGAAAAATGATCAGCTTTGTTAGCTGCAGGTTGCTGATGGAAGGGAGCACTCACGGTATCACATAGGATGATGCTGAAGTCTTATTATATGGTGGGGAGGGTGACACTGGAATCATTTAGACAGTACTATGTAAAAATAGCATTAAAACGGTTCACCACCGGCATTTTGCATTTTTTGGCAGTAAGAGGGGGTAGATTTCTAGTAATCTAGTTATAAATGCTGTGAGAATCTTCCTAAAGAGTTACAATGCCGACAGGACTTAGAATCTCCTACCAAATCTTACGATCATATATATTTAACGGGTCTTCTGTGTCCATTGTGCCAGCTAGGTTTTCAATGGGGTATAAGAATAGGATTAGTTCTAGGATCGATTTTTGCGACACTGAATTTGCTATTCAAGATCACTCAGATATATTATAGGTAACTCTGACGGCTTGCGGTCTCTCCCGGTGGACTAAATAGACCTGGAGTATTCAAGAGTTCCTCAGTGCTCTACCCACCTGTTCCTCTGTTCTTGGATATGATTGGCTGACCTGCCTTCCTTGTTCTAGGCCAGTATCTCTGGTCTACTATACCTCTCCACTAGTTTCCTCGTTACGTCAAATAGTTGCTTCATATTACCTTCTCTTACAGAGCCTTCCGCTTTCCACATATTTCTGCCTGTCAGCTCTAATGCTCCTCTTCAACTGCTTGTTTGTTTCTGTGTATTAGACCCGTGCCTTGACAGTCACTGTTCTCGTTCAAATGTTATTAATTACTGTCTTCTTGCTCTCGTTTTATTGAATCTTCTTCAGAGTTCTCATAGACATCCATTTCTTTTTATGCTGCTTCTTGCGGCCCAGAACCTGACACTTTGAAATTGGTGCTTCATTGATCTCTTTCCAGTTTTTAATCCACAGTAGTTTCTTCTTTTTTCAGTAGATCCCCGTAAGGCTTCGGACCTGTTGTTGTGAGTTATCTTTAATCCGTTGAGTTTGTCAGTATGTCGGAGGATGGCTGTATTGAACCTTTGTAATGCTCATCATGTCATCATGTGTTTCTTTAGCTTTAGTTTCCTCTTGGCCACAACCAGGTGGTGATCTGAAGTTATGCCAGCTCCTCCCCTAGTTCTCACATCTTCCACATGATTTAGACTGAGGCTACGATAAGAGTGTCATTTCCTTATCAGCTGACTTATTTGATATGACCTACGACTAGTAATTGCAGTGCATTGAAAAGTTTGGCATCAGTGGTTGTCTCGCAGTTCAATGAACAGTCACTTGACCAAAACCTCTTATTAGTTTACAGAAGAGATAAATGTAGGAGTAAGTATCTAAACACGTATCAATATGAACACCTGAAAATAGAGAGTTTGTCAATCTCCCACTCCTTAGTTTTAGGAATTTCAACTAAATAAAAAGCTCTTTCACGCATCACTGAACCTTATTCTATGAAGGATATTCCTCTCGTCCGATTGATAGATAAATAGATAGTTTAACATTTGTAGATTCAGTGAAGTAACACTAGATCCAGGTCAAATTGCCCATCAAGATGGACGCGTACTTATCTTAAAGGACCGATCATTAGACTTAATAATCAATGAAAAATGATCATCGTCAATGAAGGATGACACGAATGGTAAGTAGAAATCAAGAGTCAAACCACGCGACTGCATGGTCGCGCTCTGGCCCTCTCCACTCTTTCTTGACGAGTATGTAACACACTTTGTGTATTCTCTTGAGGTGCAAATAGAGATTGATAGCCAGGCCACTAGGTTAGAGTTGAGCCATGCCAGGAGGTCATTGGATGGCGTGGCTTATGTGTAAGATTATGCAAAACAAGCAGCCACATAATTTCCATTCAAATGAAGCTGATTAATGAAATTGATTGAATAGTTTAAGTAAGCCTATGATACCTACACAAGTCTTCAAGGTACTTATGCTTTTTTATTAACAGTGTGCATTATCATATGTGACATCAATTTTAAATATGTTGTCAACGTTTATCGTGTATTGTGAAGAGTCTGAGTAATAACAATAATATAGTCTCAATAACTATAAATTACATGACCTTAGTCTCAGTACCACCCGATGACGTTTACCATTAAAGTAGTAAAAGCCGATGAATCGCATGGTTCCGTACCTCTGTAATTGTCTAAAAAGGTCTGTATCATTTTAAAGAGTAAACACTGTCAGTAAGGTCCTATTATTTTGTCCGATCAGGCGATTTTCGTTAATTCGGAATACTAACAAACACACCACAAACGTTTTTGAAACAGGACAAATAACCCGACTCATCATGATCTAATGACTTAAAAGGAGATAACAGTCAACAACCGACTCCGAACATATTTCATACAGGATAGATCTATAAGCAGTTTGAACATTTAGCCAATAAAAGTGCCTTCAGTATCAATTGATCATGAAAATTGACATGCTTGTGTTTCGTATTGCTTAAATGCTGACTCCAATAAATTATTGTTTAGCCAGATTAATTTCGAACAAAGGAGTTTAGTGGAGCCATACGATTATAATACGAGATATTCTTTAAGGGAAATACAACGCTGCTGTGGTTTTATAGGGTGGTGTTAAATAATGTCATGACCAGCTTGATAGTATTATACCCAGGAATCTGGAATGCGCTACAAAGCTTCAGATCTGTCCACCTGGTGATTTCCAATGGTGTTTAGATTTCTCATCAACATCACTAATAACCTTGCATTTTCATTAGTACTTCGTGCAAAACAGGACTACTCGTCAATTTTATCAGGACTATTAGTCGAATAAAAACCTTTTGATTTTTGTGGGGTTATTTTTGTACATCAATGCGGGGTTGGCTTACCAATTAGGTTCTAAACAATAATATGATTACCATCTATTCAGGGTTTCTCTGCTAACAACATTCAGAACCACGAATGTGTTGGTTATACATTAGAGTCCGCAAAAAATTAAAAGTCAGAACTTTCGTAATCTTCGAAAGGGTGATTGTATTTATCTACTCTCCCTACTTTTGGGGTAATACTTCTGTCATTTTTCGAACTGGTTGTCATAATTTTCATGAAGTCGACTGACACAAGAGATTATTAAACCACGTATATTTGAAGAGATAAAACATTCGTTTTAATAAGTTCTCTTCAAATTCTACAATAATATATCGAACTTAATGGTCCAAAAACGGTCATGTTTAAGGCGAAACGTATCGCTATAGATATGGCATTTGAACTTAGGACTATTTACAACATAAAATAAAATAAAGTAGAATCGTTATTGATATGACGAATATCATGTATTGACTTTTTAGTATGGTATCGAGTCGCAGTTAACTATGATAACCACTACAGGAAAACTACGTGCCAATTACCAGGTTAGATCCCTTCGTAGACCAAATACGAGAAGGCAATTGAAAATTGTATTAAGATTTATTTGTTGGCGATCTCGTGGTATCGAAATAATACAGAGATCGTGCCAAAGTTTACATTTAGGACTACTGAGTGTACGCGAGTCCGTGCAAGGTCACTGACAACTTAAGAATGTGTGTTTTTAGTGCACTTAAACAGACAGGTACAGTAAAACAATCCCTAATACAATTGGTTATAATAATTGTTTCCATCATACCAATCGCGTTATCTCCATAAAGGTAGGTCACTACAGCTTGAATAAGTCTGTATGTTAAATGAAATTGTGAAATTAATAGTCAGAATAAATATGTTTAACATAAGGTGAGAGAGACAGTAATCCAATTACAAATCAGGAATCTCCTAGTATGTAGGATAATATGAATTAGGTATGAACTAGTAAATAGGGGTTCGTGCTGGAAAAATTTCTCGCGATATTTGAAAGAGTCATAATAATAAAAATGTGTGTAAGATATGTTTAATCTGTGAAAATGGGAAGAGGAAGATTGCATAAACATTTGATAGAGTTTTGTTCTCTGGTCAAACGATCCAGCTTAGAGAACAAAACTCGATCAAAATCATTCCCCTAAGCTACAAACCTCTACCATCTCAAATTGTATAAACATCAATTGAATTGCGTCATCATGTCATCAAAATGATTGCTAACTATATTAGTCTAGAGATGATTCGAAGAACCCACTCTAGAAAAGGGATTTGTGATCATATCATTCGCATTGAAAATAACCTAAGTAAACCGTTTGATGCTTAGTTATTCAGTAGGATACTCTTTAGACGATGAGTGAAGAGAAAATATAGAAGGTCCATGTTGAAATTGTGTGACCTGAGGCTTCCACAAAGTGTCCAGAGTGCCGTAAAGTGAGTACACCGGCTTGACAACACTTTCCGAAAATGTACTATTATTCGGTGTCTTACAACCATTTTCAGACTGGCAGGGGAGTTGTCATTCTTTGCCTGCCTACTGTTGCGGGGCTGTAATGATTGCTAAATTCTTAACATGGAGGGTGATCTGAAGACACAAAGTAGATGATTTATACTGGGAACTTATTTCAGAGACCAATATTAGGTCACGAAATTCTGGAGCCTATTTTCATCCTTAACAACCAAAAACTACAATGTTGCAGATAAGCTCATCAGAAAGAAATCAAAACATGTAGATCACTATGAGTCCTCTTTTAGGTCTTTAGTTAGTATTAAAGGTAATTACCAGGTATCTTTTAACAATGAACTCTCGGAAAACGAACGGTGACTGTGGAAATTGCAAAGTCTGTTATCCCTTAGCCGTTAGAAGGAACTCTGGCTTCAAATACGGTCCTCGTTCCCAATGGACACTGCAATAGACACACAAATATGTAGTACGGTGGCTTGGACAACTTTATTGCCAGTACACTAGGTGAGCTACACATTGAAATGAGAGGGAACTGTACTCAGAGGGCTTTGTGTTCGATAACGGCCTACAATTAGAGTACAATCAACAGCATTTAGACTGGGCCAACTAAGCCCTAGTCTGTTGAGGGGAAAGGCTCTTGAAAACCAATGGCTGACAGAATTACTGTAAGTAAATCTTTAAAATAGTCATGATACTTATCATCGACACTGTCTATCGAAATATCTAGGATTGTGTAATGTCATAGAGCCTCGTTGGTCCTCGGGGCTGAATAAAAACAATTCCATCTAACATGAGAGCTGCAAAGTTCGAAGATCGGGTGAAAAATTCCAGTGAAGTTATTTTATACATAAAATAGAGCCAAATGCTGTATGAATAGGTTATTCACAAAAGTCAAGGAGACTCCTAAACATCATTCTATTCAAATATGAAAGCACTAGACATTTTAGGGTACAGTATTTATTAGCACAAATTCTTGACTTAGCATTGAAGAAGCAGTTAGGGATAATAAACTGATGTTAACTGTTGAATATTGAAAAAATAAATGTCTTAATTTTCCTAAGGTCAGTTATGTAGTTGTACTCCTACTTCAAATTTAACCAGATACTTACTTTTGGGTTAATTATAGTTTTAATTTCGCAATATTTTTCCAATTATTTATTAAAAATGTCCGAACCAAAATAATTTTGACATGAAAGAATGTACTGACGACATTGTGAATCAGACTGTTATTGAATAATTAGTTAGTAGGTTATATGGGATACAGTTGACAGTTAATATTCAGCTTGAAGATCTAGACTTCACAGATGATCTGGCACTTCTATCATACACGCAACAAAAAATGCAAGAGAAGACGATCAGTGTAGCAGCTGCATGAGCAGCAATCGGTCTCAACATACACAAAGAGAAAAGCAGGATTATCCGACACAACAAAGCATGCACCTGTAGCGTGTCGTCGAGTCGCGTTTGACTATGAACACCACTACAAGAAGACTACGTTCCAGTTAACCGATAAAATCCCCCGTAAGCCAAAATACCAGAAGGCAACTGATGGCTGTAGTCTTCTTGTAGTGGTGTTCACAGTCAGACGTGACACGACGCCGTGCTAATATTGTTGAACACAAAAGTGAGAACATTTCGCAGCCTCTGGTCAAAATTTCCAAAGAACACAATTTCAGTGGGTCTATTATTTATCTATCCACGTGAGTCGTATATTTTCATAATAATATTTTTCAATAATTAATATACACGACATGACGATAACGATAGGAAGAGTATTAAAATAATAGATTCCAATGAACGCGTACCAAATCTTAGGTGTATTTCATTCGCGCGACGATATATCACACGCTTTATTCGGGAAATTTCCCCAATTAACTATTCTCCTCGCTGACCCGGCTGCTTGGTACGGAACGCATAGGCACTATCGTCTACCATCCAGCATCAAATGGTTTAGTTGAACGGTTTCATCGCCAGCTTAAAAGTGCTCTTCGAGCACACGAAAACAACAATTGGTACGAAACCTTACCGCTCGTCCTCTTAGGTATCAGAACGAGCTTAAGGGCAGATATCCAATGTTCAGCCGCTGAACTTGTATACGGCACAACATTGCGTCTGCCTGGGGAATTCTTCACACCATGGAGCAGTAACGATTTCGATAAATCAGACTACGTCCATCGACTGTCTGCATTTATGCGAACACTGTCTCCGGTGTCAACTCTAATACAACGTCGACAGGTCGTTCTCCCTCGAGAGTTATCTACCTGTTCACGTGTTTTCATACGAGTAAATTCGGTATACAGACCTTTGCAACAGCCTTACGAAGGACCTTTTCACGTGATTTCTCGTCACGAAGAGAACTTCAAGGTTGGTCGACATGGCCGCGTCAAGATCGCCATCATTGATCGTCTCAGACCAGCGCACGTCGATGACAGTTCCCTACCTGGTAAGTTGAGACTCAATGCTAGACCCATCAGATCTACTAGCGGGATCTCTACATTTACTTCGGATCCCACGCTAGATACGTCAGAGACCTCATTCCCACATCCCAGTCAACGGCATGTGTCATCTGCACCATTTACGGACGAGACGACAGTCTCACGTCCAGATCAGCAGACCACGTCGCCCTTGACTTCAGATGAGATTGCAGGCTAACGAAATACGAACAAGACTACTGTCTTACGTTCCGGTCGCCGAGTACGCCTACCCGTACGCTTTCTCAACTAACCGCACAGTCAACAACGGACACGGTGTAGGACTACTTCTATACCACATGCATGCTACAACTTTTCTCTTCCTTTGATTTTTTTGTGTCCTGAGCCCACGCCGCCGACCATCGCCCGTTTGGTACCGTCGACTTCAGTCAATTTTGACGACAGCTAGCCTGAGCACCCACACCCTTGTCAACGCACTCAGTCGATATTCTGGTTTCGAATCTGTCTGGCACATGTTTGGTCTCGCAATTGGTTGTTACGGTCGCTTCTGGTTACTTCGCTCAACGTGGTTCCATCCTACGTCTGCAGCGTTTTCTGGTTCGGACCCCTACGTACGCATTCCTCAGATCCTGGGTACAAACTACTCTGTTATGGCACGGAAACTCGAGCAACAAATACAGCACGCTTCTCCTGGTACCGTTCTATGTAAAAGACTTTCGTTGGCAACTCGAGGATCAATGGTTGCTTCCTGTTTTGCCAACCCTTTCGTTCATCTGAAGTCAAGGGCGGCGTGGTCTGCTGATCTGGACGTGAGACTGTCGTCTCGTCCGTAAATGGTGCAGATGACACATGCCGTTGACTGGGATGTGGGAATGAGGTCTCTGACGTATCTAGCGTGGGATCCGAAGTAAATGTAGAGATCCCGCTAGTAGATCTGATGGGTCTAGCATTGAGTCTCAACTTACCAGGTAGGGAACTGTCATCGACGTGCGCTGGTCTGAGACGATCAATGATGGCGATCTTGACGCGGCCATGTCGACCAACCTTGAAGTTCTCTTCGTGACGAGAAATCACGTGAAAAGGTCCTTCGTAAGGCTGTTGCAAAGGTCTGTATACCGAATTTACTCGTATGAAAACACGTGAACAGGTAGATAACTCTCGAGGGAGAACGACCTGTCGACGTTGTATTAGAGTTGACACCGGAGACAGTGTTCGCATAAATGCAGACAGTCGATGGACGTAGTCTGATTTATCGAAATCGTTACTGCTCCATGGTGTGAAGAATTCCCCAGGCAGACGCAATGTTGTGCCGTATACAAGTTCAGCGGCTGAACATTGGATATCTGCCCTTAAGCTCGTTCTGATACCTAAGAGGACGAGCGGTAAGGTTTCGTACCAATTGTTGTTTTCGTGTGCTCGAAGAGCACTTTTAAGCTGGCGATGAAACCGTTCAACTAAACCATTTGATGCTGGATGGTAGACGATAGTGCCTATGCGTTCCGTACCAAGCAGCCGGGTCAGCGAGGAGAATAGTTAATTGGGGAAATTTCTCGAATAAAGCGTGTGATATATCGTCGCGCGAATGAAATACGCCTAAGATTTGGTACGTGTACATCGGTGTTTGTCGTATTAACGCAACGCCTCTCGTTATCTACCATATCAATTGTTGCCCGGTTTTTTTATATTGAAAAATATCAACAAGAGAAGATGCAACACAATTGGATAGATAAATAATAGACTCACCGTACTAGTCTTCTTTGGGGGATTTACAGGCTTTGAAACGGGTTCCCAGATTTTGCTCGCCAGTTGTAGTGTGGCGTTGAGTCGCGGTTGACTGTGATCAACACCACAGGAAGACTACGTGCCAGTTGGCCTATTAGACCCCCCGTAGGTGAAATATGAGAAGCAGTAGATCGCTGTAGTCTAGGTGTATTTGTTGGCGATCTCATGGTATCGAAAGGATACAAAGATCGTACCAGGTTACAAGTGTGGTTACTGAGCGTAACCGAATTCGTGTAAGGTCACGATCAACGGAAGACTGTATGTATTCTGGTTCAGTTAAACAAACATGTACGGTAAAACAATCCCTAGTGCGACTGGTTACAATAATAATTGTTTTCATTACACCAATCGCGTTCTGTTGATAAAAGTAGGTCACTACAATATCATGGGCTGGTCTTAGTCAGACAACCAGTGAGAAACCTGGAGCGCTAAACAGTGTTTTACTTCTTAAGATGGTAGCTCTCAAAAGCATGAAGCCACAAATCCACCAGGGATCGAACCTACGATCCCCAGTTACCGAAGCAAGCGCTTAACCTTTAAAAAACGAAGTTGGTATCCAATGTTTTAACTGTTTAAATTCAATCAATTTTAAGCACTCATCATGAGGTTTGACTGCCCTATATCCTATTCCCTGGTGGAGTGGAGGTTCATTCCTGCTCACCACTGAAAAGTACCATACTTAAACGAAACAGAACTCAAGTGCTTCATGACTTTCTATATTAGTCGGTGTTATAATATCTAGTCATCATCTGAATATACAAGTCAAATATATTGTGGAAGGTATCAAACTGTAATGAGTTTCAACTAGAAAGAAATTCAAGCCATAGAATCAATCTCTGATTATTTTCTCAAAATGATAACACATCATTTTCAAACAAAATACATTCGTAAATGTTTGGTGCACATTAACTACATTGGATGCTTTCTCAAATAGCTTATCAGCATCAAAATATTATTATTATTATCATGTTAAGTCTTGCTGATTTGGACGCTATATTCGTTCCTAAGCTATTCTGATAACCCACACGCTAGAACTATACAGCGACCTGAACACCAGAAAGAAGGCGCAAAGTATGAACGAAACACTTTGCTCCAAGGTTTGTTCTTGTACAGAAAACATGGGTATTTATAGATGCTAGCGTTTGTTAAACCAACATCATATTTCGACCAATCCGTTAACGACATATTATGCCACTGACCAATAGTAGCACACCACGTTGAAATTCTAGAATGCTCCATCGTGCCCTGATTGGCTAGGACTCTTCGGCTCCTTGTGAACCTCTGGAGGCTCCGTTGAAGTTTTCTGAAAGCCGACTCAATATATTATTATTATCGTTTGTGTGTATTTACATTTGGCTTGTTCTGTAGTGAACGAGAACACACAAGTGGGGACAATCGGATGTATTTGAACACATGTAGTGACTAACTTTTATCAAGAGAACGCGATTGATTCAATGGAAATAATCATTATTATAACCAATTGTAACCAATTGCTTTACTATGCTCGTTTGTTTAACTGTTCTGAAGACAGCCATATTATTACTATTCCGTTGATTGTGACCTTGCACGGGTTCGGTTACTCTCGGTAACCACGCTTGTACTCCTTTGGCACGATCTCGGTATCCTTTCGATACCACGAGATCGCCAACAAATACATCTCGACTACAGCCATCAACTACTTTCTGATATTTGGCTTACGGGGGATTTTATCGGTTAACTGGCACGTAGTCTTCTTGTAGTGGTGTTCATAGTCAACCGCGACTCGACACCACGCTACACACACAAATTACACAATCTCTTAGTACAATCTGAGAATCATACAGTGAATGCTTCATTTGCAAAATGTTAATCAATCGTCTCAGACTTGATAGTTCTTTTGTTTCTACATCAATCATTTACTGTTCTCGTTCTCTTCGCTTCGATCTTCTTAACCTCCTGTCACCAGGTATTTCACTTTCGCTTGATGAGTCATACTAATTATCACTGTCGATATCCGTAGCACACACACACACACTATAGTTTTAGCCTTTGTTTCTCTTTCTCTCTCCTAAAATATGGTAAAGGATTCCAGGTAAAAGAAAAGTCCCAAAATAATTTTAGCCAAAACCAACTATTTCTTTAAAAAAGTTCTATTTTTAGATAAGATCAACGAAATTATTTCAATTTTGTTATTTTTCTTTTCTTTTCTCTTTTTTTACAATAACTGACGGAAACAAACACATACACACGCACGCACGCACGCATGCACACACGCACGCACGCACACACGCACGTACACACATGCACATACACACACGTGCGCACACACACATATTTAATGACACATTCTTTCTATGGTGCATTTCTTGACTAAGAAACAGAATCTTATGTCGAATATAATTAGGACATAACAACAAATTTATATTCCTTTCCCTATTGAAACTGTCCTTCTATGTGTGTGTGGGTGTTAGTGAAATCCATAATGAATTTTCATGATTCAGATATAATTCTATATTTATCATATTTTACTAAAAATCTTTTTCAAAGGACTTTTCATATCTTACTACTACCTTTATGTATTATACAATGAATAAGTAGTTACTTACTTACTTACTTATGCCTGTTATTCCCAATGGAGTATGGGCCGCCGACCAGCATTCTCCAACACACTATGTCATGGGCCTTCTTTTCTTGTTCTATCCAATTGCTGTTCATTCTTCTCATGTTTGTCTCCATTTCTCGGTGTAATGTGTTCTTTGATCTTCCTCTCCTCCTTTGGCCATGATGATTCCATGTGAGGGCTTGCTTTATGACACAGTTGGGTGCATTCCTCAATGTGTGTCCTATCCACTTCCAGTACTTCTTCCTCATTCTTTCCTCCTCCGGAATCTTGTTTGTTCTCTTTCGTATATTGGGTTGTTGCTGATAGTGTCTGGCCAATGGATCTGAAGTATTTTGCGTAGACAGCTAATAATAAACACTTGTATTTTCTGGATGATGACTTTCATAGTTCTCCAGGTTTCTGCTCCATACAGTATAACTGTTTTGACATTTGTATTGTAAATTTTGACTTTGGTGTTGGTTGACAGTTGTTTTGAGTTCCAGATGTTCCTCACCTGTAGATATGCTGTTCTTGCTTTACCTATCCACGCCTTCATATCTGCATCAGATTCACTGTGTTCATCAATGATACTGCCCGAATAATCAATAAGTAGTATCCACTAATAAATGGTTTATATCTTAGTGTTAATTGAATTATATCGATTAGATGGTTGCAATATAATCACTAGTTTTTGTAACTTGAAATAATAATGTTCTTTATTGGATGACCAGATATACGTCGAAGAAGTTTATGGATCTAGATACTTAAATGATTGGTTCCAGTCAACATTAAATATCTATACTCTTGGAAGAGAGAGACTGATACTGTAGGGAACACGGACTCAATTAGAGGTAATCGATCTATTGAATTATGCACACTTACACAATGATTAAGTAAAATGTGACAATCATACACTGAATACAGTATTTGCACATCTTTAAATTGTTTCTTACAAGTATGATTGTTCCTTCATTTCTGCTGTTATCTTCTCTTCATTTCAATCGTTTCAACCTTCCGCTCACAGACATTCTTTTTCAGACTAGTGTTATATACTACTTATACCCGTAAACATAAGTAGCATACACAAAAATATGTTAAAAATCATTGACCTGGAACAATGTCATTTAGTATCTCAGTCAGGAATGTTATCAGTCAGTTATTTCAATTATTACTTACTCTTTATATGAGCGAGATGCATCAACCAAATGATTATTTAACAGTAATTGATGCTATGTTTGTTTAATTTTCACTGCTAAATTAGAAAACACTAAGATGGTTGTTGGAGGTAGTCGAGAGGAAATCATGGACCTAGGTTTCGTGCTACTTGGCACTCGTCAGCAAGGTGTGCCCGTAATC
Source organism: Schistosoma bovis (assembly GCA_944470425.2). Lineage (NCBI taxonomy): Eukaryota > Metazoa > Platyhelminthes > Trematoda > Strigeidida > Schistosomatidae > Schistosoma > Schistosoma bovis. Next base: position 16,409,691 of record OX103959.1, on the reverse strand, counting down.
TTGAGGGAACTGATGTCCCTGGTGGATTCGACCCCGTATCGCCCATCTTCACAGTCAGAGATGTTACCACCGAGCTGTCTGGGCCGCGACTGACCTCCTGTAGGACTAAGATGTGTTTACAATTGATTGATCACTAGGTGGTGATCAATGTCATGTTTGTTAGGTCCTTCTTGGCTCAGATCGAATTCTATCGACCGAGTTGAATTGTGGCCACCAGTCCATGATTATAAATACACTATGGTTGTATACGTAAGTTCAGACAAATTTACTGGATGAAACGATGGAATTATTGAAATAGCAGTTGCAGAGATTCTTTCAAATAACATTTTACACAAATAATATAGAGAACTGTTTGAGATTTTTCAACAATTACAATTCATACCCCTACATGAATTCGAACTATCGTCTGGTTTTTTTCTTAATGTTAATTATTTGAGCACATAAATATTGGTGCAAAGGGGCATCCAATCCATATGCATCACACAAATCACTTGATTTGTTTGTGGGCTGGGATACTGCCTGGATGGCAAAACCGAAACAGATAGTTTTCTTAGGGGGCCACTCTCGGAGCCTTAGACTTAAAGGTCTGATCCACAGGTCAGGAGATGCAGTCCTGTGGTAGCTGGTGACCAATAATTAGTTCATATGCCAATTGTTTCCTTAGGATCCTGGAGCCTATGTGCACCATTCGTTTGGAATGAGAGTTTTCCAACTCCCCTAGGTCGATCCTCTGCGTCCACCAACTCGGTTAAAGCCCCCACTGGACATTCACTTTTCATCCGCTCAATCTCGTAAACAACACCCACGCCACGAGATGGCAGTGAATAGGACCTCCCTTGGAGCGGTTGTATACGCGTGGCCACGTGAAAGCATTTGGAGAGGGAAAGCTGACTCTCCTCACTCTCGTCTGCACCAGAGCATTTGGAAGCATGTGTTCAAAAGCAATATATTTAATAATTTATTTTACTGTTATCGTAACTCTGTTTCTTATCTTCCATATTCATTACTCTGTTGTTATTACTTCTCTATAATTATTGATTAGCTATTATCACAAATGGTTGAATTTTGTGAACCGGTTGAAGCTAGATCACCATTGAAACCCTGAATGCACAGGATGGCCGTTTCGTTCTAGTATGGGACTCCCAGAAGTGTACATCCACGATCACATACATGGGACTTGAACTCAGGACCTTCGGTCTGGCGCGCGAATGACTCAACCTTAGACCATTGACTCAGAATCCAATAGTGTTATTGTCTAGCATTCACCAATCCGCGATATTGAGCGAGACCGAATGTCCTGGGTTCAAATCGCACGACACGGAATGGTGGATACGCACTGTTGAGGAGTCCTATACTAGGACGAAATGGCTGTCCGATGCTTCCAGGTTTTCCATGACGGTCTAGCTTCAAATGACTCATGATTACAACTAATAACTTCCTATAATATCTACAAAACTCCCCTTCTGATTAAAATCAAATTCAATTTTCCAGAGAAAAATCAAAGACAGATCTCATGAAAATATTTCAAAAAAAACACAAAAAATTATACACACTTTTTCAGTTAATCTATTAAGAAATACAAGAGGAAGAGATAGAGAGAGGGGGGGAGAGAAAGAGAACAAGAAAAAAACACATGTGTTCAATACAACATTTGATTATAATAATTGTTGCCATGGTATTATATTGTTCCATTTAAATTTAGTCACTTATTGTGTTTTGTTTTGTTGTGTGAAACTTTACAATTATGCTATTTTCTACTAAATAATCTATATACAAATGTATAATGACAGTAAAATTCAATCAAACAACCGAAACAATACAACCAGGGGAACCATAAATTGTGTTGCATATCGGCCAGGAGAGAGTGAAGAGGTGCAGAGCGTGACCATGTAGTCGCGTGGTTTGACTCTTGCGTTCTACTTGCCAATCATGTCATCCTTCATTGACGATGACCATTGTTCATTGACTATTAACGTCTAATGATCAGTCCTTCAAAATAAGTACGCGTCCATCTTGATGGGCAATTTGACCTGGATCTAGTGTTACTTCATTGAATCTACAAATGTCAAACTATCTATCTATCTATCTATCTATCTATCTATCTATCTATCTATCTATCTATCTATCTATCTATCTATCTATCTATCTATCTATCTATCTATCTATCTATCTATCTATCTATCTATCTATCTATCTATCTATCTATCTATCTATCTATCTATCTATCTATCTATCTATCTATCTATCTATCTATCTATCTATCTATCTATCTATCTATCTATCTATCTATCTATCTATCTATCTATCTATCTATCTATCTATCTATCTATCTATCTATCTATCTAATCTATCTATCTATCTATCTATCTATCTATCTATCTATCTATCTATCTATCTATCTATCTATCTATCTATCTATCTATCTATCTATCTATCTATCTATCTATCTATCTATCTATCTATCTATCTATCTATCTATCTATCTATCTATCTATCTATCTATCTATCTATCTATCTATCTATCTATCTATCTATCTATCTATCTATCTATCTATCTATCTATCTATCTATCTATCTATCTATCTATCTATCTATCTATCTATCTATCTATCTATCTATCTATCTATCTATCTATCTATCTATCTATCTATCTATCTATCTATCTATCTATCTATCTATCTATCTATCTATCTATCTATCTATCTATCTATCTATCTATCTATCTATCTATCTATCTATCTATCTATCTATCTATCTATCTATCTATCTATCTATCTATCTATCTATCTATCTATCTATCTATCTATCTATCTATCTATCTATCTATCTATCTATCTATCTATCTATCTATCTATCTATCTATCTATCTATCTATCTATCTATCTATCTATCTATCTATCTATCTATCTATCTATCTATCTATCTATCTATCTATCTATCGGACAAGAGGAATATCTTTCATAGAATAAGGTTCAACGATGCATGATAGAGCTTTTTATTTAGTTGAAATTCCTAAAACTAAGGAGTGGGAGGTTGATAAACTCTCTATTTTCAGGTGTCCATATTGCTGCAACGTGTTTAGATACTTCTACATTTTTCTCTTCTGTAAGCTAATAAGATGTTATGGTCAAGTGACTGGTCACTCAACTTGAAGACAACTACTGATGCCAAAGTTTCCAGTGCACTCCAATGACTAATATTTAGTCTGTTGAGGAGATCCAGAAAACTCCTCGAAAAAAGTCAAGAAAAGCTGTGAAAACCCTGAGAAGCATCTCATCCAATCAGCGTTCAGTAGAAGTTTAGTCAGAAACATCAAGAAAGTGAAAAGTCACATGATTGGCTGACTACTACTACTACTACTACTACTACTACTACTACTACTACTACTACTACTACTACTACTACTACTACTACTACTACTACTACTACTAGTACCATGTTTAGCAGCATTGCATAACTTTCGGGAAACTCAAGTACATCTAAAATACTTTAAAAACCCCGATATTTTCTGTCCACAAATGAACCGTCAGAATAAAATATTTTATACATATTTCGCATCTTTTCTCTCTTGTGTTCAAGCCGTTGTGTAGTTCTAACCTGGGGGTTACTAGAAAAGCTTAATCTAGCGTTCAATTAGCAAGACTTATCAAGATCATATCAAATAAGTCAGTAAATAAGGATCTGCCACTTCTATAAACCTTTTTGATCATCGCAATATAAAACGACAATATAGTGTATATAAGCCTTGTAGCATGTGTTTAGTATAACATTTGATGATGATAAATTTTTATTTAAATTTAGTCACTTTTTATGTTTTGTTGTGTTGTGTGAAACTACCAAATGCATAGTGACAGTAATATCCAATCAAACAACAGAAACAACACAGAGAACCATTTCTACACAAACACGCACACACACGCACACGCACACAATCATACATACAAACAATCATATAACGTTACACAAATGTGTATTATAGATAATAGAATATCTCGACAAAGCGACAACAACTGTTGTCATTACTTCATAATTCCATGTCAAAATTTACACAGGATAAAGTAATGATCTTAATTTTTAAAAAAAATGAAAAGAAATCGTCTCAGCTACATTGCCGTTGTTGTTGTTGCTTTTTTTCTCTTTTTTTAGAAAAAAATCTTTGACTAAAAGTGGTAAATCGTTAAAGTATGGAAGTTCTGAATATGGAACACTGCGTCTGTTGTTGTTGTTGTCGGTGGTGGTGGTGATGATGATGATGATGGTGATGTTGATGGTAGTGATGGTGATGTTGGTGTTGGTGCGAATTGATTGAAGTAGGATATTAAAATCAATGACTGGATAAGTGAATATATATACATCTATATATTAAAGAGATGCAAATTGTTCAATGGAAATAGTTGATTGTTTCCAAATTTGACTAGATTAATATCAACCTTAGGAATATGGTTTGAAAAGACAGAGTGGAAAGATTTGCATGGAAAAATACTGGAATACAATATTGTTTTATGAAGCTTACCACATTCATAATGAGATTCAAACTCTAAATGACCATTTTCAATGTTACATTGATGAATACGAAATAAAAAGAAACAAATGTATGATACCATCAGGTTAGACATTTTTCAGATCCATAAGTTTATCCATAGTGTGAAAAAATAAATTTTCAACAAACATAAAGCTATTTTGGAATGTACTACTGATATTGACAGATATCAGTAGTATGAATTATCAATCGAAAGTGAAATGTCTAGAGATATTAGGTTAAGAAGATCGAAGAGAAGAAGACGAGAACAAAGAATGATGGGTGTGTAAAGGAAAGAACAATCAAGTCTGAGACGATTGATTAACATTTTGTAAATGAAGTATTTACTATATGGTTCACAGATTTTACTAAGAGATTGTGTAATTATGTTTGGGAATACATTTGATTGTCCTCATTTGTGTGTTCTCGTTCACTATAATACCACTGAAAGCTATAAAGGAATGGATATGGAATTCCTAGATAGTTCATACCCACAACCCTGTCATGGATTGAACATAAGAAGTCCTAATCTTCAGGCAGGTATTGTACCCATAGTAGACCACAGAGGTAGTATACGATAATTCACATTTCTAACTCCAATCAGTTTCCGATGTCATATGTGATGATAAAGATTTCACTCTTGGTAAGTCATGCCTTCCACTCAGTTCCAAAAGGATTCATCTTGAAGTGAGATACTAGTGAGTGTAATGTTAAGGAATCATAACGATATAATGAAATGTAATACATTTCCTATAATGATAAAACCTAAGTTGAGTATTTTAAACATAGAATAATGTCATCTATGATTATTAGATCTACCTATACAGCGTTGGAAAACGTCACTTTACACTACAAATATATCCTATTTCAGCGAGACTATAATTTATAGACGAATCAATCAGGTATGAGACAACAGGTCAACCATTTTGTAAAATAGAGTTATGGTATTACAGCTGATGCCAGTTCACGATGAAAACCCTAAATCTAATTCCTAACCCCTAACCATCAAGTGAGAATCATACTTCTAATTTCTCACACTGGTTTATTACCCTCATTCGGTCCTAGTTATTAGGTGGACACTCTCAAAGTCAATTTAGCGTTGCACAAAAGTCATCAATATATTAGTCATCCCCCTATTTCTGTTTGGAATAGTATACACGCGTTTTTAACAACACATTCAAATAACAAATCATAATGTTCATTTTGTGGATTGGTTGAAGTTAAACATTAACACCGTTGGATGCCGATTTAGTGGTCTAGAGGTTAAGTGTTCGAGCGCGAGATGAAAAGTCCTGGCTTGGAACCCCTTCGATGCGGGATCGTAGATGCGCCCTACTGAGGAGCCCCATACTAGGACGAAACGGCCGTCCAATGCTTCCAGGTTTTCCATGGTGGTCTGCCTTCAATTGACTCATGAATTTAAATATATATATATATATATATATATATATATATATATATATATATATATATATATATATATATATATACATCCAATGTGGATTGCCTCAATATTTCCTTAAGTCACAAGCTTTATAAGTCCCAAATAAGATGAAACGTGAACCCTAGATTCTATTGCTAGCCACTATCCATCTTTGCTTATAAAGCTTGTGAATTAAGACAATGCCGAGGAAATCTGTAAAGGATGCACATACGCCAACAAGAGACTGATCAATTGCAGTGCTAAACAAAAATGGGAAGATACAAGCAAACAACACCAAGTGAATTTAAACTTCATCTGATTGTACGGGTGAGTGACTATCAGGACAATGTATATAATATATAATATAATCTAACCTTGTGGGCCAGGGTAATTTTACATTGGTTGTCAGGAGAATCAAACACCATCCGGACTTTCACATGACAACCCAAACAGTACAGCTCAACCCCGTTTAACAGGAGAGCCAGACATCACCCAGGCTTACATCTTATTAACCGAGCAGTACAGCTCAATCTCGCTTCACAGGAGAACCAGACACCGTATAGGCTTTAACACTACAATCTAAACAGTATAGCTCAATCCTGTGGCGCAATCACACAGGTACCAAGCACCCTAGTGGACCATCAGGATAATGTGGCTGAGTAGATAATGCGATGAAGTTTGAAGCAAACGATACTAGGTTCAAGTCCCAGAGTGAACATCAACAAGTCTGGGATTCTGGTACATTCATCTGTCGAGTCCCAATTAGAACGAAACACGCATCCTGGAATTCACTGCTAAGCACCATCCATCTTTGTTTATAGGACATAAGTTTGCTTCATCATTGGTTTGATTTCAATTTGTGATAGAGTGAATACATATTGAAAAGGGACAAGGAATGTCATCAATAGATAATGGGATTTAGAAAAAACTTGATCCAACTAATCTAGTTTACATTATGTGTATCACTCATGTTAATCTAAATTAGAGATGACAGAGTTGTTTGAATGTATTACATAACCATGATGAATTTTTTAATGAATATACAACAACATAGATTTCATATATCTATCGCATACATCTACACACACAACTGTACCTACGGTAAGCAATTAGGTTTAAAAGGCAGTAGAATAACTTATTACTTACGTACTTACGCCTGTGACTCCTCGTGGAGGAGTATAGGTCGCCTACCAGCATTCTCCATCCAATCTAGTCCTGGGCAATCCTTTCCATGTCTTTCCTTTTCATATCTACTTCTATTTCCTGACGTAACATATAGAAAGTTAGTAAAAATATACTTTCATTTTGATCATTTCTATAGACTGAAGTACATAATATACACTATGGATATCCAATTATACTTAATTGTAATATAACGTATCATAATATAGTTTCAACGAGTTGATTTGGAATGCTATCTATATGTCACGAAGCATTTGATCTAAGCTGGTTGACAGTTAAAAAGGATACGTAATACGGTGTTTTCCCTTGTGATCTGGTGCGGATATGTGACCAAGAGACTTCAGTGAGGTGTGTTCAGTAACACTAATTGTTATGACTTTAAGTTGCTGTCGATTTTTACCCTGTGCTAATTGTTGTGTCCTTGACTAAAGAGATTAGAGAACAGCGTATTTATCGATCGATCCAATGACACGTAAACACGCACGGACGGCCTAGAGTCTCGATTGGTCCCACTTCCCTGTCTAGCCCAGTTAGTTGGGTCCAGAACACAAGTCACAACCTCTGAGATATGAATCATTATATTTCAAACATACGTTGTTTATATACCAATCAAGCATACCACATCGTACCATAAAAATAGAAAACAACATTTTGTACAATATTCAACAAGTGAACAGATATCAACCAATAGGAAATGTCCTTTTAGAGTCCAAGGACACCATTGGACTTAACATGATAATTACTGGTCTATTCCTCTGCATCCACAACACCCCCCTTTTTTTGAAGATCCGGAGTTGATATCCGGATTTTGAAATTTTCTGGGTTCATCCTCCCCCACGAAATAATGTTGGGTCCTCATATCCCCAAGTCAAAATTAATTTGACTTTCTTTAACACATAATTGTCAGATTGAACAGAGAAGTCACTGAAAGTGATTAAATAGTGGGGGCCAACGTCGCTTGATATGAGGTCATCAACGCTCGATTCTTCTGGAACATTATCATAGAATTCCTTGAAAATCTCATTTGTGAATAATTGATCACTGGGATAATTAACATCTATCAAAATTGTATCAAACTTCTGATCATCGTTTGGTGCATTTAACACATTTTCTGGTACAACAGGACCTAGATAATAAGATTCGTCAGAATCTCCTGTTGTTGAATGATGAGGACCATTTGAAACAGCTGGATTCAGTGCACTGCACGATTTGTTTCCTGTTTCCTTGTGAGAGGATACTGTAATTAATTCATGAGCATTTAATGAGAGATCTTCCTGTGAGCTGGGTACATCACTGTCTGTACACGTTTCAGGAACAGTGGGATTTGAACCCACGACAGGGAATGTTTCGGAATTTGACATTTCTGGACAACTGGGCGGATCATGAATGAACTTACCAACTTCTGTTGCATCTCCGAAACATGGAAGATTTACCAACAGTGTGCGTAAATTTTCTAAAAAATTTAACTGGCTATTTTTGATGCACTGCTGTCCAATGGTGTCCTTGGACTTAACATGATAATTATTGGTCTATTCCTCCGCATCCACAACACTAATGAAGTCAGTATCAATGTCGAAGACTTATAGAATTATCTATTTTGATGATTTATTTACCGCTACAACTTTGTTTACATTAGTTAATTATTGAATGATACTTGGTGATGATAAAATTCTGTCAATCATCAGTCAGAATTATTCTGTTTCATTGGTACTCTTGTTCGTTGCAATTTGTTTGAAGATAGTTGATAACAAAATCACTGAAACTCAAAGACATTGAAACAGATAGGTGGAACACTTTGAAGGACTCTTAAATAAACCAGCTCCATGGGATTCATCGGATACCGAATCGGTACCTACAGACCTTCCTATAGATATCACTTCACCAACGATCGAAGAAATCAGAATGGCCATCAGACAAATCAAAAGTGGGAAAGCAGCAGGACCCGAAAATACATCAGCCGAAGCACTAAAGTCTGACACAGAAGTAACTGCAAAACGCTTTCACGTTTTATTCAGGAAGATTTGAGAGGAGGTACAAGTGTCACAGACAAACAGAAAAGAAGGATATTTTATCAAGATACCAAAAAAAGAAGATCTGAGCAAACGCGAGAACTACAGAGGAATTACACTACTATTGGTGCCAGGGAACGTTTTCAATAGAGTGTAAATGAACCGGACGAAAGATTCAGTAGACGCCCGACTTCAAGATCAACAAACCGGATTCTGTAAGGATAGGTCGGGCACAGGCCAAATCGCGACACTATGGATCATCGTTGAGCAATCAATTGAATGGAGCTTGTCGCTATACGTCAACTTTCTTGATTATGTGAAATTATTTGACAGTATGGATAGGAGAACATTATTGAAACTTCTTCGGCACTATGAGTTACCCAAGAAAGTCACCAACATCATCCGGAATTCATGCGAAGGACTACAGTGCAAAGTGGTGCATGGGGGACGCATTCCAAGTAAGGAGTCAGACAAGGCTCTCCTTTCTCCTTTCTCTCTCTTCTAATGGTTGGCTGGATCATGAAGGCCTCGACGTTTGAGGGGAATCGCAAAATACAATGGACAACTTGCATGCTACTAAACGATTTAGACTTCTCATCTATCCCAAATACACAAACAAATTCAGGTCAAGACAACATATGTGGCAGCAGTCTCTGAATCAGTAGGTCTAAACATACACATAGGAAAAATCAACATTCTCAAATACAACCCGGAGAACACCAACTCAATCACACTTGATAGAGAAGCTCCGGGAATGTGGAATCTTTCATGTATCTGGGAAGCATCATCGATGCAAACTTAAGGGCAAGGATTAGCAAAGTAATGACAACATTCCTTAAATTGGAAAGCATGTAGAACTCAAAACAACTGTTTGTCAACCAATTACAAATTCAAAATCTTCGATACTTCTACTGTATCGTGCCGAAACTTGGAGAACTAGTACAAACATCGTCGAAATAGTCCAAGCATTTCTAAACAAATGTCTACACAAGATACTCAATTTTTGTTGACCGGAAACCGTCGGCAATAGCCTACTGTGGGAGACAACATACCAGCTTCCAGTTAAAGAGGAATTTAGAAAAAGATGATGGAGGTGGACAGGATATAGATTACGGAAATCACCAAACTGCATCACGAGGCAAACATTAATTTGGAATCCTGAAGAGAAACGGAAAGGAGTAAGATCAAAGAACACAAGTCGTCAGGAATTGGAAGTAGACATGTAAAGGATGAATAACAACTGGAAAGAACTTTTGTGGACAGCGTTGGATGGGGAATGCTGATGGGTGGCCTATTATCTTCCATGACGGCCAATAGGTGTAAGTAAGTAATTAGTTGATAAGAAACTATGAACTTATGTTACATGCTAATTATCATTCATCAACAAGATCTATCCGGAATCTTGATGGAACTGATACATCGTATGGGATTTCAGTCCATATTATTCTCTGCTTCAATGTTCCACCTATTCTTACATATCAATACATGCCAACACCTTACAATTAAATTTATATGATGAACATATTAATAAATAGTAATTTGACAGTTGTATGATAATTTTATTGCTACAGATAGATGAACGTACGCTTATCAGTGCACTACTACAGATTAGTACTACTACTACTACTACTACTACTACTACTACTACTACTACTACTACTACTACTACTACTACTACTACTACTACTACTACTACTACTACTACTACTACTACTACTACTACTACTACTACTACTACTACTACTACTACTACTACTACTACTACTACTACTACTACTACTACTACTACTACTACTACTACTACTACTACTACTACTACTACTACTACTACTACTACTACTACTACTACTACTACTACTACTACTACTACTACTACTACTACTACTACTACTACTACTACTACTACTACTACTACTACTATACTACTACTACTACTACTACTACTACTACTACTACTACTACTACTACTACTACTACTACTACTACTACTACTACTACTACTACTACTACTACTACTACTACTACTACTACTACTACTACTACTACTACTACTACTACTACTACTACTACTACTACTACTACTACTACTACTACTACTACTACTACTACTACTACTACTACTACTACTACTACTACTACTACTACTACTACTACTACTACTACTACTACTACTACTACTACTACTACTACTACTACTACTACTACTACTACTACTACTACTACTACTACTACTACTACTACTACTGCTACTACTACTACTACTACTACTACTGCTACTACTACTACTACTGCTACTACTACTACTACTACTACTACTACTACTACTACTACTACTACTACGAAAAATTAACCATGTAAATCAGAGTATATTTTATAAGGTTTAGTTTCGTTCCATTTAAGTAATAAACGATGATTTATAAGTAGTATATTTTAATGTTTGTATTGAATGAATAAATACAAATATTTTTCAGTGTTTAAGAAAAGGGTTTATATTAACATTATTATGTAATATAGTAGTGTATTCGATTACTTGCTGTTGATATATGAACTCTTTCTGCAATAAATGACTTAATCGACTGCGTGCTTATTTAGTTCTATGGTCTATTAAACAAAGAGCTAGTGTACAGCTAAGTATTCTCAATTCTATATTACTTTATGGTTATTAAATAATGTCTATAGAAGTAGAAGGTATGAGTTTTCTTGTTGATATTAAGTGTCTTTGAAACATTTCTTATCGACTGTGGAATGGCAGGATGAGCAAAGTTGGAGCTAGGTATAAGCTACTAGGAAAAGGCAGCAAATCGGTTGATGAAGACATAAAGTTTTATTGACTGGTGTAGTTAGAACATGTATTACGTTTACGTAACTACCGCCTATTTTGACGAGTGATGTTAGCTTTTCAAGGAGTAGGTTGGAAGAAAGCTAAAAGCTTTCAATTTAAGACATGGTATTGGTTTATGAAGTCACTGACTGAATAAGGCTATCTCGCCTAATCTACAAGTGACCCAAGTTGAAATTTCGCCAGATACCAACTTATCAGAATTGACGAACTTTTCAATATAAGTGGAGCGATCGACCCACTCAAAGACCCTTAATATTAATTCTGGCACTGACGTAGACCAATCCCAAAGCAGGATTTTTAATTTGGAGGGAGAGAATAGCATCCCTGACATGTCTGCACTGTCGAATAAGGTAGTTCAAAGACTAAGTTTTCAAAATATCTTCATCAAACAAGAATAAATTGTCTGAACTGCATGTCCTAGTGAGAAATCTGTTACTGAAATGGTAGACAACAGGAGTATTATCTCTAAAAGGATATCTAGGACGTAGTCTACGAGTATAATGTTCTTCATAAGGTCACAAAATGTAATGAACGTGAACACACAAGTGGGAACAATCTCACAGTAAAGTCTGAGAATTATACAGTAAATACTTTATTTACAAAAGATTCATTAATCATCTTAGACTTCATTGTTCTTTCATTTTCATATCAGTCATTCTCTGTTCTTGTTCTATTCTCTTCTCTTCTTTTCAATCTTCTTAACCTTCTATCATTAAACATTTCACTTTCGATTCATCATCCCATACTACTTATATCTATCAATATCAGTAGTAAACATCATAGAAGTCATAAGAACTTAATGATTGTCTAATTATTTGATGATACCAATCAATTTATTCATTGAATAGATTATAATACGGTATCATCATTAATAATTAACGGAAATGTAATAATGAGATATATACTGAATATGACAAATTGTTATATAATTGTACCGTAATATAAACTAGATTGATCAAAAATATGTCTAATCATAATTTTTCTGGTTAGCGTGTTTTTAGCGAGTTAGTTTTCTGCGGGATGGGGACGCTAACACCATGCCCAACCCTCCTCCTTTATCCGGGCTTGGGACCGGCAGTAGCCCCCGGAGGGACTCCAGGCGGAGTTATGTCTAATCATATAGTCTATCATTTGTCATTATTATGTAATCAGTATCCAAGTATACAGGAAAATATTAGTAATAATAATAATAATAATAATAATAATGACTATGATAAGCACAGATGAATGATGGTTAGTAGTGGAATCTAGAATATGAGTTTTATTCTATTTGTAACTTATGGACTGGACATACCTAAATCTCGGAGTTGACATTCATTCAGGGACTCGAACCTAGTGTAGTGAAGGGGAACACAGGTGAGGAAAACCGAATTATATTTCTCACAACATTACAGAGTTACTTGGTAAAATAGAAAAACCCTACTAGAATACTTAATTTGCAAAATGTTCAATAATTGTCTCGAACTTTGTTGTTCTTGCATTCCCATACTAATTGCTTTCTATTCCCGCTCTTTCTTTCTTGATCTTCCCCATCTTCTGCTACCAGGCATTACATTCCTGTCTCGCGTCATATACTACTTATATCAATATAAGTAGCACGCACCACACTAGTACCGTTCGATTATAATATTATTATGTTGTTTGTTCATTCAGCTATGAAATGCAGATAGTAATTGGATTGTGTAATGAAGTAAATCAAATTATAGAACAGAAGAAATCAATTACTCAATGGTAATATGTGATAATATATGACATTAAACTGATGATCATCACATTTTACTCCTGAACCCAGTCACGAATGAGTGCACCACTATTAGTATTATTATTAATCGCATGTTATTGTCGTCACTCACAGATGTTACTTACGAAGACCGATTTAAAACATAAAAAAATACACTTAATAGATCATTATACAAGTTCAGCATTCTTCCTTCCTTCCTTCCTTCCTTATTGCCTTCCTTCCTTCCTTCCTTACTTACTTATTTACTTCCACACTTACTTACTTACTTTTGAGTGTTACCCCCAGTTGAGGAGCATGGGCTGCCCACAAAATTTCTCCATCTAACCGTATCCTGGACAATCCTTTCCAGTTGTTTCCAGTTGTTATTCATCGTTTTCATGTCGGCTTCCCTACGCAGTATGTTCATTAGCCTTCACCTTTTCCGATTTCATTCAGGATTTCAAGTTATTGTTTGCGTCATGAAGTAGTTTTATGATTTCCGTAATGTATAACCTATCCACTTCCAACGTTTAGAACTATAGATAACGTTATTTTACAATCAAAATTACCAACAAATTATATTAAGTTTTCTCAAAATCATCTAAAACACATGGTAGGTGTTTTAGCTTATGGTGAGCTTTCTAAATTTACATGACAAACTATCAGTTTAAATCTGTTCAACACTACTGATCACCTGTTTAGTCAACGATAAGTTCCTATTGGATTATGATTCTCTAGTTCCTATGTCTTCTCCCCTTCAATCCAGTAATTAGTAGTCAACCTACACTGTATCTGTAAAAAGTGGCTATGTTTAGAGTAGACAATAAATAATAAATTAAGTGGTGGGTGTGTCACTTAATTTCATTGATTAGTTGAAGTTAGACATTAAGACCGTTGGATGCCGGCCAGTTCACTGGTCTAGTGAATAAGTGATCGCGCGCGAGACTGATAGGACCTGAGTTCGAATCTCGCGGGATGGGATTATGAGTGCACACTACTGAAGAATCAAACGGTAGGACGAAACGGTCGTCTAGTGCTTCCGGGTTTTTCATAGTTGTTTAGTTTCAATGAACTCATGATCTTAACTACTAATATGACTATAATGTCCACAAAAAACCCTTTCGGATAATCATAAAACTGACAGCAGATTAGGGATAATAAATCATATAATCATACAATACATATATATAGTTTATTTGCTTAATAATTATACAATACGAATAAATATATAATAATAGTCCATGAATTAGTCCTGGAAGTAACCATTCCAGTAGTCTTCCTACGGATATAAGAACCTGTACATAAGTGACTAATTATGAAATGAATTTCCAGACATTTCAATTGAAAGTAGTGAACATACAGTCGCATAGATAAGTTGGAGGAAAGAAAATGGTTTCGTTAACTATAGAATTTAATGATAGTTATAAGATGAGCATGTGAATCATCGATTTCCAGTCTGATAGTATTCTACGTGACCGTAGTAAACTCAATCAAAGCGCGACTATCTAAATAACACTGTACTGTAAATCACTTTATGTATCATAGCAGTTTTCAAATGTATGGTGTCTTCTCTAACCTCATTCGTTTCATTGACAAACTTTCTTTATAATTCTCCACAAGCTAACCATCTTCCATTGCCTTTGGTGGGTAGCTGCCTTACATCTGACGAGGATTAGCACCACTGTTCACGCCTTATTACTGGAATTCCGAGAATTAACACCCGAATCTAGTCACCACCGAGCTCATCACAATTTTCAGTACAGGATTGTGTAGATAGTTGAGTTTCAATGAAGATCATAGAAGTCCAACTTTGATGGATTGATGAACTCAATTAAAACTCAACTATCTAAATAACACTGTACTGTAAATCACATTATGTATCATAGCACTTTTCAAGTGTATAGTGTCTTCTCTAACCTCATTCGTTTCATTGACAAACTTTCTATATCATTCTCCACAAATTAATCATCATTGTTTACTTCACTCATATATGAAGTATCTAGTCATTCCATAAACGTTAACTTCACCTATCATCATGGTTTAATCCAACGATGGTTGTCTTCAAATGAATGTTCCGGTCATTCACAATATTTCCAATTTGTCATTGACTTGTTTTGTTTGATCAACAACTGCTCCCACGAATGTTTGTTTCTTCTCTATTTACATACGTAACTAATGTCAATATCCATGTATCTATCTACTGATTGTGCAGTGAACTGAATTTCGTGTTTTCAGTGATCAGCTGTTATTCTTGAAATGTTGATGGATTCCTATTCGAAATGATCTCCCTAATTATATCATTGTAATGATAGACTTAATATCATCCAGATGTCATTGTAAGGTTAGTTTGAGTTTGTGTACATGTCGATGGAGTGGACTGTCTTCGTTGACCACAATTACATTTCGTAGATAACATTCTATCTGTTCAACTCTCTTCACGTATTGTACAATGTGCTTTGAATAAACTGAACCGAAGTGATTATCTTGATCTACAAACATCGTTCATTCCAACAAAGTCGCTACCATTCATGTTCGACTATTTCACACAAGTCTTCTGTCTACTAGACTCATAATAACAGTCATATTGTTCAATATCATAATCCTGTTTCAGCATAAACTATCGTCAGTTTCAGAACTGTCAACAAATACACTGTTATCCTACTCAATATTCACACTCCTACAATTAAACTTGAAAACATTGAAATATCACAACGATCAAGAGATAATCTGATAGAACAATGATGAAACTGACCAGTTCATAGTTACTAAGAGAAATAGCTACGTAGTGAATGTAATTGAAGTTGACTTGTGTGTTCGAATCACCATCTCCTACTTTCATTTCGAATACTTCAAATTCAGCTATTTCAATGTATCCCTCATCTTCATACCTGACATACAGATTCAATTCTATTGAATCAACTGTAATTCACACTGTTCTATGCTAAATAAAACATTCGTCTATCATGTCACCATGTAATAAACGCTCATCTAACTTCCTATACGATTAATTCATCAATTATGTCAATCATCAAATTTATGGGTAAGTTTTGTTTTGTAAAACATCAACAACAACAACAACAAAATAGAAGAAGAAGAAGAAGAAGAAGAGACACATCTACCAATCGAGAAGATTTTTATCAACCAAATAATCGATTGTATTGTAGTATGTAAACAGTAATAATGGATAAACTGACAATAGGATAAGTAAAGACGGATGGTGGAGATGGTGGTGGTGGTGTTTAGCCATGGAATCCACGATTCACATTTCATCCAATTTGAGACTCATCAAATGGATTTAACTACATCTCACACTTGTTCATATTCACTCCGAGACTCGACACATCGACTGATTGTTAATTAAGCCAATATCGAGACAATCTACACAAGATACACATATATCAATCAGAGAGAGAGAGAGTGAGTGTGAGAGAGAGACTGTTAAATTTCAGTGCTAAACATCTATGGGAAGATTCATGCACACAACACAAAGTAAATTGTACATTAGAATACTTTCTTCCCCTTTTCTTGTTTCACTCTATTCTCTTATCTCTAATACGTCAATATGAATTAGACAATGATTCTCGTTAATAAGATTTACTATTGTGAAATTCAATTTTATTTCTCGAATGGAGTTTGAGAGGAGATTGTAGAATTGTCAGTTTTCAACCAAACATGATCTGATCTTAGTGAGATCAACATTCTAGATTAAAATAGTACTGGTCAGTTGTTTGATCCTGTTACGTAACAATTTCACTGTCATGAAAATCTTGAAAGTGATGGGAAATGAACAGACATGTTCATCAAAGAGAGCGAAGACAGTTCCACTGAACTGTGCCGAAACGTGGAAAACTATCACAACCATCCTTAAATAATACACATACTACTAGACAATTGTCAACACAATATACTCAGCAACAACCGATTGTGGCAGTGAGTAATTCAGCTTCTACATGAAGAGGAAATAAGGAAAAATAACACGGTTGAGGTAGATAGGACATACAATGAAAATATCATCAAATTGCATCATGAGGCAAACACTAATTTGTAATCATGAAGGGAATCAGAAAAGGAAGAAGAACAATGGACACGTTGCATCGAAAATTGGAAGCAGACATGAAAAAGACGAAAATCAAGTGGAAAGCATTACCCAAGACATCGGTGGTATAGTGGGTTGCTGATACTCCTCCACGAGAGTAACTGAGGTATATAAGTAATGGAATCTCACGAAGATAACCACAAACATACTCCATAATTACGTGTTATAATTTACAATTAATATGTTTATGTGGATAAATTTGTATTATACACACTTAAGTCAATCAGTATACAAGAATGCAGATTTACAGGGAGATTTCAAAGTGAATGACTCTGATGCTGTATCACGTAAAATATCTTTTCAAGGAAATATATATGTATAGTTCATAGATGCCCATAATTAGCGAAGTACTTGTTATATGAATAGAGAAGCTTTGTAGATACATAAATATGTAGATTAGATAGATATATACACTTGAGAGAGATATTGATAGATCATTCATCAATTCACAACCTCGAGATTCCATCATACTAATCATTGATTGACTTCCCTTACAATGTTATATCCTTATGGCCTGTTTATTATCACATGATAAGATCGTCAATCAAAATACCGACTTATTAACTGGATCAATGACGTATAAACCAGTACGAACAGTCTAGAGTTACTCTGAGTTCTTATTGGACCTGCAAGATAGTAGCCCCTCGTCTAACCCAGACGGTTCAGTCCAGGACAACAATATAAGCCTCCTATAAATGAATCCTGTATTTCAAACATATTCCATTTGTATACGAACAAATCAGACCGTATATGGTCTGTTTGGTCTGTATATAAACCCAGTATGTTTGAAATACATGATTCATATCGCCGAGGCTGAGATTGATGTTCTGGACTCAACTGGAAGGGCTGAGAGAACAAAGGACCGATAAGGAAGCTAGGCTGCTCATACCGGTCGAACGTCGATGCTTAGATTGTATATGTCATATTTCGATTGACGAATAAGCCAAGTGGTAATTAGCCAGGTTTAAAGTCACAACACATGTTATGTATATTCATTTATTTCTAAAAAGTAACTCATATTACCAATCAAGTTGTATATAGTTAACTGCAGAATAATATAAAAAACACTATACGGAGCATATAACATTTTCTTAATTAATGTCCGAAGGGGTTTTATGGATTTTACAGTCATTTAAATACTTGAGATTATGAGTCAATTGACGTTAGACCACCATGGAGAACATGGTAGTACTGAACGACCGTTTCATCCCAGTATGGGACTTCTCAGCGGTGCGCATTCACGATCGCGCCTTGCGAGACTCGAACCCAGGACCTATCGGTCCCGCATACAATCATTTAACCAATAGACCACTGACCTGACTGGCATCCAACGGTGTTAATGTCTAACTTAATTACTTTGTTTATTCTATTCAATGGGTAATTTTCCAAGGATATGAACATGATATTTAATGTGTCTCTCTTTTGATAATTATAAAACAACCTAGATTTTAATGGTATCATTAACATACTCTAAATATATTTTAATTCATGAATTGTTCCTAGTTAGATCATTAATGAGAACTTGGATACATTGAATGACCATTTCATCTGTTAGATACCAGCTCAATATCCCTGAGATTAAACAGTTTGAAGGTACTAAATTCAACTTTTAAATACAGGATTAAGACAATGTGCATAGATAGAATAATAGTTAACAAAGAGATTGGTATATCTGCACCCTGAAGTGAATATCCATATTGGGATGTAGGGATATCGGGTTGATTAGTTTATAAATAGCACAAAGTGCCCATCATGAATTCCTAGTCCTAGTTACAAACCAAACATATACATATATAAGTTGTCTATTGTAATCGATAATACCAACGAGGTATTGATTAATCTGACATCACTGACGACACCAGATAATGAAATATGAATACAATATTGTTTGTATAATTTTTAAAAAAAAATGAAAAATGGATAAAGACGATAGAAAACGAATTTTCCAAGATTCATCCAAATGACGTCATCATATTTATTTTATAAATTATGTTAAATAAAGTACAAAAGTGAAATTTATATCAATATGGTGTATACTACTGATATCACTAGAGCCGCATTCCTTCAACTGAATAGCATATGGAACTCAAAACAACTTTCACAGTGAGAATCTTCAATACGAACGTCAAGACAGTTCTATTGTATGGAACTGAAACTTCGAAAACTACTACAACCATCATCCAGAAGGTACAAGTATTTATAAATAAATGTCTACACAAGATAATCAACATTCATTGGCCGGATACCATGAGTAACAGCCTTCTCTAGAAGAGAACAAATCAACTTCTAGCTGAAGAAGAAATTAGGAAAAGACGTTGGAAATGGATAGGACATATATTATGGAAATCATCAAACTGCATTACGAGGCAAGCCCCAACTTGGAATTCTGAAGGAAAGCGGAAAAGAGGAAGCCAAAGAACACATTAGGTCGGGAAATGGAAACAGATATGAGAAGGGTGAATAAGAACTGGAAAGGATTGTTGAGGACACGGCTGGATGGAGAATGCTGGTGAGCGGCCTATGCTGCTTCACGAGGAGTAACATGCGTAAGTAAGTAAGTACTGATGTGAACAGATATAAGTAGTATGTATGATCAATAGAAAATAAAACGATTATCAGTAGAAGGTTAAGAAGATCGGAGAAAACAGAATGAACAGAGAATAATTGGTGTGAAAACGAAAGAACAATCAAATTTGAAACGGTTGATTGAGATTTTGCAAGTGAAGTGATGGGTTCGAGTCCCAGAGTGAACATTCATTCTGAGATGCAGTTACATTTATCTGACGTCTTAAATAAGAAGGAACGTACACCCTGGATTCCATTACTAGTTACCATCCGCCTTCGCTTATAAAGCTTGTGACTTGAAACAATATCGAGGCAATTTGTACTGGATTGTGATATACCAATCAGAGATAGATCAGTAGCAATGAAAAACATCAATAGAAAGATTCAAATAAGCAATAGAAAATCAATAGTAATAATAATTCCTTAGAGATAACATACGTTTATATTAACTAAGCCAAGGTTAATTTATCAAAGTTCCTTCAATTAATTCGATCGATTTTTATTGATTGATTGACCGATATTACGATTCATACCAAACATTAATTGAACTTGATGAATTTTATTTTGAATTAATTTGATTATCAAAGATTTGTTCATTAAGATGTCGAAGTCATTTCTGTATTCTGATAGAAGTAACCAACTGATTTGTAGATACGGGAAGTCACTCAATGATTCATATATAATGAGATCTCGAGCGTATTCAATGATGATGAATGTACGACCTGTATAGAGTAAAATTATATTAGATAGATTCCAAGTTGTCTATAGTTAACCTAGATCTATCTATCTATCTATCTATCTATCTATCTATCTATCTATCTATCTATCTATCTATCTATCTATCTATCTATCTATCTATCTATCTATCTATCTATCTATCTATCTATCTATCTATCTATCTATCTATCTATCTATCTATCTATCTATCTATCTATCTATCTATCTATCTATCTATCTATCTATCTATCTATCTATCTATCTATCTATCTATCTATCTATCTATCTATCTATCTATCTATCTATCTATCTATCTATCTATCTATCTATCTATCTATCTATCTATCTATCTATCTATCTATCTATCTATCTATCTATCTATCTATCTATCTATCTATCTATCTATCTATCTATCTATCTATCTATCTATCTATCTATCTATCTATCTATCTATCTATCTATCTATCTATCTATCTATCTATCTATCTATCTATCTATCTATCTATCTATCTATCTATCTATCTATCTATCTATCTATCTATCTATCTATCTATCTATCTATCTATCTATCTATCTATCTATCTATCTATCTATCTATCTATCTATCTATCTATCTATCTATCTATCTATCTATCTATCTATCTATCTATCTATCTATCTATCTATCTATCTCTATCTATCTATCTATCTATCTATCTATCTATCTATCTATCTATCTATCTATCTATCTATCTATCTATCTATCTATCTATCTATCTATCTATCTATCTATCTATCTATCTATCTATCTATCTATCTATCTATCTATCTATCTATCTATCTATCTATCTATCTATCTATCTATCTATCTATCTATCTATCTATCTATCTATCTATCTATCTATCTATCTATCTATCTATCTATCTATCTATCTATCTATCTATCTATCTATCTATCTATCTATCTATCTATCTATCTATCTATCTATCTATCTATCTATCTATCTATCTATCTATCTATCTATCTATCTATCTATCTATCTATCTATCTATCTATCTATCTATCTATCTATCTATCTATCTATCTATCTATCTATCTATCTATCTATCTATCTATCTATCTATCTATCTATCTATCTCTATCTATCTATCTATCTATCTATCTATCTATCTATCTATCTATCTATCTATCTATCTATCTATCTATCTATCTATCTATCTATCTATCTATCTATCTATCTATCTATCTATCTATCTATCTATCTATCTATCTATCTATCTATCTATCTATCTATCTATCTATCTATCTATCTATCTATCTATCTATCTATCTATCTATCTATCTATCTATCTATCTATCTATCTATCTATCTATCTATCTATCTATCTATCTATCTATCTATCTATCTATCTATCTATCTATCTATCTATCTATCTATCTATCTATCTATCTATCTATCTATCTATCTATCTATCTATCTATCTATCTATCTATCTATCTATCTATCTATCTATCTATCTATCTATCTATCTATCTATCTATCTATCTATCTATCTATCTATCTATCTATCTATCTATCTATCTATCTATCTATCTATCTATCTATCTATCTATCTATCTATCTATCTATCTATCTATCTATCTATCTATCTATCTATCTATCTATCTATCTATCTATCTATCTATCTATCTATCTATCTATCTATCTATCTATCTATCTATCTATCTATCTATCTATCTATCTATCTATCTATCTATCTATCTATCTATCTATCTATCTATCTATCTATCTATCTATCTATCTATCTATCTATCTATCTATCTATCTATCTATCTATCTATCTATCTATCTATCTATCTATCTATCTATCTATCTATCTATCTATCTATCTATCTATCTATCTATCTATCTATCTATCTATCTATCTATCTATCTATCTATCTATCTATCTATCTATCTATCTATCTATCTATCTATCTATCTATCTATCTATCTATCTATCTATCTATCTATCTATCTATCTATCTATCTATCTATCTATCTATCTATCTATCTATCTATTTATTTATTTATACATTTACCTACAAAAGTTTCCTATTCATATTGCTACAATCCATCTCTGAGTTTAAAAAGTACTTCGCTAATTATGGGCATCTATGAACTATACATATATATTTCCTTGAAGAGATATTTTATGTGATAGAGCATCAGAGTCGTTCACTTTGAAATCTCCCTGTAAAACTGCATTCTTGTAACATAAAATTATCCATATAAACAGATTAATTGTAAATTATAACACGGAATAGTTGAGTATGTTTGTTGTTATCTTCGTGAGATGCCATTACTTATATACGTCAGTTACTCTCGTGGAGGAGTATCAGCAACCCACTATAATTCTCATACCACCGATGTCTTGGGTAATGCTTTCTACTTGATTTTCGTCTTTTTCATGTCTGCTTCCAATTTTCGATGTAACGTGTCCATTGTTCTTCTTCGTTTTCTGATTCCCTTCATGATTCCAAATTAGTGTTTGCCTCATGATGCAATTTGATGATGTTGTCAGTGTATGTCCTATCTCCCTCAATCGTGTTATTTTTCCTTATTTCCTCTTCATGTAGAAGTCGAATTACTCACTGTCACAGTAGGTTTTTGCTGATGGTATCTAGTGAACGGACATTGAGTATATTGTGTTGACAATTGTCTAGTAGTATGTGTATTTCTTCATGATGGTTGTGGTAGTTTTCCACGTTTCGACACAGTTCGGTAGAACTGTCTTCGCTCTCTTTGCTGGTCAACGATCATTTGATGGACAGAACATGTCTGTTCATTTCCCATTACTTTCAATATTTTCATGACAGTGAAATTGTTACGTAACAGGATCAAACAACTGACCAGTACTATTTTAATCTACAATGTTGATCTCACTAAGATCAGATCATGCTTGGTTGAAACCTGACAATTCTACAATCTCCTCTCAAACTCCATTCGAGAAATAAAATTGAATTTCACAATAGTAAATCTTATTAACGAGAATCATTGTCAAATGCATATTGACGTATTAGAGATAAGAGAATAGAGTGAAACAAGAAAAGGGAAGCAAAGTATTCTAATGTACAATTCACTTTGTGTGGTGTGCATGTTTCTTCCCATAGATGTTTAGCACTGAAATTGATCAGTCTCTCTCTCACTCTGTCTTTCTCTCTCTCTCTCTCTCTCTCTCTCTGATTGATATATGTGTATCTGGTGTAGATTGTCTCGACATTGGCTTAATTCACAGCCAGTCGATGTGTCGAGTCTCGGAGTGAATATGAACAAGTGTGGGATGTAGTTAAATCCATTTGATGAGTCTCAAACTGGATGAAATGTGGATCGTGGATTCCATGGCTAACCACCACCACCACCATCTCCACCATCCATCTTTACTTATCCTATTGTCAGTTTATCCATTATTACTGATTACATACTACAATACAATCGATTATTTGGTTGATAAAAATCTACTCGATTGGTAGATGTGTCTCTTGTTCTTCTTCTTCTTCTTCTATTTTGTTGTTGTTGATGTTTTCCAAAACAAAGCTTACCCATAAATTTGATGATTGACATAATTGATGAATTAATTGTATAGGAAGGTAGATGATCGTTTACTACATGGTGACATGATAGACGAATGTTTTATTTAGCATAGAACAGCGTGAATTACAGGTGATTCGATAGAATTGAATCTGTATGTCAGGTATGAGGATGAGGGATACATTGAAATTAAACGGGCGGCCTGCTTGAGCATCTGGGCTACCTGTTCCTGCCATCTAGATATTTCAACAAGTTATCTATTGTTGTTTGTTTTAATATATCATTATGTTTATTAATCGCATAACCTATTCTGCTGCGCTTCTGAAAAGTGTACAACCTTTCGTTGTCAAAGTTACAGAAAACTCAATAAGAGACAATATGGTTGCTGGCAATGTACAACGAAAAGAATGTACATTATTCAGTTGTTCATTCACTGAAGTGCTAACATCTAACTGGCGATTCCTCAATATTTATCGCCAGGACCGACCAAGAAGAAAGAAACGGAAACTTGTTGAAATACTTTGCGCTGAGAATTCTATATTGTACCAAAATTCTAATATTGAATAAAGCTAATAATAATAATAATAATAATAAATAGCTGAATTTGAAGTATTCGAAATGAAAGTAGGAGATGGTGATTCGAACACACAAGTCAACTTCAATTACATTCACTACGTAGCTATTTCTCTTAGTGACTATGAACTGGTCAGTTTCATCATTGTTCTATCAGATTATCTCTTGATCGTTGTGATATTTCAATGTTTTCAAGTTTAATTGTAGGAGTGTGAACATTGAGTAGGATAACATTGTATTTGTTGACAGTTCTGAAACTGACGATAGTTTATGCTGAAACAGGATTATAATATTGAACAATATAACTGTTATTATGAGACTAGTAGACAGAAGACTTGTGTGAAATAGTCGAACATGAATGGTAGCGACTTTGTTGGAATGAACGATGTTTGTAGATCAAGATAATCAGTTGAGTTCAGTTTATTCAAAGCACATTGTACAATACGTGAAGAGAGTTGAACAGATAGAATGTTATCTACGAAATGTCATTTTGGTCAACGAAGACAGTCCACTCCATCGACATGTACACAAACTCAAACTAACCTTACAATGACATCAGTATGATATTAAGCCTATCATTACAATGATATAATTAGGGAGATCATTTCGAATAGGAATCCATCAACATTTCAAGAATAACAGCTGATTACTGAAACCACGAAATTCAGTTCACTCCGCAGTCAGTAGATAGATACATGGTTACGTATGTAAATAGAAAAGAAACAAACGAACGTGGGAGCAGTTGTTAATCAAACAAAACAAGTCAATAGCAAAATGGAAATATTGTGAATGACCGGAACATTCGTTTGAAGACAACCATCGTTGGATTAAACCATGAAGATAGGTGAAGTTGACGTTTGTGGAATGACTAGATACTTCATATATGAGTGAAGTAAACAATGATGATTAATTTGTGGAGAATGATAAAGAAAGTTTGTCAATGAAACGAATGAGGTTAGAGAAGACACTATACACTTGAAAAGTGCTATGATACATAATGTGATTTACAGTACAGTGTTATTTAGATAGTTGAGTTTAAATTGTGTTCTTTAATCCATCAATGTTAGACAACTATGATCTTAATTAATACTCAGCTATCTGCACAATGCTGTACCGAATATTATCATGAGCTCAATGGTGACTAGATTCGGGAGTTAATTCTCAGAATTCCAGTAATAAGGCGTGAACGGTGGTGCTAATCCTCGTCAGATGTGAGGCAGCTACCCACCATAAACAATGGAATATGGTCGCGCAATCTCGTGGATTGTTTGAAGTTAGACAATAACATTGTGATGTGCCGGATCAGCGGTCTAAATCTTAAGTGTTCGCACGCCAGTTTGGAAGTCCTATGTTCGAGTCTTTTGAGTACGGTTCGTGGATTCGTACTGTTTAGGAGTCTCATACTAGGACTCAATGAACTTTCAGAGCTTTCAAGTTTTAAATGATGGACTAATATTGGTTGATTCATGATCTCAATCAAAATATAATTTTTAAATTCAAGATCGTATACTTTCAGAATGCAGTCAAGTTTTATTCTTTATTTTATGAATTATGAGGGTGGTGAACTAAAAGTCTGTAACGAAATTCACTGTTATTGGAGAGATTGAATTAATTTAGAAGCAATTACTATTCAGCGAACTACGTTTAATCATTGATATGGGATTAATTTCCCGATCTGAAAGGAAAAAAGCAACATCCTCAAATACAATATAAAGAACACCAACTCAGTCACACTTCATGGAAAAAGTTTAGAAGAGGTGGAGAGTTTCACGTAGCTGGTCATCATTATCATCTATGAACAAGGAGGATTCGTTGCACATGTAAAGATACAAATAAATGAAGCAAGGTAAGCATTCCAACAGTTGAAGAACATATGGAACTCAAAACAACCGTCTGTCAACTAACATCAAACTCAGAATCTTCACTGTTAACGTCAAGACAACTCTATTGTAGGGGGTTGAAACGAGGAGAACTACCACAACCACCATAAAACTAATACAAATACTTCTAAACACTTGTCTATGTTACATACTGAATGTGTGTTGACCGGTTGCTATCAGCAACAGCCTACTGTGGGAGAGAACAAACCAACTTCCAAATGACGTGGGGTCTAGGAAAAGACTTTGGAAGTGGATAAGACATTAATTTCGGAAATTATCAAAGTGCGTCACAAAACAAGCGCTTACAAGGAATCCTGAATGGAAACGGATAGGAGGAAGGTTAAATAACACACTACGTTGGGAATCGGAAGCAAACATGGAAGGGATGAATAACAACTAGAAATAAGTTAAATTAATTCGATCTCTCCAATAACAGTGAATTTCACTTCAGAATTCTAAGTCATTACCCTCATAATTCATAAAATAAAGAACAAAACTTGACTGCATTCTGAAAGTATATGATCTTGAATTTAAAAATTATATTTTGATTGAGATCATGAATCAACCATTATAAGACCATCATTAAAAAGCTAATATTGTGGTGTGTGCTACTTATATTGACATAAGTAGTATATGATGTTAGTCGTGAACAGAATGTCTGGCAGCAAAGAGACAAGAGAATCGAACAGTAAACAATGGAAACAGGATGCAATTTGTATGAAAATGCAAGAACAATGAAGTCTGAGTGATTATGAGACAATTGATGAACATTTTGCAAATTAAGCATTCACTTTATGATTGTTAGATTTTATTAACAAGTCCTGTAAGCGTGTGTTAAACGCATTCGATTGTCCCCACCCGTGCTCTGTTCTCTACAGTATCACTAGAAGTCCATTTCGTCTTAATATAGTATTCCTCATCTGTGTACATCCTCGATCCCGTACCCAAAGTATAATATCACTAAACAATGGTCTATTGCTTTTCTATCTTCATTGATATTCTAACTAATGTCAATATATAGTTAAAACATTTACCAATAAAACCGATAACCTTAACAACAACACCACCACCCCCACCCCCAACATCACAACTACCCCACCACACCACCACCACCACCAACATTCTCCATTAAATGGAATCATATAATAAACAATTGTATTGATTTATTGATTAAAAATTGTCACCATTTCTCTATTTATTTATTTATTTATTTACAGGAAAATGATTTTCAAATTTCCCAATTTTTTGTTTTGTTTATTGAATAAAACAAAATAAGAAAAATGTTATATACACAATTAATTTATGTGGGAATATTGTGAAAATATTGATTTTATATTATTAAATCAATGTATGAATTCTATTGGTTACTAGGTGTAAACAAATAAAAGGAGTTAGATACAGATATAAATATATGTATATTGGCTTGGATACAATAATAGTTTTTTTTGTTTTGTTTATCCCTATATGATAAATGATTATTATCAATGTAAAAGTAATTTCAGATTGTATGGTTAGTTTATGACTGGGATTCAAATCATCAATTGTTCTGTGTTGTTATATTGTTTATATAAATCAAAATGATTGAATTCATTTAGTATTGTTGTTTACTTAAATCTTCCCATTGATATTTATGACTATAAGTGATCAATCTATTAGTGGTATATGTGAATTTTTTTATATAGATTGCCTAGAAATTGTTTTCATTCACAAGTTTTTATAAATAAAGATGAATAGTGGATAATAGTGGAATCCAGTTTGATACAATGGACATCTAAGACGTAGTTGGATGATCTAGACTTCGCAGACGATCTGGCCCTTCTATCCCAAACGCAACAACAGATGCAGGAGAAGACAAACAGTGTGGCAGCAGCCTCAGCAGCAATAGGTCTCAATATACACAAAGGGAAAAGCAGGATTCTCCGATACAACACAGAATGCACCAATTCAATCAAAATTGACGGAGAAGATTTGGAAGATGTAAAAACCTTTACGTATTTGGGCAGCATCATTGATGAACAGGGTGGATCTGATGCCGATGTGAAGATGCGGATCGGCAAAGCAAGAGCAGCATATTTACAACTGAGGAACATCTGGAACTCAAAGCAACTGTCAACCAACACCAAGGTCAGGATTTTCAATACAAATGTCAACACAGTTCTACTGTATGGGGCAGAAACCTGGAGAACTACAAAAGCCATCATCCAGAAAATACAGGTGTTTATTAACAGTTGTTTACGCAAAATACTTCAGATCCATTGGCCGGACACTATTAGCAACAACGTACTGTGGGAGAGAACAAACCAGATCCCAGTGGAGGAAGAAATCAGGAAGAAGCGCTGGAAGTGGATTGGACACACATTGAGGAAAGCACCCAACTGCGTCACAAGACAAGCCCTCACATGGAATCCTGAGGGTCAAAGGAAAAGAGGAAGACCAAAGAACACATTACGCCGGGAAATGGAGATAGACATGAGAAAAATGAACAAGAATTGGATGGAACTAGAAAAGAAGGCCCAGGATAGAGTGGGTTGGAGAATGCTGGTCAGCGGCCTATGCTCCATTGGGAGTAACAGGCGTAAGTAAGTAAGTAAGTAAGTAAGTAACTAGTTTAATGCGTTTTTCTTCCTATTTAAAGTTGATTTCCACTCCGGGGCTCGAACCCAATACTGTCCACTTCAAGCGTTATCGCATTATCCACTTAGCTATGTCAGAGTGAATATTAATTCTGAGATTCAGTTACATCCAGTTGACGAGTTCTAAATAGGATGAAGTGGCGCTTTTCCTGGATTCCACTACTATCCACTATTCATCTTTGTTTATAATGACAATATCGAGGCAATACGTGTAGGATTCGCATATGCCAATAAGAGACTGATCAATTGCAGTCCTGAATATCAATGAGAAGATTCAAGTAAAACAACACCAAATGATTTCAATAACTAATCATTGATATACTAAAATTATCATTGAAAAACTTAGCAGAACATAAATAGATGATCAGTAACAGAAAAACAGGAGTTTTTTTTTCAGTATGATATTATGGAGATCATTGAAAATCTGAAGGCATTGAATAGCTGTTTCACCCCATTGTGGAACTTCTCATCAGCGCTTATTTACAATCTCATTCACAGGATTCGAACCTAAAACCTTCAATTGTCATCTAATTGCAAATAATTTCATTCAGTCAAAGAAAAAAATAACATAATTAGTACAATGGATAATTTTATTGAATCGAAAAGAGAAAAAAATCTGGAAAGAATCTTTCCCCCCTCTCTCTCTCTCGCTTTATCAATTGCCCTTTTTTTAATTATCACTGAGGTCACTGAAGTAAAAATCGGCACACAACACATATAGCGAGAGAGAGAGAGAGAGAGAGAGAAGGAGAGGGAGAGAGAGAGGGGGGAAGAGGAAAATATGATCCTATCTAATTTACTTCAACAAAAAAAGCAACTAAATTAACTTAAGAAATAAGGAAAAGAAATTGTATAAATTCAAATGACTAATTAGAAATTAACCTATTCCATATTTA
Source organism: Schistosoma bovis (assembly GCA_944470425.2). NCBI lineage: Eukaryota > Metazoa > Platyhelminthes > Trematoda > Strigeidida > Schistosomatidae > Schistosoma > Schistosoma bovis. The sequence continues at coordinate 16,379,085 of OX103959.1, read as the reverse complement.
ATTAATCACTAATATAAAGTTGGATTTAAGGTGAACTAATCATTTAATACTTTCAGGAGAGGGAAGTGAGAGAGAGAGAGGGGGAGGGGGAGAGAGAGGGGGAAGAGGAAGGGATTCATTTAAATAACTGATCTAATGATCTTTCAAAAATTTGAATTCATGAAAACTTTGAAAGTATTTGAATGACCATTTGATCTAAGTAAGAGAACACCTTAGTGACAAGATGCATTCATAAACTTTTCCCATCTTCATTCATTTCAAGTAAATAGTTCATTATTATTTATTATTGAATAATTAATTAATGAATAATGAACTTATTATTATTATTATTATTACATCATAAATATAGAAAATCAAATAAAGATTCATTGAAATAACAATCAAGTTGATGACCTAAATGTTGATTTTGGAGGAATGTGATTTGATCAGTTTATGTTTAAATGAAATATACATATGAAACTACTTTTTCTTTTTCTTAATTTAAATGATCGGTATTGTTAGCTAACACTAGGCAATATCGCCTCAAATGCCCTGGTATGGCTGAGGGTGAGAAGAGTCAGCTTCCCCCCCCCCAAATGCTCTCACATGGTAACGCGTATACAATCACTCCAAGGGAAGTCCTATTGATTGGCATCTAGCACTACGAATATTGTTTGTGAAATCGAGAGGACGAAAAGTGAATGTCTAGCAGGAGCTTGAAATGGGTTTGTCGATATAGAGGATCCACCTAGAGGAGTTCGAAAGCCCTCGTTCCAAATCAATGGTACACATGTGCTTCAGGATCCTGAAGGAACAAATGGGGTACGAACCAATTATTGGTCACGGGCTACTATGGGACTGCATCTCCTGACGTTGCTTCAGGCCTTTATGTCGAAGGCTCCGAGTGTGGCCCTCTAAGAAAACCACCTGATTCGGTGTGGACACTAGAGCAGTATCACAGCCATACACAGACCAAGTGCATATGTATTCAATGCCCCTTTTGCCAATATTTATGTGTTCAAATAAGTAAATAAATAGCTAGACAACTGTTTTTCTCTTTATTTATAAGTTGTTATCAGTGTGCGAATCTAAGGCTTTGAAGTCTCATAATGAATGTGACATAATTTGAACAATGAGATAAAATTCAATTGTCAACATTTTATAACTCCGGTTAGTTATTTGAAAGAATCATTAATGATGAGCAAGTCAGAAGGTCCTGGGTTCAAATCCCTTGGGTGCGGGATCGTGGATGCACAGTTCTGAGGAGTTCCATACTAGAATGAAACAGCTATTCAGTATTGCTAGGTTTTTCAGTGTTGGTCTTGTGCATATAAGTTCAGGATTTAAAACTATTAGAATAAACAAACGATCAATAAACGTTTCCCTTTTATAAAAGATCGAGCACAGTAGTATTTTTCCCCTAAATATCAGTATCTCTAAAATAGACAGAATTTTACAAGTAATGGAACCCAGAACGTGAAGTTCGTCTTATTCAAGCTTCAACACCTGAATATATCTGTATTTAGTGTCAATGTTTACAATAAGATCCGATCGTAGAATCTTTTGTCTTAAATGCCATATATCCTAAAGAAAATATATTACAAAGATAAATTCAACGAGATAGTGGGTGGAACTATAATTTATGGACGACCTTTGGGCGACACTGAAGTGACCTAGAAAGTGAACAACTACTAATCAGGACTAAATGAAAGTTATAAAGCAGTTAGAATTCTCATTTACAGTTTATGGTTAGGGTTAAAAATTAGATTTAGGGTTTTCCATCACGAACTGACATTAGCTATAATGCCAAAAACTCTATTTAGCTAAATGGATGGATGAATTCCGTGCCCAAATTCATGACTCGTTATCTTATATCTGATTGGTTCGTTCATAAATTATAGTCTCGCCATTATTGTGCACTAATATCTATGAACAAGATTCAATAGCTTAGTGTATAAAGTATTGAATGTAAGGCATTAGGCTAAAATTCCTATATGGATATAGACAATACAATCTAAACACATCAATCTATGATACAATATACATTCTGGATTTCATCACTAAGTCATCATTCACATAGTGTAATCAAATACAGTAATCATAGATGATGTCATAATCAATCAATATTATTAGTTTATCCCCTGGCAACAAAAAAATATGTTTAGTATTCACTAATCAATTTACTATTCATTACCTTCTAATTACTTTTTCCCCCTCCTTTATGATTAGAATTTGTGTCAATGGTGAAAATGTAAACAACACTAATAGCATAATAATAATAATTTGAAACACATAGTCATATTAGATAGAGAGAGAGACACAGAGAGAAAGAGATATAAGACCCTCCGACCGCCCGCCCGCTCACCCCCATCAAAAAATTAAAAATATATTATCATTTAAATCATCTTAATAAGTAGTATATTTCACCTTTATGTTATTTGACAGTTTGTAGTTATACAATAACAATGAGCAAAGATGAAAGGAAAAAAAGAAACAAAAGAAAAACAAAGAGGACTTGTGTATAGATCAATATGGTTTGGTTTTTCAATTGTTTTCGGTAAACATTTAACATAAAGATTGTAATACTAATGCTACAACTGTTGCTAACCCTCTTCCTTCTCCTCCTCCTCCTCCTCCTCCTCCTCCTCCCTCTCCTCCTCCTCGTCCTCCTCCTCCTACCCCCTCTCCTCCTGCTCCTACACCCCTCTCCCTCCTACTACTATTAGTAATAATAATCATAATGATAATAATGGTAAACATAGTGTTATTTACTGAGACTCGCACGGTTCAATTCATTCGATTCGTTTGACATTTCAATATCAGATACTTTTGAAATGAGTTAATGAATTTCGTTTTCTTTTTTTTTATTGTTGTTGTTGTTGTTTTATTTTGTTAATCAACAAAATAGAAAAGAATTTTTTTTTAAATATTGATATTAATTCATGTAAACAATTGAGTTAATATTGAATTAGTAACTAGTTAACTGATAAGGTTTTGAGTTGGTAGAGAAGATTTGTAACTCAGATGGATGATTTTGGTGGAGCTCCACGACCAAATCATCCAGCTCAGAGAACAAAACTCCACCAAAATAACTGATAAGGTAATGGTATAAAACTGATAAATCAACAACAACATTCCTACAATTGAAGAATAGATGGAACTGAAAAAAAAAAACAATTGTCTCTCAATCAATATCATAGTCATAATCTTCAATACGAATGTCAAGACAGTCCTACTGTATGAAGCTGAAAGTTGAAGAACTACTACAACCATTATCAAGAACGTACAAGTATTTATAAATAGTTGTCTAAGCACGATACTCTATAGCGACTCACGTGCTAATGGGTTTATTTTCATTTAACCCAGTTAAGCCCTTTTTGTTAACTTATTTAGTGGACAAAGTCATCCATGATATAACAACTTGTTGTACTATCTTTATTATTATGCTTGTATGAAATACATATGCTTGAACATTGTTTAGCGCCTACGCATGTATTCATTCTGCTAGCTTCATTATTAACTGCTTAATCTATTCGCTGACTCATCCATTTTCCTATACATATATATATGTGTACATTTGCACCCATTCACTACAACTACTACAACAACTACTACAACTACTTGCTACTACTACAATCGTAGTTCGCTTGCTCATTCATTTTGCCTCTCTGCTGTCTGGTCCGAATTATCTACTAAATAAACTGTAGTAGCTGCTTCTTTTTTGCCTTCTGATTTCAAACATCGTTGAAGATTATACGATAACGGTTCGAGGGTGATTAATTATAGAAGCACAGCCACTACAGAATTGGTAAGCCCGACGTGATAACGGAAGCAAATTTTGGTGAAATAATCAAATCCCAAAAATCCGATTCTTTTCATCTCAATTTGGATTATCAAATGAACTATAATTGCAACTGTGGATTTATATTATTATTCTAATTACACTTACATTATTTCGCAAACATTATTAAACGTGACAATTATAAATCATAATAAATAACAATTATCCATAAACAATTGATATATTGGTGCAATTTAGTAAGTCTGTTCCATTTTATAAATTGTGCCATTTTTTTATTATCATTGTTTCTGCCCGTCTATTCTTCCTTGTGACTGTTAAGTTATTTTCGTGTGCTACTTAATTTTTATAAGCATGTCTTATGAAAACACAGTTTCAAGCGTACAGCAAGCCTCGTCCGTGAGGTCTCTTAACCTCCCTGCCCCTTCTTTTAAAATCACAGACCCAAAACTTTGGTTTATAAGACTTGAAAATTATTTTCTCGCTAACCGCATTCTTTTGCAAAAGGATAAGTTCGGCCTGACAAGCACACTACTCCCAGACGAAGTAGCTGACAGCGTTCGAGAGGCACTAGCAAAACCAGACACAGAGAAACCATACGACGTGCTAAAAGAGGCAGTAATTAAAACTCTCTCTCTCAGTGACCAACAAGCCGTCGAACAACTCCTTAGCCAAGTACAAATTGGAGATAGAACCCCATCACAGCTAAAAAATTATATGAAAAGTCTACTTGGCGATAGACACATTGACAATAATCTCTTTTATCAACTATGGCTCCGCCGACTCCCGGCAAAAATACAGCAGATCCTAGCTGTGGGAGATACGGATGCGGATTTAGACAATATAGCAAAGATAGCCGATAGAATATACGAAAGAAGCAAGCAAGCAAGCCCTCCACTACACAACGTGACAGTAGATGATAGACTTGATACTCTACAGAAGGAAATAAATGTTTTATGCCGCAAACTCACAGAATTAACGCAGAGAGAAAAACCACGAAGGTCATCGCGAGATCGCTCGCGTGAAAGGACCCGGTCAACTTCTAGACGACGCACAACTCCCGCGATATGTTGGTATCATCAAATGTTCGGCTACAGGGCTAGAAAGTGCCTACAACCTTGTGGGTTTAACAGGGCTGGTAACCGATACCCACGTGTATCAATGGCAACGGCATCAACGCACATAATGCCTGAAAATAGTCGCCTCTTTTATATACAAGACCGAACCACTGGCGCACAATTCTTAGTTGACACTGGAGCGGAAATTAGCGTAGTACCTCCATTTAACGAGGAAAGAAAAAACATTAATCCGTCATTAGTGTTAAGAGCAGCAAACAAATCAGATATTAAAACATATGGCAAACGGCAATTGTCCCTAGATTTTGGACGTGGCGCTTCATACCGCTGGAACTTTGTCATAGCAGACGTATCGATGCCCATAATAGGCATAGATTTCTTATGTAACTTTGACCTGCTAGTAGACTCTAGACGACACAGACTTATAAACGGCAGTCAAACCACTTCGATAAGAGGAATACTTACGGAAGCCGTTTCAATGAACCTTGTGATAGATAAAAGTCGTGGTGATCCATATAAATTGTTGTTAAGGGAGTTCCCTGAACTCGTAAAAGTAACATACAATAAAGCGGATCTCAAACATTCTATTCAGCATCACATCGTAACGAATGGTCCACCAATCAATGCAAGACCAAGAAGGTTAGATCCCAAAAGACTAGCTATCGCAAAACAGGAATTCGACAAGCTAATGAGGCTAGGCATTATAAGGCCATCGAACAGCCCGTGGGCATCCCCGCTACATATGGCCCCGAAAAAGAATGGAGAGGTTAGGCCATGTGGAGACTACAGAGCACTGAACAAACAAACAGTAGCTGATAGATACCCTATACCGCACATTCATGATTTCACCTACAGTATTGAGGGCACTACTATCTTCTCGAAGATCGACTTAGTCAGAGCATACTACCACATCCCTGTTGCCCCACAAGACATACCGAAGACAGCAGTAACAACCCCATTTGGGCTATATGAATTCCTGCGTATGCCTTTTGGACTGACTAACGCAGCACAAACCTTTCAACGGTTTATCGACCAGGTCATTAGAGGTTTGCCTGGAGTATACGCGTATATCGACGATTTATTAGTAGCTAGCACCACTAAAGATGAGCATATACAACAACTACGGCAATTATTTATGCGACTCAGAGAACATGGCATTTCTATAAATATTGAGAAGTGTGAATTCGGAAAAGAATCTTTACAGTTCCTAGGTCACAATATAACTTCTCAAGGCATCACACCAATAGCAACAGAAGTCGACGCCATCAAAAATTATCCCCTACCCGATTCATGGAAAAAGTTACGCCGATTTCTCGGGTTAATAAATTATTACAGACGATTTATCCCGAATTGCGCGTCAATATTGCAACCACTAACAGATGCATTACGCGGAAACGCACGGACATTCCAATTATCACCAGACGCGATTCAAGCATTCGAGAACGCTAAAAAAGCACTAAATAAAGAAGTGACACTAACTAGACGAAAGAGCGAAACACCGTTAGCTATCATGACGGATGCATCAGACGTAGCGGTAGGAGCCGTTTTACAACAATTAGTAAATGGCATATGGGAACCGCTCTCATTTTTTTCGAAAAGACTGAATCCGACACAAACCAAATGTACAGCACACACTAACTTCATCTTAATTTTGTACAAACCATTTTTTTCAAACGATTGTAACTACCCTGCTCAGTTTACTATTTTTTGTGCAAACACAGACATTTTTCCATATATCTTTGTTTGCAGGGGGGAGCTATTATAGCGACTCACGTGCTAATGGGTTTATTTTCATTTAACCCAGTTAAGCCCTTTTTGTTAACTTATTTAGTGGACAAAGTCATCCATGATATAACAACTTGTTGTACTATCTTTATTATTATGCTTGTATGAAATACATATGCTTGAACATTGTTTAGCGCCTACGCATGTATTCATTCTGCTAGCTTCATTATTAACTGCTTAATCTATTCGCTGACTCATCCATTTTCCTATACATATATATATGTGTACATTTGCACCCATTCACTACAACTACTACAACAACTACTACAACTACTTGCTACTACTACAATCGTAGTTCGCTTGCTCATTCATTTTGCCTCTCTGCTGTCTGGTCCGAATTATCTACTAAATAAACTGTAGTAGCTGCTTCTTTTTTGCCTTCTGATTTCAAACATCGTTGAAGATTATACGATAACGGTTCGAGGGTGATTAATTATAGAAGCACAGCCACTACAACTCAACATCCATTGACCGGATACCATCAGCAACAGCCTTCTGTGGGGAGAGGACAAACCAGTTTCCAACTAAAGAGGAAATTAGGAAAAGATATTGGAAGTGGATAAGTAAGTAAGTAAGTAAGTAAGTGTGGAAGTAAGTAAGAAGGTAAGTAAGTAAGTAAGTAAGTAAGTGTGGAAGTAAGTAAGAAGGTAAGTAAGTAAGTAAGTAAGGAAGTAAGTGAGGAAGTAAGTAAGTAAGTAAGTAAGTAAGTGAGTAAGTGTGGAAGTAAGTAAGCAAGTAAGTAAGTAAGTAAATAAGTAAGTAAGTAAGAAAGTAATTAAGAAATTGTGTGTGTAAGTGTGGAAGTAAGTAAGTAAGTTAGTAAGTAAGTAAGTGTTGAAGTAAGTAAGTAAGAAAGTAAGTAAATAAGTAAGTAATAACGTAAGTAAGTAAGCGTGGATGTAATTAAGTAAGTAAAGAAGTAAGTGTGGAAGTAAGTAAGTAAGTAAGTAAATAATTAATTAAGTAATTAAGTAAGTTAGTAGGTAAGTAATTGTGGAAGTAAGTAAGTAGGTAAGTAAGTAAATAAATAAATAAGTAAGTAGGTTATTAAGTAAGTAAGTAAGTAAGTAAGTAAGTAAGTATGTAAGTGTGGAAGTAAGTAAGTAAGTAATTACGTAAGTAAGTAAGCGTGGAAGTAATTAAGTAAGTAAATAAGTAAGTGTGGAAGTAAGTAAGTAAGTAAGTTAGTGTGGAAGTAAGTAAGTAAGTAAGTATGTAACTAAGTAAGTAAGTAATTAAGTAAGTAAGTAAGTAATTACGTAAGTAAGTAAGCGTGGAATTAAGTAAGATAGGAATTAAATAATTGTGTGTGGAATTGTGGAAGTAAGTAAGTAAGTTTGTAAGTACGTAAGTGTGGAAGTAAGTAAGCAAGTAAGTAAGTGTGGAAGTAAGTAAATAAGTAAGTAAGTCAGTTAGTAAGTGTGGAAGTAAGTAAGTAAGTAAGTAAGTAAATAAGTATGTAAGTAAGTATATGTGGATGTAAGTACACACCTATACACACTACATACTTAAGTGATTTTAAGACCTGTATTATATACCTCAATGTTTATTAATCAATAATATGAAATGATTCCACTATGTGTGTGTGTGGGGGGGTTACATATTACCCACCAGGGATAAAGTTATTTCTTTATACATCAGAATAATATCAATCCTGGTATAATTCAATAAGTCTCCGTCTTAACACCAACAACAACAACCATTGTTTTACTGTTACAATCATTGTAACAGTAACTGTCATAGTATAACCATATAACATTAAAATTATTTATTGTCCATAAATGGAAATCATCATATTTAACTAATTTCGGTCAAATGAAAAGAAGAAGTATCTCACCACTTTTATTGTTTTTTTTCTTTTCTGTATGTATATTATGGTAATATGAACTTACTGTCCATATTACAATGCATTTTATATAGAATCACATGTATGGGGTAAAAAAGGAAACTTGTTTTGTACATGGTTAAACTGTCATTCACGCCTACTTTCCCTCTCTCTCTCTCTCTCTGTCTCTCTCTGTCTCTCTTTCTGTCTCTCTTTCTCTCTCACTGTCTCTCTGTGAACATCATGACGACATAAAACGCATCTATTAATAGACACCTTCTTGTTTTTTTTCCCTTTTCAACACTATGTAATTGAAAAAAAAAACGATGTACATTTTTCATTGTATTACCAAAAAATCACATACAAATTGAATGTTGTTATGGTTTAAATTTGACGAATTGATAATATATAAGTTAAGCGTTAACGCTTAAGATTGTATGTTCTAAGTTCAATAACTTAGTGATTGGGTCATGGATAAATAATGTTACTGAGGTGTTTTATACTGTCGTCAAATACCTTGGTACGGCCGAGGGCGAGAAGAGATAGCTCTCCCTATCGAAATGCTCTCATATGGCTATGCGTATACAGTCACTCTAAGCGAAGTTCTACTCATTGCCTTCTCGTACCAGGGGTTTTGTTTACGAAGTTGAGAGGATGAAAAGCGAATGTCTGGTAGGAGTTTTAACCAGGATGATGAACGCGGAGAGTCCAGCTAGGGGAGTTGAAAATCCTGATTCCTAACCAATGGTGTACATGTACTCCAGGATCCTGAAGGAACAAATAGTATATGAACCAATCGTTGGTCATCGGTTACCATTAGACTACATCTATTAAAGATGCTTCATTGCCTTGTGGATCAAACATGTAGGTCGAAGGCTCCCGGTATGGCCCCCTAATAAAACCACCTTCTTCGGTTTGGGCATTTTGGGGAATATCACAGCTCATACACAAATCAAGTGACTTGTGTGGTGCATATGCCCGTTTTTTTACCAATATTATTCAGTGAAGTTATAACTGTAAAAGAAGAAACATTGTAATTGAATGACAGCTATAGAATCAGTAATCATTTTTGGTTGTTACCAAATAGTTTTTTTTTCTTTGTATCCAAAAGGATACATTAAGATTTGTTCTATATCCAAGTTATTTTTATTATGGATAGGTATTGGGTGAAGATATATTGAATATTTAGGAAACATTATGAACTTGCTTGATCCTACTGTAGTGAACGACAATACAGTTAAAGCCAACCGATTACACAGCACAAAATTACACAGTTACTTGATGAAATAGAAAAATCCATACTCCAGTACTTCATATGAAAAATGTTCATTTATTGTTTCAACCCGGTTAAAGTGCCGGACAATGGATCATTCTCATGTTGGCATATGTGTATCCTGTGCGTATTGCCTCGATATAGCTTTAAGTCACAAGCTTTTATAAGGAAAGATGTATAGTGGTTAGAAGTGGAATCCAGTTTGACGCGCGTTTCGTCCTATTTGGTACTCCTCAGCTGATTATACCTGCGTCCCAGCGTCCATGTTCACCCCGGAACTCGAACTCAGTACCATTCGCTTCAAATATTTATTTGTCATTACATTAAATACTCTAAGAATTACTAGAATAAATTGAAAACAAACTGATTATGTTCCATCTGATTATATTGCTATATGGTTCTTTTAACTGTAATGGTTTTTTATCACAAAGGGTGGTTTCGTGGAGATTGTAGTAATTTTCAATAGTTAAATTCATGAATTAACCAAAGCTAGACCATCGTGAAAGAACTGAAACTATTGGACGGCCGTTCCGTCCTAGTATAGGAATTCTTAACAGTGTGAATACCTGGGATACGTGTTTCTTGCCATTTGTTATCTGTTTACTGTTTTCTTGTTTGTTTCAACACATCATTATGCCTATTATAGTTTCATAACTTATTCAGATGTGTTTGTAAAACGTTTACAACCTTTCCGAGTACAAGTTACAAAAGAGTTCAAACAATGACATTTTGGTTACTGACAATATATGTCAAAAAGAATATACATTATTCAGACATCGATTCCTGAAACTGCTAACATCTGAGATTTAAATGGTGGTTGGAGGTAGTCAAAAGGAAACCCTGGACCCGGGTTTCGTGCTACTTGGCACTCATCAGCAAGGTGTACCTGTAGGTCCTGTAGGTACCTGGAGGTTAGTCGCGGCTCGGATAGCTCAGTGGTAACGTCTCTTACTGTGAAGCTGGGTGACACGATATCGAATCCGCCAGGGAGCACCAGTTCCCTCAAGATTACAGGTACACCTTGCTGACGAGTGTCAAGTAGCACGAAACCCGGGTCCAGGGTTTCCTGTTGACTACCTCCAACCACCATCTAAATCTCAATACATAGTGCCCGCAGTGTCGAGTCACCTAGACTGGTGGCCACATTGCAACATGATCGATAGCATTCGATCTGCACTAATAAGGACCAGACAAGCATGACATTGATCACCACCCAGTGATCAATCAATTGTGACTGCTAACATCTTCCTGGTGACCACTCATTATTTATCATAAGGATCGATCAAGAAATAAGAAACGGTAACTTGTTGTTGATATATATTGTGTTATGAATTTTATATTGTACTAAAAATATACTATTGAATATAGCCAATAATAATAATAATAACCCAAGACTTTCGATCTAAGTGCACGAACTGTTAACATCTAGACCACTGAACCGATATTCTGATAATGGGTTTTGTGGAGATTTTTTAGAAATTTCACTGATTGAAATCATGAGTCAATTGAAGCTAGACCACCATGGGAAACCTGGAAGCACTGGACGGCCGTTTCGTCCTAGTATGGGACTCCTCAGCAGTGCGCATCCACGATCCCCCCCGAGAGATTCGAACGCAGGACCTATCAGTCTCGCGCCAGGCGCTCAACCAACTAGACCACTGAGCTGGCCGACATCCGACGGTGTTAATGTCTAACTTCAACCAATCCACGAAGTTGCGCTACCGTATACCATTGTCTTCAGTGAGTTCTAAAAATCTCCACAAAACCCATTCTGATAATAATCACCTACTCACTAACTTCAGAAGATACTCCTGGAGTTCTAGTGAGAAGTCGTTACCAGTGGAGTTCAACCAGATTTGTTGTGAGACAGGAACTCACTGAAGACAATGGTGGATGTGTCTCTTAATTTGGTGGATTAGTTAAAGTTAGACATTAATAGAGTTGGATGCCGGCTCATCGGTCTAGTTGATTAAGTGCCTGGCACGAGACTGACAGGTCCTGGGTTCGAATCTCGCGGGTGGCAGGATCGTGAGACCGATATTCAACAATATTAATGTCTAATTTCAATTCATCCATAGTATGACATCACCATCCAGAATTTCATGACTTCACCTTAAAAATGTCATATCTACAATCAATTGAATATTCTGGTTAAAATTCAAAATCCATTTTAACCAACTTTATTATAATAATGTACATTCAATGTATATCCCAAACTTTAGATAAACAAAATTCCCACTATCAATAATGAAATACCCTTTCCATTTAAGTAAGTAACTAATATCTAAATTCTATTTAGAAAAAAAAAGATGGGAGTATTATTTCATTATTGAACTTGAAAAGCCATTTAAACAAAACACTTTATTCTATTTCCTATAGAATCATACAATTTTCTTTCCCCTTCTAATATATCTAACCAACAGTAATTGATATCCTCTATTATGGAACAATGAAAGATACAACGGAAATTACAAAGTGATATAAAACAATCTACATTAAAGAATTGAATATGATGACAGAAATAAAACAGTTGTATACACATCAACCCCACCCCCCCCCACCCCCCATGGCATATTGCCCCCCTTCTTCTTCTTCTTCTTCTTCGTCTTCGTAACATCCTTATATGATAAATTTTGTAAATTCATTTCCTTTCTCTCTCTCTCTCTCTCACTCGCTTTGATGTTCATCAAATTGCATAGAGACTGCATTATACAGTTATGAGTTGTATACAACTATAACTAATAGTAATGAGAGTCATAAAAAAGGGATTTTTTTTTGTTGGTGTTTTGTACATTTCATTGTTATATGCTGACTAAGATTTTCAACGCCTAAAAAAGTTTTATGTGTTTTTTTTTCTCCTCATTTGATTTTAATGTGTTGATTGATTCATTGATCTTTTCCGTATAAAGAACCATTGGATAGATGTTTCATCTTAATATAGACTTCCTCATCAGTGGTTATCAATGAATTCGTTCACAGGAATCTAATCTTGAAATTTTAGATTTCGTGGTGAACATTCAACTTCTAAATCAATAAAGACATTAATACAATGGTGTGTAGGTTTAACTTCGATTAATTCAGTCCTTTAAGTACTTACTTACTTATATCTATTAGTCCTTGTGGAGGAGCATAGGCCACCCACCAGCATTCTCCATCCAACCTTGTCCTGATCAATCCGTTCCAACTCTTTCCAGTTGTTATTTATCCTAACCAGTTTTAACCATTTCTTTAAGTAATCATCTCTTATTATCTAAAGTGAATAACTATCTCACACATATAATACAGTTGAACTCCTCTGACTATAGTTTCTTATCAGAACTCCAAGAATTGAATCTTAAAGCTGGTCTTTAATGTGTGTATAATCCAAAATCGATGTTGTGAATATTTCAAAGTAGTTTAAGTGCAAACGTCTTAAACCATGATTTATAGGAGTTAACGACCATTCTCACCACTATTTTTACATTGTATTTGATACATTAAACCTAATGGGCTTGACTCTCTATTCTGTACAGGATCATTGAAAAAGGAAATATACCAATAGTTAAAGATCTTTCCACTTACTATTTTGTCGACAGGTTAGCCTTGTAAACATTTTCTAGTCTTTATATAAAGATACATAATTATGTGAGATTAATACAAAATTCACTATAATGTTTACACAGTTAGAAAAAAGAACGTATCTTAGAAAGTTTGGTCAACTAATTAACTGATTTGTGGAATAAAATGCCTAGGCTGAAACCAAAATAGGTCATGGGTTCGAATCCTGTGGGCGGAATCGTGGATGGACATTGTCACTAAGGTGTCCTATACTAGTGTAGTGAACAGAACACGAGTGGGAGCAACAGAATTATATTTATCACAACATTACTGAGTTACTTGGTAAAATAGAAAAACTATACTATAATACTATAATACTTACAAAATGTTCAATAATTGTCTCGGACTTCATTGTTCTTGCATTTCCATACTAATTACTTTCTATTCCTGTTCTTCCTTTCTTGATCCTCCCAATCTTTTGCCGCCAGACATTACATTCCTGACTCGCGTCATATACTACTTATATCAATGTAAGGTAGCACGCACCACACTAGGGCGAAACGGTCATCAAGTACTTTCAGGTTTTTCATGATAGTCTAGATTTAAACGATTCATCAATTCAACTATTAAAAATTACTACAATCTCCACGAGACCCCCTCTCCTTTTTCTGATAACAAAATAATTGGAATGATAAAATATCATCAATCATTTCATTTTTAGTTTGGAATGCTATACTAAACACACCTAGTGTTATAATCAATTAGTTATGATCGTTGAGCATTACCCGAAGTTGGGAATCCAAGTCATTTTATGTGGCTTTGAAGTTTATTAGGCAGTTGAAACTAGTTGACGAGATATCTTGTTTTAACGTAGGTTTCGTACAATCTATCACCCATCAGAAAGGTACTTCATTAAAGATGTATATTACAAATATTTAAACAACTCATTTTAAACTATAGAGAATGAGAGATAGTCGAGCAATATCATGGATTGTTTGAAGTTAAACATTAACACCGTTGGACGCCAAATCATTGATGTAGACGTTAAGCATTCAGACGCTGAGACCAAAGGTCTTAAGTTCGATTCTCCTTGATAGTGTTGTGAATAGGTATTGTCGAAGAGTTCCATACTAGGAAGAAACAGTCTTTCAATCCTTCGGCGGAGGTCTAAATTTCATTGGTTCAGGATTTTAATGTAATTAAACAATCTCCACAATCCCATGCTTACAAAGAATGTTCATAAAAAGTATACAGGCAAATCTCTCTCTCTATGATCATGACTTGATTTAATCTAATCATAAAATGTATTTCACTATATGACAAATGGATTAATTCTATTGAAACGCTCTTACAAACATACGGACATTAGATAAACAATGAAAAAACATATTGAAGTGATCTGTTGATGGATGTTGAAATGTAAACAAACAATCATTTCAATTGTATAAACACAATGAATCTGAATTAACAAAACACTATGTGTGTATTCCTTGTTTAAAATAGTGCAATAAATGACAGTTGTTCGATGTAAAACAAACAAACATATCCATTTATAAATATGTGATTATCAGAAGGGGTTTTGTGGAGATTTTATAAATTTCACTAGTTGAAATCATGAGTCAATTGAAGCTGGACCACCTTCGTGGATTGGTTGGAGTTAGACATTAACACCGTCGGATGTCGGCTCAGTGGTCTAGTGGTTAAGCGCTCGCGCGCGAAACCAGTAGGTCCTGGGTTCGAACCGCGCAGAGGACGAGGTCGTGAGCGCGCACTGCTGAGTCCCATACTAGGACGAAACGGCCATCCAGTGCTTCCAGGCTTTCCATGATGGTCTAGTTTCAATTGACTCATGATTTCAACCAGTGAAATATGTGATTAGCAGAATCATTTCTTGTAATCAAGCCATTTTGATTAAGATCATGTATGGATCAATGTGAGAATGTCATTGAAAATCTGGAAGCACTGAACAGCCGTTTCATCCTAGTATGGAACTCATCGACAGTGCACATTCACAATCCTACAAATGGGTTTCGAACCCAGGAAAATCGGTCTAATAATGTGTTCTAACTTGTGGTCTTGTGTCTATATCAATATATATAATGTAGTGATATCACCGATTAGAAAACAGGAACTTTTCTAACGAACCAATGACGCATAAACCCGTAAAGGCAGTCTAGAGTTTCTGTCGGTCCTGTTTGCCGCCTAACCCTGTCTGTTAAAGTCTAGAACACCAATCTCAGGCTCTGTGATATGAATCACGTATTTCAAACATACTGAGTTTATATATAAACCAAACAGATCAGTTAATTTGTAAAATGATGTTGACCTTATGTTATTGTTGTCATTAGAAGTCGACTAGAACTTAAACTAATAATTCAGTGTTATATGCAAGGATGGATAGTGGCTAGCAGTGAAATTCAGGACCCAATCCAGGATTCAAGCAAACAATACAAAATGAATTTAAACTTCACACCATTGCACAAGCAACTGGTTACCAGGACGAGTTGGCGGAGTTTAAATGGTGCAAATTATTTCTTCTGGTTAGTGCTTTATTAGCGAGTTAGATTTCTACGGGATGACGTCTCTAACCCTATGCTGAACCCTCCCCATTTATCCGGTATTCGGGCCGTCAGTAAAGGGCTTTTAAATTTGTCCTAGTTTATTGTTCATCCCAAGAACTTTTATATCATTTATTACTTACCAATTATCAGATTAAATGGAAAAGGTGATTAGAGATGATGGGGCCTACTTATAGTTTCAAGGATTGTTCAACACTGTACTTTTTGTGATATTATCAAATATATAAACAGAGAAAGATGATGGCTAGCAGTGGAATTGAGGACACGAACTTCGTCCTGTTTTGGACTCGTCAGCTCGATGTACCTGCATCCCAGGCTTGTTAGTGTTCATTCCAGGACTCGAACTCAATGTACAAGTTGGTGGCTGTTTGGACTCAGTAGCTGAGTGGACAACGTAATGGCTTTTTAATTGAACGTTTTTAGGTTCGAGTCTCGGAATGAGATTCAGGTACGTCCAGCTGATAAGTCCCAAATGAGACGAAACGCGCGTCTGGGATTCTACTGCTAGCCACTATCCATTTCTACTTATAATGTTTGTGATTTATGGCAATATCGAAACAATCCGCACAGAATACAGGTATATCAAAAGAGACTGATCAATTGCAATCCTAATCATCAATAGGAAGATAGAAACAACCAACACAAAAAATGGATTATGAGATATAGTTCAGAATCAAAGTCAGTGGGCGATCTCGTTGTTGTTTTTCACCATACTATTTGTAATAACTGGATCATCCTCATTAACTAAAATGAGTCTTTCTTGACTATATTTTTAATTCATTCATTTTAATTGAACTGGACAGGTGTTTCATCCTAGTAGGGAACTCTTTAGTAAGGTAAATGCACTGCACCGCCACAAGAAATTGCATTGAAGGCTTTTGGTCTCACCACATATTACTTGCTTATGTACTTAAGTCTGTTATTCCCAATGGAGCATAGGCCGCCGATCAGCATTCTCCAACTCACTCTGTCCAGGGCAGCTTTTTTTAACAAGTATTAAGTGAAAATGGTTATTTTGAAGCATTCACAATATGTTTTTTTCTTAAAATTTTTATAGTAATGTGGGATTAGACTCACACTAATCATTATATATTGATCCATCAGTTATGAATACCCAAGTTTTGTAGGAGGTCAGTTGCACCCTGTATAGGGTTAGATGATAACATCTCAAAATTGTGTAACTGAATAATAGAAGCTTGAATCTCATTGGATACATTAGTTCTCTTAAGAATGTACATATACTTTACTCAAAAGTGTCAACCGACACGAAACCTAGATTCTAGGGTATCCTGACAACTACGTTTAACTATTGAACATCACAACAAAGTGAATAAAAGGACAAGTCACTACAACATGTAACTACATTGTAAATTAATCGATTGACTTTGTTAAATATTAAAGAACTAAACATACTTAACTTTGGTTATTAATCAATGAACAATCAATTGTAGACTTACATTATCAGATTAGTTAATAAAACATTGTCTTCTTTATAGAATAAAGGATGATAGTCAATGATGATATATTATGTAAGTAGTAAGCATTTTTCATAGTAATTTAATGTAGATCCTTCTATTCCGTCTGTGATAATGTTAGTTCTACGTAGCTTAAAATGATCTAGTTTGATTCCAAACACTGTTTAGGACAGCGTTTCTTTCAACTGTCTTTTGACCTCTCATTTGCAACTTGGGAGGGTTCTAGATCTCGAATCCTCAAGTTGTACGCAGTATATTAATAATCTAAGCTCTAGATATAACATAGACAATTGTCAGGAAGATGTTACTACAAACACCAATGTAAACCAGGAACTACTGAACAACTGTTTCGTTCTAGTATGAGATTAAGATTAAAGAAATAAAAGAATACAATCACCGAATACTGTCTCAGTTGTCTAGTGATCAAGGTTTCGCATGCGATACCCAATGTTCTGAGTTCAATCCCTTGTGTTTTAGTCGTGATTGAGTACAACCTGGACGGAAAGGTTGCCGGTCACTTCTTGATCTTAAACGATAACCTAAACAAAATCAGTTCATTGTGAAAACTATTCAACACATGATGGATGGAAAAGGTAGTTATAACACCTCAACTGTTAGTAAACATTCCCCATGAGAGATAAGTCGAATATATCAACTACTGGAAAACAACGACTTGTAAAACACAACATTTAAATTAGATTGAATAGATGGAATATGGCTAACAGTGGAATCCAGAACGATCTTGAGTGACTTTACAAATCATCTCATGAAAATTCAACCAGATATTAGCCAACCAGAAAACTGGAGTGCAATAGGGTTGAGAGTTAGGTATAGGATGGAAGAATCCTGTGTAGTCATTTGGTTGATATGAATAGATTGGGTTGTTTGAAGTGAATTCTGAACGATTTGCTCGTCTTGAAAAGGTAATAAATAAATCATGTTACTATAATGTATATATTTCCATTCTAACATTTTGATTCATCAACTGATCTTGACTAGATCAACAATCAAAATCAAGAAATATTGAACGAGTGTTTTGTTGCAGTATCACATTCCTCAACATGGATCATCCATGTTTCTGTCACAGGGAATCAAACCTACAACAACGAGTCTCATACGTCAGCTTCTAATCTCTACACCACTGAACCGACATTCAACGGTGTTCATGTCACCTATTTCTACTGTCATAATACCTAACTAAATATTGATGGTTGGTTTGATTGCATTCCCACATAACTCCTAATAAGTAACAACCTATTCGTTACCGTATTTCAAAATACTCGCATGATCAAACAGAACTTCAATCTGTCTGTTTTCATCTCATCACTGTAGTTAAATCCAAATGGGTTTGTGTGTGTGTGTGTGTATTTACACATTTTCAGTCTTGAATATCGAGCAAAGCAAATTCATCATTTAATCAAAAGTTGACCATTTAGTGAACTCCACAAAACACACAGATCCATAAAAAGGCGGATAATTCTTCTCTCTATTCATTCTCTCACTCACTCACTCACTCACTCACTCACTCACTCACTCACTCACTCATTCATTCACTCACTCACTCATTCATTCATTCACTCACTCACTCACTCACTCATTCATTCACTCACTCACTCACTCACTCATTCACTCACTCACTCACTCAATCAATCACTCAATCACTCACTCACTCACTTACTCATTTACACAAATAGATTCAATGATTAGTTGATTTCAATTCATCAAATCATTAATGTGATACCTAATTAGGTCATTAGGTAGTTAGTTAACCACTATTACCAATAGGTAATTACACATCTAATTATTCAATGAAAATCTTCTATTCACAACTGAATAGATCGAGGGAGGGGGAAGGAAACGACAATCGATTATAATGGACAATGGAATAAAATGGGAAAATGTTCATTTCTAATCAGTTCCTTTCCTATAATGAATATCATGGTGATGGTGATGATGATGTCCACAGAGATAGTTGATATTTGATTGGAATACATGGATAAAGAAACTGAAGTTGTTCAATTTGATTTCGTCAAGTTGTTTGTTATCAGCCGTTTACAATCAACATTGTTACAGAGATTGACAAATCTTCTGAAACATTTCAACGAAATCCATCCAAATATCCAGTTTACTATGGGACATGAAAATCAGAACAAGTTCCATTTCGTTCTCGATATCGCAATGGAACGAAAGAAGGATGGAGTAGTTCAACGTTCAGTTTATAAGCGTGTCAATATGGAATAGAATTGATTGATTGATCTCAATTCCAATCGATTTTCTCCAATCTGTTACACAAAACACCATTTGTTCAAACACTATTTCACAGAAGAGAATGAGTATGTATTGCCGATACACCAGAAGAGCAATTAATGAATGTTGGAAAGATGTTTAAAGAATAACGGATTCCCATTGAGATTTATGGAGAAATATCGGAGACATGAAGATGGAAAAAGCTCAAAGAAACTACAGTGAATAGAAAAAACCCTAATTTCATTCAACTTCAATTCAAAGGTGACGATGTCACAGGATCAATCAAAATATGGGACTAAAAACTGCATTAACAAGAACTTGTCCGTCAGATAAGCTGATTGTCCTGTCCAAAAACAACATGTTCTTTGACACAATCAAACGTCCATAGGTACCACCATCATGTTACCACCTACTGTGTATACAAATTTACATGTATCTGTCAAAGCAGTTAGATTGGTAGGAGAGAAAGCAGAGCCTACGTTCAACTCAAAGTACATATTCTGAAATATTTGAGGTTAAATAGATTGAAAGCATTCAGTACTGCCATCAAAATACATCTCCTTGACACAGGACATAAAGTCGATATACTGAAGTCCTTTCACGTGATTAACAAACAATCAAATTACAATCTTTTGAAATTTGCCGAAGCAATAGCAATCGAACCTCTAAAACCAGATCTATGTATCTGAAATGAGGCAGTAATAAATCTTCCTTTCTTCGGCCTGGTAACATTACGCCCCACACCTTGTCATTTATTACGTCATTCATTGTTGCAACTCTCTCTTTCTCTTATGTTTCAATTACATCATTGACAATATTCTTCAATTCATATCTCTCTTTATTATCATTAATCTATTTCCACTTGCTACATTACACAATCATCTGATGTTTGTCAACTCCATGAGTTCTAATCACTATTTCAACGGAATAGTCTAAAGGGTAAACTCATGGTGGGATTGTGAACACTGAGTGATCAGGATCTCCATACTCCATAGTCGAAACAATCATCCAATCATACTTGCATTTTAAAGACTATTTAACCTGTAATGTAATCTGTAATGTGAAAGTGTTAAATAGAGATCTATCAAGAATCTATAAGGCATTCATAGTGGGTAGTTGAAGACAGTTGGTGTAAAATATCTCACATTTAAGCTTATATGAGTTGATTAGGGAACAGGCGTACTTTTCGATAGATTTCAACTCATAGTATTTAATGAGACAGTCAGGGTGGTAGACGATGACTTATTCAGACTGTGGAAAGCTTCTGCACACCTCAGTGTCTTACACAAATCAATTACTGAGAAATTAGTGATCGAATTCCATCGATCGAGTTCCTGTGTAGCTAGCTACTAGTCTGATTGATTTGATATCCTAACCTATTTTGGTTTGATGATTGTTCTCAAGTATACTTCCTAATGCATCATTCTTGATTCTGCTCTCAATAGACGTTAAATCACTTTATTTGTTCTGATATTAATCCACTTAACCCATTTACTTCACCATAATGACCAGTGTATTATGCGAACCAATACAATTCTGTACCACATTTGAGGTTATTTAACACCGATTGAATGTGATCTACCATCACTATTTAACTAACAAAGCCAATATATTCGACGTAGAACACCGATAATTTGAAATAAATATCATATCCCATCAGAGAATGTTTATATAAAATAGATGCAATGTGACTAGAAGTGGATTTGAGGACACGTCATTTCGTCCTATTTGGAACTTCTTAGCTAGATTTGTCTGCATCTCACAAATGATATTCACATCGGGATTCGAATCAATTCCTTCTGCTTCGATAACACAATTGAATTGCCATCCGGACTCCACAGATCAGTGAAGAACACATTAGCATTTGAAACAACAGAGACTATATTCGAATCTTAATAAGGAGATACATTCAACTGACTAGTTCTATACAACATAACACGTTCATTCTGTATTCCATTAGTAGCTACATTTCATCTACTCTACATTGACTTCTGTTACAATGGTTACATTGAGACAATCTCCATGAGACGAACAGATGCCAAGCAAGACTGATCAAATTTTAGTCGGAATATCGAGAATCGATAATCCAAGCCATTATAAATTAAATTATAATTAAGAGCATAGGGTTGTGGAGAATGTTTAGTTTTGATTGAGATTATGAACCACTCACTGTTAGACCACGATTAAAATTCTGGAAGACCTGGATGGCCGTTTCTTCCTAGTATGGGACTCGTCAGCAGTGCGCATTCACGATCCTGCACATTTCTAGCTTTAATCAGTTTACGATAACATCATTCGTTTCCACTTCTGACTGTTGTCTCACTTTCAAAAACTTTTTATTTAGCAACGTTAGATAACTTTATTACTGAACGCGGACCAGTCAAATTTATAAATATAGATTTCTAACTTTAAGGGCTAGGTATTCACTGCATTCTATAGTGGAGTAGAGTCTGCTTAGTTCAAAGGGGTTTAGTACTGGGATCGAAATACCGTGTTTTTCAGTATCACCCTAAATGACAAAATCTAATCTAAAGTACTGGTTGCGAATTCGATTCATTTCTACAAAGAATTTTGACAGTAACATCATTTATTCCTTCGAGAGTTTTACTTTATTACAATTCTGATCCGTAATGATGAATGTGTCGTTGACCTAACAATAGTATAGATTTAGTTTACTGATAAACCAATTGAGGGGTATATAAGCAGATATGAAAAGGATAAATAAAAACTGGAAAGGATTGCTGAGGACAGGTTTGGATGGAGAGTGCTTGAGAGAGGCCTATGCTCCTTTAAGTGGAGTAACTATTTATCTTATTTATGTAAACACACAAACATAGGTACAAGAAGGCATCAATTAGATATGCGCCACATAAATCATTCGATTTATTTGAGGGCTAGGATACTCTCTGGGTGCCCAGACCGAATCAAGTAGTTTACTCAGGGGCCACAACCGGAGCCTTTGACCTAAAGGTCTAGTCCATAAGTCAGTGGAGCGGCGGAAAGAGATGCAGTTCCATGGTCGCCGGTGACCAACAACAGGCTTATACGCTTTCTCATCCCTCGGCATCCTGCAGCCCATGTGCACCATTGGTTTGGAATCAGGGTTTTGCTACTCCCCTAGGTGGATCCTTCATATCCACTAACCCGGTTAACGCCCCCGTTGGACATTTGCTTTTCATCCCCTCAATTTCGTAAACAACACCTCCGCCACGAGATGGCAGTGAGTAGGACTTCCCTGGCAGTGGTTGTATGCACGTGGCCATACGAAAGCATTTCTATAGCGATGGTTGACTTTCCTCACTTTCAGCCGTACCAGGGCATTTGTAGGGCGCGAGGAGTAGCATGTGTAGGTAATTAATTAATTAATTAATTAATTAATTAATTAATTAATTAATTAATTAAGTAAGTAAGTAAGTGTTTGAAGAGCCTCTTTACGAATTTCTCGGAAAGAAATCAGCTAAATTTCAGCCTATATATGAGCACATAGCTCTTCCATCAATTTATATATAATAATTATTATTGATGACAAAATATATATTCAGTGTACACTTTAAGAGTAATTTGTTAAGACTATCCTTAAGAAAGCCTATGTTAATCTGTTTACAAATGAATTCGATTACCGTAACTAGTGGTATGTTGGTAAATAAAGAAACGATATCTGAAAGGGTTTTGTGGAGATTATAGTAATTTCAATGGTTGAGATCATGAGTCAATTGAAGCTAGACCACTATGGAAAACCTGGAAGTACTCGATGGCCATTTTGTCCTACTGTGGGACTCCTTGGCAATGCCCATTCACGACTTCGCCTAGCGAGATTCAAACCCAGGTCCTATCAGTCTCAATTTCGTGGATTATTTGAAGTTAGACAGAAACGATATATAGTGTGATCATTTTTATTCTATTAACATTCATATCTTCTATTTCGGAAATGAAGTCAAAGACATCATTGTTGAGTTATTTTTCTTACAACTGATTTATACAGAAGTTCTAAGGTTCAAACTAGCTCCTTTACAATATCGTGATATAGGGAATTGTACATTTCTATGACTGGGTGGAGAAATAGACGATGTGTTATTCCTATTTGTTTCAGTTCACTTAAAGAATTGAACTAGATAAACCAGATCTATACTGTCGTTATTATCGACGACTCTTTCATCATTGTAGATCAGAATATTAATAAAAAAGAATGTACAAATCAGTGATCGATCTCACTTATGTAGACGAATATGACTGTGAATTCAATCTATTTATTTAATCATAATTCATTCTTATTTAAATATACCTTAACAAACAGATATGTTGATTCATATCAGAAGGGTATATGTGGATATTATATGGTATATTATTTTATTTCATGGAGTTCTAGTGAGAAGGAGTGACCACTGGAGTTCAACAGGGTCTGTTGTGAGATAATGACTCACTGAAGACAATGGTGGATGTGTCGCTCAATTTTGTGGCTTTGTCGAAGTTAGACAATAACATCGTTGGATGCCGGCCAGCTCAGTGGTCTAGTTGGTTAAGCTTTCGCGTGCGAGACCGATAGGTCCTGGGCTTGACTGTCACGAAGCGAGATCATGGATGGGCATTTCTGAGAAGTTTCACAATAGAATGAAAAGGTTATCAAGTATTTTCAGGTTTTCCATGGTGGTCTAGCTTCATTTGACTCATGATCTCAACCATTGCAATATAGATATGTGATAAGAAAGTATGAAATTTGAATACGTCATAATTGAAATGCTGGAGAAGATTTGTAGTTCAAGTGGATGATTTTGATGTAGTTTTGTTCTCTAAGCTGAATTGTTTGGCCGTGGAACTTTCATCGTTATTCTGAACAACATCATCAGCACAAACTTCAAGTAGATCAAACCATCCAGTTCAGAAAACAAAACTCTATCAAAATTCATCTTCTCATTAGATTGTTAGGGTTTCGAAAAAGGATTAACTGTTTCAATTCAATTATCCAATGATGAAATCAATACACCATGGATTATACAATTAAAATTCGTAATATACTGATTGTATTACTCCGGTGTTAATAAAGAAGACATGGCTTAAAACGCAAGATCAAATATGGTGAATATTATTGAGAAAAATTGCATCCAAATACCAACTATACTTGTTTACTTACGCCTGTAATTCCTCGTCGAGGAGCATAGGCCACTCACCAGCACTCTACATCTAACCCTATCCTCAACAATCCTTTCCAGTTCTTTCCAGTTGTTATTCATCTTTTCATATCTGCTTCTATTTCCCAACGTAATGTGCTCTTTGGCTCTTCCCTTCACGATTCCAAGTTAGGGCCTGTCTTGTGATACAGTTTGATGATTTCCGTTACGTATGTCTTATCCATTGCCAAGGTCTTCTTCAACTAGAAACTGGTTCGCTCTTTCCCAGAGAAGGCTGTTGCTGATGGTATCCGGCCAATGAATGTTGATTATCTTATGTAGACAATTATTTATAAATACTTGTACCTTCTTGATGGTGGTTGTAGTAGTTCTCCAAAATTCAGCTCTATACAATCGAACTGTCTTGACATTCGTGTAGAAGATTATGACTTTGATATTGATTGAGAGACAATTGCTTTTTGAGTTCCATATGTTCTTCAATTGTAGGAATGCTATCCTTGCTTTGCCAATCCTCTCCTTTCCGCCTGCATTTGCTCCTCCTTGTTCATCAATGATGCTTCTCAGGTACGTGTAGAATTCCACATCTTCTAGAGTGTCGCCAAGAAGTGTGATTAGATTGGTGTTCTCTGTATACTTAACTACACATCAGTAAGTAAATATCAAGTAATGAATCATAGAAATTACAACCATAGTGTTTTAAATGTCACCTGACAATAATCCTGCTATATAAGGAAGACAAAGACATGATTATAGATGATTCATTTATTTTATATCACTTCTTAATATTTTCCATACTTGTCTACATTGAAAGTTAGGTAAATATTGTCAAACATTGAATATTGGGTAAACAAAGAAACTATTGAACAATTGATCACAACAATTGAATAATATTAGAATGGGAATCTGTGATGGTTGTAGTAATTTTTAATAGTTGAATTCACCAGTTCATTAAAGCTAGACCACCATGAAAAATCTGAAAGTACTGGACGGGGCTGTTTCGTTCTAGTATAGAACTCCTCAGCATTGCGCATCCATGATCCCTCGAAACAAGGTCGGTCTTTAACACTGTTGAATGCTGGTTCATTAGTCTAGATATTAAGCGTTCGCTTACAAGACTGAAGCTGCTGGTTTCGAGTACATTGGATGCATGATCATGGATGAGTATTACTTAGGAGTTTCATACTAGGACGAAACAACCGTCCAGTACTTTTAGGTTTTCTATGGTGATCCAGCTTTAATCAACTCATGAATTCAACTATTAAAAGTTGTATAATAGTTGTAACGTTGTTAAGACTTTTAGACAACACCAGTAGGGTAAACCAAATTTATCTGAATACACAATTACAGAATCTCTTAGTAAAATCTGAGAACCATACAATATAAGATAATCTACTTGTTCTGATCAGTGTAGTTTATAATGTTCCATTTGTTGTTGCTGAGACGGCATCATCTTTGAATTCCAATTGAATGTAAATACGTTTTCTTCTACTGTAGTTTATTCCGGGAGTTTGTTCTTATTTCTCATATATTTCGCTAAACATTCATTAACTGTATTCCCAATGTGTCGGTAGTACTATAATCGAATGAGAACATATGTGGAAACAACCGAATGTGTTTAAAATACCATATCACAGAATGTCTTAGTGAAATCTGAGAATCATACAGTAAAACAAAAATAGTTCATTTACAAAATGTTAATCAATCGTCTCAGACTTCATTGGTCCTTCATTTCCATACCAATCATTCTCTCGAATCGTTCCATTAATGTTTAAAACTGTAATTGATCAATCGCTTATTGATATATATGTATGTATACTGTGCGTATTGCCTCAATATTGCCTTAACTCACAAATATTTTAAGTATAAATGGTTAGTAATTAGCAGTAGAATCCAGAACTTACGTTTCGTCCTATTTCAGACTCATCAACTGAATGTACCTATGACATATCAGAGTTTATATTCAATCTCTACTTGTTCTCTCTTCTTTGATCTTTGTAACCTTTTTTTCTATCACCAAACATTTCACTTTCCATTAATGATACATACTACTTATATATATCTGTCGATATCAGTAGTATATCTTTTTAGTTACCTAATTGGAAAGTTTAATCATAATAGTAAACTGTCATAAATTATCCTTTAAAAAAACTACAAAAAAATTGTAGATGACGTAATTTTTTTCTTGTCTACTATAAATAATAACTTGAAAGCTTCAATATTAACGAATGATTTATATAGATATTACTTAAATGTCAATTGTACTACTTACAAAACTACTTAAATCATAAATTTTCTTTTTTCCCCTCTTTTTCTCTTTTTTTCCCTTTTTTTATTTTTCTCTCTCTGTTTTCGTTTTTTTATTTTGAAACGAGAAAAACAAAAAAGATAATCAAAATTGTAATTATCCCGCTTTTTTTTCTTTATTATGATTATTATTAGTTGAGACTAAGAGTCAAAGATGATTAATGAATGATTTCATAAAGGATATTAAAGGAATATAGATTTATATTCATAGTTGAAAGACTAAGGATTTCAATAGATCCTGATGTAATCTACTTCAAGTTTATCAAAAAGACGAGTTTTTTTCATAGTTATTAGGATAAGGTTGTGTAGATTGTTAAGTTTTGATTAAGATCATGAATGAATCAATGTTAGATTACGATTGAAAACTTGGAAGCATTGAACAGTCGTTTTATTTTAGTATGGAACTTTTCAGAAGTGCACATTGACGATCTTGTACATGAGACTTAAACTCAGGACTTCGAGTCTTAAAAGGAAGCTATGAATCTGGGTTTCGGGCTATTTTGACACTCTTCAGTATAGTGTACCTGTAATTTTGAGGAAATTGATGCTCGTTGACGGATTTGATTTCATGTCACTGGATGGTGATCAATGTTATATGTGTCAGGTCCTTCTTAGTGTATTTCGAATCCTATTGACGAAGTTGCAATGTAGCCACTAGTCTAAGCGACTCGACATTGTATGAACTATGTTAGAATAAAAAGGTGGTTGGAACTGGGTGACACGGGATCGAATCCATCATGCAGCACCAGTTTCATCAAGATTACAGGTAAACCTTGCTGACGAATGCCAAGTAGCATGAAAGTTGGGTCCAGGGTTTCCTGTTGATTACCACCAACCACAATCTTATCTCAACATAGTGCACGCAATGTCGAATTACCTAGACTAGTGATCACATTGCAACTTGATCGATAAGATTCGATCTGCACTAAGAAGGACCTGACATACATTCATACATCCAGTGATCAATCGTATAAAATTAGTATAGAAATGAAAACGAACAATCAATGTTTCATCTCGTACTATCAATAATCACAACAAAAGTTGTATGATTAATAGTTTATGAGTAAAGCTGATTCTGGCAAGTGAAGAACAATGTTCTGTAATGTGATGAATGAGATTGCTCGGAAAGTGAACATTTTTAGAATGCTAAATGATCCTAGTAAGCATAGCCTTTAAATCAATCTACAATCAATAGAAATGTCTTGTCTACTTACTTCTGCCTTTCATCTCTTTCTGGAGCATAGACGACAGGATCAGAATTTTTCAGTCAACTCTGTTATTTGACTTTTTCTTCCAATTGTTCCCAAGTGTTAATCACTCTTTAAATGTTTGCCACCAATTGGTGGAGCAATATCTGCATCTTTTTGTCTTGAGGATTCTATATCACAACTTACCTCGTAATGTAATGTGATGGTTTCCGCAATGTGTGTACTATACACCTCCAAGGTCTTCCCCTAATATCCTCTTCATCTGGAATGATAAATAAATGTTTATGATTATTGTCAATTAAAATTAATGAACCAACCTTATTCAGACCATCCACCAGTATTCACCATCCAACTCTGTCCTCAGCAATCATTTCCAGTTGCTTCCAGTTGCTATTCGTTCTTTTTATATCTGCTTCTAATTCTCAATGCATTGTGTTCTTTGATCTTCCTTTTTTTCGTTCCCCTTCAGGATTCCAAATCAGTGCTTGCTTCGTGATGCAGCTTGGTACAGTAGGACTATCTTGACATTCGTGTTGAAGATTCCCATTTTGATATTGGTTGACAGAGAGTTGTTTTGAGTTCCATATGTTTTTCAATTGTAGGAATGCCGTCCTTACTCTGTCAATGCTTATATTTTACATCTACATCAGATCCTCCTTGTTTACTAATGATAGCCCCCAAATGCCCTGGTACGGCCGAGAGTGGGGGGGTCGCTCCCCCTCTCCAAATGCTCTCACATGGCTACGCGTATATAGCCTCTGCCAGGGAAGTTCTACTCACTGCCTTCTTGCACCGCGGGTGTTGTTTACGAAGTTGAGAGGGTGAAAAGCGGACGTCCGGCGCTTTAACCGGGTTGGTGGACACGGTGGATTCACCTAGGGGAGTTCGAAAACCGTCATTCCAAACCAATGGTGCACATGGACTCCAGTATCTTGAGTGAACAGATTGCGTAGGAACCAATAGTTGGTCACCGGCTACTATGGGACTGCATCTCCTTACGTTACTCCACTGCCTTGTGGATCAGACCTTTAGGTCGAAGACTCCATGTGTGACTCCGTAGGAAAACCACCTGCTTCGGTTTGGGCACCCGGGCATTATCATAGCCCTCATACATATCAAATAAGATTTGTGTGCCTCCTTGTACCAATATCTATGTGTTAAAATTAAATAAAATAAACCGATGATTTTCTCTATGTATGTGAGGGTTTCCACTACTTCCAGAGTTTCTTCATCAAATGTGCTTCGGTTGATATTCTCTATTTTGTATTCGAGGATCTCAGTTTTTCCATTGTGTACTTTGGAGCCTATTGATACAAAGGCTGTTGTTACACTGTTTATCTTCACTTAAATTTGGAATTTTCAAAATGAACTATTTAATATGCGATTCTCACATTTTATCAAGATACTATGTTTAATAATAAATTGATTATCTCCAATTGAATTCTCATTTACAAATAATGGATGCAAATAATGCAGTAAATATTTGAAATGAAAAAGAACTCATGTCAGAGATTTCACTCCTAGTTACCAGTGGAATTCAACCAGGTCTGTTGTGAGATATCGACTCACTGAAGACAATGGTATATGGTGGCGCGACTTCGTGGATTGGTTAAAGTTAGACATAAACACCATTGGAAGCCGGCTCAGTGGTCTAGTTGGTTAAGCGCTTGGCGTGGGACTGGTAGGTCCTGGATTCGAATCTCGCGGGGTGCGGGATCGTAGATGCGCACTGTTGAGGGGTCCCATACTGGGATGAAACGGCCGTCCAGTGCTTCCAGGTTCTCCATGCTGGTCTAGCTTCAATCGACTGATGATTTCAATCAGTGAAATTTCTAAAATCTTCACAAAAACCCTTCTGATAATGCAGTAAATGTTTGAAATCAAAAAGAACTCATGTCAGATATTTCATCTCTAGTTACTATCCAATATTCAATCAACCTCTATCCGTATAAACCAACTTACCCCACCACTACCATCACCCCCACCACCACCTTGAAAACGAAACAGGGAATGGTTTTCAACTAAACAAGTCATTCATTCATTATTATGCTTAATCTATAATTTTCTGATAGAATTATTCGATTTAATAAGGAATTATGTTTATTTCAATGGAATAATTTAGAATTATTTATGAAATTAATAATCATTAAGTCAATGATTCAAAGATGAAAATGATTAGAGTATAGTCCATAATATTGATAATGTAATCAATAAATTGATAGTTATTGTAACTTAGTACTTTAGGAGATAATATGTATTATAGGGGTGGATAGGTGGATGGTTGAGTGAATGAGTGGGTGGGTGGGTGGTTGGTAACCAGATAGTATTTTGTTCGAGATCTAATCTGATTATTAATATTGTTGATGAATACTACATTGGAGAACTTCATTATACAAGCAATTAACACCGCCTATAGTTCTTTTAGGGTTACCGTTGGTCCAAAGCCTGGGTAAAAGGGGAGAGTTGGGTTTATGGTCATTCGTATTCATAAATGTTACACTATAATGTAAGTTGTATCATCATTCATGACTGTTGATCAAGGTATAGGTAAAAATAACTTGAAATCTTGATAGTATTTGTATAGTGTTAAATAGTCAAAGATGTTCGACAAGATTCTCAGCACTTAACAACTAATAGTAATTTTAAACTTGTACATTATTCAACGAACCGACTTGAGATGAAATAGTAGAGAAATTCGTAACTTAGTTGAATCGTTTAATCGTGAGTAGCTTTCTTGTCTATCACTATTATAATACGTTATTTATCTGCTAGGACGGAGACAATATCATCCCTAGTTCTAAGTTTCCTTCAAAACTTTTGTTCTTGAGAGTTAAATTCTTTCTTCATGAATGTCTTCAACAGCGCATTCTAGCGATAAGTGTCATATACAGACTTGTTACGAAATATTTTTATCATATACAATTCTGATTCGTCATCATCATCATCATCATCATCATCATCATCATCATCATCAGTCTAAACAACTTAACATATCAGTATATTTCAGTAGTTGAGATCATGAGTCAATTGAAGCTAGACCATCATGGAAAATATGGAAGCACTGGATGTCCGTTTTGTCCTATTTTGGCATTCCTCAGTAGTACACATCCATGCGAACGCTTAACCTTTAGACCACTGAGTTAACCGGGATCCGATGGTGTTAATGTCTAATTTCAACTAATCCACGAGTGACACATCCGCCATTGTCTTCAGCATTTTTTAAAATTTTTGATAAGTGAATATCAGCAACAAATATCCGACATAATTTCTCTGTCTGATCAATACAGCCTTATTAACACGATGAATATATATACCCAAAATCAAACACTTATCCAAATCGTCTCCTATCATCCTTAGCTTATATCTTTTTGGCATTTTTCAATTTTAAGGAAAGTACTTACTTACTTACATCTGTTATCTCTTATGGAGAAGCATATGTCGTCCATCAACATTCTCCATAGGACTCGGTCCTAGTCAAAAGCTTGTAGTGGAGTTAGGATTCGAACCCATGCCATTTCGAACTGGTATGTGTGGATTCAAAAGTACCAAAAATTATTCATAAAACTAAACGAAATCATGAATTAATCTCTACTAATTAATGAAAACAAATGTCAGTTTTTTTCTCCTCTTAAAGATATTTTCCTCTTGTCTTTAATGTCATTTAACACAGTGACATAATACTGATCATTAGAAGTTGATACTTTAAGGCCACTAAACAAGTAAATGATTTATGATTAAATAATAAAGGAATTTTTGAAAAAAATTACTTTTAGAAATCTTAAATTTGTGACCATCAAGTTCGACATCCATGGGATATATTGTGGATCATATGAGGAGAAATTCGAACACTTTACTCCGATCTAAAGTTTGTAGTGATGATGTTGTTCAGAAGATCAATGAACGATCCATGAATAGATCATCCAGCTTAGAGAGCGAAGCTTCACCTAAATCATCCAACTGCGCTACAAACCTTTTTCAACTTACTTACTTACTCACGCCTGTCACCCTTCGTGGACGAGCATCGGCCGTCTATCAGCATTCGCCATCGAACTCTGTCGACCACCTTACAGATAATATGTATTGTACATATTAGTCAGGATTAATATAAATGTTCATATTCACACAACTATGAGTTTAAATGGAGACTTTGCGTGGAATTCAGTCCGATGCTTTTCATAAAACTTACACTTTTTAGTACATATAATCCAGTGTTCAAATTGCTGATAGTTTGTTTTAGGTTTCTTTGAAATAAGTCATGATCAGACAATAGATGAGTGCTTGATGAATTGATACGTTTGATCTTATTGCTACTGTTGATCAAAGCATGTTAACCAACCAGTTTTTCGTTTGTTATTTCGAACAAATTTAATGTTTAGGTCCGTCAGTCACTTAATGTCAATTAATGATGTGTGGTATAGGTATTAGTACTTAAGCCAGCTGTAGACCGATCGTCAATTATAAAGGATAAAATAGATCGAGTCGATCTAAGCTAGACCACCATTGAAAACCTGAAAGCACTGTAAGACAGTTTTGTCCTGGTAAAGAACTACTCATCAGTGCACATCCACGATCCAACACTCATGACTCGAACTCAGGATCTTCGATCTCACATGAGAACACTAGGACAAAACAGCTGTCCAATGCTTCCAGGTTTTTTCTAGCAGACTTCTTCCTTCGACAGTATATAATATCGAAAGACAACATCATCACGGTAGTTTGAACAAGGTTCACAATTCATTTGATTACCACAATCACACATAAAAAGACTTTTTAGTAATCCCATTTGTTGTAACCCCTCATTTATCACGTTATCTCTAGGATCCTCTGCAAACCGATCGTATCTAAGCATTAAAGACTGAAATTGGTTTTTTTTTATTGAGATCATGAACCGATTGATGTTAGACCATCACAATTGAAAACCTGGAAGCACTGGACGTCCGTTTCGTCCTATTGTGGGACTCCTCAGCAGTGCGCATCCACGATCCCGCGAGCGGGATAATCTCCACAACCCCTATACGGAAATTGGTGCCGTGACCTTAAAATCCGTTAAACACTTTTAATTGTCTCGTCCACAAATTATTGCCTCACCAATAAATTCATATGAGCTATTCGATTGTAAACATATTTTTTCAATAGTTCAGATTATTAGTCAATTGACTCTAGACCACCATAAAAAATGTGGAAACACTGGACAGCGGTTTCGTCCTGTTGTAGGATTCCTCAGTAGCGCTCATCTATAATCTTTCAGGATTCGTATGTATTGATAAGAAGTAGTTCTATTGAATCCTTTTCATGTAGGAAAAAGTTTGATAGGACACGCATTGAATAAAACAACCAACTGAATCACAAGACAAGCCCGAACTTGGAATCTTAAATGTCAAAGAAAAAGAGGAAATCCAAAGAACACATTAGACCGAGAAATAGAGACAGACATGACAAGAATGAACAATAATTGGATGGAACTAGAAAGGTGTACCCAGGACAGAGTGGGTTGGAGAATTTTGGTCAGTGGCCTATGCTCCATTAGAAGTACCAAGTGTAAGTAAGTAAGTAAGCAAGTAAGTAAGTAAGTAAGTAAGTGTGGAAGTAAGTAAGTAAGTAAGTAAGTGTGGAAGTAAGTAAGTAAGTAAGTGTGGAAGTAAGTAAGTAAGTAAGTAAGGAAGGAAGGAAGGAAGGAAGGAAGGAAGGAAGAAAGACGTTTATTCTATTGAAGTGTTGCCTTCCTTTTCAGTATCTCTCTGTCTCTTTCTCTCCCTCTCTCTCTGTGTGTCTCCTGTTCACAAATCTACCACATACATTTGATCTTCATAGTTCAATATACAACTGAAAATAGCACACAATAAATGGAAGCGAAAAAAAACGAGAACAAATAAGCAAACAAACAAACAATTCTATCCATTTTGACAGATCATTATGAAATTTCCTCATTTGATTGTTGTTGTTGTTGTTGTTTACCTTTTTCTTTCTTTCTTTCTTTTTTTCTTCTATCATTGAATGAAAATATATTTTGTAAACTGTGTTAGATACAAACATGTATCCAATGCAGATTACTATGCGTATTTATGTTACATAAATAATTAATGAGTCTTAAAGAAGTGTATAACGGTATAACAACTGTTATAGATATACATATATATGTACTATTGGTTGAAACTTTTCTGGCGACGTTTCTTTTTACTACCGCTTTTCACATTAGATACACAGTTAGGTAACTTATCTTCAAGCATAAAAAAAATTAAGTACATTTTATAAGAATGGAACGAGATAGGGAGGGGGGTTTGTGGAGATTGTAGCAATCGATGTAAGCTAGAGCACTATTGAAAACTTGGAAATACTAGTAATAGTACTAATTCTAGTATGAAGAAACTGTGATCAGTGGAATCCAATCTGTGTCGAGTGGAGATAATAAATGAAGGGTTGTACAAGATCATGGATCAATTGAAATTAGACATTAATTAGACATCGATGTCTGGATGTTAAGCGTTCACGTATGAGACTGAACCTCCTGGGTTCGAGACCCTTAGGTGAGATATCTTGGAAGTAGACTTCTGAGCAGTCCCATACTTAAATGAAATGTCCGTCCAAGGCTTTCAGTTTTCCACTGGTGGTCTAGCATAGGTCGACTCATGAATCCAACTATTAAAAACTATATTTTAATTGTGGTTTCATCGTGGTAATAGTGTGGTGTGTGCTACTTATATTGACATAAGTAATATATGATGTTAGTCATGAACAGAAGGTCAGGAAGCAGAGAGACAAAAGGATCGAACAGTAAAGAATGGAAACGGAATGCAATTTGTATGAAAATGCAAGAACAATGAAGTCTGAGTGATTTTGAGACAATTGATGGATATTTTACAAATCAAGCATTTACTTTATGATTATTAGATTTTATTAACAAGTCCTGTAAGTTTGTGTTAAATACATTCGATTGTCCCCACCCGTGTTGTGTTTACTACAATAGAAGTAGTAGTAGTAGTAGTAGTAGTGTGGTGAAGAAGAAAACCAGCGGGGACCACCAAATGTATTACAGAATCTCTTAGTAAAATCTGAGAATCATACAGTAAATACTTCATTTGCAAAATATCCATCAATCGTCTCAGACTTCACTGTTACTTCATGTAAACACCAATCCTTCTCTGTTCACATTCTCTTCTTCTTCGTTCTTCTTAACCTTCTACTACCAGACATTTCATTTTCTATTGATGATACATACTACTTATATCTATCGACATCAGTAGTACACACCATAGTAGTATGAATAATGAAATAAAACTATACATAATTATAGATGTTAATAAACAAAGATGGATAGTGGCTAGCAGTAGAATCCAGAACGCGTGTTTCGTCCTATTTGGAACTCGTCAGTTGGATATCTAACATCTAACATTATAATAATGATAAGCACTTCAAATAATATCATACTGTATTCAACATAATACACAATAAAAGCAAATCCATTAGTGAGTGCCAGTTTATAAATAAATCTGTTGTTGTTTTTTTTGCTTCTCTCACACTATTTTACAGATGAATAGTTAACCATTCAGATTGAATTTAGTTTTAGGTATGTCGGTCTATCGCCCCGGAAACAACCTCTCTCTCTCTCTCTCTCCATATATATATGGGTCCCATTCTGTATTATTCATATTTAGATTAATAGACTGTCATAAATATATTATATTGCTTTCTATCGTTTATTTCTATTTCTTCCCTGTTGTCACATCTAAATGAAAACCCAACTACAAATATTCGTGGTGTGTATAAATAAACACATACATATATAAATATGGATAAAGCTTAACGATTTCATCCCTTGTAACATTCTATAAACTCAGGTATATCAATGTATATTCTGTTGATCATGGTTTGTAAGTAGTATGAATGGATGTATGTGTGTATCTATGTATGTATGTATGTGGTTATATGGGCAAGTACTTACTTTGAAGAATTTGTTATCTATGAAACAATCCTTAGAAAAATTTTTTTTCCTAGAAGTTCAAATGTAACAGACATATATTATCAAGGCATAAGACAACGGACATAGATACAAATAAATATTCTCCCCCTCCCCGCACCCTATTCTTTTTTTTTTCGTTTTAGTCACCATCATCATTTGCATCATTTTCAATTTTAAAAATAAATAACTTTTACAATCGTTTGTATGATAACAGTATCCTGATAATCATTCATATATCTATGGAGATCATTGTTCCTTTTTCATATACATCATAAATGTGATCATGATTTAGGATTTAATTATACTGACCATTCATTCATTAAAAACATTCGATATGGAATTCATTCAATTCCAATTTCACATGGATACACATTGGATAAATAAACTTTCATTTAGTTTATGGAATTACAAAAAAAAATTACTTCCACCAACACCACCCTCTTACCCCCCCTCAATGAATTCTTCAAATCATTATGATATAAGTAAGTGAATTGAATGTTTATAAGAAAGAAAATAATCTCCGACCCTCCCCCCACCCCCAATTTTTTTCTTTAATGTAATATTCATTCATTAATAAATGAATGAAATTAGACATTAACAATGTTGGGTACTACGTAGCTCAGTAGTCTAGAGGTTAAGCTCGATAGGTCGTGAATTTGAATCCTGTGAGTGGGATTGTGAATGTGCACTGACGAGGAGTTGGATACTACGTAGCTCAGTAGTCTAGAGGTTAAGATCGATAGGTCGTGAATTTGAATCCTGTGAGTGGGATTGTGAATGTGCACTGACGAGGAGTTCTATAATAGGATGAAACGGTCGTCCAGTGCTTTTAGGTTTTCTATGGTGATTCATGAATTCAATTATTAAAGATTTAAAAACTGCTGTAAACCGTTTAGAGTTAAGTAATCATTTCATTGATGTTTTGTATCTATAATTAAGTTTTAAATAATGAAATATAGAGAATTTTAGGAGTTTTTAATGAATGTGCTTTATTTATTTGATATGAATTATGTTACTGATTAAGATCATGAGCTGATCGGTGTTAGATCACAGTTGAAAATTTGGAAGAAATGGACAGTCTTTCCGTCCTATCATAGAACTCCTCAACAGTGCACATCCATGATCCCACTTGAGGGATTGGGTTTCGCGTGTGAACGCCTAATCTCTAGACCACTGAGACGGCATTCAATAGTGTTAATGTCTAATCTCAACCAATCCATGACATTAAGCGGCCAGTGTTTCTAGGTTTCCAATGGTGGTCTAACATTAATCGGTTCATGATCTCGATCAAAAACTTAATAAACTCTACAAACCCATACTAAGAAGACGGAATTATGTTGTAATAATAATAATATTATTATTAATGCCTTTATTCAATATTATATTTCGAGTACAATGTAGAATTCTCAGGTCACCAAGTTACCGTTTCTTATTTCTTGATCGATTCTGACGACACATACTGAAATCTTGTAGTGATACTAAGCAATTGTCTTGTAAATCATTCAACCAGGATTGTTGAATTGTGATGATAACATAATTACGATACATGTTTAAACTTAATAGGAATCAAAGATAATCCATCTTGCCAATAACTGATTGACAGTTAGATGTTAACAGTTCAGGAATCGATATCTGAATAATGTTCATTCTTTTCAATACATACTGACAGCCATCACGATGTCTTTCATTGGGCTCTTTTGTAACTTGTACACCGGAAGGTCGTAAACCTTTCACAAACACATCTGAATAGGTTATGTGATGAATAGACATAATGATTTGTTAAAACAAACATAATAACAGATCACTTGTTGAAGTGTCTAGATGACAGGAGTAGATATCTCAGTTGTTCAAGCAGACTGCCAGTTGAAACTCTAAATTAGTATGTCCCAACTGTCGACCTAGTTGAGTTTCTTAATAGACGATAGATGAATGACACTATGATCTAGAAGACAAATTTCATAAATAAAGATGATTGTGTAAAAAACCATTTCATTCAACATGGAGGAAAAACTAGTTTACTCTTTAAATCATTATGACTTGTATCTATCAAATGATCTTTTTATTTACTTCGTTATCGACAATCTTTCAGTAGCGTTATAACTTGTGGTTTTGTGCCCTTGGTGCTTTGTTTTTTACCCCGTCTCCAATTGTTATAACTTGTGACCTGTGTACCCCTATTAAAATATAAAATAAGGATACCGTCAATTAGAGAACAGTGAATTATCGACCGGATCAATAACGTATAAAACCTGTACGAGCAGTCTAGAGTACTTATCGGTCATGCTTCTGGCCTAGTCCTGCCTGTTAAGTTCAGAACACCAATCTCAGCCTCTGTGATATGAATCATTTATTTCAAACATGCTGGGTTTATATGCAAAACAAGCAGACCACATCGTACCATAAAATAGGAAATACACATTTGTACAAGGTTTAGCCAAATGTGGCTGTGAATGTGAGAGATAGTAATTGATAGACTCAACATAACTCAATAATGGTAATTCGTATCATAATAGTTTATAGGTCAAAATAAAGCTTATAATAAGAGGAATATGAATATGAATAGTTTAGTTACTTAACAATTAAACAATAAAAATATACACATAGTATTTGTTTATAAGTGAATCCCAAAAGTTACCAATTATTATTCATATCGGGATACACATTTCATCCCCGTCGCTGGGATCTTCAAAAAAAAGGGAGGTGTTTTATCCTCGGTTGATAATTCACTGTTGTCTAATTACACATTAATAAGGATACAGGGCACTAGTTATGACAATTGGCGACGGGATGAAAAAAAAAAGAACCAAGGGAACAAAACCACAAGTTATAACAAGTATAATATAGAGTACAGTAATACTCTATAATATTGATTTATTATAATTCCCTTATATTGGATTATATGTAACACTCGGTAACCTAATCGATAAATATCAGTAAAATCAATATATAAATGGGTTTGATTTGATTTAAGGGTGGATATGTTTTTCAAGGGCCAAATAAATCTTCATCTATTATCAGATCTGGTTATCTCTATTACTGACAATTTCAATAGTCTCTAGGTATATCGTATCCAACACTTTAGATTGATGTAAATTAAAGAGTGATTTTTAGTCAAAAATAAATTACATTTCAATCAGTAGAATGTGTTCATAACTACCTACTTAGAATAAGTTCCTTGTAGTACATCCAAAAATTCAGGATAGAAACACAAATATAATAAGTTTTATATCATAAAATGATCCATAGATAGATCTTGGGTTTTAATCTCACGAGGGTGGGGTGGTTCGTGGATATACACTGTTGAAGAGTATTATATTAGGACGATACACAAACTCCCCCCCCTGCTGATTAAAATAAAATGAAACACTGTGTTTTCCAACACTTATTAACTAGATAAATGAAGAAACAAAAACATAATTCAGCTGTACTGGGTATGATATAAATAACGAATATCACAAATATTGTGTATAATTCAAGTCTGTGACTTTGTTTTCTTTATTGTGTTCTTCCTATTCAAGTATCCATTTCCGTAATAAGCCTATTACTATTAAGAATATCATTATTGATCGATTATCAATACATTGATGTACTAACAATTTATTACATCATTTCAACTTCAATTTATTTACTTATACACTTACATCTATTATCCTCAATGGAGTATAGGCCACTGATTCATATTCTTCAAATCATTCTATCTTGAGTCTTCTTTTCTAGTTCAATCCAATTGTTGTTCATTCTTCTCATATCTGTCTCTATTTCTTGAACTGATGTGTTCTTTGGTTTTCCTCTTCTTCTTTGACCTTGAGGATCCAAGTGAGGGCTTGCCTTGTGATATAGTTGAGTACTTTCCTCAATATGTGTCTTATCCAATTCCAGCGCTTTTTCTTGATTTCTTCCTTCAGTGGAATCTGGTTTGTTCTCTCTCCTACAGTAGTTAATTAATAATAGTGTCTAGTCAATACCAATAAAATGAACAAGATTAATTCTCTCCTCTCGTTTTGTTCTTGCTAATGATGGTGAGAAGCTTATTTTTTCTTAAAAGCTTCGTTTATGGAGACTGTAGAGGTAAAATAAATTTACATTCAAATTCATTCAGTTAAATATGGATTCAGTAATTATGAATTTCAGAGTTTTGATTGAAATAACGAATCGATCAATTTTAGGCCACAATTGAAGAACTAAAATCACTGAACGACTGTTACGTTCAAGTATACGACTCTTCAACAATGTAGATTTACGATATCGCACGTAGAACTCGAGCTCAGAACCTTCAGTCTCGCCGTTGTATGCCGTCTCAGTGGTCTGGAGCTTAGGTGTTCACGTGCGAGACCGTGAATGAGCACTGCTGACAAGTCCTATACCAGAAAGAAAACGCCATCCAGTTCTTCCAGAATTTTAATCGTCGTCTAACACTGATTGGTTCATGATCTCAATCAAAACTAAACATTCTCCACAACCCTATGCTGATGATCATGATTTAATTTATAATAGCTTAGATTATCAATTCTTGATATTCCGACTAAAATTTGATCAGTCTTGCTTGGCATCTGTTCGTCTCATGGAGATTGTCTCAATGTAACCATTGTAACAGAAGTCAATGTAGAGTAGATGAAATGTAGCTACTAATGGAATATAGAATGAACGTGTTATGTTGTATAGAACTAGTCAGTTGAATATAACTCATTATTAAGATTCGAATATAGTCTCTGTTGCTTCAAATGCTAATATGTTATCCACTGATCTGTGGAGTCCAGATAGCAATTCACTTGTGTTATCGAGGCAAAAGGAACTGATTCGAATTCCGATGTGAATATCATTTATGAGATGCAGATAAATCTAGCTTACAAGTTCCAAATAGGACGAAATGACGTGTCCTCTAATCCACTTCTAGTCACATTCCATCTATTTTATATAAACATTCTCTGATGGGATATGATATTTATTTCAAATTATCGGTATTCTACGTCGAATATGTTGGCTTTCTTAGTTAAATATTGATGGTAGATCACATTCAATCGGTGTTAAATAACCTCAAATGTGGTACAGAATTGTATTGGTTCACATAATACACTAGTCATTATGGTGAGATAAATGGGTTAAGTGGATTAATATCAGAACAAATAAAGTGATTGAACGTCTATTGAGAGCAGAATCAAGAATGATGCATTAGGAAGCATACTTGAGAACAATCATCAAACCAAAATAGGTTGGGATATCAAATCAATCAGACTAGTAGCTAGCTACACAGGAACTCGATCGATGGCATTCGATCACTAATTTCTCAGTAATTGATTTGTGTAAGACACTGAGGTGTGCAGAAGCTTTCCACAGTCTGAATAAGTCATCGTCTACCACCCTGACTGTCTCATTAAATACTATGAGTTGAAATGTATAGGAAAGTACGCTTGTTCCCTAATCAACTCATATAAGCTTAGATGTGGGACATTTTACATCAACTGTCTTCAACTACCCACTATGAATGCCTTATAGATTCTTGATAGATCTCTTTTTAACACTTTCACATTACAGATTACATTACAGGTTAGATAGTCTTTAAAATGCAAGTATGATTGGATGACTGTTTCGACTATGGAGTATGGAGTTCCTGATCACTCAGTGTTCACGATACCAACATGAGTTTACCCTTTAGACTATTCCGTTGAAATAGTGATTAGAACTCATGGAGTTAACAAACATCAGATGATTGTGTAGTGAAGCAAGTGAAAATAGAATTATGATAATAAGGAAAGATATGAATTGAAGAATACTGACAATGATGTAATTTAATCATGAGAGAGAGTTGCAACAATGAATGACGTAATAAATGACAAGGTGTGGGGCGTAATGTTACCAGGCCGAAGAAAGGAAGATTTATTACTGCCTCATTTCAGATACACAGATCTGGTTTTGGACGTTTGATTGTTATCGCTTAGGCAAATTTCAAAAGATTGTAATCTGATTGTTGGCCAATCACGTGAAAGGACTTCAGTATATTGACTTCATGTCCTGTGTCAAGGAGATGTGTTGTGATGGCAGTACTGAATGCTTTCAATCTATTTGACCTCAAACATTTCAGAATATGTACTTTGAGTTGAACGTAGGCTCTGCTTTCTCTCCTACCAATCTAACTGCTTTGACAGATACATGTAAATTTGTATATACAGTAGGTGGTAACATGATGGTGGTACCTATGGACGTTTGATTGTGTCAAAGAACATGTTGTTTTTGTACAGGACAATCATTTTACCTGAAGGACAAGTTCTTGTTAATGCAGTTTTTAGTCTCATATTTTGATTGACCCTGTGACATCGTCACCTTTGAATTGAAGTTGAATAACATTAGGCTTTTTTTTATTCACTGTAGTTTCTTTGAGCTTTTTCCATCTTCACGTCTCCCATATTCCTCCATAATTTTCAATGGGAATCTGTTATTATTTAAACATCTTTCCAACATTCATGACATACTCATTCTCTTCTGTGAAATAGTGTTTGAACAAGTGGTGTTTTGTGTAACTGATTGGAGAAAATCGATTGAAATTGACATCAATCAATCAATTCTATTCCATATTGACTCACTTATAAACTGAACGTTGAACTACTCCATCCTTCCCTCGTTTCATTGCGATATCGAGAGCAAAATGGAACTTGTTCTGATTTTCATGTCCCATAGTAAACTGGATATTTGAATGGACTTGGTTGAAATGTTTCAGAAGATTTGTCAATCTCTGTAACAACGTTGGTTGTAGACAGCTGATAACAAACAACTTAACGAAATCAAATTGAACAACTTCAGTTTCTTTATCCATGTATTCCAATCAAATATCAACTATCTCTGTGGACATCATCATCATCATCATCATCAACATGATACTCATTATGGGGAAGGAATTAAATAGAGATGAACATTTTCCCATTTTATTCCATTGTCCATTATAATCGATTGTCGTTTCCTCCCCCCTCCCTCGATCTATTCAGTTGTGAACAGAAAATGTTCATTGAATAATTAGATGTGTAATTACCTATTGGTAGTAGTAATTAACTAACTACCTAATGACCTAATTAGGTATCACATTAATGATTCATGAATTGAAATCAACTAATCATTGAATCTATTTGTGTAAATGAGTGAGTGAGTGAGTGAGTGAGAGAATGAATAGAGAGAAGAATTATCTGCCTTTTTATGGATCTGTGTGTTTTGTGGAGTTCACTAACTGGTCAGCTTTTGATTGAATGATGAATTTGCTTTGCTCTATAATCAAGACTGAAAGTGTGTAAATACACACACACACACACAAACCCATTTGTTTTAACTACAGTGATGAGATGAAAATAGTCAGATTGAAGTTACGTTTGATCATGCGAGGAATTTGAAATACGGTAACGAATAGGTTGTTACTTATTAGGAGTTATGTGGGAATGCAATCAAACCAACCATCAATATTTAGTTAGGTATTATGACACTAGAAATAGGTGAACTTGGCAAGACTGAAGAATAAGAATAAATCTTAATGATTGTTAATAGGATGATAATGCAGTGATTGGTGTATTTAATGAAAAGTAGATGGAAACACAAGGGACGGATTCTAGTGAGTTCTAGTGAGGGTATGATACAGTTGTGCACTGAAGTTAATCGATACAGAATGAGGAATATGATGGATTGTTTGAAGTTAGACATGAACACCGTTGAATGTCGGTTCAGTGGTGTAGAGATTAGAAGCTGACGTGTGAGACTCGATGTTCTATCTAGGTTTGATTCCCTGTGACAGGAACATGGATGATCCATGATGAGGAGCTTGATGCTACAACAAAACACTCGTTCAATATTTCTTGGTTTTGATTGTTGATCTAGTCAAGATCAGTTGATGATTCAAAATGTTAGAATGGAAATATATTCATTAT
Organism: Schistosoma bovis; assembly: GCA_944470425.2. Classification (NCBI taxonomy): domain Eukaryota; kingdom Metazoa; phylum Platyhelminthes; class Trematoda; order Strigeidida; family Schistosomatidae; genus Schistosoma; species Schistosoma bovis. Next base: position 16,335,014 of record OX103959.1, on the reverse strand, counting down.
ACTAACATGATTTATTTATTACCTTCTCAAGACGATAAAATCGTTTAGAATTCACGTCAAAGAACTCTATGTATTCATATCACCCAAATGACTACACAGGATTCTTCCATCCTATGCCTAACTCTCAACCCTATTTCACTCCAGTTTTTTGATTGGCTAATATCTGGTTGAATTTTCACGAGATGATTTGTAAAGTCACACAAGATCGTTCTGGATTCCACTATTAGTCATATTCCATCTATTCAATCTGATTCAAATGTTGTGTTTTACAAGTCGTTGTTTTCCAGTAGTTGATATGTTCGACTTATCTCTCATGGGTAATGTTTACTAACAGTTGAGGTGTTATAACTACCTTTTCCATCCATCATGTGTTGAATAGTTTACACAATGAACTGATTTTGTTTAGGTTATCGTTTGAGATCAATAAGCGACCGGCAGCTTTTCCGTCCAGATTGTACTCACTCACGACTAAAACACAAGGGATTGAACCGAGAACATTGGGTATCGCATGCGAAACCTTGATCACTATACAACTGAGATAGTATTCGATGGTTGTAATGTTTTATTATTTTTAAAAACTTAATTTCATACTAGAACGAAACAGTTGTTCAGTAGTTCCTGGTTTACATTGATGATCTAGCTAAGATCAGTTTCTGATTTGACCTATTAAAGTCCTGCAATTTTATGGGGTTATTGAATGTCGTGGTTCCGATTCTCGTATGTGGGGTCATACATGTTCACTATTGTGCAGTCCCATACTAGTTCAAATCGGCCATCCAGTGCTTACAGGTTTTCAGCAGTGGTTTATCTAAGATCAATTCGTGATTTCAGCTGTGTAAATACATGCGTTCGATAATAAATCGATAGAATTCGATAAATTCATCAATTTTATATTTCTATACCGGATGTACATCATATTGCCGCAAAACAATTATCCTATTTATATATTTATAACTTAATTGTGTACAGTATCCAGTATTTAGTTACTTAGAGCTATGTAAAACAATAAAATGTTTTCATACTTATTGAAAGAGGAATGAAACATTAGAACTGATTATTTACAATCATTTATCCACTGAATAGTGACCGAGTATTGATCGGTGTCTATCGGTCAGCATTCAGAGGGACGTAAAATAGACGACCTAACTCAGTGATTAATTAATCGTAAAATATATATCATAATCCTCCAAGGGGTCAGCTTCAGCCAAAATAACTTAGTGATAACGTCTCTGACTCTAACGTTAAGTGACAGGTTCAAATATACAAGGGTATATCTGTCTCATCAGGGTCATCGATACACTTTTCCGACGAGTGTTAATTAGTCCCGAATAGAGTAAGGTTTACCATCAGCTACCTGTAACCACCATGCTAAATCTCAACTGAATACCCGAAAGGTTGAGTTGCTTTAACCAATGGCCACATTGCTACATGATCGATATAATTTGATCAACACTATAATCAACTTGACATACATAATATTAGTCACTAAATTAGAATTATCTTCAATCAGGGCATAAGTTAGTAACGTCAGAATTGATTTATTTAATCTCTAACGAAAATGTTCACATTTCCACTCAAGTGGTAGATAGTAAGTCATGATATATTGTTTGCAATCAGTTGAATTGACATTGTCTCCACTTTTCTAAGTTACAATTGATGGTTAAGTTTAGGAATTAGGTTTAGGGTTTTCATCACGAACTGATATCAAGACTCTATTTGAACAAATAGATGAATGAATCTAAGACCTGTCATCTTAAATCTGATTGTTATTGTGGTGGATTTAATGAAAGCGTTTAATAATAAACATACACGTTTACTATACTTTTAAATTTGATTAAAAAAAAATGTTTTTTTATCGTTGAATTTATGAGTCGATGTAAGCTAGACCATCGTAGAAAACTTGGAAGTATTGGACAAAAGTATGGAACTCCTCAACAATACGCGTCCACGATCCCTCATGTGACGTTCGAACCCGGGACTTTCGGTCTCCTATACGAACGCTTAACCTCTTGACCATTGATCAGGCATCCAAAAGGTGTTAATGTCTAACTTCCATTGATCCATGTATGGCTGAGCAACTATTCATCCATTGTGTGGGATAGATACCTGTCTCTACCCGACATGGATTAGACACCAGTTGTCACAGCTTCTCATTAGAACATCAGGAAATCGTCTTGGAGTCAGTCATTAGTGTGCACTATTAAGATCACTACAATCTCCACAAAAACCCTATTCTGATCAAATAAAAAGAATAGACCAGTTATCTTATACTTCGATAGATCTTTATAGAATGTTGAAATAAAACATCCGTTTGAATAAAAACCCATGATAACACTATTGAAAATTATTGAATATTAAATTATATAAGATTTCCATAGTTTAACTCATCAACTGTTCTTAGTTAGGTCAATAATGAAAATGAAGGAGATCTAGGCAGCTGTTTCCTTCTAGTATTTCGTTCCTCATCAGTATAACTTAGACATGACTTGGACACGTGTAATCGAATATAAGAACTTGATTTTCTCACATGAATATTTATTCTCTATATCATGGATTCGGCTTTCAGTTTTTCATTGGTAATCTAAGTAACATCAGTTTGTGATTTAACCACTACTATACGTCTACGATTTTCCATGAAACCCCATATACGTTTTGTTCAGAATTGTAAAAATGAACAAAAATGGATGTTGGCTAGCAGTGGGATTCAGGATCCGTGCCATGTCGCACTATTTGGGACTGGTCATCTGGATGTACCTGCATCCCCGAATTGATGTTCACTCAGGCAAACGAACCCAGTACCGTTCGTTTTAAACTCCACTTAATCACTGAGTCCTGATGACCAGTTGCTTGTGCAGTGGGTGGAAATTCAAATTCATTTGTTAGTGTTTGCTTAATTCCTGGATTAGGTCCTGGATCCCACTGCTAGTCACCATCCACTTTTGTTGATAATAATAGTGACTTATTTGCAAAATGTCAATCAATTGTCCCAGATTTCATTGTTCTTTCGTTTCCACATTAATAATTCCCTATTCTTATTCTCTTTTCTGTGATATTCTTAACCTTATGCTGCCGTGTATTTCACTCTCGATTGTTGATGATACATACTACTTATCATTCATATAATCTACATTAAAAATAAAACTTAGATTTTACATCTAAACCAGATCAATAGTTCATTATTGTTTATAAATGATCTGATTACTATCAGAAGGGGTTTTGTGGAGATTTTAGAAATTTCACTAATTAAAATCATGAGTCGATTGAAGCTAGACCACCATGGAAAACCTGGAAGCACTGAACGGCCATCTCATTCTAGTATGGGACTCCTCAGCAGTGCAAATTCACGATCCCACACCCCGCGAGACTCGAACCCAGGATCTATCAGTCTCGCGCCAGGCGCTTAACTAACTAGACCGATGAGCCGGCCGGTATTCAATTGTGTTAATGTCTAACTTCAACTAATCCACCAAATTGAGAGACACATCCACCATTGTCATCAGTGAGTTGATATCTCACAACAGACCTGGTTGAACTCCACTGGTAACGACTTCTCACTAGAACTCCAGGAATATCTCTTGAAGTCAATCACTAGTGAGCAGATGATTATTATCAGAAGGGGTTTTGTGGAGATCGTAGATGCTCACTGCTGAAGAGTCCCATACTAGGACGAAACGGCCGTCCTGTGTTTCCAGGTTTTCCATGGTGTTCTAGTTTCAATTGACTCACGATTTCAATCTGATCTGATTACGTCATAATTTCACTAATTGAAACGAAGTAAACGAAAAGGTACCCGCAATAAGAAATAATTTCACCAAATAAAATGATTGATAATTCGGTGAAACGTTAATTTATGAATGACCTTTGAGCAACAGTATATTAACCTTGAAAGTGTTCACCTACTAACCAGGACCAAATGAGGGTTATAAACTTGTGTGAAGAATTAGAATTATGATTTATAATTGATGGTTAAAGGTTAAGAATTAGATTTAGGGTTTCCCATCATGAACTGACATCAGCTATAATCCCAAAACTCTACTTATCCAAATGGATAAATGAATTTCGCGCCAAAATCTGGGACCTGTTGTCGTAAATCTGATTGGTTCGTTTATAAATTATAATCTCTCTGATATTTCTTTATCATTTGTTTGAATCTACTCATTATTAAAGATTGAATTTTGGCATATATGTATCTTGAGTAAATTATCTTACAAGTTTAAATCAAAGCTGGATAGTGGTAAACAACGGAATCCAGAATAAACGTTTCGTCCTATTTAGGACGTATCGTTTGAGTATACCAACAACCCAGTGTTGGTATTCATATTGGGGCTCAAATCGAATAAATTTAGCTCCATATGATTAACTCATTATACACTAATTGATCGAATGCGGATGGTTGCTAATTTATGCAACAGCATCGATGGAAAGATTTAAGCACTATCAAATAAATAACAAGATTCATTACCATTACACAAGCTAGTAGTTATATGGATTCAATCAATTAGTGCATAATGACTTGATCATGGAAAGCTAAATGTATTCGGTTCAAGTCTCAGTATAAATGTTGATATTCGACTGATAAGTCCTACATAGGACGAAACGCTCATTCTAGACTCTACTATTTGTCACTATGGAATTTTATGATACTCTGAATTCAGTTTAATTAATTATATCAGATGCTTAAAGGGGATCAACGGAATGTTTTATACTGAGATATCGTTCCATTTGACATTCATTAACTAAGATTATCTGAAATCTCATAGGATTGAAATCTGGGACATAAAATGTTTTAGTCATTAGGAGTGTAAAATAAGTTATTCACGTATCAAATGAGCTTGATCGACGCTGCTGAAACCTATGGTAAATACCACTAAACCAGGGCACATACAGTCTAGCACGAAGACAGATGCATACTTCATGAAATATTTTTGGGTTATGGTAATAATCCTTTCTCAGGTTCACCTACGGAAACCTTGTTACGACTTTCACTTCCTCTAGATAATCAAATTAGGTCATCTTCTAAGCATCAGTGGAGCGACAAAGCGACTACAACAACAACAATCCAAAGACCCCACTAATTCATTCAATCGGTAGTAGCAACGGGCGGTATGATCATTGCCTAGATGATTATGTCAAATAATAGAAACTAATGTCACATCTATATAATTATTATCGTGAATCGAATTCAATCTATCAAGTTGCATTATATCCATATCTGTGAGACTGAAGGACTGGCCATTATAATTCATTAGATTACCATGAAGGTTAATTAGGAGCAGTCAGAAGAATTACTTACTTACCCCAGTTACTTCCCGTAAAGGAGCATCGGCCATCCACCACGGCTCTCCATCCAACCCTGTCCTCAATAATCCTTTCCAGTTCTTTCTAGTTGTTATTCATAATTTTCATATTTGCTTCTATTTCTCTATGGAATATGTTCTTTGGCCTTCCACTTTTCTATTTCCCTTCAGGATTCCAAGTTAGGGCTTGCTTCGTGATGCAAGTCAGAAGAATGATCTAACCTTTTTCTCGTATACCAATCGATACATATCAATAAGTTGCCTCTACAGTCTTAAGATATCTGGTATTCAAATTACCCTTATTCACTGTTATAGCCCATTATATCATAAGTCAACTTCTATTACAATGTATTATCATTAGATCGTTACTATTGTTTAGTGAGCTTTATAAATATATATAATCAGAATGGGTTTTGTGGAGGTTTTTAGAAATTTCACTGGTTGAAATCATGAGTCAATTGAAGCTAGGCCACCATGGAAAATCCGGCCCAATGGCCTAGTTGGTTAAGCGCCTGGCGTGAGACTGATAGGTCCTCAGTTCGAATCTCGCGGGGCGGCGGGATCGTGGATGCGGGCTGCTGAGGAGTCCCATACTAGGAAGAAACAGCCGTCCAGTGCTTCCAGGTTTTCCATGGTGGTCTAGCATCAACTGAATCATGATTTCAACCAGTGAAATATATATAACATAATAATACAATTCTATATTATTCTATGTTTAAACACTAAACTAAGATAGAAATACAATTACGCTACATTCTACTTTGTTGTATACAGATAGACGCATTCGTAAATGAAAAGTATAATTAGAATTCAGAATCAGGTTTCTTGTCAATCTGGTCTACTAAAAGAGTTTACTATCTTAGGTATGAAGACATTTGATATCCAATGATTTTGAACTTGTATCTTATTAGTATCATTGACACATTAGATCATTTTACTCTGTAACAGAAGGCATGATTATAACTACTAACTAGTTGACTTTGAGGCCCGATTAGCCTAATAGTCCATTGACTGCTGAAACTCTTCCTCAAATTAACGTCGAGTAGAAAATAACAAGACAATAGGATAAATCATTGACGTACAAAGTTATGTACTCAGATATTTGGACTACAAAGGCCAATAAAATAGAAAATACAATGTTTGCACAAATCGGAATGTACAACTCATCTTTAAATTATAGCGGTTTTTGAATAGAAGAAGATATGGATCATGCCTATGGTTCAGATTTAAAAGAATAAAGGAATGTGGTTAGAATGGGGATTTGTGGAAATTGTAACATTTTCACAGTTGAATTCACTACGATCAGAAACCTGGAAGCACTGAAAGACTTTTTTGTCCTAGTATGGGACCCCCCCCCCTCAGAAGTGAACACTCACGATTCAGCACGTGAGACACGAACCTAGGACCTTCGATCTCGAGCGTGAATCCTGAACATCTAGACCACTGAGCTATCCTCCTAATCTATTCAATGTCAAACCTGGATTTGATTAGCCTCTCTTAACATATTAGTTCCTTAAAGTGATTCTTCCATATTAATTCCTTTAAAATGTTGACACCTATGAATCTTCATACATCGACTTGAATATAGACTTTGGATACTATCTGAGGTTGCTACAATACGATAGTGAAGTACTTTAAACTGGAGGGGTTCGAATTATCTTTCAATATGTCACTATCTGATAAAGGAGGATATCAAAAACTATTTTATTTTTGTAAACACACAGTATTAAACTCTCAATGTATAGAAATCTTATTAATGCTTGTTACCACAAACAGATTACACTTTGGATAATAACCTAATAATAGAATGGATGGTACACGTTTCATCCTGTCAACTAAATGCATTTCTAATATAACATTGATGTGAATACTGAAATTAGAACGAAATGACTCTCATTCGATGTATCAATTGACTTCCTACTCAATTGTTCTATTTTAATGTATACATTCACACTAGAATGTAGGTTTATTCAAGGAATGCATCCTAAAGTAGGACAAGACATGTGCCATGTATTATTTATTAATTAAAGCTAGACCACTATGAAAAACTTGGAAGCACTAAATGACATTCTTCCTAGTATTGGACTCCTCAGCAGTATGCACCTACGATCTCGCACACAGGATTCGAACTCATGACCTTCATTCTCATGTGCGAATGCTTAATCTCAAGACTATTGAACCAGAATCTGTTATGAGATAGTAACTCACTGAAGACAATGGTGGATAGTGGTAAAATTTCGTGGATGCCAGCTCAATGGCATAAAAGTCCTAGGTTCGAATCCTGCAGAATGCATACTACTGAGTAGTTCAACACTAGAATGAAACTACTATCCAGTTTAATTCACTTGATATTGTTTTACTTGAATTTTCCCATTGATGGTTTTGGACTGAAATTGATCAGTCTCTTATTGGCATATGTGCATACTGTGCGTATGCCTCGATATTGCCTAAATTTACAAGCATTATAAGCAAAGATGGATAGTGGCTAGCAGTGGAATCCAGGACGCGCGTTTCGTCCTGTTTGGGACTCGTCAGCTGGATGTACCTGCATCTCAGAGTTGATGTTCACTCTGGGAAAATTCAAGTAAAACAATATCAAGTGAATTCAACTTCAACCCATTGCACAAGCAAGTGGCTATCAGGACTCAGTAGCTAAGTGGATAACGCGATGGCGTTTGAAGCGAACGTTACTGAGTTCGAGTCCCAGAGTGAACATCAACTATGAGATGCAGGTACATCCAGCTGACGAGTCCCAAACAGGACGAAACGCGAGTCCTGGATTCCACTGCTAGCCACTATCCATCTTTGCTTACTATCCAGTTTTTTCAAATTTTCTATAGTAATCTAACTCATTAACTCAGCTATTAAAGATCTCCACCCCACACCCCCATTTTCTAATAAAAATAATAATCCGCCATGGGATTTCAGATACTTTTATTTTTTGTACTTAAAACTTTATTTATGTTATCATAATAAATAAATAAATAAGAAACACGGGAGACAGAAACAAACACTCCCATGTGTCAATTTTCTTAAATAAACTTGTGAAAACAAAAGTTAAGGGGAGGGGAATATGTGTGCGTGTGTGCATCAGTGTGTATGCATGTACATGTGTGTGTGTGTTTGTGTGTAGAATTAGATCGTTAATCATAATGTGAAAAAACCATCTCCCCCCTCCCTCTTTTATGATGTAAATAAATAAATATATGTATCCATCCTATAGATTTATTGATTTTTCAATCCTAATGAGTTCACAACTAAACTTAAGGTAATTTCCATGTGATGATAAGGTCAATTTCAATTCAATGATTACCCCTTTATAAAGGAGGATACAAAGTAGAAACTATTCAATACAAAGAAATATAATTGAATCACTTGGTTTATCTAATCTATCCTTAGGCTTATTTCATGTATTCACTTATTATTTTCTGATCTCTACAACTCCTAAATTAATGATTGATAATTAAGTTATAGAGATTAATTGTTCTGTATCATTTTTGAAATTGACCTAGTTCATTGTGAATATATAAATTTCAATAGAATAGATACAATTAAGCGGATTATATATGTATGAATATCTTGGTATGATTGAAAGTGAGGGAGAATCAGGTTGTTTTTTTTCTTTTACTTTTTGAAATGATCTCATATAGTATATATGGATACAAGCTACTATCAGAGAAGTTCTACGGATTATCTTCTTGTACTATGGGTGTTGTTTTTTAAAGAAATTGAGAGGATGATAAGTGAATGTCTCAAAGGAGCTGTAACCGGGTTAGTGGATATAGACAATCCAAGTAGGGGAGTCGGAAAATCTTGACTTTAAACTGATGGTGCACATGGGGGTCCCAGTATCTTGAAGGAGCAAATAGCGTCTGAACCAGTTGTTGGTCACTGGTTACCATGGGATTGCATCTAGTAACGTTGGTCCATTGCCTTATGGATTAGACCTATAGATCGAAAGCTCCGATTGTGGTCCTTTAAGAAAACCACCTGTTTCGGTTTGGGCATTCTGGTAGTACCCAAGCCCACACACAAATCAACTGAGTTGTGTGGTGCATATATATTCCTTACTCCTTTGTACCAATATTTTTATGTTCAAATTGATAAATGTTGGTTATGTGGATAAAAAGTTGATCATTCAATGAAACATTGTTTAAATGATTAAAATTATAGATCATTCATTATATAATCACTATATAGTAACTAACATCTGTTTTCTTTAGTCCTTAACGTTAATATGATACTGATCATTAGTCAGTAACCAATTAACATATGGTTATCTTTTCATAGTTCACTATGTCTTGGATAAAGTATAATATAGTCGTTGAATATCTAAATGTTATCACGGCCAGTTAACTTAAATAATGATAATAGAACATTTGTGTATCTTATGAGGATTACCTAGACAGAGCAATTGTGGCGCAATTTAGTATAGAATAGACTGGATGTAGCCAGTAGTGGAATCCAGAACGCTCGTCATATGAATTTACCAAGCCATAAGTGAGTAACTATCTGGATACAGTAGTCAAATGAATAATGCAATGGCGTTTAAAGCGAATGGTACTGGGTTCGAGTACCGGAGTGGACATCAACTATTGGATATGGCAATTACATCCAACTGATCAGTCGTAAATAGGATGATATGATACGCATCCTGAATTTCACTGGTAGCTACATCCGATTTATTCTATACTACCTTATGTCACAACTGCTTTACCAAGGTAATCCGCATAAGATGCTCATATGTTAACCAAGACTGATCAAAATTTAGTCAAGAATGATCAGTAATGGGATAATCCAATCCAGTTTCATTCAAATTACCTAATAACTAAAAAGACTAGCCTATTATTAATAAGTCACAGTCTGATACCAAATGTTGACGGTAGTTTTCCCATTCAAGGTGTTTATCAGCATAGGATTTTATGAAGTTTATAGAATTTTTTTGTTTTCAAGTGACGAACTGATCTCAGTTAGATCGTTACTACTATAGTACTAATAATGAGTATCCATTCACAAACCTGCCATCGGTAATAAGATCCAGGACCTTTAGTCACATTCACGAACGCTTAAAATCTAGATCACTGAAGCGGTACGCGAGTTTTTTGTTATGAAATTTCTTGATTTAAACCCATAATAGAACAAGACAGTTGTTCAGTACTTCCTAGTTTTCAATTGTGCTCTAGCTATGATCAGTTTATGGTATATACGACGAAAACTCTACAATCTCAACAAAACCATAAACTATTAATAATCGTGTGTTCATCAGTGACTAGTCTCGAAATGTAAATCCTATCCCCCATATGCCCTGGTACGGCCGACGGTGGGGAGAGTTAGCGATCCCAATCCAAATGCTCTCACATGGCCACTCGTATAGAGCCACTGCCACGCAAGTCCTACTCACTGCCTACTCACGAAGTAGGTGCTGTTTACGAAATTGAGAAGAGGAAAAGTGAATGTCTGGTAGGAGCCTTAATCAGGTTGATGAACACGGAGAGTCTACCTAGTGGAGTTGGAAAACCCTCATTCTAAACTAATGGTGTACATGTACTCCAGTACCCTGAAGGAACAAATGGTGTATGAACCAATTGTTGGTCACCGAATATCATGGTATTTAATCTATTAAAGGTGGTACACTAACTTGCGGATCAGACTTTTATGTCTAAGGCTCCGGGTGTGGTCGCCTAAGAAAACCATCTTCTTCGGTTTGGGCACCCGATCAGTATCCCAGCCTACACACACATCAACTGAGTTGTGTGGTGCATATGTATTCCGTGCCCCTTTGTAACAATATCTTTATGTTCAAATATGTAAATAAATAAACTCCCGGTGTTACAGTGAGAAACTGTAACCAGCGAAGTTCATTCATGTCACATGTAAAAAAAGTTATCCATCTTACTTAATGGAAGATGATCGCACAGTTTGGTGAATTGACTAAAATTAAACATTAAAACTCTTGAATTTCAGTTAGGTAGTTAACAAATTGGGCAGTTGCATGCTAGATCAAAAGTCTTAGATATAATTCCCTGTGATTAAGGTCATCGATGAGCACTGCTGACTATTCATAAACTATCCAGTTAACCTTTGAAAAAGTTTGAAATTAAATCATAATTTTGTTAGTAGTAAGTATTACACCATAACAATCACGTTACTAAACAGACACCAAAACGTTTCAGCTTACATGACGGACATGATGAATAATTATTAAGAACTAGAAAGTACTAGACTACAGTTTCTTCATATTACGGGACAACCTAACACAAATCCTAAACACATATTCAGTTTGAGGGGATATTTTCTTTATCAAGGAGTTTACATTTTGGACTTTAGTTCGATCACAGTATGATATAACAATCCTTCAGTAATGACTGTTACATTCAGGACATGGTTGTATTCCATCAGTCATTATGTGGTGTGTGCTACTAATGTCGATAGATATAAGTAGTATGTATCAACAATCGAAAGGGAAATGCCTGGAAACAGAAGATTAAGAAGATCAGAGAAAAGAGAACAAGAACAAAGAATGATCGCTGCGGAAGCGAAGAAACAATGAAGTCTGAGACAATTGATTGAGAAGTATTTACTATATGATTCTCAAATTCTAGTAAGAGATTCTGTAATTTTGTATTCACTTACATCTGACTGTCCCCACTTGTGTTCTCATTCAGTACAGTTATAGCCTGAAGTTAATCACTATATAGTACAGGATTAATAATATCTGATATCGTTTTGTTAAGATTTTTCAAAAGGACCAAGAAGTAATCGATAGCTAGTTTAAAACTTGTTAGTAGTATATACCTAAAACCTGACATGGGATCATGCCATCACCTTCCAAGTATCCTAGTAAACATGATAACATTAAATGATTTTCAAATAAAAACGAAGATTCCATCATATTCTGTAAGCGTTGAATTCACGAGTTCATCTAAGTTAGACTACGATTGAAAAACTTGGAACCACTGAACAGTTGTTTCGTCCTAGTATAAGACTCTCAAACAGTACGTATCCAAGATCCCACATGCAAGACTCGAACCCAGGACCTTCGATTTTGTACACTAGTGTGATTCAGAATATATTTTTAATTATGTTTAGGACTAGTTATCATTTGAATATACTTGATCATATTCACATCGAAACTTGAATTCATTGTTCTTTGCTTCAAGAACCAGCAAAAAATAGAGCCTAGAAACACTGGACGACAGTTTCGTCTTGCTGCAGATCTCCTCAGTAGTGCATATTCATGATCCACCTCACGGAATTTCAACCCGGGCCCTTCGGTCTCGCCTAAAACTTAGACTATTGATCCAACACCTAACGGTAATAATGCCTAACTTCAACCAATCCACAAAATTGTGCAACCATCTCCCATTGTACTGAGTTAGATACTTGTCTCTACCTGATACGGATTAGCTCCACTGCTCACAGCTTCGCACTAGAACTCCATGAATTCCATCACGATGCTAGTCACTAATGAGTAAATAGTAATTATCACTATGGAACTAAACGGCTGTCCAGTACTTCCAGGTTCTCAATAATGATCTAAGATCAACCGATTCATGATCTCAATCTTCACAACCTCATAATGAAAAAATAAAAGAAAAAATTTATTGTTCACTTCATCTAAACTATCCCTTCATACTGTTTACTCTTAATTGTTATCATTTCATGATTTCAATGAAAGAGAGAAAAGAAAACTAAAAAAAGAAAGAAACAATGAAACAATAAAAAAAGAAAATCAGCTTTGAAGAAAAAAACTCGGCACACAAAAACCATATTGTTCCTTCTTTCTTTTTTCTTTTTTTACTCTAGAAAAGACAAAACTTTTATTTTTCTCTGATGAATTTGCAAAGAAATTAATTAACTGAAGAGATTCGTACAAACAAAGACGAAATTAGTTTTTTTTTCTTTTCTTTGTTATAAACTATCAAGATACTACTGATGATGATAATAATAATAGTGAAAAAAACACAACTAATTAAGACTAAAACTTAAGGTGGATTACAGTACTACTAATACTACTACTATTATTATTACTATTGAGATGGTGGAGAAGGTTTGTAGTCCAGGTAGACTTCTATCGTTCAGAAGAACGATGAAAGCTCTACGACCAAACTATCCAGTTCAGAGAACAAAACCCCGTCAAAATGTGTGTGTGGGGGGGGTGCAAGAAGGTGCAAACAATTTATTCTCCTCATATGTGTAATTATGTGTCTTATATATATCTGGTTATCTGGTGATTGATCTCGCATTGGTTGTTCATGTATGTGTACATGTGTTTGTGTGTGTCTATGTGTGTGTATGTGTCTATCTCACTATCTACTATTATATATCACATTCATGAAAGCCAATTTTAATTAAATTATTATTCATTTCTTTTTGTTACTAAGCTTCTATTGAAATTTCTTAATTGAATAAGGTGTGTGTGTGTGAGAGAGAGAGAGAGAGAGAGGGAGAGTGTGTGTGTCCTCTTAAAGATGACCAAGACAAAGCAACAAATACAAATGAAAATAGAATAGAGAAGAACAAGAGAAAATAAAAACAAAAAAATTAAGCAAAGATAGATAATGGCTGGTAGTGGAATCCAGTTTGACGCGAGTTTCGTCCCATTTCGAACTCGTCAGTTGGATATACCTGTTTGACTGAGTTTTTTTCACAGTTGGATTCATGAGTCAATGTAAGCTAGACTACCATTGAAAACCTGGAACTGGCCGTTTTGTTTTAGTATAGGACTCCTCAGTAGTGTACATTCACGATTCCGCATGTAGGACTCGGTCTTACGTGTGAATGTTTAATTTCTAGATTAGTGAGTAAATAAGTAAGCAGGCAGTAGTAGTAAATTTTATGAATAAACCAATTAGATGGATCCCTTTATATTTTGCATCGAAATTCATTCATCCATATTGCTACAAAGCGTTCTTACATGATAACTAACATTAGTTTATAATAAAAACCTCAATCGTAAACGGTGAGATTATACTTTATGGGTGAACTAAGCAGATATAAGATAATAGGTCTTGGATTTCGGCGCCAAATCCATCCATACATCTGGCCAAATAGCGTTTTGACGTTGTACATGGCATCAGTTCGTGATGAAAACTCTAGATTGAATCCCTTACCCTAACTGTCAACTGTATATCATAATTCTAGCTCCTCACACTGGTTTATAACCCTCTTTTAGTGCTATTTAGTAGATGGATATTTTCAAGGTCAACTTAGCATTTCTCAATGGTCATCCATGAATTATGGTCTCATCTTTCAAACTTCTAAGCTTAAATCCATCTTGGACTCTCAAAAATGTTCCAGGATTCTTCTAAGAGTTGAACATAATAAACAGTCTATATCGATTAGAACAAACTCATAAGTGATTTTGTTTTTGACAATTTATAGGTTGAGTAATCTGTCGTTGAAGAATCATTTGAATTGATTCTAAACTCTCTCTTATACTTTTACTTATTACAGGCATAATTGTTAACTTACTACATTATTCTTTTGTGGGGCCCGTTATTTAATCGTCATTTAGATCAAACAATGCTGTCGAAAGGGCTCTCCACTTTAGTGGCTCGAGATCGTCGGCGGTGGCAGGCTCACCACTTTTGTGAAGCCCTTTAATTTTGTCGTCGTCTTAGATCGAACGATGTTATCGAAAGGGCTCTCCAATTTAGTGGCCCGTGGATCTGACTCCAAAGAGATTGTAATGATGATTCTTGTTGAAATATATATGTCGCCTATCCTCGTTTATAATCATCGACTTTAATCGCGTTAGTCAGTAACGGATTTAGATAAGTCAAATAACGAGAATGGACTTGTGAATACATATATTCTGTGTATGAAGCGAATAGAATAGAGAGAAGCGGAACGACGCACAGTGGAGATGGTGGGCAAGCCAACTCCGATTTAACCAAGCGTTAATTAATAGTTATAGTTACACAAAAGTAAGTTACAGACATGTGATGAGTAATGGGATAAGAAATGTACAAACACCTATGCGCTCATATAAAAACAGTCAAGATTGATAAGCGAATGTGACTCAAGTAGAATGAATAGAATGGGCTATCCGACTGATCGAATAAGATATATGGGCTTAACATAATAACCAACACTACACTTTTCTTTTTCTTTTTTTCATTTTAGATCCTATCGTCTTTCTCTTTGAACATGATTCAATGTTTGATCTTGTCAAACAAACACACACACACACACACGTACAAATAAAGTAAGTTATCTTAGCTTTCTATTGTAATTCATATGCTTCATCGATTTTATTGATTAATCATCAATCATCATGGTAAATATTATCGATTATAATTGGTAACAATATTATTGATTGATTGAAATTAGAAATATAAACCATCAAATTATAACTTATTAGTCTCAGTCAGTCAGTCAATCAGCTACAACGTAGGACCAAGCACAAATGTGCATCGGTCCACGTTGTTATATTTCATTAGCACAACAAGATGAATACCTGATTCATAGAGGTAGTCACTCCAATGGTAATAATATATAAAAGAAAGACTGAATATAAAGATATAGCACAGGAAGAAAGAAATATATAAAGCAGTTTAAATATCGTAGATTAAAGGAAGACAGCACTCGAGAAACGCCACTCAAGACCACTCAAACTTAATAGTCTAGAAGTTAAGAGTTCTTTGTAAGATCTAAAGTATCTAGAATAACTTGTCTAAGTAAAATTATCTCAAAATGAGAAACAAAACTCACAAAATTCAATACTGTCAGAAACTCTTATTTACTTACTTACTTACTGTTATGGATGCTGAGGAATAATGTGCCAATCATTAGCATGTTAAGTCTAATGATGTCCTTGGACGTTAAATGAACATTCCCTATTGGCCGTTATTTATTTCACTCGTTAAATATTGTACAAATGTTGTTTTCTATTTTTATGGTACGATGTGGTCTGTTTGGTTAGTATATAAGCAGAGTATGTCTGAAATACAATGGTTCATATCTCAGAGGCTGTGACTTGTGTTCTGGATTCAACTGGCTGGGTTAGACAGCGAAGCAGAGCCAATCGGGACTCTAGGTCGTCCTTACGTGTTACTGTGATCGATCGATAAAACGTTGCTTATCAAAACCTGCAGTCCACACGTTACAACACTTACTTACTTACTTACTTACTTACTTACTTACTTACTTACTTACTTACTTACTTACTTACTTACTTCAACACTTACTTACTTACTTACTTACTTACTTACTTACTTACTTACTTACTTACTTACTTACTTACTTACTTACTTACTTACTTACTTACTTACTTACTTACTTACTTACTTACTTACTTACTTACTTACTTACTTACTTACTTACTTACTTACTTACTTACTTACTTACTTACTTACTTACTTACTTACTTACTTACTTACTTACTTACTTACTTACTTACTTACTTACTTACTTACTTACTTACTTACTTACTTACTTACTTACTTACTTACTTACTTACTTACTTACTTACTTACTTACTTACTTACTTACTTACTTACTTACTTACTTACTTACTTACTTACTTACTTACTTACTTACTTACTTACTTACTTACTTACTTACTTACTTACTTACTTACTTACTTACTTACTTACTTACTTACTTACTTACTTACTTACTTACTTACTTACTTACTTACTTACTTACTTACTTACTTACTTACTTACTTACTTACTTACTTACTTACTTACTTACTTACTTACTTACTTACTTACTTACTTACTTACTTACTTACTTACTTACTTACTTACTTACTTACTTACTTACTTACTTACTTACTTACTTACTTACTTACTTACTTACTTACTTACTTACTTACTTACTTACTTACTTACTTACTTACTTACTTACTTACTTACTTACTTACTTACTTACTTACTTACTTACTTACTTACTTACTTACTTACTTACTTACTTACTTACTTACTTACTTACTTACTTACTTACTTACTTACTTACTTACTTACTTACTTACTTACTTACTTACTTACTTACTTACTTACTTACTTACTTACTTACTTACTTACTTACTTACTTACTTACTTACTTACTTACTTACTTACTTACTTACTTACTTACTTACTTACTTACTTACTTACTTACTTACTTACTTACTTACTTACTTACTTACTTACTTACTTACTTACTTACTTACTTACTTACTTACTTACTTACTTACTTACTTACTTACTTACTTACTTACTTACTTACTTACTTACTTACTTACTTACTTACTTACTTACTTACTTACTTACTTACTTACTTACTTACTTACTTACTTACTTACTTACTTACTTACTTACTTACTTACTTACTTACTTACTTACTTACTTACTTACTTACTTACTTACTTACTTACTTACTTACTTACTTACTTACTTACTTACTTACTTACTTACTTACTTACTTACTTACTTACTTACTTACTTACTTACTTACACCTGTTACTCCCAGTGGGGCATACACTGCCAACTGATATTCTCCAACCCACTCTGTTCTGGATCTTTCTTTCTAGTTCTATCCAATTATTGTTCATTTTTCTCATGCCTGTCTCTATTTCTCAGTGTAATTTGTTTTTTGATATGCCTCTTCTCCTTTGGCTTTGAAGATTCTCATTTTACTAAGAATGAGTTGTTTTGTAATCGCTTTCGTTTTTATGTAACATTCTATCTTGGATTTTTTTGATTGAGATCATGGATTAATCAATGTTAGACAACTATCGTAGTAAGGGACTGGTGAATAGTGCGCATCGATGATCCCTCACGTGGGACTTGAACTTAACCTATAGACCACTGAGCCTACATTTACCCGTATAAATGTCTAACTTCCACCATTCCATCATATTGCACCACTGTCCACCATTATATTCAGTCAGTAATTGTCTCATAACAGACAATGATCACGGCTTCTCATCATATTAACTCCATCAAATTCATCTTCGTGCTAACCACTAGTGAGCCAATCATAATTATCAGTATAGGATTGTTGAGATTGTTGAGTTTAGATTGATATCATCAATGGATGAATGTTAGATCACGATTGAAAATCTGAAAGCAGTGGACGATAAACTTTTCCTAGTATAGAACTGGTAAACATCAAGCATTGATGATCCTACATGTAGGACTCGAATTAGAGATCTTAAATCTCACGTATAAACGCTTAATCTCTAAACCAACAATGTCAATGTCTAATTTCAATCAATCAATCAATCAATCAATGATGGTCTAACATTGATCGATTCACGATCTCAATAAAAACAACAACAAAAAAAACATACTTAACAATCACCACAATCCCAAGCCGAAAACTTTTGGGATCTTACTACTTTTATCTGTACAAATCTATTCACATTAGAAGATACATCGTTTTTTCTTCCATTTTCTTCTTCTTCTTCTTCTTCTTCTTCTTCTTCTTCGAATTTTCTCATTTATCATATTCTACATTCGGAATGAAAATACAATGAATTATTATTATGATTCCCCCTGAATATTCTCTCCAAAGACACTTACTATGGATGTATATATATATATCCCTAATCTTATTTACAATTCAAATAGAATCCAACTGATCACTATACTCTATTCATATTAGAAATATTTCAATGATGATTAATATGTTTATAAAAATCGATATTTCGACAGAGTTATATGTTGTCATAGCAACTATTGAAAATTAAAATCAAATTTTATTTAGATAATTCCACAGATTGAAGTCATGAGTCAGCTGAAGCTAGACTACCATTGGAAACCTGGAAGCACTGGACGACCCTTTATTCCTAGTATGGGACTCCACAGCAGTACGCATCCACGATCCCGCACCACGCGGGGCTCGAACCCAGGACCTACTAGCTTCACGCGCGAGCACTTAACCACTAGACCACTAAGCCGGCATCCAATGGTGTTAATGTCTAACTTCAACCAATCCACGATAAATTGTATTCAAATCAATATTGAACGATATAAACCACTAAAATAAAAAGAACTTATACAATGATGATTAATTATGTATCTTTGCATTGTTATTTAGAACTGTAATTGATCAGTCTCATGTTAGGATATCTGTATCTTGTACGGATTGTGTCGATATTGTCTTCAGGCAAAAAATGGATAGTGACTATCAGTGGAATCCAGTTTGATGCGTGTACAGTCCTATTCGGGATCATTCTGCCAAAAAGTGATTGGATGAAATATCTTCGGCTCTTTCTAAGCTTCTTAAAGATTCCTTGAGTTTACCCATTGACCATCCTCACAGTGTTTTATTCAGATATCATTCTACTAAAACAATGCTTTAAATAAACAGTTATATTTTATTATCAGAATGGGGGATTTGTGGAGATTGTAGTAATTTTAATAGTTGAATTCATGTGTCGATCGAAGCCGTGAACAGTAGAGTTCAATCTATCTCAGACAATAGATAGAGGATTGCACAAGATCGTAAATCGATTGAAGTTAATCAATAACACCGTTGTATGTTAATTCAATAGCTTACATAGTTATGCGTTCACACACGAAACTTACAGTTCTGAATTCCAATTCCATGTGCAGGATCGTAGATGCACACCTTTGAGGAGTCCTATACTATGACGATATTATTTATTATTATTGTTTAAACACATAAATCGTTCGATATATGTGAGGGCTGAGATAATGCCTGGGTGCCCAAACCGAAGACGGTGGTTTTCTTGGGGGGATGGTCACACCCAGAGTCTTTGACCTAAAGATGTGATCCATAAGGCAATAGAGCAACGTCGGAAGTTCCAGTTCAATGTTAGTGGGTGACCAATAGTTGATTTATACACCATTCGTTCCTTCAGGATACTGGAGTACATGTACACCATTGGTTTAGGATGAGGGTTTTCCAACTCCTCTATGTACATTCTCCATTTCCAACAACCCAGTTAAAGCCCCTACCGGACATTTGTTTTTCATCCTCTCAATTTCTTAAACAACAGTAATCCCTCGAGAAGGCAGTTAGTAGTAGTAGTAGTAGTAGTAGCATCTCGTTGGCGGTGGTTAAATGTACGTAGCTATGTGAGAGCATTTGGGGAGAGAGAGAGAGAGGGAGCATCTAAAAGGCTACTCAAACGAAATATCTCTCACCAATAGCTCCAAATTTTCAATAATCGTCTAGTTTAAATCAACTCATGAATTCAACTATTCATATAACATTTTAAATCAAACGATATTAGACAACTAAATACTCTAGTCTAAACCTTATTTATCTACTCAACCCATATAAACCAGAGTTGTTGTTTTTTTTGTTTTTGTTTTTGGGGGAATTCATTTTTCATTTATTAAAATTGTCTAAAATAGAGAAGAAAAAAAAGAGAAATAAAAAGTAGAAAAGATTTTTTTCTAGATTGGACTACCACTTGAATTCGGCTTCAATTCAATATTCTCTTCTTTTTTTCTTTCTTTCTTTCTTTTTCTTTATTTTTCTCTCTTTTTCTTTCTTTTCTGTTTTACAGTTTTGATAAATTTTATGAGATATACTTAGTTCCATATAAAAAAAGGACAATAGGATAATGATATTTCCTGTGCATTTCCGTTCTAGATTTTAGCCAGGTAAATCATACTTATATATAATAAGTAGTATTGACAAAAGTTTTTGTATATAAGTATGGTATAGTTAACATTACACTTTTAAATAAGACTATAATGAATGAGAATATACAAGTGAGGACAATGAAATCTTGGTAAAATCTAACAATCATATAGCGTACCGTCTTATTCGGAACTCTTCAGCTGCTGTCAATTGATGTTCACTCTAGGATTCGAACCCAGTAACGTTAGCTTCAAATACTATCTCAATATTCATTTAGTTATTGAGCCTGTTGTAACGTATGAGAACGGCAGATTTAGATGCGCAGCGTATTATCGATCCGATCAATGACACGAAAAACACGTAAGAGACGACCTAGAGTCCCGATTGGCTCTGCTTCGCTGTCTAGCCCAGCCAGTTGAGTCCAGAACACAAGTCTCAGCCTCTGAGTTATGAATCATTGTATTTCAGACATACTCTGCTTATATACCAACCAAAGAGACCACATCGTACCATAAAATAGAAAACAACCTTTGTACAATATTTAACGAGTGAAATAAATACTGACCAATAGGGAGTGCACATTTAAAGTCCATGGTCACTATTAGACTTAACATGATAATTATTGGTATATTTTTCTGCACATCCTAACAGACCCAACTCTGGAATGCAGGTACATTCAGCTGATGAGTCACAAATAACATGAAACGTGCGTTTTGGATTCCATAGCTAGCCATCATCCATCTTTGTTTATTGATAATGAATTTACATACATAAAATCAAACTGTGATATAAGAATTTCGTTGAGAAGTTCCAACGTATTCCATGGAAAAGTCCTTCAAACAGTCCAGAAAATGTCGAGAAACACTATTCGATCAACATTGGATAGAAGCTTTACAGAAACATTCAGTATTCGACGATCGGTTTGAAGATTCCAAATAAATTCAATGAATCCTCAGTTATAAGTAGTTCAGTATAAATGGTTCCATGAGTTTATTTAGTAGTCGAACTACAATCGATTCGTCAATTGAACCATGGAACAAGATCATTCCCATTCAAATAGAATACTTGTTGAAATATGTTTTGGATCTGGTAATGAATTCCATAAACATTCGACATGAATACAACTATAGTGAACTAGAACACCAGTAGGGACAACCAAATGTATATAGACACAAAATTACAGAATCCCTCAGTGAAATCTGAGAATCATACAGTAAATAGTCCAGTTGGAAAATGTCAGTCAATCGTCTCAGACTTCATTCTGCCTTCATTTCCACAACAACCATTATTTGTTCTTGTTCTCTTCTCTTCTCTTCTCTTCTCTTCGATCTGCTTAATCTTCTGCTACCACCAGTCATTTCACTTCCTGTTGAGGATGTATACTACTTACATCTGTCGATATCAGTAGCATACACCACAATATGATCAAATAATCATATTCTGAATTTTTTTAAGTATTCTATTTACCCGTTGTTGACATTCAAGACTGAAATAGATCAGTACTCGTTTATATGTTGATCTTTTCGAGTTAATACTTCTATCTCATATGTAAATCTAAAATTATTTGTATAATGGATAGGGATTAGTGGTTAAATACAAGAAAATCATAATTCATGTCATTTGAAATTTGTAAACTGAATAAACATATGAAATAACTTGGTGATTGTAGGGTAGTACCTTAATTTAGTGATTCATTGGATAGGTGAATCGCTTCCGTGATAGCCCATTGATAACATGTCAGACTGTGGAGCTGTGTGACACGGGATTGAATCCGTTAGGGAGTATCAGTTCCCTCAAGATTACAGGTACAACTTACTGACGTGAGCCAAATAGCACGAAATCTAGGTCTAGGGTTTCCAGTCAACTGCCTCCAACCACTATCTTATCTGAACATAGTACACGTAATGTCAAGTCACTTGGACTACCGGACACATTGCAATTTGGTCGATAGGATTTAATGTGTACTAACAATTACCTGACACACATGAAACCGATCACCATCCAGTAATCAGCCAATTGTAATTAACATGCCAATGTTTGTTACCATGAGTCCAAACCTAAAATTATAATGAGGAAATCAGCTGTCAGTTCACAGATTGAATGAAATCTATTATCAGATATTCGTTCCTTAGTTTATCGTTTTTAACAAAATATATCTTTTGTATTGATAGTAAAAATGATTCTGTCTATCATTTTAATGAAATGTGTTATGTCCTTAAGGCCTGTTTATTATCACGTGATAAGATCGTCAATCATAACATCGACTTATTGACCAAATCAATGACGCATAAACCAGTATGAACAGCCTAGAGTCTCTCTGAATTCTTTTTGGACCTCCGATATAGTAGTTTCTTGCCTAACACAGTCGGTTTAGTCCAGAACGACAATAACAGCCTCTGCGATATGAATCATGTATTTCAAACATACTTAGTTTATATACAAACTGACCAGACCATACCATAAAGTAGGAAATAACAATTATACAATCAATCCAAAGTATTTTTTACCTGGATTACTTTAGATTATATGGTAGAAATGAACAGAATTTTACAATTGATGTATGATACTTACTTACTTAATTACGCCTGTAACTCCCAATCGAGCATAGGCCGCCGACCAGCATTCGTCAATTCCACCTCGTGTCCCTCTAGGGCTACTGCCGGCCCCAAACCTGGATAAAGAAGGAAGGTTAGGCATAGGATTAGCGACCTCATCTTGTAGAAAACTAACTCGTTAAAAACAAAACGCTAACCAGAAATTCAAGCTTACATGTTACCTTCTTTTTAAACTTGTTTAACTTATTTAACTTTTACAACACAATTGTTCATTTTTACATGTTTTCATCATCCCTACACTAATTGTCTTCGAGTTTATTTCCTTGCAACAACAACACCAACACCAACAATAACTAACAAGTTATGACAACAATCATTAAATGTAATTGTGTATTAATTATAACGATGTTATACATTCAATTGTTGTCTCTTGTCATTTGACATCATATGAAATGAATGCCAAATGAAATGATAATTTATGTATGTGTATTTGTACATGTGCGTGTGCGTGTGCGTGTGTGTATATATACGTATGTGTGTATGTGTGCATATCTGTATCTGTGCCAGAGTTCGTACTTGTAGGTTAGAACTTGTCATACAATTTCATCTTCGTTTTATTCTTTTTTTCTCTTTCTTTTTTCCTTTCTTTCACGTTTCAGTTTTGTTCAAAAACATGTTAACAACTATTTATAGACTTGTTTTATGGAAAACTCATTTTTGTATTCTGCCAGTATTACTACTACTGTCACTACCACTACTGATACTACTACTAATACCACTATTAATACTACTATTAATAGTAATGAAACAGTTGTTAAAACCCATACAATATGTTGTTGTTTTTTTGGTGTGGAAGATCTAACATCCATATAGTAGATTATATCTTTTCATTAATAAATTGTTAACATTCATTTTAGTATTCATATAACATTTAAAGTAACTGAATGACGGACTGACTGAATGAATGACTGACTGAATGAATGGCTAAATTGTCACTAATTGTATAGTTCGAATCTAGGTTGGATCTAGGAATGATGAAGTACTGTGTACTGTGTAATATATATTCTAAATCTATACATATACACGCACGCACGCACACACACATACATACACGCATATATACATACACTATAAGATATTCAATAACATTGTAGTTGTATTGTCTATAAAATTCAGTTGGAATCTATGCTTTATTGTCGATAAAATAGATTACTTTCTATCTCAGTTGGTTATATGTACCTTTAGTATACTTTTCTTAGTGTGAGTGTGAGTGTACGTATGTAGGGATGTGTGTGTGCGTGTGTGTGTGTGTGGGGGCATATATATTTCTTCAAACCATTATGATTGTAGACAAGTACTATATCATATGACAAAATATAGGCAAATATAAAAGTTTAATTCAATGATAACTTTAATATATTACTTATATCTAATAGATTTAGAAAAGATTCATTTCAATGGAAGATAATACTCTATGAAATCTAAATATTAATTTTAATGGGATTTGTGGACATTTTGTTGATGAGTCTAGTTGAGCTAGACCACTGATGAAAATCTGAAAGTACTGGACAGACGTTACGTCTTACTATACAACTCTCCAACCATGTATATCCACGAGTAAGCACTCGGGATTCGAGCCTATAACCGTCGGTCGCATGTGTGAACGCCTAACCCCCTAAACCATTGAGTTGATATACAACGGTACTATTGTTTAACTTCAATCGATTTATGATCTTGTGCAATTCTTCATCCATTATCTGAGGTAGATAACTTTCTGACACCTAACAGAGTTCATAGTTATATAATATACCCATGGACGCCAGGGTAATATTACATTGGTTTTCAGACACCATCTAAACTTTCATGTAACAATCTAAACAGTACAGCTCAATCTCGTTTAACAGGTGAGCTAGAAATCAATCAGGCTTAAAACTTTTAGCCCAAATAGTACGGCTCAATCCCGTTTCCACGAGAACCAGACACTATCCAGGTTTAAACTTCATTATTGTGTTTTAATATTTCAACTGTCAGTGGAATCTAATAAATATGATTTTCCAACAAGGGTACTATACACTTAGTTTATGGGGAAGTACCAACTTTTACGAATAGTTAAATGTTTCATTGAAATTACTTGAAATAAAAGAAATAGTTGAAGATGTTTATTACATGTGATTATGAGATCACGCACAAGATCCATGATCCTTACTCAAATCCCATTAGTGTGGGATCGTGAATGTACCCTGCTGAGGAGTCCTATACTAGGACGAAACAACTGTTCAGTGGTTCCAATTTTCTAATGATGATTTAGATTACATCGACTCATGAATTTAACTGTTAAAATTTACTATAATCTCCACAAACCTCCATTCTTAATACATATTTACCTACAAACTACTGATTAAAACGACATCCAGAATGATATTTGAAGGTAATGAACTACAGATTAGTCAATAACTCACTGAACGTAAACCGTTTGCCAAATCATCATGTTAATATGCTCCGGAATGCATTTCCTGGAGTTCTATTAAGAAGCTATGATCAATAACACGCGAGACAATCACTCACCC
This sequence comes from Schistosoma bovis, assembly GCA_944470425.2. NCBI lineage: Eukaryota > Metazoa > Platyhelminthes > Trematoda > Strigeidida > Schistosomatidae > Schistosoma > Schistosoma bovis. The sequence continues at coordinate 16,309,046 of OX103959.1, read as the reverse complement.
AAGACAATGAATACACTGAATTGATTGACGTTTGAAATTAGTTCAACTGTATCCCGGCTAAATGATCTAAAGATTAAACGTTCATACTCCATGTTGAAGGACTTATTTTCAATTCTCAAATACAAGGTCGGGATTGAACACTGTTGAGGAGATCAACGGCAAGACTAAACAAGATTGTCTAAGGCTTTCACTTTTACAGTGATGGTATAGTTAAAATCAGTTTATGATTTTGTAACCATCAATTCTGGGATGCAGGTACATCCGGTTGACGAGTCCGAAATAAGATGAAACGTTCGTCAAATTGGATTCCACTGCTAACCATCATCCACCTTTACCTATAACGCTTGTGACAATCTGCACAGGATGCACATGTACCAATAAGAGACTGATCCATTTCAATCCTAAACATCAATGAAAAGATTTAAGTAAAGCCATACCGAGAGAAATATTATTAGTCAATCTGTTCATTGTAACTTATCAATTGAATAATTCCAACAAATTTGTTAATTAAAAGAAATATCAGGTTTGATAAGATTATGAGCCTTTTAGAAAATTGAGATTAATATCAAAAGGGGTTATTGTGAATAGTATAGTAAATTGAATAGTTGAGATCATAAGTCAATTGAAGCTAGATCACTATGGAAAACCTGGAAGCACTGGACGATCATTTTGTCCTATTGCGGGACTCCTCAGTAGTGCACATTCAACATCCTGCCTTACGAGGTTCGAACCCAGGTTCTATCGGTCTACTATAAAAGAAATGAATACATTATAAGGATTATTTAATATATATAAAGCTTGAGTAGACAGATATTTAAATGAGTATATTCATTGATTACTGAATAGTAGTAATCTTTGTACACCTTGTTGACATGGTCCAACCAACAAAATACCTTCTTCAAACCCATTCTGTCTTAAGTCAGTTGGACTAGATGGCTGATTATATTGTTGATAAAAACTATGCAATAAATATATCTAGATACGAAAAGAGAATGAGATCAAAAATTCAGACAAGTGGTAACAATACTACCTGATAGATGGTGTACGAACAGTAACAATAGCTAGAGACGCATAACTTTAGTCATTATTTAATGACCAATCAATGTAAATATCTCAGTTCCATAAATACTTCCTTACTTACGTCTGTTACTCCACGTAAAGGAGTATAGGTTACCCACCAGACTTCACCATCCAACCCTGTTCTCAACAATCCTTTCCACCTCCTTCCGGTTGTTATTCATCCTTTTCATATCTGCTTCTATTTCCCGACGTAATGTGTTCTTTGGCCTTCCTCTTTCCCGCTTCCATTCAAGACTCCAAGTTAGGGCTTGTCTCGTGATGCAGTTTGACGACTTGTGTAATGTATATCTTATCCATTTTCATCGTCTTTTCCTAATTTCCTCTTCAGCTGGAAGCTGGTTTGTTCTCTCCCACAAAAGGCTGTTGCTGATGGTATCCGACCAATGGATGTTGAGTATCTTGCATAGACAGCTATTTATAAATACTTGCACCTTCTTGATGATGGTTGTTGTAGTTCTCCAAGTTTCAGCTTCGTACAGTAGAACTGCCTTGACATTCGTATTGAAGATTCTCACTATGATATTGGTTGAAAGTTGTTTTGAGTTCCATATGTTCTTCAACTGTAGGAATGCTGTCCTTGCTTTACCAATCCTCGCCTTTACGTCTGCATCTGAACCTCCTTGTTCATCGACTATGCTTCCCAGGCATGTAAAGGATTCTACATCTTCCAGAGTTTCGCCATCAAGAGTGATTGGATTGCCGTTCTCCGCTTTGAATTTGAGGACCTTGGTTTTCCTGATGTGTATGTTGAGGCCTACTGATGCAGAGACTGCTGCTACACTGGCTGTCTTTATCTGCATTTGTTCATGTGTATGCGATAGGAGAGCTAGGTCATCTGCGAAGTCAAAATAGTCTAACTGGTTCCGAGCTGTCCATTGTATGCCGTGTTTTCCCTCAGATGTCGAGGTCTTCATAATCCAGTCGACCACCAGAAGAAAGAGGAAGGGAGAGAGTAGATAGCCTTGTCTGACTTCGGTTCTTACTTGAAATGAATGTCATCTGTCCTCCATGCACTACTTTGCATTGTAGTCTGTCGTATGAGTTCCGGATAATGTTGACAATCTTCTCTGGAACTCCGTAGTGTCGAAGAAGTTTCCATAATGTTCTCCTATCTACACTGTCAAACGCCTTTTCATAATCAATAAAGTTGATGTACAGTGACGAGTTCCACTCAACTGATTGTTCGACAATGATCCGTAGTGTCGCAATTCGGTCTGTGCACGACCGATCCTTACAGAATCCAGCCGAGCGAAAGCCGAGTTCCATAAATGGTCAGTTATAAATTGAGTAACTCAAATATGAAAATAGTTGACAAAAGTCCAAACTTCATCGATGATCACAAATGTGTTCTAATGAAGTGTCAATTAGTATATAAATTAGGTCCAAGATTTCCCCACGGCTAATTACAGCCACCCAATATTTAAGTGGATATATACAATCAAAAAACCAGGCTCAAAATCAAATACACAATCACTCTGTGAGAAATATTTGAGAAATCATTAAGAAGATATTAAAATCCTTTGGTATCAACTTCATTCACCAACCAACACAATTACTTCGCTCCATTCTGTGCAGACCAACGATATGATAAGCAAAGGAAGACAAGCGCAACATTATTACATTGGACACACAAGTGAGTACAGATTAGCAGTGAGACAACATGATGTTCTCTCATTGATAACAACGAGTAGACATAACCAAGGAGATGAATTCAACTAAAGAAAACGTCAAAATTTCTGGTCGAGGAAGCTTTAACTATACTAAAGAACTTCTAGAAACATAAAATCCAGATCAATCAGCAATCAACAAACATATCGACGTTAGACCAATTTATGAACCGATACAGAAGAGATCAGTGTGAATCTGAAGGCAAATGAAGGCAACAGAACCTATGAAGACAATCAATCATGAACAATAGTATAAGAATGAATCGAAATAACATTTATGGAATATTTAGAAAGCCAAAGTAGACACTGAAGATATTGTCTAGGACAACAGTGAAAGCTACATGTTTAAGTCATCTAGCTTGGAAAACTTAATACTACACATCAATCATGGTTAACTGATTTAACAAGTTACCTTTAGAAGAGGTAAGAATTTCAAGTGCTATAAGTAGTTTCCATTATGAGTCGACGATAACCCTAGAAATTTTATAAACACAGAGTGCTAAATCGATGATTCACCTCAATTTAAATGCCTTCGGAAGTATACATTTGCAAATCAAATCAAACTGACATTAACTGATTCAGCTTTTACCATGATCATGATACACCGAAATCAATGAGGTACTTTCAGGCTAGCCATATTCTTACATGCAGTTTATGTATGATGAATCATGATGATTATCTAATACATTTTACGGAAATAAATTGTTCTTACACAAGGTTAAACATTAACACCGTTGGATATTGGCTCAGTGGTTAGGCGTTCACACATGAGACCGAAGGTCCTGTGTTCGAGACCTGAGTGCAGGATAGTCGGTGTATACTGTTGAGGAGTCTCATACTAGGAAAAAATGGTTGTCCAATGCTTGCGGGCTCTCAATAGTGGTCTAATATTGATCAAGATAGATAGGTAACCCAAATAAATGTTTCTTTGAGAAAAAAACGTTTCAAGGTAAAGAGCATTAAATATCCACTTTTAACAAATATGAGTATTCATTAACCTAAAGGCGTTTATTGTCTCAGAAGTCATGATATAATTCACTTGTACTACTTGACTACAGTCTTATTCCTTCTACAGTAATCTGTTTGATTTTCAAGTGTACACATTAAAGTCTACCATTAGAACTGCAAGATATTCATTTCCAAACTACTAACTTGTTACCATTATGTAACTACAGTACGTGCAGGAACCGAGGATAGTTCCTATCAGGAAATTTTAAGCAGAATGGTTGTTATATCCCGATGAGAATTATGAATGGTAACTTTTGAGATCCATTTATGAACTGATACTATACATACATTCTTATTGTATAATTATTAAGTAGCCAAACTATGCATATTCATATTCCTCTTATTATAAGCTTTATTTTAACCCATAGACTATTATTATACGATATGCCGTTCTTGAGTTATGCCCAGTCTATTAATTACAGTCTTCCACACTCACAGCTACATTTGATTAGATTTTCTGCAAATGTTGTTTTCTATTTTATGATACGATGTGATCAGTTTAGTTTGTATAGAAACCCAGTATGTTTGAAATAAACAATTCACATCGCCGAGGCTGAGATTGATGTTCTGGACTCAACAGGCAGGAAGAAGGACCGATAAAGACTCTAGACTACTCGTACGGGTTTATGCGTCTTTGATCCGGTCGATAAATCACTGTTCTCTAATTAGCAGTATCATTACGTTGTATATTGATAGGGGCACATGATCACAAGTTATAACATTGATGTGGGGTTTTGTCAAAGCACATCATAATTACGTATTCAGTAAAGCGTTTCACAGCATTTGTTTTAGTTGAAAACATTACGAGGTGACCTTAGCTCGACAACCATCGAGAAATAGAAAGTACCGGACAACCGGTTTGTTCTAATATGAGGTTGTTTAGTAATGAACATTTTCAACACACCTTAGATTGAATACATGTTCATTAGGTCTCATAGTAGATATTTAACTTTTTAAACTACTCAGTCAACAGCTATGTGCTTACATTTCTAGTCTCGATAGTTTATTTATATTGTTCAATGAGATCTGATCCTTCTGGCTTCGATGCCTTATGTTACTACGGCTGCGAAACGTGGCCACTAAGAGTAGACGATACGCATATGCTACTAGTATTTGACCACAGATGACTCAGAAATATTGCTCGCATCTGCTTGGGTCACCGGTTAATTAATAGTGAGGTTAGACACAGGGTATTAGGGAATGATGATGGTCAATCAGTTGATGAAGTTGTGAATCTTCATCGACTGAAATGGTTAGGCCACATGTTACGTATGTCTGGAAACCGATTACCACGACGCGCAACGCTGAGATGGTTGGAAGAAGGTTAGGGGCGGTCAAATCAAAAAATGGCATCAGTGCTTGAAGTCACTAAATTCCTGTCTTAGTTGTGTTGGTGATAGATGCAGACTACTTGGTCGGGATCTGCGTGACTATCGTAACCAGTGGTTGGAGACTCTTGGTGACATGGCTCAGAATCGGTCACAATGGCGTAGGTGTATACACTCTCTATCTTCCCTTAAACTATTAAATTAAAATCGCTTCATATCTTTCTTCCTACGAACTAATTCTTTCTTCCAGTACTACATCCTTATATGCAATCTTTCTTTTATATATTACCACCAATAATGAGGTATGGCAACTTGGACCTATCCACATAGGTGCCTGGTCCTACATTGTATCTGACTGACTGACATACTGTTATTGACAATATACATTATTAAAGAGTCCTATACAAAGAGTAAATACCTATTCAATACATTGAAGTTTCATTGATTGTTTGATTCAGATCAATTTGTGATCTAAACTATGAAAGTTAATACTCTTCATAAGTAATGATAACTTTGAATCAAATAAACAAAATCATTTACTTATCTCATCAATACAAACCATTAGGAAGAAACACACACTTGTAAAGTACACTGTCATCTATTACATAATAGTAAATAGTGAAATGACCGACCTTTCCCCCCTCATTCTATCGATAACTAACGACATAAAATCACTTCTATTTTTGTCTAATATTAAGAATCTATTTACGATAAGGTTGAATGGTTGATCATTATTTGAAATGTAAATTCATTTATTTGAATACATAAATATTGGTAGAAAGGGGTATTAAATACATATGTGCCACACATGTCATTTAAGTTGTGCGAGGTTTGAGATACCTGTTGATTGCCCAAACTGAAGCAAGTGGTTTCATTAGGGGGCCACTGTCAGAACCTTTGACCTTAAGGTTTGGTCCACAAGGCATTGGAGCAACGTAAGAAGAAGCAGTCTCATGGTAGTCGGTGACCAACAATTGGTTCATATGTCATTTGTTCCTTCAGGACACTGGAGCCCTTATGCACTATTGGTTTGGAATCAGGGTTTTTCAATTTCCCTAGTTGAACCCTCTGTGTCTACCAACCCGGTTAAAGCTCCGGATATTCGCTTTCCATTCTTTCGATTTCGTAAACAACACCCGTAGTGCGTAGTAGAACTTTCTTGGCAATAGCTGTATGAGCATGGTCATGTGAGAGCATTTGGAGAAGAAGAATTGACTCTCCCGACCCTTGGCTATACCAGAGCATAACATCACTGTTTCAAGGAAAAAATCTATCTGAACGCATAAGTTTGTTCTTCTTACTAGTCAACATTTACATGATACTTCACAATCAATAACAATAACTGTTTATGATATATGTAATTTCAATGGTTAAGATCATGAGTCAATTGAAGCTAGACCACCATGGAAAACCTGGAATCACTGGACGGCCGTTTCATCCTATTGTGGGACTCCTCAGCAGTGCGCATCCACGACTTCACCTCGCGACAGTCAAACCGAGGACCTACCAGTTTCGTATCAGGTGCTTAACCAACTAGACCACTGAGCCGACACCCAACGGTGTTAATGTCTAACTTCAACTAATCCACCAAATTGCCAGACACATCCACCATTATCATCAGTTAGTTACTATCTCACAACAGACCTGGTTGAACTCCATTGGTCACTACTTCTGATATGATATATGTATTATGTATGTATTACACTTTTTAATGAACTATTACATAATCATGTCATTGAATAATGATTATCTTTAATGAATTCATTTACTTATGACATCAGTTGAATTAGTTTAGATAGATAGATATAGATAGATAACTAGATAGGTAGGTAGGTAGATAGATCTATGTATTGTCCATAGAAGTTAAAAAGAATGTCAGTCTGATTCATTATGATGTAATGACCAATTGTCTTTTGTTTAATTACAGTTAGTTTTAGTTTTAATTAAACGTCAAAATCTATATTGTATGATGTTGTTTATTATTAGAATTGGGGGGGGGGAGGTGTGGATCTGCTGGAGATTCATGAGTCGATTTAAGCTAGATCACTATGGAAAACTTGAAAGTATTGGATGTTGTGTTCATTAGTGATTAGCATTAAAATGGATCTACTGGAGTTCTAATAAGACTAGTGAAGTACAACTGTATCTGTTGTGAGTCAGTTTCAGATTGAAAACAATGGATGAAGGTTTACACAACACCATGGATTGATTGTAATGATTCCAGTTTTTCAATGATAGTCTGGACTCATGAGTTCAACTTTAATTTGAATTTTATTCATGAACCATAGTTATTTACGGAAGATAATGATAGATGATCGCTCAATATTATGAATTAATTAAAGTTAGATATTGACTCAGTGATCTAGACGTTAAGCGTCCACATGCGAGACTGAATTTCCTTGGTTCGAAATCTTAGGTGTGCACTGTTGAGAAGTTTCATACTAGAACGAAATAGCTATCTAGTACTTCCAGGTTTTCAATGGTAGTCTAGCTTTAATCAACTTATGAATTCAACTATTAGATTATTATATTCACTTGATATTGTTTACTTGTATATTTCCATTGTTATTTAGGACTACAACTGATCAGTCTCATATTGGCGGTTCGCACAGAATGTTTATATGCCAATAACAGACTGATGAATTTCAATCCTAAACATCAATCGTAAAATACAAGTAAAATAACACTTAGTGAATATAAATTTCATCCCTCATTACATAAACAGGTGGCTATTAGAACTTAGTTGTTAAGTGAATAACGAGATGATATTTGAAGCGAATAGTACTAGATTCAAGTTCCAGAGTGAACATCAATTGTGAGATAGATGTACATTCAACTGACGAGTCCTAAACAGGACGAAACATGCATCAAACTAGATTCCAATACTAACCACTATTGTTTAATCTATTTCAAATGTAGATGTGGTTTTGTTCAAAGAAGAAATAGAACAAAAAAAAGAAAAAAAAAGAAAAGTCATATACATCTCCATAAAACATTCTGTAAAAAGAAAGAAAAGAAAAAAAGAAAGAAATTTACCACAAATTGGCTACATGTAATGTAGCTTCATGATGTTTTAAAATACATTCGTTTTATGGCTTATTTTTAAAATGGAAATTAGTCTAAAATGTTATGTAAAATGTATCTTACAAAACTTTTATTGTACTATTGATTCATCTTCATTGAAAGCTGTTGTTTTTATGGGGCCCTTTATTTCGTCGTCGTTTAGAACGGACGATGTTGTTGAAAGGGCTCTCCACTTTAGTGGCCCGTAGATCTGACTTCAATTAGATCGTATGAATGTTTGTTATCGCCTATCCTCATATATAATCATCTACTTAAATCACGTTAGTCAATAACGAAATTAAATAAGTCGAATAACGAGAATGGACTTGTGAATACATAGATTTCGTATATAAAGCGAATGGAATAGAGAGAAGCGGAACGACGAACAGTGGAGATGGCGGGTAAGCCAACTCCCATTTACCTAAGTGTTAATTAATATTTGTAGTTACACAAAAGTAAGTTACAGACATGTGATGAGTAATGGGATAAGAAATGTACACACACACCTATGCGCTCATATTAAAACAGTTAAGATTGATAAGCGAATGTGACTCAAGTAGAATGAATAGAATGGGCTGTCCGAAAGCTAGAATAAGATATATGGGCTTCACATAATAACCGACACTACGGTTTCATCTTAGTATAGGACTATGATCCCGTACCAAAAGACGACTTCCAAGAAGTACAACGAAGCTTCCAGAGGCCCTAAATAAGTTGAAGAGTTTCGGTTTAATTAGAATATGATACAGCTTTTTTAGAATATGAACACTGTACGATACTCATGGACTGTAGTATAACATGTTTCTTTGAGGATTGGTTGAATTATAATGTTGATATGTAAAAAAAGCTAATATTGGGGTGTGTGCTACTTATGTTGACATAAGTAGTATATAATGTTAGTCGTCAACAGAAGGTCTGGCAGCAGAAAGACAAGAGAATCGAACAGTAACGAATGAAAACAGAATCCAATTTGTATGAAAATGCAAGAACAATGAAGTCTGAGTCATTATGAGACAATCGATGGACATTTTGCAAATTACGTATTTACTATATGATTGTTAGATTTTACTAACAACTGCGTTAATGTCTAAATTTAACCGATTCACAATATTATGTGATGGTCTATGTTATGGCTTTAAGCTTGAGGTCGATTCCTACCCTGTGTTATCGACCGATTACAGTGACACGCAAACACGTACGGACGGCCTAGAGTCTCGATTGGTCCCACTTCCCTGTCTAGCCCAGTTAGTTGAGTCCAGAACACAAGCCACAGCCTCGGAGATATGAATCATTATATTTCAAACATACGTTGTTTATATACCAATCAAGCATACCACATCGTACCATAAAATAGAAAACAACATTTTGTACAATATTCAACAAGTGAACAGATATCGACCAATAGGAAATGTCCATTTAAAGTCCAAGGACATCATTGGACTTAACATGATAATTATTGGTCTATTCCTCTGCATCCACAACAGTCTACCATTGTCTTTAGCGAGTTACTATCTCACAACAGACATGGATTGAACTCTACTGGTCATGGTAATAGATCTTGGGAGATAAAAAAGGAGATTACGACCATTGAAGGGAGAATCAATAATTAAGTATACTGTTTTTACACTCAAAGGTAAAGGCTTGACTCGGTGGATAAGAAGAATCTTTGTTGTTTTTCATTTACATTCTTATTGACCCAACCCTACACATTGTATATACGATTTCACAAGTGATTTCTAGTGAACTGAAGTGACTAGAACTAACCAGATGCTTTTGACTCACATCTATAATCCTTTAAATAGTTAGGCAAGTTGATATTCAAAGATGAATTCCTTCGGTGAATTGCCTTCTTTCTTCGTTTACAAAATAGATTTCAACATTTGAGATCATGAGTCAATTAAAGCAGTGACCAGTGGAATTCAACCGGACCAGTTGTGAGAGAGTAACTCATTGATGACAATGACGGATGTGTCTCTCAATTTCGTGGATTAGTCGAAATTAGACATTAACACTGTTGGATGCCGGTTCAGTGGTCTAGTTGGTTAAGCACCTGATGCGAAACTGGTAGGTCCTCGGTTTGACTGTCGCGAGGCGGGATCATGGATGCGCACTGTTGAGTAGTCTCACAATAAGACGAAACGGCCGTCCAGTGTTCCCAGGTTTTCCATGCTGGTCTAGCTTCAATTGACTCATGATCTCAACTGTTGAAATTACTACAATCTCCACAAAACCCCCTTCTGACACAATATAGATTCCTTTCATTTTTCTTATTAACCATTCACTAACAATATGCATAAAACAATAAGGAATTCTATTACACGGTCATATTTTCAATGTTACTAATGATACTTCCCGCCCCCCGAAAAAAATAGGTCAACTTCGATTTTACTGAAACAACCTTTTTTCTCTTTTTTTTCTTTTTACTAAATTTCTTTTTTTGACAAGACATTTTCTTAAAAAAAACAATTGAGAAGTTTTCCTTTTTTCTTTCTTTTTTCTCTTTTTCTCTATTTTTCTTTCTTTCTTATAACATACAAAACGAAATAGATTGGATACATAAGTTTTAGTTAAATTAGCAACAAAAAATGTTGTTGTCGTTGTTGTTGCTGCTGCTGACATTTTCGCTTAAAGTTTGAATAGAAGAAAGAATTACTAGACGACAACGATGACGACGACAACAACAACAACAGTAGTAGTAGCAGCAACAACAACAAAAGCGAACAAACAAACAACTAATGTTAATAGATAATTTGACAATGATTTTTCATGTTGTTTCTTTTTTATGTTAAAGTCATATAACGGTCAGTTGTCAACAGATTTGTATATCTAATGATGATAATGAGAGATTTGTTCAAGTATTCTATAACTATTCTATAACATGAATCTATATAATAAATCAGTTGTGAATGTACAAAGTATGTATTACATACACCGAGTGTTGTTTTGCTTGTATCTTCCCATTGTTGTTTAGGACTGTAATCTTTTATTGGCATATGTGTATTCTGTGCGGATTGCCTCGATATAGACTTAATTCACAAGCATCCACAACGCATGTTTTGTCCTATTTGGGACTTGTCTGCTGGATATACCTGCATCCTGATGTTGATGTTGACTCTGCGACTCAAACCTAGTACCGTTCGCTTCAAACACCATCTCGTTATCCACTTAGCTACTAAGTCCTGGTGTTGTTTTACTCGTATCTTACGATTGATGTTTAGGACTAAAATAGATCAGCCTCTTATTGGCATATGTGCATCTTGTACGGACCGCCTAGATATAGCCTTAAGTCACTAGTTTTTATATGGAAAGATGGATAGTGTCTAGTAGTGGAATCCAGTTTGACTCGCCTTTCGTCTTATTCACGTTTCAGTACTGGGTTCGAGTCCCGGAATGAACATCAGCTCTGAGATGCAGGTACATCCAGCTGACATGACGAAATGGTCATTCTGGATTCCACTGCTAGCTACCATTCATCTTTGCTTATAATGTAAATATTAGTTGGTTGAATGAGCAAATGTATGATTTGGTTATATTACCAAGCCTATGATGATATAAATATTGATAAGTTATTCACAAATTTAGAAAAAAGTGTTTTAACTAGTTTGTATGGAGTTGTTAATTCAGTTCACTATTGTGGTAAACCGTAGAGATTTATCCGGTAATCTACTGATTCGTAAAATGATTGTGGTATGTAGTTATCGTATTGTTGCTACAGTAGGCCTCAACATATAGCAGAGAAAAAGCAAGATCTTCAGATACATCAACACAATCAGACTTGGTGGAGGTGGAAACTTTCACATGTATAAACAGAATCATTGATAAACAAGGAGAATCTGATTCAGATATGATGGCAAAAGTCGGCAAAGCAAAGGCAGTATTTATTCTGTTGAAAAACATATGGAACTCGAAAAAGTTGTCAGCAAACGTCAAAATCAGAATATTCAATACAAACGTGAACACAGTTCTATTGTACAGAGCTGAGACTTCAAGAACTACCACAACTATCACCAAAAAAGTACAGGTATTTCCAAACAACTGTCTACGTAAGATACTCATTGTCCATTGACCTGATATCATCATCAACAGCCTACTATGGAGGAGAACAAACCGGATTCTAACTGAAGAGGAAACTGAAAAAAGACATTGGAAGTAGATAGAACATATATTAAGGAAATCACCAAACTACATCATGAGGCAAGCATTAACTAGAAATGCTGAAAGGAAACGAAAAGCAGAAATGTCAAAGAACACACTGTGTTGGGATTTGGAAAAAGACATAAATAGGATGAATAACAACTAGAAAGAACTAGAGAGTATTACCTATTACAGTGTTGAATAGAGAAAACTAGTGGATGACTTATACTCCTCCACAAGGTGTTACCGGCCTAAGTAAGTAATGTCATACATTACAAAATAAGTAACTTGACAGCAGTCATTCTACATAAATATCTGAATACGGTTACACCGAAAAGGTAACATCATTTATCCTTGAATTATTACTCAATTATTGCCTTCTTTACACCTATATGCTTGTGGCTTCTTAAAAAAGAAAACTAGTTTACCTACTTAAATGATCGTAACACACTGCCATTTTGATCTCATTATCATCATCACCATCATCATCAAAGAGTAACTTGTCGCCGACTAGATAGATTACAGAGGTTACAATTGAATATTCAAGTACTATTCGAGGAATCAGTTTGTGAAAATCTACTTCAAAACATAATTTCTCAATCCATAACATTACGCCTGTTACTCCCAATGGAGCATAGGCCGCTGACCAGCATTCTCCAACCCACTCTGTCCTGGGCCTTCCTTTATAGTTCGATCCAATTGTTGTTAATTCTTCTCATATCTGTCTCCGATCCCCGGCGTAATGTGTTCTTGGGTCTTCCTCTCCTCATTTGGCCATGAGGATTCCAAGCGAGGGTTTGCCTTGTGATGCAGTTCGGTGATTTCCTCAATGTGTGTCCGATCCACTTCCAACTCTTGTTTCTGATTTCTTCCCCTGCTTAGATCTGGTTTGTTCTCTCCCACAGTAGGTTGTTGTTGATAGTGTCTGACCAACGGATCCTAAGTATTTTGCGTAAACAACTGTTAATAAACACTTGTATCTTCTGGATGATGACTTTCGCAATTCCCCAAGTTTCCGCCACATACAATAGAACTTTCCTGACATTTGTATTGAAAATCCTGATCTTGGTGTTGACTGTTATATCCCAGCTAAGATTAAACTACGAGTAACTCCTGAAACCTAATAATGAACTAATATTATCTATATATTCCTGCTGTATAACTAGATTGTGTTTATCTATATCCGTCTTATTATAAGCTTCATTTTAACCTATAGATTATTATTGTACAATGTACTGTTTTTCAGTTATGCCCAGTCTATTGATTACAGTCTCCCTTGTTCACAGCCAATTTCGGCTATATTTTTGTATGAATGTTATTTCCTATTTTATGATGCGTTGCGGTCTGTTTGGCTGGTATATAAACCATGTATGCTTGAATTGAGTGATTTGTATGGTGGAAGCTGGTATTGGCGTTCTGAACTCAACTGGAATGACTAAGAGAACAAAAGACCATTGAGGACTCTAGTCTGTTTATACTGGTCGATATATCAGTGTTATGGCATAGTGTTAAAACTATATAAGTCATATTTTGATTGACGAATAAATCACTTGACAACTAGCCAGGCTTAAAGTCACAACAATCTCCATTAGAAAAAGAATAGAAAAACAACACTCCAACGGAAATATTACAGTTATTGACATATTTTCCATCTTGTCTATCTGTTGGAGGAAATAACAAGCAAACAAACAAACAAACAGTTATTGTAGGTGAACAATTAGTGTCGGACAATAACTTGTTAAAATGTATATTACATATGTACTATTGATTAGTTACCATGTAATTTATACTATAAATTAATTCTTTATTTTAAGTACATTTATAGTATTGATGAAAGTAGTAACTAAGAATAAGAATAAATTTTATGAACATTACATTCGATTCCCGCGAGGCGGAGTCGTGGATGCGCAGTGCTGAGGAATCCCACAATGGGACAAAACGGCCGTCCAGTGCTTTTAGGTTTTCCATGGTGATCTAGCTTCAGTTAACTCGTGATTTCAACTGTTGAAATCATTACATAACTATTGAAGAGTTCCACAATAGGATTGATAAGTCTTGTTAATTGAACGTCTAGACTCAGTTCTTATACTCTTCTAGTTATCACTCAAGCTAGAACTAAACAGCGACTTCAACAAGTGAGAAAAAGCGCGAAATATAACAGATACGCTTTACTCAAAAGGTTCGTTTTTGTACAGAAAATCTAGATTATTTATGGTATTTTAGATGTCCTTTGGTTTTCCCGAAAAATTCTAGAATGCTACTAAATATAGTAGTAGTACAAGTAATCATACAATCACATACTCGGCATATGACTTTTCACTTCCTAGATGTTTCTGTCAAAACTTCTACTGAACGCTGATTGGATAAGATACTTCTCAGTGTATTCAGAGCTTTTATTGACTTTCTTTTTCAAAAAGTTTTCTGGATCTCCTTAACAAGGATGAAACGTTCGTCCAATACTTCTTGGTATTTCATAATGGTCTAACTACAATTGATTCATAAACTCAACTATTGTCTTATATCTATCTTGGTTAATTTCACACAATATATGCTTCTTAATTAAGATATTGAAGAATCCATCGTTGACCACTGTCTCTATCAACTTTGTATATTTATTATTAGTTAAGGTTACTTTATGTTCATTTCATATTAGTGATATAAGGACCAATAGAGTCTAGATAGCATTGAACACTTAGTTCTTCCAATCTCTGTTTTACTTTTCATAAAACCTTATAATCCTTCCCTACTTTCTACATGTTGGAGTCAAATTATCTACAAACTATCAACTTAATCTTTAGTTGCTTAGAACAAGGATATACTTTTAAACGTATATATATACATAATAATGATGTTTACAATTGATTGATCACTGAGTGGTGGATCAATTTAATGTATGCCAGGTCCTACTTAGCTCAGATCGAATCCTATCGACCAAGTTGTAACATGTCCAATAGTCTAGGTGACTCGACGTTGCGTGCACTATGTTGAAATAGAATGGTGTTTGGAAGTAGTCAACAGGAAACCCTGGACCCAGGTTTCGTGTTATTCAGCACCGGTCAGCAAAGTGTATCAGTAATCTTGAGAGAACTGATGCTTTCTGACAGATTGGATCTCGTGTCACCCAGCTTCACAGTCAGAGACATTACCATTGAGCTATTGGGCCGTGACCAACCTCTTGTAGGACTAATACAATTTACTATAATCTTCATTAACTGTCATTTTAACATTCCTTAGCAATTGGATAAAATACACTTCTATGACTTCGTTAAACTAACTGACCAAATGAAAGACAAAAGTAAAGAGAAAAAAACACAACGAACTAACTAACTAACTAACTAACTAACTACAACTGTTTAAATTATGTAAAAATCAGTAAAAGTTTCATTATTCTTATAAGATTAAATGAATAAATGAAGAAATATAGATAAATCACTAAAAGGTGTAATAATGTAAATGTCTATACACATATACTAAATCACATGTTTTTATTCAATCAGCTGCTCCACCCCCCCCTCTGTTACCCCCATCACTCCCACCACCACCACCACCTCTCCCCTACCCGATCATAACCACAAAACTACAATAATAAACATTCTAGTATTATTATTATTATCACCATAGTGAAATCATTTCAAACCATCTCAATGGAATGAATACTATACAGAATTACAAATCATTATGATATTGAATAGAATTGACGACTAAAAATAACCACAGCAACAACAACAACAACAATCACATTAATGTTTATTTAATACAAACTGATTATGATTATTATACACAGTTGTTACATTTTTGTCATTTAAGAAAGGAAAAAAAATCTTTTTGAATGCCTTCAATACCACTTTCTTTTCTTTTTTCTTCTTCTTCTTCTTCTTCTTCATTTTTCTTTCTTTTTTTTGCGTTTACTTACTGGTTTACACACGGATAAAGTTTATGAAATAGAAAGTGAATTGTCTATTGAATAAACTTGTTTAGATTAGTGAATATAAATTCACATTTTTTAAAAGCAGAGATAGATAGTGATTAGTAGTGGAATCAAGGATACGAATTTCATCCTCTTTGGGACTCTTCAGTTGAATGATTTTTATCATTCTTCTGATAAACAATTATGTCGTTTAATAGACATTTTTTTGAGTACGATATTTTGATCATGTACAATGAGTACCTGTAACTCAGAGTTGATGTCAAATTCGACGGAGTCGAACCCAGTAACTTTTGCTTCTAACGTCATGCACATACATTTAGCTGACAAGTAGCAAAAAGAACGAAATACTTGTCCTGTATTTCATTGCTAGCCACTATCCACTACGCCTGGAGCCCCTGTAGGGCTACTGCCAGTCCCAAGCCCGGATAAAGGAGGAGGGTTGGGCATGGGATTAGCGATCCCATCCTGTAGAAAACTAAATCGTTAAAACAAACGCTACCCGGAAAAAACTTATTCAAACCATTTAAAATCTGCCCCGGGAGTTAGAAGGTCTTCATTTAGAAGGGTTATGACGCCTCATGGTGAAAGCCGAGTTCCTTCGGAAGTCACGAGGATGATGCCCATTCTGATGACCGAAGCAACCATCAATTTAGGTACATGGAATGTTCGTACAATGTGGGAGACCGAGAGAGTCTTCCAAATCGCTGCTGAACTATCCATCTTTGCTAAGAATACTTTTGAATTAAGATAATATCCAGGCAATATGCACAGTATGCACATATGCCAATGACGGACTGATCAATTACATTCCTCAATATCAATGGGAAGATTCAAGTACACAGTATCAAGTGAATCCATTCTTTTTTCTTTAAAAAAAAATTGAATTTTAACTTTTACTTCATAGTTCATGTGTCTTAATTATTTACTGATGATACTTACTTATTTACTTACTTACGCCTTTTACCTCTCGTAGAAGAGCATTGGTCGCCCATCAGCATTTTGCATCCAACTCTCTGCTGGACAATCCTTTCCAGTTCTTTCTAGTTTCTATTTATCCGTTTCATATCTGCTTCCAATTCCTGACATAGTGTGTATTCTTTGACCTTCCTCTTTTCCGTTTCCATTGAGGATTTCAAGTTAAAGCTTCCTTCGTGATGTAGTTCGGTGATTGTAGTATTTTAACACTTGAATTCATGAGTTCATCTAAGTTAGATCATCAATGAACACCTAAAAGTATTAGAATCTTATACTAAGACGAAATGATTGTCCAATGTTTCCATGTTTTCAATGGTATTTCTAGATTAAATTGATCTGTAACTCTGTTTAACCTGAATTTTGTTTAACTTTCATTATTCCTCTAATCAATATTAGTTTCTTAGAACAAGTTTGTTAAAAATAATACATAGTTACCATATTAATCAATTGTCGAACTTGTGACGATACGTGTGATTCCATACTTACTTACTTACGCCTGTTACTCCTCGTGAAGGAGCATAGGCCGCTCACCAGCATTCGCCATCCAACCCTGTCCTGGGCAATCCTTACTAGATCCTTCCAGTTGTTACTCATCCTTTCCATATCTGCTTTTATTTCCCGACGTAATGTGTTCTTCGGCCTTCCTCTTTTTTTCTTCCTTTCAGAGTTCCAAGTTAGTGCTTGTTTCGTGATGTACTTTGATGATTTGCGTAATGTATATCCTATCCATTTCCGTCGTCTTTTCCTAATTTCCTCTTTAGTTGGAAGCTGGTTTGTTCTCTCCCACAAAAGGCTGTTGCTGATGGTATCCGGCCAATGGATGTTGAGTATCTTGCCTAAAAAACTATTTATAAATACTTGTACCTTCTAGATTATGGTTGTAGTAGTTCTCCAAGTTTCGGCTCCATATACTAGGACTGTCTTGACGTTCGTATCAAAGATTCTCACTATGATATTGGTTGAAAGTTGTTTTGAGTTCCATATGTTCTTCAAATGTATGATTCCATATGTTGCTTATATTCACTTCGGTTGGAAAATTGCGCCAGCATTTTTTAAAAATAAATTAATCAAAATGATCTGTTGATCTTGCTTAGCAATATTAATGATAAAATTCACTTGACGTTGTTTTACTTGTATATTTCGGCTGTTATTTAGGGCCCCAATTGTCCAGTCTCATGTTCGCATATGTTCAGGTACGTTCAGCTGACGAGTCCTAAATGGGACGAAACGAGCGTCCTGGATTCCACTGCTAGCCACTATTCAACTTTGTTTAAAAAGCTTGTGAATTAATAATAAAAAAGTTTAATGATATCGCTTTAGTGTCGAACTCTTCAATAGTGTGCACCGATGATCTCCTGAATGTAAACTAAAAACTTTAGGGTTTCATAGCTAGCCCCTAACTTTTAGATATTCAGTGGTTTATACAGTATTTCCCTAGTTTTCACTGGTGTTTAACTTATATTAGTGTATCGTGTCAACGAAATTCAACAACCTCCATGAACTATCTAAAATGATATCGGAGTATAGTGAACGATTAGACTTATTTGCATGAGATATCTATTTCAGTATAATCTTAGTCAGGGTCGAATCGAAAACTAGGGGATAATAAACTCCTAAACAGTCTCGTACTGAAATTGAACGGTTGTGTCAACAGTTTTCGAGTTTCGATAGTACCTTAAGTGAGGTCAATCTATAACGAATACGACGTGTAGCTAATATTAAAAGACGTGTGTTTTCCAGCTCAAAATGTTGAAATTAATTTACGTGGGATTTGTATGACACATTTTCTTGTACTCTGTCTGCATTCCATTAAATATCAACGTGTCTTTTTTAATAATCAATCTCTTTTGTGTATTATCAGTATGAGGTTGTGGAGATTATTATGTATTTGATTGAGACCATGAACCAATTGATGTTAGACCACCATTGAAAATCTAGAAACACTAGACGGCCTTTTTGTCCTATTGTGGGTCTCCTCAACAGTGCGTATTCACGATCCCGCTCGCGGGATTCGAAGCCAGGGCCTTCAGTCTCGCGCGAGAACGTTTAAGCTCTAAACCGCTGAGCCGGCATCGAACGCTATATATTTTTTGCAATCAACTTTATGAAAGTTAAATTCATCACAAACTATTATCATTCAAAGAATGACTGAATCGTTTGATTCCAACATTTTGATCTGATTAGAAACAACTTGATCTTGAATCGAGTATGATACATTTAAATCCTGAATTCACAATTGTATGATTCATCTAGCCAGGTTGAATTAATTCATGGTAATGCTATGATAATCATTCAAT
This sequence comes from Schistosoma bovis, assembly GCA_944470425.2. Taxonomy (NCBI): domain Eukaryota; kingdom Metazoa; phylum Platyhelminthes; class Trematoda; order Strigeidida; family Schistosomatidae; genus Schistosoma; species Schistosoma bovis. Next base: position 16,289,566 of record OX103959.1, on the reverse strand, counting down.
GTTTTTTAGCATTACCAACGTGATTAAACTCCATTGTTTATGATTTCCGACTGGATGTCAACGTAATTATTTCACTACTTAAATTATATATTTGTACAGTACTACATAATGATTGCAAATAGGATTTCTTCATAAGGTTAGATCAAGATGTATTCATAACAGAATGACGATCTGTTGAGATTGTAGTAATTTTAATAGTTGCATTTATGAGTCAATCTAAACTAAACAACCATCGGAAATCTGGAACCACTTAAAAGTCATTTCGTATTAGTGTGATACTCTTCAATAGTGCGCATTCACGATCATGCACTGAAGGGACTCGAACTCACGTGCTAACGCCTAATCTCTAGACCAATGAACAGATAGGTATCCAACAGTGTCAGCGTCTAACTTTAATTGATCCATGATCATGCACAACACTTCATTCATTGTTTGAGGTAGATACTTGTCACCACCCAACACGTATCGGACTTATTTGGTCACAAATTCCCACCAAAACTCAATATTCGTATATTTCCATTGATACTCACTTAGTTTTGTGGAATTATTTACTTAAATTATTTACCTTATTACTAGACAAGTTAAATCAACCAGAATGGTAAAATGGATACAACACTTTAAGTGAAATGAGTGTTAAAAATACGACACACCTCAGTAACGACATAATAACACACACACTCTCGCTCTCTCTCTTCATATATATATGACGGTAGAGCTAAATGTTCAGTCATAAAGATCAAATAACTAGAGCATGAGATCTAGACATTATACATTGTCATTAACAATCATACACTCAATTGAACATATGACATTGGAAAGTCCATTTATTTGCGTAACTCAATGTTTACAGAGTTTTACACATGTCATAATTATTCGGTAAATTGATAAGTCTTGTCGATCGAACGCTATATTCCTTTTTCCTAAGCTATTCTAGTAACCCGCAGTCTAGAACTACACAGCGACTTGAACACCAGAGAGAAGACACAAGTATGAGAGAAAATACTTTATCCCAAGGTTCATTTTTGTATAGAAAATCATAGGTATTTATAGATGTTGGCGTCTGTTAAATCAATATCATATTTCAGCCAATCCGTTAACGACATATTATGCTACCGACCAATAGTAGCACGCCACGTTGGAATTCTAGAGCGTCTCATCATACTCTAATTGGCTAGGACCCTTCGGCTCCTTTTGGGCCTCTGGAGGCTCCGTTGAAGTTCTGCGGAAGCCGACTCAACATAAATAAATAGTAGATTGTAGTGCTGAAAATACTGTTAAGTGTATGAGATCTAGTCGTACATTATTATTAGCCTTTGTTTAAAAAAATTTGTCACTTAAGTCTATTTCAAGACAATCCTCACAGGATGTACATATGCGCCAACAAGAGACTGATCAATTACAACATCAAGTGAATTTAAACTTCAGCCCATTGCACAAACAGGTGACTATTGGGACTCAGCAACTAAATGGATAACGTGTTAGTATTTGAGGCGAATAGTACTGGGTTCGAGTTCTAGATTGAACATCAACAAATCTGGGATGTAGGTACATTCGGCTGATGAGTCTTAGGTAGGACGAAACACGCGTCAAACTGGATTCCATTGCTATTTCATCACTATCCATCTTTTCATAATTTACCTAATATTTTATAAATTACATTTAAAACATAATTCATACTTTCTTCTTTTTCTATTCATCCATTAAGGTAAACTAATCTTTATCTAAACTTATACATACACCATAGTAACAATAATGACTTATGATAAAACCCGCTTAAAATTCAATTCAAATATATCTTATTATAATCATAATAAACAATTTGATTTACCATCATTACTGGCTACTGGAAAATTTTATATTGATGAATATGGTTTTCTTGTTACATCTAATGGTACACGTTATCGTATCCCATCTGGTCCACCAGAAGGTCGTAAACCATTACAATTTAATCAATTACCAATCATTAATACTAAGAATAATAAGAATAAATCAATAATTCATTTCAATTATCCAATCAATATAATCAATAAATCTCATGAAACTATTCATATTGAATTACAAGATACTCATAAATTAATCAATAATTCTGATCATGATTATGATGAACATCATTATAATAGTATTATGCAATCCTCCTCCTCCTCCTCCTCATCATCATCATTATTATCATTACCTTATATGAAATCCAATCTATCAATGAAACCATTGAGTAACGGTTCATCTATGAACTTCATTCATTCAAATCAACATCATGGTTATCATCATCCTAGTGATACATTACATACCATAGATTGGAATGTGATCTTATTTACATTGATTATTAGTTCTATATCATTAGTATGTAATATTATTTTAGTTGTTTTCTTATCTTATCGATTACATCATCATCATCATCATCATCATCATCCTCGTCATCATCTTCATGCTCGTCATTATCAGAAATGTTTACACGATCATCACAAGTATTTCAATAGTTCATGTAATCATAGTAATCATGAAAATAAACAATTGACTACTACCAATACTACTAATAATACTACTACTAATTATGAATATAAAGATATATTATGTAATCATCTTTTTAAAAATCAATCAATCCCATGTCAGTGTATTACTGATTTAAACCCATTGACTAATTGTCCATGTGTATATAAACAATTGAAAGGTAATAATCACACTAAGAATACTACTACTCATAAAGATAATAATTTAAGTAATATAATAAATTCTAATATGAAAAACTTATCATATTCATGTTGTAATCTAAATTCTAATTGTGATTTACATTCATCTCTATTACATAATCATAAAAAAAGTAAAAAAATCAAATCATCTATTATAAATCAATCGAATCAATATAATGAACATGATCATTTATATTCATGTAATAAATCATTACCATCTAATCATCATTGGTTACTATGCTCTACAAATCAACAATCCGATATTGATTCATTTAATAATAATAATAATAATAATAATGATTGGAAAATAATTCCTAATCATGATATGATTAGTGATTGTAGTAATGAAGATGCCCATGACAACAAAAACAACAACAGTAACAAACAGCACCACCTCCACCACCATAGCAACAGTAACAACAAGAATAACAATTATTTATCTCATTCAAATATTTTATATACACCATCAAGGTATTCGAAACAACAACACAAATGTGTACATCTTCAAACAAATACAAATCAAAGACAACATATATCACAACAACCATTATCTATAATTCATTCATATAATACTTTATTAAATCAATCTCCTAGATTAAGTGATTGTGTTAATGATCCAACTATTCAAGAAGATGAAGATGAACAACAACAAGGAATAGAACAAGAAAAAGATCACAAAGAAGATGATGATGATGATGATGAAGAACAAGAACGGGAAGAACAACAACAACAACAACAACGAGAAGAAGAAGATGAACACTTGATAACTAATCCAAAATGTATCATATTGAGAAATTCCATGATTATTTATCATCAATATATTTATATATGTTATACTATAGCAATACATTTAGGTATCCTTGGTATTATATTATCATTATTACAATTATTAGTTATATGTATTGCATTAATACAAAAAACTACCTTAGATACTACCTATGATATAACATATCATCATGAATTTATATGTCTATTATCGAATTCATTAGCCACCGATACACTATTATGTGTTCGTTTATACCTAGTAACTATATTTATATTATGTTCATTTATTATATTCTATATACAAATCATCATGAAAATGGTCATCATCATTATAGATTTTACAAGTTTTCAATTACCTAAATATTCTTTCTATAAACGATTTCTATTTACTATCATACATAATACTACTAATAAGCATACTACTTATAATCATGATAGTAATCATATTTATTTTCAACAAAATTTTGCATATATTGCTTTAATTCATTCAATTCCATGGGCATTAGCTGCTGGTACATCATTATTGATTGCTTTTTTCTTTCAAACACCTATACATTCAAATTCATTAATAATCAATAAATCAATATCTAATCATAGTCAATTGACATCGATAGAATCAATCAAATCAAATCATATAAATCTATTATTTAATGGTTTACATTCATTATTGACATGTTCTATGAAGAGAACAACATCATTATCGGCATCATTGTCGTCGATATCATCATCATCGTTGACAACATCAACTCCTATGAATCCTGATGTCATCCCAACTACTACTACTTCTACATGGATATCATCAATTCTTTTAATTATTATCCCATTATTATTACAAATGATGATGATTATATCATTTATTATATTATTATATATGATTCTATATTATATTAATCATAGAAATTGTATGATATATCAATTAAAATTACCTAATCAATCAATAATACTGATTATATTGATTTTATTGATCGAATTGATTAGTTTATGTATACCAATTGTATATCATTTTATTATGACGTATTATTCAATTAATGATAAACAATTATTATTTATTACACGTATTATTATATTACATTTTTGTATTGATCCAATTTTATTGATTTATATAATACAAAAATGCCTTAGTAACAAATATATTTTAATGCTTAGTAACAAATTGAATAGAATCCATATGAAATCAAGAAAAAATAAAAAAAATAATCAATTAATTGATTATCATTCATTAGAATGTATTAATAATAATAATAATAATGAAATGAAACCATTAACATCACCTATACATTTATTTAATTGTTTACCAATGCATCATTCAAATACTATTAGTACTACTACTACTACTACTTATACTACTACTAATACTACTTATAATAGTAATAATAATATTCAGTCTGTTGTTATGCCATATTTAACTGATTCAGGATATTTTGTATCAACAATCAATAATAATAATAATAATAATAATAATAATAATCATTCACTGATTACATCATCAATCATCAATAATGATAAAATCAATATGAATAATTATATATTACCCATAACAACGGATACAATTGAAGGAACTATGCCTAATATATATCCGAATAATAATAATAATAATAATAATAATAGTAGTATTACTAGTAGTAGTAATAATATACATCTAAAAGATTCATCATTATTAACTCCAGTTACAGAAATGATTAATCATAATACATTAATCTATAAAAATATGTATGATGCTTATCCACAATTATGTCAACATCATCAACGTTTATTAGCTGAACAATATAAACAACCAATTATGGATACAATAAAACGTAATCGTCATTTTACTAATGTACCACGTATGAATCAAACGATAACAACTACAAATTTTAATACATTATCTCTCAATAAATCAATCAATGAATGTTCCAATAATAAGAATAATGATAATAATACAATACCTCATATAATGAATGAAATGGTATGTACACAACAGCATAGTACAGCAACAGCAGCTGTAATGGCAGCTGCAGCAGCTGCAGTAGCAGCACAAGCAAGTACATTAACTAAACCAATACATTCATTATTAGATTCAATACAAATAACACCTAATCCATTATTATTTATAAATGAACAAAAAACAATAGAACAATCTATATTAAATGATAATCAAGATTGAATTATGAACAAAAATAATGATGAATAAGATTAAACAAGTGTATAATAATATCACAAGGAGTTTTGTGGAAATTTTTTTCTTAGAAATTTCATTGATTGAAATCATGAATTAATTGAAGCTAGACCATCATGGAAAACCTGGAAGTACTGGATGGCCGTTTTGTCCTAGCATGGGACTCTTCATCAGTGTACGGTAGTACAACTTTGTGGATTGGTTAAAGTTGGACAATAACACCGCTGGATGCCGGCTCAGTGGTCTAGTTGGTTAAGCACCTGACGCGAGACTGATAAGTCGTGGGTTCGGATCTCATGGGATACGGGACTGCTGAGGAGTCACATGCTAGGACGAAACGGCAGTTCAGTGCTTCCAGGTTTTCCATAGTGATCTAGCTCTACCTGACTTATGATTTCAATCACTGAAGTGTATAATAATTCAATGATTCATTCAATTCATTTTAAGATGAATATTATTTGTGTATATAAAGATTTTTATTCAGTCATTGAATTGTGTGTTGTTTCGTTGTTGTTGAACGGATCCAAGTTCGACGACTGTTGGAAACGTAGAAGAAATGAATATCTGTTTTGTTACAGTAGATGACATTTCAATAATCGGTACTGATGATTTAGATATAAGAAATCAAACCAAGAAACTTCGGTTTCGCACACATGGACGAACACTTAGCCTTTAGACCAATAATCAGTCAGTCAGTCAACTACAGCGTAGGAGCAGGTACATATATGCATCGGTCCAAGTTGCCATACCTCATTAACACAACAAGATGAACAACAAATTCATGGTAATTACTTCAATGGTATTAATATATAAAAGAAAGATTGTGTATAAGAATATAATACAAGAAGAAAGAATTAGTTTGTAGAAAGAAAGGTATGAAGCAATTTTAATCTCATGGTTTAAAAGAAGATAAAGAGTGTATACATCTACTCTACTGTGATGGATTCTGAGCCATGTCACCAAGAGTCTCCAACCAGTGATTACGATAGTCACGTGGAAACCAACCAAGTGGTCTGCATCTACCAAAATGGCTCAGACTATAGGTTAGTGACGTCAAATACTGATGCCACGTTTCGGTTTGACCGCCCCTCACTTTCTTCGAGCCATCCCCTACACTAGTCTTCATTGAGCATCGTTCTAATCGGTGGTTGGGCATGCGTAATACATTGCCCAACCGTCTCAGTCGATGAAGACTTAAAACTTCATCACCTGATTTAGCATCATCATTCCCTAATACCCTGTGTCCAACCTCACTATTACTTAACTAGTGATCGCAGCAGATGCGAACAATCTTTCTAAGGCATCTGTGGTCAATTACTAGTAAGCTACGAAAATCCCCTACTCTTACCGGACATGCTTTATAGCCATAAAGTAGGACGAAGCGAACTGCTGAGCAGTAAACCCGTCCTTTGTTTGGTAGACGGATATCTCGCCTACGCTTTAAATGAAGCGAGTTGGCAAAAGCCAAATGAGCCACACAAGTCACTTAATTTGTATGTGGACTATGACACTGTCCGCGTGCACAGACGAAGTAGGTGGTTTTCCTAGACGGCCATATCCGGAGTCTTCGACCTAATGGTCTGATACACAAGTCAGTGGAGCAACATAAGGAGATGCATTCGCATGGTAGACAGTAACCAACACTATTTGCTCCCTCGGGATCCTGAAGTCCATGTGCTCCATTTGTTTGGAATATAGGTTTTCCAACTTCCTTATGTGTCTCCTTCGTGCCCACCAACCCGGTTAAATCTCCTGCCAAATATTCGCTTTTCGTCCTTTCAATTTCGTAAACGACACCTGTAGTGCGAGAAAAGAGTGAGTTTGACTTTTCTGGCAGTGGTTGTATGTACATGGTCATGTTAGAGCATTTCGAGAAGGAGAGCCGACTCTCCTCATACTTCCTGTACCAGGGCATTTGTGGGTTACATGAAATTCATCAGAAGAAATTGGTTACATTTTCATCACAACTACTATTATCTGTAGGTCTGAAACGCACTTTGATTAATATTAGAAACTGAAATATTATCACCGAACCATTCAAGCCTCAATCAATCACCTGTTAGGTCAGTGCACAAGGAAAACTCAACAGAATTCAAGACTTTAGATAACACCTTATACGAGAGTATGCTCATGTACTAAAATGAAACAATTTTTGATTACACTTCTGTTATAACGTGTGGCCCTATTCCCCTATCAATATATCGCCAAATAGAGAACAGTGATTTATCGACCAGATCAATGACGCATAAAACCCGTACGAGTAGTTTAGAGTCATTATCGGCCATTCTACTCATCTTGTTGAGTCCAGAACATCAATCTCAACCTCTGTAATAGGAATCGTGTATTTCAAACAGTAGGTTTATATATCAACCAGACAGATCACATTGTACTATAAAATAGGGAACAACATTTGTACAAGATTTGGTCAAATGTGGCTGTGAATGTGGGAGGTATTGATTAAAAGACAGGGCATAACTCATGAATGGTAAGTCGTATAGTAATAGTTCATTGATTAAAATAAAGCTTATAATAAGAGGAATATGAATATGAATAGTTTAGTTACTTAACAATTGTACAATAATATTAGATCATAAATAGATCCCAAACAGTTACGATTCATTAGGCTCGTCGAGATGCAACAACATCCACCATACAATACATGTATACCAATACACTTGAATCATAGAATAATCTTTCTTATTCACATTAGAAATCTTGTACATAAACAAAAATGTATTTTGCTTTACGGTTTCCATTTAAAGAAGAAAATAACCAGGCTAAAGACCACCTATTCTTGTTGCCCAGTGTTTATACCTCTAATCTCCAAATTTAGATGGTGATTGGAGGTAGTTAACAGGAAACCCTGGACCCGGGTTTCGTGCTACTTGGCACTCGTCAGCAAGGTGTACCTGTAATCTTGAGGGAACTGGTGCTCCCTGGCGGATTCGATCTCGTGTCACCCAGCTTCACAGTCAAAGACGTTACCTCTGACTGTGAAGCTGGGTGACACGAGATCCTGTTGACTACCTCCAACCATCATCTAAATCTCATTACATAGTGCCCGCAGTGTCGAGTCACCTAGACTGGTGGCCACATTGCGACATGATCGATAGCATTCGATCTGCACTAATAAGGACTAGACAAGCATGACACTGATCACCACCTAGTGATCAATCAATTGTAATCTCCAAATAGAACATAAATGTACATACATATGTATAGATGTGTGGTGGTCGGTATTTGATATAATCCTTAAACTTCGTATACAGTTCGTCGCGATAACCGTTCTATATAACGTACCAACGGTATATTAATCAGAAGGCAAATACGAAGTGTCGATTACGTTTATTGAGAAACCACACACATATATCCAAATGTACAGATGTGTTAAACAAGCATGGAAGAGTTGTGCCGAAAGGCAAGCAAGCGAACGAGAGCCAGAGCAAGAGCGTGACGAGACCGTGCGAGCGAGTGAGCGATTGTGTTCAATATGAATAACATGGACATATATATATACCATGTGAAATGAATGAGTAATCGAATCGAATAAGCGGTTAGTGGTAAGATTAGCAGAGTGAATAAATGCGTAGGCAGTAATCAATATTCAAGCATACGTATTTCATACAAGCGCAAAATAATAATAAGGATACAATAAATTGTTATAGCGCGGATGGCTTTGTCCGCTAAATAAGTTAACAAAAAGGGCTTAACTGGGTTAAATGAAAATAAACCCATTAGCACGTGAGTCGCTATAATAGCTCCCCCCTGCAAACAAAGATATATGGAAAATGTCTGTGTTTGCATAAAAAAAATAATAGACTGAATAGGGTAGAAAAATGGCTTATACAAAATTAAGATGAAGTTGGTGTGTGCTGTACATTTGGTTTGCGCCCGTCCGTGAGGTTACATAAAATAATAGCAAGAAATAGAAGGAAAGCGGTATTGTCTTTACATTTTAAACAAAAATTATACGCATAAGTGTAAGGGTACATAAGATACGTTGAGTTTTATAGCGCATAACATGAGCTTAATAATGCATGTGTATACGATGAAGTAGAAGTTATAATTAATATTCCAAATAGTAGATTATTATTAATAGAAAATTGTAGCGACATAATGTTGGGGCCATCTTACTCTACGGCCGGATCTTGTTGTTATCGGAGTCTTGTCTTTTTGTTGCGTTAACGTTGTTGATTTTTGGGACTCGTGTTTCGCTGGTATGACCATCTTAGATGAGTCTGTACTTGTTGATTGAATATCGCTATCGATAAAAGCTGGCTTTACTCGATCGATGCTAATTACATCTGTCTTCCCAGCTTTTTCTACGGTAACCGTTTTATTTGTCCTCTCTATCACTTTAAATGGTCCGTCGTAACTCGGTTGAAGAGGTGGTTGTACTTTATCTCTTCTGATGAATACGTGAGAGCTGTTATGTAGTTCCTGTGGTATGAATACCCGTCGTTGTTGTGGTCTGGGAGGTGTTATTTTTAAATCGCTCATGTGCTTTCTCAGACGTTGCACATAGCCGGTTACATCAGTCGGGACATTTTTACTTGAAGTGAAGAATTCTCCGGGTAATCGTAGAGTAGTTCCGTAAACTAACTCGGCTGGACAACATCCCATGTCTTGTTTAATTGTTGCTCGTAGAGCTAACATTACTAGGGGAAGTTTATTAGACCAATCGTTGTTAACGATGACAGCTGTAAGGGACGCTTTTAATTGCCTATGTAGGCGTTCAACCATTCCGTTTGCCATTGGATGGTACGACGTCGTTCGGATTCGTTTAATACCGAGGAGTTCAGTAAGCTGCTGAAAGAGTCGACTTTCAAATTGTGCTCCTCTATCCGTTGTGATAATCGTTGGTACACCGTAGTAAGAAATCCAATTTTCAACTAGGGTTTTAGCTACCATTTCAGCTGAGGTGTCTTTTATCGGCACTGCTACCGGCCATCGTGTAAACCTATCGATGCATGTAAAGATATAGTTGTATCCATTTGAAACGGGCAGTGGTCCTACGATATCGATGTGTATATGTTCAAATCTAGTGTCTGGGTGCGAAAACGGACCTACTGCAGAGCTAGTATGACGATGTACCTTCACTTTTTGGCACTTCATGCATGCTTGTGTCCAACTACGTACATCGTGATTCATGTTTGTCCATACGAATCGTTCACTAATCAGCTTTATCGTGGCTTTTATTCCTGGGTGCGACATGTTGTGCATGCTTTCGAATATTTTGTGTCGCAACGTTTTCGGGATAAATGGTCGCGGTCGGCCTGTTGATGTATCGCAAATTACTTTCGTGTTACCAAACCGCACCTCTTCGAGTACTAATGATGTTGAACCTCCGGATCTGAGTTTATTTAGCTCGATGTCTCTCTCCTGCAACTTTGCTAGACCAATATAATCAATTCCACTTGCCATAAGTGTGCTTATCGTTGCTCGTGACAATGCGTCGGCCACATCGTTTTCTTGTCCTTTAACGTACTGTATGTCGGACGTGAACTGTGAAATGAACTCTAGTTGTCGGATCTCTCTCGGAGAATAATTGTCTTGCTTTGCGTTTAATGCTTTCGTTAGCGGTTTGTGGTCTGTATAGACGGTAAAACTTATGCCTTCGACCATATGACGGAAGTGTTTTATTGCTAAGTAGATTGCTAATAATTCTCGTCCAAACGTACTATATCTCGTTTGGGTAGGATTTAATCTTTTCGAGAAAAATGAAAGTGGCTCCCATACACCGTTTACTAACTGCTGCAAAACGGCTCCTACTGCTAAGTTCGATGCGTCTGTCATTACTGCTAATGGTGCTTCGCTCTTTCGTCGTACCAACATCATCTTCTCATTTAGCGCTCGCTTAGCGTCCTCGAAAGCCTGTATAGCGTCCGCTGAAAGACGGAATGTTCGAGTATGTCCTCGCAAGGCGTCCGTCAATGGCTGTAATATTGCTGCGCAGTTTGGGATAAATCGTCTATAATAGTTTATTAGCCCCAAGAATCTTCGTAATTTTCTTTGTGAATCGGGCAACGGATAATTACGAATAGCAGCAACTTCTGTCGGAACTGGCGTGATACCATGTGAATTTATCATATGACCTAGGAATTGCAATGATTCCTTTCCAAATTCACACTTTTCCACGTTAATAGTGACGCCATGTTCTTGAAGTCTCGTAAACAATTGTCGTAGATGTTGTAGATGTTCTTCCCTGGTAGAGCTAGCTACTAGTATATCATCGATATAAGCGTGAACTCCTGTCAAACCCCTGACGACCTGATCGATGAATCGTTGGAAGGTTTGGGCTGCATTAGTTAATCCGAAGGGCATTCGCAAAAACTCAAATAACCCAAATGGAGTAATTATAGCCGTTTTAGCTATATCTTCTGTCGCTACGGGAATATGGTAATAAGCTCGAACGAGATCGATTTTCGAAAATATCGTGGCACCTTCCATATTGGTAGTAATGTCGTGGATATGTGGTATCGGATATCTGTCCGCTATCGTTTGCTTGTTAAGGGCTCTATAGTCTCCACATGGCCTGATTTCCTCATTCTTCTTCGAAACCATATGCAATGGGGACGCCCAGGGACTATTAGAAGGTCTTATGATACCAAGCTTCGTCAACTTTTCGAACTCTCGTTTCGCGACATTCAACCTTTTCGGGTCTAGCCTTCGTGGTCTTGATTTAGTCGGTGGACCTTTCGTTATAATATGGTGCTGTACCGTATGTTTAAGATCTCTGTTATCGTATGATACCTTCGTCAGATCGGCATACTCGTTTAGAAGCGATCTATATGGCTCGTTTTTGTCTTTTGACACTACTAAATTCATGGATGCGTGATCAGTCGTCACTCCTCTTATCACTACTGAATGGTCGCCGTTCACGAGCCGGTTTCGTCGGGTATCCACTAGTAAGTCAAAATTCTTTAAGAAATCAATACCGATTATAGGTACGGATACTTCTGCGATAATGAATTCCCAGCGGAATGAGGTAGTACGACCGAAATTCAAGGTTACTTTTCGCTTGCCATATGTTTTTATATCGGATTTATTTGCTGCCTTAAGCGTTAGCGCTGTATCGATATTTCGTGTTTCGTTACTTACTGGAGGCACGACGCTTACTTCTGCTCCCGTATCCACTAAGAATTGAGCGCCTGTTACTCTATCCTGAACGTAAAATAAACGACTGTTTCTAGGAGCTGTTGTAGTTGTTGCGGCGTTTATCGACAATCGGTGTGTTCGTTTGAATTTACATGGTGATCTACAGTTTCGGGCTTTATCGCCGAAAGTTTGATGGTACCAACATATTGTAGGAGCTGAGCGTCTCCTAGAACGTGATCGACTTCTTTCCCTTGATCTACTTCGTGACCATCCTCTTTGCGTATCGCTCTGATTTAGTTTCATCAGCTTGTGACATAAAACATTAATCTCCTTTTGTAATGCATCGATTCGTCCATCTATTGCGGTACTATGCCCTTGCGGACTCGTTTGTTTCATTCTCTCATAAATCCTATCGGCTATTTTAGCAATGTTGTCTATATCGACATCGCTGTCCTCAACCGCAAGGATCTGCTGCACGTTCGCTGGGAGTCGTCGTAACCACAACTGATAAAATATGTTTTCATCTACTTTTCTGTCTCCGATTACGCTTCTCATATAGTTTTTTAACTGCGATGGAGTCCTATCTCCTATCTGTACTTGACTGAGAAGCTGTTCGATGGCTTGCCGGTCGCTTAATGAGACGGCTTTAATCACTGCCTGTTTTAATGCGTCGTATGGCTTTTCTATGTCTGGCTTGATTAAAATCTCTCGTACATTATCTGCTACTTCATCTGGAAGTAGCGAGCTCGCGTGGCCAAATTTATCTCGCTGTGTATGAACACGATTAGCTACAAAGTAATGTTCAAGTCTGGTAAACCAAAGTTGCGGATCTGTGACCTTAAAAGGAGGAATAGTTACATTAATAGACCTCACGGACGGCATTTGGGAAAGTTCTATTGTATCGTTGCTTAAAGACATATTCATAAAGATAAAAAAATTACACAAATATAATGCGAATGTCACAGAGAAAAGTGAGTCGATAAAAACAATGATAAAAACAAATGGTACAATTTATAACAAAGAACGGACTTACTAAATTGCACCAAAATATCAATTGTTTGTAAAAATATCGTTGTTTATTATGAATATTATCGTTATGTTCTATAATGTTTGTGAGATAATGTACGTATAATTAAAATAATGAGATAATAAATCCACAGTTATAATTATAATCCAAATGATAGTTACAATTGTAATCGAGTACGTTGGATTTTAGGAATTGGATTACGTCGTTCAAGATTGTTTCGTGTTCGCGCGTCGGGATCGCCAATTATGTGGTGGTCGGTATTTGATATAATCCTTAAACTTCGTATACAGTTCGTCGCGATAACCGTTCTATATAACGTACCAACGGTATATTAATCAGAAGGCAAATACGAAGTGTCGATTACGTTTATTGAGAAACCACACACATATATCCAAATGTACAGATGTGTTAAACAAGCATGGAAGAGTTGTGCCGAAAGGCAAGCAAGCGAACGAGAGCCAGAGCAAGAGCGTGACGAGACCGTGCGAGCGAGTGAGCGATTGTGTTCAATATGAATAACATGGACATATATATACCATGTGAAATGAATGAGTAATCGAATCGAATAAGCGGTTAGTGGTAAGATTAGCAGAGTGAATAAATGCGTAGGCAGTAATCAATATTCAAGCATACGTATTTCATACAAGCGCAAAATAATAATAAGGATACAATAAATTGTTATAGCGCGGATGGCTTTGTCCGCTAAATAAGTTAACAAAAAGGGCTTAACTGGGTTAAATGAAAATAAACCCATTAGCACGTGAGTCGCTATAATAGCTCCCCCCTGCAAACAAAGATATATGGAAAATGTCTGTGTTTGCATAAAAAAAATAATAGACTGAATAGGGTAGAAAAATGGCTTATACAAAATTAAGATGAAGTTGGTGTGTGCTGTACATTTGGTTTGCGCCCGTCCGTGAGGTTACATAAAATAATAGCAAGAAATAGAAGGAAAGCGGTATTGTCTTTACATTTTAAACAAAAATTATACGCATAAGTGTAAGGGTACATAAGATACGTTGAGTTTTATAGCGCATAACATGAGCTTAATAATGCATGTGTATACGATGAAGTAGAAGTTATAATTAATATTCCAAATAGTAGATTATTATTAATAGAAAATTGTAGCGACATAATGTTGGGGCCATCTTACTCTACGGCCGGATCTTGTTGTTATCGGAGTCTTGTCTTTTTGTTGCGTTAACGTTGTTGATTTTTGGGACTCGTGTTTCGCTGGTATGACCATCTTAGATGAGTCTGTACTTGTTGATTGAATATCGCTATCGATAAAAGCTGGCTTTACTCGATCGATGCTAATTACATCTGTCTTCCCAGCTTTTTCTACGGTAACCGTTTTATTTGTCCTCTCTATCACTTTAAATGGTCCGTCGTAACTCGGTTGAAGAGGTGGTTGTACTTTATCTCTTCTGATGAATACGTGAGAGCTGTTATGTAGTTCCTGTGGTATGAATACCCGTCGTTGTTGTGGTCTGGGAGGTGTTATTTTTAAATCGCTCATGTGCTTTCTCAGACGTTGCACATAGCCGGTTACATCAGTCGGGACATTTTTACTTGAAGTGAAGAATTCTCCGGGTAATCGTAGAGTAGTTCCGTAAACTAACTCGGCTGGACAACATCCCATGTCTTGTTTAATTGTTGCTCGTAGAGCTAACATTACTAGGGGAAGTTTATTAGACCAATCGTTGTTAACGATGACAGCTGTAAGGGACGCTTTTAATTGCCTATGTAGGCGTTCAACCATTCCGTTTGCCATTGGATGGTACGACGTCGTTCGGATTCGTTTAATACCGAGGAGTTCAGTAAGCTGCTGAAAGAGTCGACTTTCAAATTGTGCTCCTCTATCCGTTGTGATAATCGTTGGTACACCGTAGTAAGAAATCCAATTTTCAACTAGGGTTTTAGCTACCATTTCAGCTGAGGTGTCTTTTATCGGCACTGCTACCGGCCATCGTGTAAACCTATCGATGCATGTAAAGATATAGTTGTATCCATTTGAAACGGGCAGTGGTCCTACGATATCGATGTGTATATGTTCAAATCTAGTGTCTGGGTGCGAAAACGGACCTACTGCAGAGCTAGTATGACGATGTACCTTCACTTTTTGGCACTTCATGCATGCTTGTGTCCAACTACGTACATCGTGATTCATGTTTGTCCATACGAATCGTTCACTAATCAGCTTTATCGTGGCTTTTATTCCTGGGTGCGACATGTTGTGCATGCTTTCGAATATTTTGTGTCGCAACGTTTTCGGGATAAATGGTCGCGGTCGGCCTGTTGATGTATCGCAAATTACTTTCGTGTTACCAAACCGCACCTCTTCGAGTACTAATGATGTTGAACCTCCGGATCTGAGTTTATTTAGCTCGATGTCTCTCTCCTGCAACTTTGCTAGACCAATATAATCAATTCCACTTGCCATAAGTGTGCTTATCGTTGCTCGTGACAATGCGTCGGCCACATCGTTTTCTTGTCCTTTAACGTACTGTATGTCGGACGTGAACTGTGAAATGAACTCTAGTTGTCGGATCTCTCTCGGAGAATAATTGTCTTGCTTTGCGTTTAATGCTTTCGTTAGCGGTTTGTGGTCTGTATAGACGGTAAAACTTATGCCTTCGACCATATGACGGAAGTGTTTTATTGCTAAGTAGATTGCTAATAATTCTCGTCCAAACGTACTATATCTCGTTTGGGTAGGATTTAATCTTTTCGAGAAAAATGAAAGTGGCTCCCATACACCGTTTACTAACTGCTGCAAAACGGCTCCTACTGCTAAGTTCGATGCGTCTGTCATTACTGCTAATGGTGCTTCGCTCTTTCGTCGTACCAACATCATCTTCTCATTTAGCGCTCGCTTAGCGTCCTCGAAAGCCTGTATAGCGTCCGCTGAAAGACGGAATGTTCGAGTATGTCCTCGCAAGGCGTCCGTCAATGGCTGTAATATTGCTGCGCAGTTTGGGATAAATCGTCTATAATAGTTTATTAGCCCCAAGAATCTTCGTAATTTTCTTTGTGAATCGGGCAACGGATAATTACGAATAGCAGCAACTTCTGTCGGAACTGGCGTGATACCATGTGAATTTATCATATGACCTAGGAATTGCAATGATTCCTTTCCAAATTCACACTTTTCCACGTTAATAGTGACGCCATGTTCTTGAAGTCTCGTAAACAATTGTCGTAGATGTTGTAGATGTTCTTCCCTGGTAGAGCTAGCTACTAGTATATCATCGATATAAGCGTGAACTCCTGTCAAACCCCTGACGACCTGATCGATGAATCGTTGGAAGGTTTGGGCTGCATTAGTTAATCCGAAGGGCATTCGCAAAAACTCAAATAACCCAAATGGAGTAATTATAGCCGTTTTAGCTATATCTTCTGTCGCTACGGGAATATGGTAATAAGCTCGAACGAGATCGATTTTCGAAAATATCGTGGCACCTTCCATATTGGTAGTAATGTCGTGGATATGTGGTATCGGATATCTGTCCGCTATCGTTTGCTTGTTAAGGGCTCTATAGTCTCCACATGGCCTGATTTCCTCATTCTTCTTCGAAACCATATGCAATGGGGACGCCCAGGGACTATTAGAAGGTCTTATGATACCAAGCTTCGTCAACTTTTCGAACTCTCGTTTCGCGACATTCAACCTTTTCGGGTCTAGCCTTCGTGGTCTTGATTTAGTCGGTGGACCTTTCGTTATAATATGGTGCTGTACCGTATGTTTAAGATCTCTGTTATCGTATGATACCTTCGTCAGATCGGCATACTCGTTTAGAAGCGATCTATATGGCTCGTTTTTGTCTTTTGACACTACTAAATTCATGGATGCGTGATCAGTCGTCACTCCTCTTATCACTACTGAATGGTCGCCGTTCACGAGCCGGTTTCGTCGGGTATCCACTAGTAAGTCAAAATTCTTTAAGAAATCAATACCGATTATAGGTACGGATACTTCTGCGATAATGAATTCCCAGCGGAATGAGGTAGTACGACCGAAATTCAAGGTTACTTTTCGCTTGCCATATGTTTTTATATCGGATTTATTTGCTGCCTTAAGCGTTAGCGCTGTATCGATATTTCGTGTTTCGTTACTTACTGGAGGCACGACGCTTACTTCTGCTCCCGTATCCACTAAGAATTGAGCGCCTGTTACTCTATCCTGAACGTAAAATAAACGACTGTTTCTAGGAGCTGTTGTAGTTGTTGCGGCGTTTATCGACAATCGGTGTGTTCGTTTGAATTTACATGGTGATCTACAGTTTCGGGCTTTATCGCCGAAAGTTTGATGGTACCAACATATTGTAGGAGCTGAGCGTCTCCTAGAACGTGATCGACTTCTTTCCCTTGATCTACTTCGTGACCATCCTCTTTGCGTATCGCTCTGATTTAGTTTCATCAGCTTGTGACATAAAACATTAATCTCCTTTTGTAATGCATCGATTCGTCCATCTATTGCGGTACTATGCCCTTGCGGACTCGTTTGTTTCATTCTCTCATAAATCCTATCGGCTATTTTAGCAATGTTGTCTATATCGACATCGCTGTCCTCAACCGCAAGGATCTGCTGCACGTTCGCTGGGAGTCGTCGTAACCACAACTGATAAAATATGTTTTCATCTACTTTTCTGTCTCCGATTACGCTTCTCATATAGTTTTTTAACTGCGATGGAGTCCTATCTCCTATCTGTACTTGACTGAGAAGCTGTTCGATGGCTTGCCGGTCGCTTAATGAGACGGCTTTAATCACTGCCTGTTTTAATGCGTCGTATGGCTTTTCTATGTCTGGCTTGATTAAAATCTCTCGTACATTATCTGCTACTTCATCTGGAAGTAGCGAGCTCGCGTGGCCAAATTTATCTCGCTGTGTATGAACACGATTAGCTACAAAGTAATGTTCAAGTCTGGTAAACCAAAGTTGCGGATCTGTGACCTTAAAAGGAGGAATAGTTACATTAATAGACCTCACGGACGGCATTTGGGAAAGTTCTATTGTATCGTTGCTTAAAGACATATTCATAAAGATAAAAAAATTACACAAATATAATGCGAATGTCACAGAGAAAAGTGAGTCGATAAAAACAATGATAAAAACAAATGGTACAATTTATAACAAAGAACGGACTTACTAAATTGCACCAAAATATCAATTGTTTGTAAAAATATCGTTGTTTATTATGAATATTATCGTTATGTTCTATAATGTTTGTGAGATAATGTACGTATAATTAAAATAATGAGATAATAAATCCACAGTTATAATTATAATCCAAATGATAGTTACAATTGTAATCGAGTACGTTGGATTTTAGGAATTGGATTACGTCGTTCAAGATTGTTTCGTGTTCGCGCGTCGGGATCGCCAATTATGTGGTGGTCGGTATTTGATATAATCCTTAAACTTCGTATACAGTTCGTCGCGATAACCGTTCTATATAACGTACCAACGGTATATTAATCAGAAGGCAAATACGAAGTGTCGATTACGTTTATTGAGAAACCACACACATATATCCAAATGTACAGATGTGTTAAACAAGCATGGAAGAGTTGTGCCGAAAGGCAAGCAAGCGAACGAGAGCCAGAGCAAGAGCGTGACGAGACCGTGCGAGCGAGTGAGCGATTGTGTTCAATATGAATAACATGGACATATATATATACCATGTGAAATGAATGAGTAATCGAATCGAATAAGCGGTTAGTGGTAAGATTAGCAGAGTGAATAAATGCGTAGGCAGTAATCAATATTCAAGCATACGTATTTCATACAAGCGCAAAATAATAATAAGGATACAATAAATTGTTATAGCGCGGATGGCTTTGTCCGCTAAATAAGTTAACAAAAAGGGCTTAACTGGGTTAAATGAAAATAAACCCATTAGCACGTGAGTCGCTATAGATGTATATGTATATGCAAAGAAGTATGAAAGATTGTATAGGTGTAATACTTTTTCAGACCACATAGTAAGGAGAATGAGACAAAAAATTTAGATTGAAATAAAATGTATAATGGAAATTTAAGCCTTTACATGTCATGGTACGACAGAGGGTGAGGAGAGTTAGCTCCCCCTCTTCAAATGCTCTCACATGACCGTGTGCATAGAACCACTGTCAGGAAAATACTACTCAATGCTTTCTCACACCATCGGTGTTGTTTACGAAATTGAAAGGACGAAATGCGAATATTCAACAGCAGCTTTAACCGGATTAGTGGACGCAGAGGGTCCATCCAGGAGAGTTGGAAAACCTTCATGTCAAACTAATAGTTCACATGGACTTCAAAATCCTGAAGGAATAAATGGTGTATGGACCAATCGTTGGTGACTGGCTACCATGTGAATGCATCACCTTACGTTGTTCCACTGAATTGTGGATAAGATTTTTAGGTCGAAGGCTCAGGGTATGGCTAAGAAAACCACTAGCTTCAGTCTGGTCACCCAGTCAGTATCACAGCCCACACACAAACCAAGTGACTTGTGTGGCGCATATGTATCCAGTGCCCCTTTTTACCAATATTTATGTGTTCAAATAAATAAATAAATAATAACTCTAAAGTTTCACATGGGAAATTTGTTCGAGTTCCTTCAAAGAAATAACTCAGATTGCTTTACTCAAATATCTCAAATCATATAAGAAATTTGATCGAAGTAGTTTAACAGTATTTGGGTACTGAGTTGATATAATGCAATAAGAAGGAAGAATGTATTTGGAAAATCTCAGTGAATGAGCTTGAAGTAAATCCAACTGTAGGGACAATGAAATGTCATTAATCCTTAGCCTAGTCATTCGGTAGTTGGGTCACTGAATATCGAACCGACCATCGATCACCGTCAAAGTCAAGGACGACTAACGCACGTCATTTAATCGTACGACATGGAGTGGCCCATGAGGCGGTAGTCTTACATTCGCTTGTACCTACTTTAACTAATATATTTTTGTAATAAAGTCCTTTGTGTTGTACAGTCTTCAAAGCATCTATAGTACCTCGATAAGTTGATGGAGCAATCCACGTAAGGTGCTGACCGCAAGGTGTGACTTCGATATTAGCTGGTTCATCACACCTTTTCTTTCTTAATTTAATAGGCCCTCAATCATTCGACGTAGATCATCTACACTGGTGATTTACACAACATTTTGCCTCACAATTTGCTTCAGCTTTTTCAACGAAATATAATCAAACATCAAAACTATTGAATAGAATTAAGGACATGATTCACTGGTTAACTGTATACTAAATAGGTCATCCAATCAACATTAAATCACAATTGATTGATCACTGGGTGGTGATCAATCTCATGCTTGTCTAGTCCTTGTTAGTGCAGATCGAATGCTATCGATCATGTTGCAATGTGGCCACCAGTCTAGGTGACTCGACACTGCGGGCACTATGTAATGAGATTTAGATGATGGTTGGAGGTAGTCAACAGGATCTCATGTCACCCAGCTTCACAATCAAACTCTTTAACGTTGAACATATTCTCTCTCCAGATTATAATATTCCCCAAAACTCCCCCGCCATTTATTATCTCCTATAAATAAATTTTAAAAGGTATATTATAAAAAGGGATTATTCTTTTTTGGGAAAAAATAAGAATTATCATTTAAGCAATCAAGCGAAAAAATCTCTTTCCGCTAGACATTACCCGTTGAAATGTCCAATGGTTCCTTTTTTTTTCTTTTTTTTTTAATTTTTTTTTTGTATCCATTCATCAAACGTTTCTGTTTTAAGGGTATCAATTAAATTTTTACATCTATAAGTTAAGAAAAAAAAACGAAAACTATAAATAACCCAGTGTAGATAAGATATAATAGTTTTCATAGTAGTAACTAGTTAATGTAAGTATATACAACTGACGAGCCCTAAATAGGACGAAACTCTTGTCTAACTGAATTCTACTGCTAGTCACTATCCATCTTGGCTTAAAACACATAACTAGTCAGTTTGTGAAGATTTTTTTGTGGAGATTGTATTAATTTCAATAGTTGATATCATGAATCAGTTGAAGCTAGACCACTATGGAAAACCTGAAAGTAATTGGCGGCCGTTTCGTTTTATTGTAGGACTCTTCAGCAGTGTGTGTTAACGATCCTGCCTCGTGAGATTCGAACCCAGGATCTATCGTACTCGCACGCGAACGCTTAAGCTCTAGATCACTGAGATGGTATCCAGTGGTATTAATGTTTAACTTCAACTAATCCACAAAATTGAGCGATACATCCATCATTGACTTTAGTGAGTTACCATCTCACAACAGACCTGGTTGAACTTGTTATATCCGAGAAAAGATTAAATCACGAGTAACTTCTGAGACCTAATAATGGACTAATATTATCTATATATATTCTTATGGTACAACTATTGTATAATTAGATTATGTATAGTTATATTCCTTTTATTATAAGCTTTACTTTGATCTATAATTTATTATTGTACGATTTACGGTTGTTAAGCTACGTTCAGTTTATTGACTACTGCCTCCCACGTTCACAGTCACTTTTTGGCTTTATTGTGTATAAATGTTCTTTCCTATTTTATGGTGCGTTGCGATCTGTTTGATTGATATATGAACCCAGTATGTCTGAAATAAATGATTCGATTCGATTCGCATAGTGGAAGCTGGTATTAGGATTCTGGACTTAAGTGGACGGGCTAGGCGGACATAGGACCAATAAGGACGCTAGACTGACCATACTGGTCGAACGTCCTCATCATCATCATCATCATTATAAGCCGTTTATATTTATTTTTAAAAGTAAAATATATAAATAATTTAAAATCCTTAACAAATAGATTCATTTCACTTGGTATTGTCTACTTGAATCTTCTGATTGTTGTTAAGGATTGCAATTGATCAATGTCTCTTTTATTGACATATTTACATCCTGTGCAGATTGCCTCAATATTGCCTGAAGTCACAAACATTATAAACAAAGATGAATAGTGGTGGAATCCAGATTGTCGCGTGTTTTGTCCTATTCGATACTCGTCAGATGGATGTACCTACATCCCAGATTTGTTGTTGTTCACTGTAGGACTAAAACAAAGTACTATTAGCTTCAAACGTCATTGCGTTATCCACATAGTTACTAAGTCCTGATAGCCACCTAATTGTGCAATGGGGTCAGCTTATATTCACTTGGTGTTTGATTAAGTTCATGAACCAATTGATGTAAGACCACCATTAAAAACCTGAAAGCATTGGACGACCATTTCGTCCGATCGTATGACTCCTCAGCAGTGCGCAATAGCATGAAATGGCCATCCAGTGCCCCAAGGTTTTCAATAGTACTCTAACAACAATCGGTTCATGATCTTAATCAAAAACTTAATCATCTCCACAACCCTATACTAATAATCACTTGGTATTGTTTGCTTGTATCTTCCTCATTGTTGTGTTAGAATTACAAATGATCAATCTTTTTCTTGGCATCCATCTTTGTTATGTTTTCTTTTTGTTTTTTTTCTTCTTTTTTTAAAGCACCATATGGGAACAGATGTGAAATGTTACATTTCTTTATTGATTTAAATATAAAGTATTAATATTGTCAAATATCGATTTATTTATTTATTCTATTCAATAATGTTAGTGGTTAAGCATTAAATGTTGTATCCAAGATAAAGTGAATTATCAAGGAACATTAAGGTTCTTGATGTGATTTTTATATTTAAACCAATTTGTATCAGATGGGTTTTGTGGATATTATAGTAATTTCAATGGTTAAGATCATGAGTCAGTTGAAGCTAGACTACCATGGAAAACCTGGAAACACTAGACGGCCGTTTCGTCCTAGTATTGGACTCCTCAATAATGCGCATCCACGGCCTCCCCCCCTGCGAGGTCCGAACCCAGGACCTACTGGTTCCGTGCGCGAGCACTTAACCACTAGACCACTGAGCCGACATCCAATGGTGTTAATGTCTAACTTCAACTAATCCACAAAATTGAGCGACACATCCATCATTGTCATCAGTGAGTTACTATCTCACAACAGACCTGGTTGAACTCCACTGGTCACTACTTCTCACTGGAACTCCAGGATATACCTCTTGAAACCAGTTACTAGTGAGCATATGTTGATTCATATCAGGGAGCGAGATCGTGGATGAGCACTGCTGAGAATTCCCACAATAGGATGAAACGGCCACCCAGTGCTTCCAGGTTTTCCATGGCGGTCTAGCTTCAACTGACTCATGATCCAAACCAATTTAGTTGACATATTGTAGTGGACGAGAGCATACAAGTGGGAACAAACAAATATATTCAAACATAGACTTACAGAATCCCTTAATGAAATCTGAGAACCATACAGAAAATGTCCATCAATTGTCTAAGACTTCATTATTCTTTCGTCTTCACACTAATCATTCTCTGTTCTCGTTCTCTTTTCTTTAATCTTCTTAATCATCTGCTGTCAGGAATTTCACTTTTGATGGATGATACATACTACTTATATCTGTCGACATTAGTAGCACATACCACGTTAGTTATGTGTAATATAAAATGAAGTGATATCGAGACTACAATTTATGGACAAGCCAATCAGATATAAGATAATAGGTTTTGAATTTTTGCGCGAAATTCCATCATCTATTTGGGTAAATAAAGTTTTGGCATTATAGGTGATGTCGATTCGTGATAGGAACCTAACCTTTCTCTACCCGACACGGATTAGTTCCACTGGTCACAGCTTCTCATTAGAACTTTGAGAATTCCCTCACAAAGCTAGTCAGGATATGCTATAAGTGTAATCAACTAGTCTATGTCTTCAAAACAAGTCAGTTTAAGACTAAATTCAACTTTCAACATATTCTGTAGGTTCTTAGATAACTCCATTGATTAGGAGTCATCAAGAATCTATTTAAAAACTAGTGATTAGTATTTGAACAACTAAAGTTTGGTTGGCAGTTCCTTTTTGGAATCCTGTTAATTAAGACTAACAATCAAAATGATCTAATCTCTTGTTAGTTTGTATTCTTACTTTGAATAACTGTTTACCTGTCAGATGAACTACAACATTTGAATTCATACAACAATACTCGAAATGCTTTCACATAGGCACGTGCATACAACTACAGTTAGAGAAGTCCTACTCACTGTCTTCTCGCACCATGGGTGTTGTTTACGAAACTAAGAGGACGAAGAGCTAATATCCGACGCTTAAACCGAGTTGGTGGATACGGAGGATCCAAGTAGGGGACTTGGAAAACCCTGATTCCAAATCAATAGTGCACATGGGCTCCAGGATCCTGAAGGAACAAAATGTTCATGAAACATTCGTTGGTCACTGGTTATCATGGGAATGAATCTCTTGACGTTGCTTCACTGCTTTGTGGATTAGACGTTTAGGTCTAAGGCCCCGGGTGTGGTCCCCTAAGAAAACCACCTGTTTCTGTTTGGGCATCCCAGCCCTCACACAAATCGAATGATTTGTGCGGTGTACATCTGTTTGGTGCCTCCTTGTATCAATATTTATGTGTTTAAGTGAATAAAAAATATAAAAAATAAACTTTAGGTAGAATCATGTTAATGTACATATTTTTCACATCGTTCAGAATTAGAGATGGATGATGATTACCAGTGAAATTCAGGACGTGGGTCTTATTCTATTTAAGACTCGTCAATCAGGTATACTTGCATGCGAGCTATCTGGGACTCGAATCCAGAATCATTCGTTTCGAACTCTACCATGCTAGTGCAAATAACCAATATATGAATAATTTTACGTAATTTTTTAAAACAATATATGGATAGTGGCTAGAAGTGGTATCCAGGACTCGTCAGCTGGATGTTTGAAACTCGCGTCAAACTGGATTCCACTGCTAACCAATATCCATATTTACTTCAAAAAGCTTGTGACTTAAGGCTACATCGAAGTAATCTCCACAGGATGTACATATGCCAACAAGAGACTGATCAATTGTAGTCCTAAATAACAATGGGAAGATACAAGTAAAACGACAATAACCATGTGAACCTTGTAATAAACAATTTGTTGACAATTCAACTTATGGATTAGATTCAACTTATTATCTATTTACTTAAACACATAAATATTGGTATAAGGAGGCATCAAATAGTTATGCGTCAGATAAATCATTCGATTTGTGTAAGGGCTGAGATACTGCCTAGGTGCCGAAACTGAAGCAAGTGGTTTTCTTAGGGGGTTACACCTGGAGCCTTCGACCTAAAAGTCTGATCCATAAGACAGTGGAGCAACATCACGAAATGCAGACCTATGGTATCCAGTAACCATTAATTGGTTCATACACCATTTTTCTTCAGGATCCTGGAGTCTATGTGGACCATTGGTTTGGGATGAAAATTTTATAACTCTCCTAGTTGGGTCCTTCATATCTATCAATCCAATTAAAGTGCAGTACATTCACTTTTTGTCCTCTGAATTTCATAAATAACACTTTCGTCACAAGAAAACAGTGAGTGGAACTTCCCTGTCGGTGGGTGTATTCACGTGGCTACGTGAGAACATTTGGAGAGGGACACCTGACTCTCTCTCTCTTTCTCTCTCTTTTCTCGTTTGCACCAAGGCATCCGACGGCTTATATCCAACTAAACAATCACTAAACAACTAAAATACATTAAATAGATGCTTATTTCTTAAAAATTAAACTTTACATCATTGTTTACCTAATACTTTATAAACAACGAAATTTATCTCTTATATATACTTTACAACAATTTCGTTATCTTCAGACATTATTTCAAAATTAAAATAAGATTAGATATTAGCTATTACATAATCATTATTGATTAATAACCATGGCAACATGTTTATTGTTGTTTAAATGAAGTAGTTTAACTTTTACTTGGTATTGTTTTGTACTTGTATCTTCCCATTGAGGTTTAAGTCTGCAATTGATCAGTCTGTTATTGGCATATGTGCACACTGTGCATATTGCCTCGATATTGGCTTCATTCACAAGCTTTTTGTAAGCGATGATGGATGGTGGCTAGCAGTGGAATCCAGTATGACGCGCGTTTCTTCTTATTTGGGACTCGTCAGATGGATGTACATGCCTCTCCGGGTTAATGTCCACTCTGGGACTCGAACCCAGTGCCATTCCATCATTGCTTACAAAAAGCTTGTGAATTAAAGCAATATCGAGACAATTCGCACAGGATGTACATTTATCAATAAGAGACTGATCAATTACAGTCCTAAAGATCATTTGGAAGATTCAAGTAAATAATATCAAATGAATTTAAATTCACCCCATTGCACAAACTACGGAGTCCTGATAGCCACTTGGTTGTGCAACGGGGTGAAGTTTATATTCACAGTTCTGAGTTCAAGTCCCAGAGTGAACATCAACTCTAAGATGCAGGTACATCCAGATGACGAGTACCAAATAAGGCGAAACGCGCATCCTGGATTCCAGTGCTAGCCAATATCCATCTTTGCTTAGAAATAGTTTAACTTTCTATTAAATAATGATGCATGTATTAAATAAACAAAGTACTTACCCCATAAATTGTAATCGGTTTAATTATTAAATTGTACAACTATGATTATAATGAATCAATCATTTACCATATTGGGAAACGGAAACTATTTGATGAAAGATAATAATTGAAATATTCATTCATTCATTCCTTCATTCATTAATCAATATTTAGATATTTTACTATTTGGATAGGCACTTACTGATTTCACGTCCTTCCCTCCTTCCTACCTTCCATCCTTCCTTCCTTCCTTCCTTCCTTCCTTCCTTCCTTACTTACTTACTTACTTACTTACTTACTTACTTACCTACTTACTTACTTACTTACTTACTTACTTACTTCCACACTTACTTCCACTTTTACTTACTTACTTACTTACTTCCACACTTACTTCCACTTTCACTTACTTACTTACTTACTTCCACACTTACTTCCACTTTCACTTACTTACTTACTTACTTCCACACTTACTTCCACTTTTACTTACTTACTTCCACACTTACTTACTCACTTCCACACTTACTTACTTACTTACTTCCGCTTTTACTTACTTACTTCCGCTTTTACTTACTTACTTCCACACTTACTTACTTCCACACTTACTTACTTACTTACTTACTTACTTACTTACTTCCACACTTACTTACTTCCACACTTACTTCCTTACTTCCACGGTTACTTACATTCTTACTTATTTACTTACTTACTTACTTACTTATTTACTTACTTACTTACTTACTTACTTACTTACTTACTTACTTACTTACTTACTTACTTACTTACTTACTTACTTACTTACTTACTTATTTACTTACTTACTTACTTACTTACTTACTTACTTACTTACTTACTTACTTACTTACATATTGAAATAATCATCGAACAACTTGAAGATTTTGGATGGTATTTAATCACTTAGAACACAGCTAGGGACAACGAAATGTATTTGAATACAAAGTTACGGAACCTTACAGTCAATACTTCATTTGCAATGTGTCCATCAATTGTTGCAGACTTTGTTGTTCCTTGATGTTCATACCAATCAATCTCTGTTCTTGTTCTCTTCTATTCGATCTTCATAGCCTTCTGCTGCCAGGAATTCGACATATATACTACTTATATCTGTCAACATCAGTAGCATACACCACAGTACTACTACTAGTAATAATAATAATAGTATTATTACTTACTATTATTATTATTATTGAGGATGCGTAATTAATTAATCTCTAGGTATTGTCATTATTGTAAAGCTTACATATAAATATCATCGAGTTCAAAGAAACTATTGGTATATTGAATTTATCAGTAAACTTTATAACCTTTATCATACATTCGAATCCCGCAAGCGGGATCGTGGATTCGCACTACTTAAGGAATCCCACAATAGGACGAAACGGTCATCCAGTGCTTCCAGGTTTTTAATGGTGGTCTAACATCAATCAATCATTCAAGTAGTATTGTTTAACTTGTATCTTCACCATTGTTATTTAGAATTACAATTGATCAATCTCTTATTGGTATTTGTGAATCCTGTATGGATTGTCTTGATATTACGTTAATTCACAGGCATTATAAACAAAGATAGATGGATGGTGACTAACAATGGAATCCAGGACTCACATTTCTTCTTAGTTGGAATTAGTCAACTGGATGTACCTGTATCTCACTGTTGATGTTCATTTTGAAACTCGAACTGAGTAACATTCGTTTGAAATGATATCGCATTATTCACATAACTAATGAGTGTTGATAGCCACCTGCTTGTGCAATGGCATGAAGTTTAAATCCACTTAATGTTGTTTTAGTTATAACTTCCCATTGTTATTTAGCATTACAATTGATCAGTCTCATATTGGCATATGTACATCCTGTGTGTGTTGACTCGATATTACTTTAATTCACAAGTATTATAAACAAAGATGGATAGTGGCTAGTAATGGAATCCAAGATGTGCATTTCTTCTTCGTTGAAACTTGTCAACTGAATGTACATGCATCCTAGACTGGTTGATATTCATTTCGGGACTCAAATACAATATCGTTCACTTCAAACACTATCGCATTATCCACTTGACTACTGAATATTGATAGGCATTCGCTTGGACAATGGGATAAACTTCAAATTCACTTGGTATTGTTTAATTGAATCTTCTCATTGATACTGAGCACCGTAATGGATCAATCTATTATTGGCATATGTGTATACTGTTCAGATCACCTCGATATAGCCTTAAATCACAATCATTCTAAGCAAAGATGGATAGATAATGGCTAACAGTGGAATCATACATTATGTCAAGATGATATTGATGAGGACTATTTTTTATGTCTTATATCCTCATCACAAACATAAACACACACACACACATACACACATACATACTATATATCACATATCACATATAATCTAATATGAACAGTTTACCTATCGTTGTCAGTTTTATCATTAATTCATTATAAACTGACATATTATCTATAATATTTACTCTGAAATATAAAGTAATATAATCAAATATTTATTAATGTACAACTTAGGTGATATTGTTTTTTGTTTCTTTGGGAAACAGATAGAGGGAGAGGGAGAGAGAGAGAGAGGTGGAGACAGAGAGCGGGGGAGGGAGAGTGAGGGAGGGAGGGAGTGAGTGAGGTGATATAGAAACGATGAGTAAAATAAAAATGCATAATTACACTTTACATTTGTAATAATTAAGATAGAAGCATAAAATATGCGTATTTATATTATATTCCCTAATGAATAATAAAGGATAAATAACTATGATTGTAGATGTAGAGATTTTCCATAAATTCAATTTAATGTTCTTTTTTTGAACAGTTGAATCTAAGCTAGACTATCATTAAAGACTTGGAATTATTGAACGATTGTTTCGTCCCAGTATGGAAGGTGGGACTCGAACTTGCGGCCTCTGGTCAATCTGGAGCCTCTATAGAGCTATTTCGTTCTATAATATGGAACTCCTCGGAAGTGTACATCTACGATCTCACACATGGAATTTGAACACGGAATTGTTGATCTTGCGTGTGAACGCCTAATTGTCTGAGCCATTGAGCCGGGATCCAACGATGTTAATGATTAACTTTAATCTTTCATCCATGTTTTGTATTAAGTATTATTAATATAAATTGAATAAAGTTTAAAGATTTTGTGAATATTAGACATTTTGTTTAATTTTAATTGGTCAATACCGAAGACAAACGATATTGACAATGAAAAGAACCTTCAATGTTGTTGAAAACCAAGAAATGATCCATATTAAGTCTGTTGAATGTTGTTGAAGTTTTACTAGTCCTTCAACATGAACTTCTCCTGGTATTCCATCACCTATACAATTGAAATCCTCTGAAATGATTCAAATATCCACTTATGACATTGAATAGTAAATGCTCTATATAATAAACCGGATTATAAAGAGCACTGAATACAGAAATGGTAACTGAATGATGTATTGGTCCTTATTAGTCCCTATTTATACAACGATATTAATGAGGAAGCATAAGACAAAATGTGAACACTAATATGACTCCAACTCAGCTATACTGAAGATAACAGACTTCTTTTCTTTCAAGAATGAAAAGTTATATAGTTGACTAATTAACCATTCATTAAATGACAAATGAACTCCGCCTGGAGTCCCTCCGGGGACTACTGACGGTCCCAAGTCCGAATAAAGGAGGAGGATTGAGCATGGGATTAGTGACCCCATCCTGCAGAAAACTAACTTGCTAAAAAAATGCTACCCAGAAAAACTTATTCAAACCTCTTAAATTCTGCCCTGGTAGTCAGAAGGTCTTCATTTAGAAGAGTTATGACGCCTTATGATGAAACCCGAACTACTTCGGAAGTCACGAGGCCGATGCCCTCTCTGACAATCAGAGCAACCATTTATTTAGGTACATGGAATGTTCGTGCAGTGTGGGAGACAGTGAGAGTCTTTCAAATTGCTGCATTGCTGCTGTTGTACATTGATAGTTAACGTTTGGTACCGTTTTCTAAAAAAATGAAACATACACTATTGATTAAACAGATGGCTCCCATTTTTCTATGAAGCATAGATACTTCTTAGTTTAGTTAATAAAGTTTCCTCTTACTTCGTGATGTGTGCTACTGATTTCAACAGATATAAGTAGTATGTATCATTCATTGAAAGTGAAAGTTAAGAAGATCGAAGAAAGAGAGAACGAGAACAGAGATTCATTGGTATAGAAATGATTGACTGACATTTTGCGAATGAAGTATCTACTGTATAGTTCTTAGATTTTACTAAGCGATTCTATAGCTTTATCCAGATATATTCGATTGTCCCCATTTTGTGTTGTCGTTCACTAGACCTTCACTGTATTCTTAATCCAGGAATCTACTAAGTTTTATCAAACTATGCTTGTGTATGAGTTGTTAGAATGGGAAGATTTTGATGTGAATTTGTCATGTATAACATGCAACATTCATTTTGTATTACTATAGCTTACATAACTTATCCTTTATTTTCGGTTATATTCAATTATGTTAGGTTCAAGATCTTGACTACTCAGCCAAAGATCAACTAATCGATTGAAGGTTTTAGCTAAATGACTGAAATGAGGAAAACCTGATTTATTGGATTCAAACTTATTAACTTAAACATTATAAACGAAGATGAATGATGAGTAACAGTGAAATCCAGGATGCGCGTTTTCTCTTATTTGGGACTCGATAGATGGATATGTCTGTATCCCATCTTTCTTTACAATCCTTTTGAATTAAGGCAATATCGAGGCATACGCACAGTACGCACATATGCCAATAACAGACTGATCAATTGCAGTCTTAAACCTCAATGGGAAGATACAAGCCAAACAATACAAAGTGAATTTAAATTCACCCAATTGCACAAGCAAGTGGCTATCAGGACTCAATAGCTAAGTGGATAATTCGATGACGTTTGAAATGAAAGGTACTGGTTTTGAGTCCCACAGTAAACACCAACTCTGAGATTCAGGTACATGTATATGACGAGTCTCAAATAGGACGAAACTCGCGTCGTGGATTCGACTGCTAGCCACTATCCATCTTTGTTTATAATGCTTGTTCAATGACTTCTGATGATTACAAATAGCTATGCATAATGATTTAAACAAGATAATTTAAGGTAACTAAGTACTTTATCTTCTCAATAAATTCAATTAGAAATGAATATATTTATTCTATCAGCTACGAGAGATATAAGGGGTGAGATAAGAGATTATTATTATTGGCTTTATTTTATATGGATTTGCCGGAGTTCTAGTGAGTAATCGTGACCAGTGGAGTTCAGCCGTGTTCGTGTGAGGCAGTAACTCATTGAAGACAATTGTGGACGGTCGCACAATATCGTGGATTGATTGACGTTAGATATTAACACCATTGGATGCCAACTCAGCTAAGCGTTCACATGTGAGACCGAAGGCGTTGGGTTTGATTCCCATGCATGAGATCGTGAATGAACGCCACTGAGCAGTCCCATTCTAGGACGCAAACGGCCGTCCAGTGCTTCCAGGTTTTCATTGATGGTCTGACATTCATCCATTCATGATATCAATCTAAGCTCATTTTCATATTTTTGGTACAACATAGAATTCTCAGCACAAAGTATTCCAACAAGTTTCTTTTTCTTATTTGTTGTTTGGTCCTGATCATAAATACTGAGTAATCGCCAGTTAGTTATTAACAGTTCAAGAATCGACATCTGAATAGTGTTCATTCTTTTCGATGCATATTGTCAGCAACCACGATATCTCTGATTGGGCTCTTTTCTAACTTGTACACCGAAAGATCGTAAACTTTACATAAACACACCTGAATAACTTATGCAATCAGTAGACATAATAGTGCATCAAAACAAACAAAACTTGTTGAAATATCTCGATAGTAGGGAAGATCAAGTAGCTCAGATATTTAAACAGGTCACTCGTAATAAGAATGTTCAGCGGGATTATACTTTATAAACGGACCAATCAGGTATAAGATAAAGAGGTCTTGGATTTTGGTGCGAAATTCACTCATCCATTTGGATAAATAGAGTTTTGACATTATAGTTGATGTTAGTTTGTGATAAAAAACCATAAATCTAACTCCTAACCTTAATCATCAACTGTATATCATAATTCTAATTCCTCATACTGGTTTATAACTATCATTTAACAGTAGTAAATAGGTGGATATTCATGAAAGTCACTTTAGCGTCCTTCAAAGGTCGTCTATCAATTATAGCCTCTCCGAATGTTCAAAATAAACAAAAACGATGGAAGATTGAAACCCACTTTTTATTGTAAAACTTAAAGAATAATATTTCATGAAAATTTAAATGAAATGATCATTAATATCACTACCACTACTACTACGACTACTACTGCTACTACTACTTTTGTGAACAGACATTTTGTTCACAACTAACATCATCTACTACTTATGTCAATATAAGTAGCACACACCACACTCGTCCCCACCCTTTAAAGCAGTCGTTCTTGCGGTGGCCCATGCTCGCCGTACCACATTCTTTGTCTCTGTTGTCTGTGCTACGCTCTCCGTTGAAATGTCGATTCCGCGGCACGCCGACCTGTCAGGGCAACAACATCCGACATTTACCCGGCACCTGGGACGCTTAACACCCATCGACCTGCTGAGCCATCTACATCCGACGTTTGCCCAGCGGCCACACGTCACACCGCTCCTCTCAGTCGACAACACCCGCTAGGACTAACGCCGCCCCGCCAGAACACTCCACTCGACATCATCTCTTCGAACCAGACTGCCTCAACTAGAACCTCAGCTCGAGGCCTACAACGGCTTCCGCAGGACAGAACCCTCCCCCCTGGTTTGCAGCGACACTAAACATAGTGAACTAGAACATGGGTGGGGACAACCGAATGTATTTGAGCACAAAATTACATGACTTGTCAATAAAATCTAACAATCAAATAGTAAATGCTTAATTTGCAAAATGTCCATCGATTGTCTCCAAAATGACTCAAACGTCATTGTTCTTGCATTTTCATACAAATTGCATCCCGTTTCCATTGTTTACTGTTCGATCCCCTTGTCTCTCTGCTGCCAGACTTTCTGTTCACGTCTAACATCATCTACTACTTATGTCAATACAAGTAGCACACATCATACTACTGCTGTAGTGAACAAGAACACAGGTGGGGACAATCGATTGTATTTAGCACAAAAATTACAGACTATCCCAATAAAATGTGAATACCATAAAGTCAATTGTCAATTTGCAAAATATCACTCCATCATATCAAACTGTACTGTTCCCGTTGCAAACACTAATCCATTGTCTCCCATTCCATTGTACCTGCATTTTCTTACAATTCCATTGTGCTCTTGCTCTTCCTTTCTTGATCTTCGCCATCTTCTGCTGCGGGACATTACGTTCTTTTAACGCACGTTATATACTACTTATATGAATATAAGTAGCTCACACCACACTACTAGTACTACTATTAAAGATAATAATACTACTAATAATAATGATTTTTTCAGGTCGGTAAACTTATTCAATCGACTGATTTCTAATTAGTTCTTTTCTATGCCAATGACAGTATCAATGAAATGTAAACAGATCTAAAGAGTGAAAATAGGCTTCTTTTTTTTTCTTTCTGAAAACAACAACGACAAAAACAAACAAACAAACAAACAGAAAGTAACGATTAAACGTCTATAAAAATTATGAAAAAAACTTCTTTTTTTTAAAAAAAAAGAAAAAAGAGAAAAAAGAGAGAAAAAAGAAAAAAGAGAGAAAAGAAAGAGAAAGAAAGAAAAAAGAAAGAAAATTGTAATAAATGAGTTTAATTCAATTCTATCAAGGTATAAATAATAACCCTAATCATAATCATAATTAGAATATTTCCTGGATAGAAAAACCTTTTACGACTATAATCAATAATGTTTAGTCTATAATTATGATACATCTATGTATCTATCTATCCATCTGTCTGTCTGGCTGTAGTGTATCTCTATGGATAACAATCTCTATGTGTATTATTACATTGAATTGTATATATCTATCTATATAGAAATGATAAATTACATTATTATTATTATTACTATTCATTTAGATGATTTTATAAACTGTCATTCTAGTCTAAAGTTGATTGTTCTATATACATAAGGCGTTGTATTGATGTTATCCAAATAAGTGTTTATAAGATGGGAATCTCATAGATCAAGGATTATCAAAGCGTCCTTCAAAAAACAAAGAAAGAGGAAATTACAATGAACGTCATCTAATGCTATACGTCTACCAACGATGATAATGAAGATGTGAAAGATCAAATCTATGATAGGCTGTAGTTAATCGTTGAGAAATGCTCAATAAAGGACTTGACCATTTTGATGAGAGATTTAAATGCCAAGGTTGGAATGGACAACATTGGATATGAAGACATCATGGGACGACACGGACTGGGAGAAAGAAACGAAAATGGTGAGAGATTTGCAAATCTATGTGACTTCAATAAGCTGGTCATAGACGGCACCATATTCCCACATAAACGCATACACAAAACCACATGGACTTCACCGGATCACTCTACAAAAAACCAAATCGACCATATTTGCATCAACAAAACGTTCAGGAGGACTATAGAGGACGTGAGAACCAAGAGAGGAGCTGATATAGCATCAGATCATCACTTGCTAGTTGCCAAGATGAAATTGAAACTCAAGATGCACTGGACAATGGGGCAGACAATATCACAAAAGTTCAATACGGCCTTTCTTCAGGATACTAACAAACTCAACAAATTCAAGATAGTCCTCAGAAATAAGTTCCAGGCCTTTCATGATCTACTCAATGGAGAAGGAACTACTATGGAGAGCAACTGGAATGGGATCAAGGAGGCAATCACTTCAACATGTCATGAGGTCCTGGGTCACAAGAAGCACCATCACAAGGAATGTATCACTGTTGATACACTGGATAAGATTCAAGAGAGGAGGAACAAAAGGGTAGCAATCAATGCCAGCCGAACAAGAGCAGAGGAATCCAAGAAATAAGGTGAATACGCAGAATTAAACAAGCAAGCGAAGAGGAGTATCAGGACCGAAAAACTTAAATGTGTGGAAGATCTAGCAATGACGGAAGAAAAGGCTATGATAGAAAAAACGCGAGACAATTGTATAATACGAAAAAGAAGAGTGCTGGAAATTACCGTAAACCAGAACGACCAGTGAAAAGCAAGGAAGGACAAGTAATCATCAACACTAAAGAGTAGTGAAACAGGTGGGTAGAGCACTTCAAAGAACTTTTGAATCGACTAGCCCCTGTGAACCCACCCAACATCGAAATAGCACTCACGGACATCCCGGCCGACGTCGGCCCATCAACAACTGAAGAGATCAGCATGGCCATAAGATAAATCAAGAGTACCAGAGCAGTGGGACCAGACAACATACCAGCAGAGGCACTGAAAGCATATGTAGCAGTAACTGCAAAAATACGTCACTTCCTCTTCAGCAAGATTTGAGATTAAGAACAAGTACCAACACAACATCTGGAACTAAAAATAACTCTGTCAAACAACATCAAGGTCAGAATTTTTAATACAAATATCAAGACAGTTCCAATGTTTGGGGCGCAAACTACGAAAGCAATCATCAAGAAGATACAAGTTTTCATTAACAGCTGTCTACGCAAAATACTTCGGATCCATTGGCCAAACACTACCATCAACAGCAACCTAATATGGGAGAGAACAAATCAGGTTGTAACGGAGTAAGAAATGAGGAAGAAGTGCTGGAAGTGGATAGGACACACATTGAGGGAAGCACACAACTGCATCACAAGGCAAATCCTCGCTTGAAATCCCCATGGCCAAATGAGAGGAGGAAGACTAAAGCATACATTACGCTCAGAAATGGAGACAGACATGAGAAGAACGAAGAACAAATGGATCGAACTAGGAAGGAAGGCCGATGACAGATTGGGTTGGAGAATGCTGGTTGACGGCCTATGCTCCATTGAGGGTAACAGGCGTAAGTATATATATATATATATATATATATATATATATATATATATATATATATATATATATATGATTAGTGAAATAAACGCTGTAGTTTTTCATAATAGGTGCTAGGGGTTTACGGAGATATTTTAATGTTATTTACATCATGGCGAAATATTGATTTAAAGTGGACCTATGAACCAACGGATTACGGTTCAATCATCTAGAGGTTAAGCGTTCACTATATGATAGGAATTCTTGGATCCTATCCTCAGTGGGGCGATAGCTGCACACTGCCAAGGAGTTTCACCATAGAATGAAATAGTCGTCTGTTGCATTTTGATTTTCAGTAGGTATCTAGAATGGATCGCCTCTTGATATTCGTAAAATTCTATAAGATTTCTGCAATATTATTTTAATGTAGTACATTTCATTAATGAATGAAGTAAATTGTATTATTGAGATATTAGTTGGTTGGTGATAGTCATAAAGAAACTGTCGGGTTGTGATAGGTATCTGCTTCAATACAGTGGAAGATGGTCGCGCAATTTCTTAAATTGGTTGAGGTTAGACATTAACACCGTTGGAGGCCGTTCAGCCCAGTGGTCTGGGCGCCAAGCGTTCACATGCGAGACCGAAAGTCCTGGGTTCGACTCCCGCCAGGGATCGTGGTTGCGCATAGAATAAGACTGGATAACAGTTAAGAGTGGATACATCTAAATGTCGTATCGTTTATCAGATTACTGATTACTGGTCTACATAGAGTGGGAATGTTTAAACTTTTTATTTAAATGACAGCCATGCAGTACTCAACGAATAGACATGTTGAGAGAGAAATTAATCTAGGTGGAATAGTGTTACCAATTATTAAGCCGAAATTTGACTAAATTATCTAAACAACATGTTCGTCACCAAACACGATTAACTGAAACGTGCTTAGATTATCGTCATCAACGACTTCAATGGAAGTAAATTCATACTGAAGAAGGACTTAGACGATCAACTGCCATTCATGGATATAATGATCATCAAAATTGATCAAACAAAACTAGATATTCAATCGTATAAAAAGTCAACGTATACTGAATTCACCATCAAATATATCAGTAATAACCTCCACACTCAACTCACAACTTCACTTATGTACAAATACTGAATTAGTGAAGACACTTTGGGACAAGGACCGTAATCAGAAAAATGAAAAACAACGTATTTCGATTCAGATAAACAGATACATAAACAACTTGATTAAGAAATACTTACTGCGCTCTCGTGGTGGGGGTGTTGTTTACGAAATTGAGAGGACAAAAAGCGAATATTCAACAGGAACTTTAACCAGGTTAGTGGACACGGAGAGTCCACCTAAAGGAGTTGGAAAACCCTCATTCCAAACCAATGGTGCACATGAGCTCCTAGGATCTTGAGGAAACAAATGGTAAATGAACCAATTATTGGTTACCGGCTACCTTGGGAATGCATCTCCTTACGTTGCTCCACTGACTTGTGGATTAGGCTTACAGGTCAAAGGCTCCCTGTGTGGCCCTATAAGGAAACCACCTAATTCGGTTTGTGCACATGGACAGTATCTCAGCCCTCACACAAATCGAATGGTTTATGTGGCTCTTATCTATTTAGTGCCTCCTTATACCAATATTTATGAGGTTAAATAAATAAATAAATCCTTTCTATGCATTTTCCATATTGTTCCACTTGTAACACAAATTACTTGTCATTTGTCAATCAGAGTGTAGGCATACTATGATGAAGCCAATTCTCTATGTACATACTGCTGTTGTTTAATCACAACTCAAATCGCAGCTAACCTACAGCGATATTTCAGTAAATGAGAACACAAACGGGAAGAACCAAATATATTTGAATACAAAATCCAAGAACCATACAGTAAATAGTTCATACGCAAACTATCAATCAATCGTCTCAGATTTCATTGTTTCTTCATTTCTATACTAACCATTCTTTATCAGAAGGGGTTTTGTGGAGATTGTAGTAATTTCAATTGTTGAGATCATGAGTCAATTGAAGCTAGACCACTATGAAAAACCTGGAAGCACTGGACGGCTGTTTCGTTTTATTGTGAGACTCCTTAGCAGTGTGCATCCATGACCCCGCCTCAGGGGATTCGAACGCATTCTTTGTTCTCATTCTCTTTTCATTGATCTACTTAATCTTCTAGCTATCAGCTATTTCACTTTTAAATGATGACGACGATGATGATAATATACTACTTATATCTATCACCATCAGTAGTATACACAACAATACTACTGTCTATGTATTATTTTTTCTTTGAAACATAATATTTAGATTGACAGACTTAAGTGAATTATCACTTATCTAATAATATTAAGTATTATTGACATATACAAATAAAGTGTGTACTTTGATGATACACTTTTCCATCTTGTATTCTCTTCAACTTTTCTTTCTTTTATTTTTTCTTTGTTTTTTTTCTAGAAAAAAATCTGTTTCCAATCTATTGACATAAAGGAAATAGAGAGAGAGAGAGGGGGGGAGGAGAGGGAGTAGGAGAGGGGAGGGGACAGGGAGGGAGGGGGAGAAAGAGAGTGTGAAAGAGAAATACACTTTTTGCAATGCTACTTTTTGTCAACTTTTACCTATGAAAGAAAAATTATGAAAAAAAATAAAGAAAAATAAATAGAGATAAATGTCTCTTTCTCTACATTTATTGAATTAATCAACAAATTCTCATGGTTTGGATAGTTGAATTGATGAATCGATTGAAGATAGACCATCATAGAAGACCTGAAACTATTGGAGAGACATTTCGTCCACATATGGCATTCCTCACCAATGCGCATCCACGATCTCGTACGCACGTGGGGTTCGAATCCGAGATATAACGGTCTCGTGTTTTAATGCTTATTCTCTAGACTACTGAGCTGGCATATAATGATGTTAATGTCTAAGTTTAACCAATTCAAAAAAATGGAGCCACTGTCCACCATTGTCTTCAGTGAGTTACTATCTCATAACAGACCCAATTGAAGTCTACTGGTCATGACTTCTCACTAGAACTCCAGGAAATATCATTTGGAGACAGTCATCAGTGAGTTTGATTGACTCATGAACTCAACTATTAAATTACTAGGACCTCCACAAAATCCTCTTCTGAAAATATTAAGTGGTTAGTAGTGTTCAAGTTAAGAAATCGTAGACTTGTGTTTCATTCTACTTAACATTTGTCAATAGTTAAAATGGAAATGATACACCCTGGTGAAACTCAAGTCTAACATTCATCAGCTAACCAGTTCGCTATTGAGCTATTTGATAGAATTCATTAATGACAGAAGGATTAGTTAAATATTATGTCGGTCACTTCGCATGGATCAATCCATTCCAAAATATGAATAAATAATAACATAGAAGACAATGAAGGACAGTTGCAAAATATCATTATTTGATTGAAGTTAGACATTAGAACTGTGAATGCTGGTACAGTGGTCTGGATGCTAAGAGTTCGCATGCAAGACCGAAGGTACTGGATTTGAATGCCTTTGGTACAGGATCGTGGATGTGCATTGCTCATGACTCTCATACTACGACGAAATGACCTTCCAGTACTTCCAGGTTTTCAAAGATGATCAAACATTGATCGCTTACATCAGATAGACTGTAAATTACTGGTTTAACAATACGAACTATTGATGTCATCCATTTTGGTTAAGACATGTGCTCTGCAATGGATATGGAAAAGATGAGATCATGTCGTATGATACGAATAACACCAGTGGGACCATATTTTGTAATATGTAAACATACTACCTTTAATTAGTAAGTAGTATTATTTTAAATATGACTTCTTGTAAATTTAAAAGACTGGACTTGTTTTCAATGTCAATATACAGCTAAGTTGACACAATGTTGATTATGAAGACAGAATCTAGCATAAGAACTTACTGTTAAATGAATAATCACTTTCTTTTGAAAAAAAAATAGAACGTTATCAAGTGGTTGAATATAGTTCATAGGAGATCTCAAGTTTCTTGTTAGTGTAGTTCAGAAATACACTCTGAAACTTCAGATATACATCCTATCATCTTTGAGATGGATCGTTTCAGAGTACATACCGGAGTTTAAACCTTCTAAGCACCAGTAAGATTTATAAAACTTCACACATCACCAAAATTCTATAAGAGGAACAAGAATATCCATATTGTAGCTACTTAACAGTTATACAATAAGAATATATGCATAGTATCAGTCCATAAATAGATCCCAACAGTTACCATTCATTATTCTAATAAGGATATAACACCATGGATAAATGATCATTGTACAAATGTTTTATACTTATTTTGAACTTCTTAGAACTTTTCATCCACAATACCAAAATTTATACAATAATTGACTTAGGAGAATTCAAGTGTAAATCTAGTCTAATCCCAGTATAACATGGTTTGTGTAGCGAAAGTATCGAAATTGAGAAAGTTCCATAGTGATCATAAAGCATTTTTAAACTCATTTCTAACTAATAAGAAGGGCGAAACTCTAATTTATGAACGAGCCAATTAGAAGCGTTTGAAAGATTTCAAGGTCACGGCGTCAACCCTTGACACAGGTTTCGTGCTACTTGGCACA
The DNA here is from genome assembly GCA_944470425.2 of Schistosoma bovis. Classification (NCBI taxonomy): domain Eukaryota; kingdom Metazoa; phylum Platyhelminthes; class Trematoda; order Strigeidida; family Schistosomatidae; genus Schistosoma; species Schistosoma bovis. The sequence goes on along the minus strand of OX103959.1, from coordinate 16,247,738 downwards.
CGTCAACAATGTATACTTGTAATCTTGAGAGAACATCGATTTCAGGGTTTCCAGTAGACTATCTCCAACCACTATTTGAAGGTGAGTAAGCGAAAAACTTGTGAACCAATGGATGTTACATCAATTCCTGTAAAGTTTCATACTTCATGCAAAAGAAGAAGGATGTATGGATTTAAATTATTATTAACTCATGGATGAATACTTCTGATCACCATTTATCCATCATAATGTGTAGAGTCAAGTAATGAACCTATTCTGTTCAAATCTCTTTTATTGTGATAAAGGTCAGACTAAATTATAAATATTCTTGATATGTGTATGTCGGCGTTATAGTTGGCAGTTGAATCAAGGACATGAGTTTCCTTCAACTGGAAGCTTATTAGCTATCTATACCTGGAACTCAGTGTTTATCTTATCTTCAATATGGTTAAGTCATTTCAACAATTGTTTATTTCCCTGTTTAGATTTATTTAGAATACATCATATTCCTTCACAGCTCAATTTCGTGGGTTGGTTGACGTTAGATATTAACACCGTTGGATGTCAGCTCAGTGGTGTAGAGGTTAATAGTTCTCTCGCAAGTCCAAAGGTCCTGAGTTCAAGTTCCGCGGGGCAGGATTGTGGATGCGTACTGCTGAGGAGTCCCATAGTAGGACGAAGCGGCCGTCTAGTGCTTTCATGTTTTCCATGGTTATCTAATTTCTTAAAATGTTTACTGTCTATAAATGTTGATTAAAGTTTTACAGAAATGAATGTAAATATTTAAATTATTGTGAGTAGTATAAAACGTTTTTTTGAAATTATCAAAGCGTTATTTTCAAACGAAATTTCTAGACTATAACATACTTAAGCCTGTTACTTCTCATGGAGGAGCATGGGCCATCCACCAGCACTAGACTATAACATGCTATTACTATTTACAGATCTTCAGGATGATATAGGCGAACATGTATGATCGTTTTTGATAAGACATTAATTTATAGATAACCTTTGGGCGATTCTGGCAAAGCAAGAGCAGCATATCTACAACTGAAGAACATCTGGAACTCAAAACAACTGACTGTCAACCAACACGAAAGTCAGAATTTTCAATACAAATGTCAAGACAGTTCTAATGTATGAAGCGGAAACTTGGAGAACCACGAATGCCATCATCCAGAAGATACAAGTGTTTATTAACAGCTGTCTAAGCAAAATACTTCAAATCCGTTAGCCAGACACTACTAGCAACAACCTACTATGCGAGAGAACAAACCATATTCTAGAGGAGGAATAAATCAGGAAGAAGTGCTGGACGTGGATAGGACGCACAATGAGGAAAGCACACAACTGCATCACTAAGCATGCCCTCACATGGAATCCTGAAGGCCAAAAGAAGGAGAGGAAGACAAAAGAACACATTACGCCGAGAAATGGAAACGGATATGAGAAGAATGGACAACAGTTTGATAGAACTAGAGAGGAAGGCCCATGACAGAGTGGGTTGGAGAATGCTGGTTGGTGGTCTATGCTCCATTGAGGGTGACAGGCGTAAGTATATATATAAATATATATATATATACCTACGCCTGTCACCTTATGGAGCATAGACCACCAACCAGTATATATATATATACTAGATTTGTGAAATGAACACTGTAGTTTTTCAATATAGGTTCTAGGGGTTTACGGAGATATTTGAATATTATTTAGATCATGAGGGTGTTCACATAATGGTTTATAATTGATCGTTAAGCTTAGGAATTAGACTCAAGGTTTTCACCACGATCTGACATCAGCTATAATGCCAAAATTCTATTTAACCAAACGGATGAATGAATTTTGTGCTAAACTTCAAGACCTGTTATCAGCAAAGCGCGTCCAAAATCCCACACCACGGGACTCGAACCCAGAACCTTCAGTCTCCTGAGAGAACGGTATTAATGTCTGACCTCAACTAATCCACAAAAATGAGCTGAGAAGTTGCACAATGAACTGGCTCAATGGTTTAGAGGTTAAGCGTTCGCATGCGAGATCGAATGTCCTAGATTTGAATCCTGCGAATACACTGAAGTGTCGCATACTAGAATAAAACGACCATTTGATGTTTCCAAGTTTCCTATGGTGATCTAAATTCATTTGACTCATAAATTCAGCTATCAAAATTCATATAAGCTGTCTACAACTGTTGAATCATTACAAATTATCTTCAATGATCATGTTATTATCAAATTCAATAATCAATATATTTGATCCATACAGATCAAATATCATGTGACTTGATCGGTTCATTTTAAAATATTCTCTAAACTATATTCACATTATACACTAATTGATATTGCGAATTTTTTGTATAGAAGATCATTCTATTCTATTCTGTTTTAGATTAAGATCCTGGAACAAAATCAAACCAAAGAATGTTCCATGAATTAGATCTTAACTAAGAAATTAATAATGAAAAAGAAGTGCTTCAATAAATTTCTCAAATTATTTCATTTAATCCATAGAAAGAAGTATCATCTAAATGAAAATGAATTCGTTTCAGAACATCCTTATGGAATATCTTCTATTAGTCCATTACCAAAAGGTATATTCAAGAAAGAAGAATCTATGGAAGGTGATGATGGTGATGATGAAGATGAAGATGATCATGATGATGATAACAATGAAATCTCATCGATTTTTTCTATTCCAACACAAAGAATGCAACATAATTCATTGAATTCACATCAGAATAAACATGATGTCATTCAATATGTTCTAGGTGATCCACAGACGATGATGCATCATTTAACAAAGAAAATTAAACAAAAAATACCACAATTATCTAATAAAAATATAATGGATAATACTAAAACAAATAAAGTATCTATGGAGAAGTTGAATAACTTGACGACGTCCCAACAACAACAAAATACTACTACTAGTACTGGTAGTAGTACTTCTTTGAATGGGAAATCAATAAAAGAACAATCCAAGAAGGAATTAAAACCTAAATATATGGATAATGCTAAAACAAATGAGGTTCCTTTGGAGAACTTATATAACTTGACTCCTCCTCCTCCTCGACCTCAACAACAACATACTACTACTACTACTACTAGTAGTACTAGTACTTCTTTGAATGAGAAATCAACAAAAGGATTATCCGAGAAGGAATTAAAACCTGAACATATGGATAATGTTAAAACAAATGAGGTCTCTATGGAGAACTTGGATAACCTGACTCCTCCTCCTCCTCGACAACAACAACAACATACTACTACTACTACTAGTACTAGTACTTCTTTGAATGAGAAATCAATAAAAGGACTATCCAAGAAGGATTTAAAACCAAAGTATATGGATAATGTTAAAACAAATGAAGTCTCTATGGAGAACTTGACGACACCCCAACAACAACATACTACTACTACTGCTACTAGTAGTAGTAGTACTTGTACTAGTACTTCTTTGAATGAGAAATCAATAACGAAACTATCCAAAAAGGAATTAAAACCAAAACATAATGATAAACAACAAAAAGATAAAAGCTCAACGAAAACAATCTCTTCAATACACAAATCCAATAAATCTCATAAAGAGATTGATGAAGACAAATTGAAACGAAAAAAGACGAAACAATCGAATATACATAAACAAATAATAAACAACGAATTGATTGATAAAACAATGACTAAATCAAATAAGAATGATCCAACTATTCAAAGAGAACATAATACCATTGAACTATTAGATCCAATCCATGATCAAGACAATACCATGAAACAAATTGATGATCTAATCAATAAAGACTTATCTATTGAAACAATTGACGAATCAATAAAGAATGATCTAAATATTCATGAAGAACAGAATACAATTCAAATATTAGATCCAATCAAATCGATTGAATCAATTCATTATCCAATCAATATTACCATGGCAACAATCGATCATATAAATATCCCGTTAGAAACAAAAAATCAATATATTGAAAATGATTTCAAAGGTTTAAAAATATTAAATAATAATATTCTTCATTATATTGATTTAATAGATAATAATCAGAAACAAATAGATTATATCATAGAGAAAGAAAACAAAGATAAGACATTAGAAGGTAACCATGACAACAATCTAGATCATAATGTCTATCCAATCACAAAAAAAGAGAATGGAATTCAAACCGATCAAGAACCTAACGTTATATCAATGTCTAATGTAGATCATCCAAAAGAGATCTCATCTAAACAAATTCATCATATAGAAAAGATAACAAGAGATTATCTTGATAATAATTATAAGAATAAATTAAGACCTATTCATAATGATCAGAATAGATCTATTGAAGAGAAAGACTGTACAAATTGTGAACCATCAAAAGATGAATCATCTAGTGAAACTTTCTCATCAAATCCAACTTATTCATCAATATATCATAATAATGGTAAATGTGAATCTATACAATGGTATAATAATCAACCATATCATGATCATGATCATCATCATCATCATCATTCAATGCATCATAACTGTATGCTTAGGGATTTGACAAAATCTCCAGGATTTTATCCATGTTATTGTAAACATGATGAATGGAATAATCCATCAAAAAGATTGAATACAAATCAATTGAAACATCAATATGGATGTTACTATGGCAACTCTTGTAAACAAGATCATTTCAATAAATATCGATATTCATATCTTAAACGATATTTATCTCCTCAAACGATAAGATTAATAAAGAAAGAATTAAAGTATAGATTACCATTTCGAGATCGACATTATTTAAATCGAAATGATCAAAATGAATATTGTCAATGTAGTACATCATGTTTACCATCTAAAGAATATGATACTTCTTCTATGAATCTGAATCAATTGACTCATTCTAATATACCATCGAATTCATTTAATCCAATACAACAATCATCATTCATGAATAACATTATAAATCCTATGAATATACCATCATTGTATAGTTTCAATGTACCAATGATGATAACACAACCACGATTTATCATAAGACATATTCCAGTACCAATGATTATTCCACAATGTTCTACTAGAACAATTCAATCAATGAATTCATATCCATTATCTACAATCAATCCATATGTTTATCCGAATGATATAACTTCGAATATATTACAACCAATACATTATGGTTTACCATATTATCAATAGACATGATATGTAAAGTGATCATTAGTGAAATATACATTCAATAGTTATATAGTTTATACCTTGATTAAAAGTGTTTCATGGGATATATTGATGGTGATTGGAGGTAGTTAATAGTCAAAGATGTTACTGTTGTGACGACTTTTATCGGGCTGTAAGTTACATGTGGTGTTGAGTGCCATGTATTGTGTATGCGTGAACACCGATTACCACGACGTGTAATACTGACTAGTGTTGGGGATGATTGGAAGAAAGTTAGGGGTGGCCAAACCAAAACGTGGCATCAGTCATTGAAGTCACTAACTTCTTGTTTGAGCCACTTTGGTAGATGCAGACTAATCGGTTGAGGTCTGCGTGACCACCGTAACCAATGGTTGGAGACTCTGGATGACATGGCTCAGAATCGATCACAATGGCATAGGTGTATGTACTCTCTGTCTTCCCTTAAACGATAAGATTAAAATCGCTTCATATCTTTCTTTCTACGAACTAATTCTTTCCTACTATACTACGTCCGTATTAGTAATCTTTCTTTTACATATTACCACCGTTGAATTAAATACTTCTATGAATCTGGTGTTCACCTTGTTGTGCTAATGTGGTGTGGCAACTTGGATCGATGTATATATGTGCCTGGTCCTACATCGTAGCTGACTGACTGACACGAGATTTATTCGCCAATCGAAGTACGACTTATACAATCTTAGTACTGTGCCAAACCAATGATGTTCGACCGGTATGAGTAGCCTACCGTCCTTATTGGTCCTTTGTTTGCCTAGTCCATCTAGTTGAGTCCAGAACGTCTATAACAGCTCTCAATATGCGAATCATTTATTTCACTAATAGTTCTCAGAAGTTACCCGTAGTGTTTAATCTTCACTAGGATTTAACAGTTACAACTAGGGTTGGTCGGTAGGATTCGATCTGCATTAAGAAGGATCTGATACATATGACATTAATCACTACCTAGTGATCAATCAATTGTAAATAATTCAGTTAATCAGCTATAAATAACGTTGAATTTGGTACAAATTTAAATCAGTTCAAGGATGTATTAGTACTTGAACTGGATCATAAATTATGACATACAAAGGCAGGTAGAAATACACTTCAATTCAGTAACTAAGTGGATAATACGATGACGTTTGAAGCGAACTGTACTGGGTTCGAACCCCAGTGTGAACATCAACAAATCCGGGATGGTGGTACATCCAGCTATGGATTCCCAAATAAGACGAGATGGGCATCCTGGATTTCACTGTTTATAATACTAAATCAGAAATTCACAAAATGAAACCTATTTCTATATGTTCCACCATAGTATGTTAAAGTTGTCGTTGATCACTATCCTCGTCATAGTTTGTTGTTACTCAAAGTATAGTAGTATAAGATTTCTCTATTATAGTCTTACAATCATTCATCTGTTCATTGAATACTTGGCTAGTATTCAGAAATCAGTTGATCACTTTGTAGAGATTCATTAATAACTATATGACTAATCATATTGAGTATAGGGTTTTATGAAGATTATAGATCTTGGCTAAACTATCATTTAAACTATGAAAACTCTATAATCTCAACAAATTCCATACTGACAATTATCATCTATTAGAAGGGGTTTGTGGAGATTTTAGAAATTTTCACAGATTGAAATCATGAGTCAGTTGAAGCTAGACCACCGCCAGTAGGTCCTGGGTTCGAGCCCCGCGTGGTGCGGGATCGTGGATGCGCACTGCTGAGGAGTCCCATACTAGGACGAAACGGTCGTCCAGTGCTTCCAGGTTTTCAATGGTGGTCTAGCTTCAACTGACTCATGATTTCAATCTGTGAAAATTATCATCTACTCATTAATAATTAGCTTCAAGGTGCGATTCATGAAGTTCTAATGAGAATCTGTGACCTGTGAAGTAGGATTATGTTTAGTATGAAATAGACAGATACCTCAGGCAATGGAATGTGGTAGTGCAATATCATGAATTGGTACCAGTTAGTTATATGCACTACAGGATACCAGGTCAGTAGCCTAAAGTCTAAATGTTCACGAGCAAAACTGAGTGTCCTGGGTTAGGACCTTCATAGAGCGATGGTGGATAATGCCCTGTTGAGGAGTCTCACTCTTAGACAAAACTATTTATTTGTTTATTTGAACACATAAATATTGTTACAAAGGGCCACCGAATGCATATGCACCACACAAATCACTTGATTTATGTGTGGGCTGTGATACAGGCCGGGTGCCCAGACCGAAGCAGGTAGTTTCCTCAAAAGGCCACACCCGAAACCTTCGGCCTAGAGGTCTGATCCACAAGGCAGTCGAGCAATGTCAGGAGATGCATTTCTATGGTAACCGGTGACCAGCAATGGGTTCATACACCATTTGTTCCCTCGGGATACTGGAGTTCATATTCACCATTGGTTTGAAATGAGGGTTTTACAACTCCTCAAGGAGGACTCTTCGTGTCCACAAATCCAGTTAAAGCTCGTGTCGGACACTCACTTCTCGTAAAACATGAGAAGACCAAGAAGGATCATAGGAAAAAGTAACACCAAGATAATTGACCTTCGACACTGTGTTTATCAAAGAGTCTCCAATGGCACAAGCATTATGAGACCCCAACATGGTGCTTAGGTGTTATTCATGTCTCATATTAAAGTTAACAACTTGACATTTAGACAGATTAAGTATGTAACCATTAACAACGAACCATCATTCAATACAAGACAAAAACTCATTTCTATGGGATGTAAAGAGGTAGAAATCGGCATACATACAACAAAATCATCTACATATTTCACAAAGGTGTTTTTTTTGTAGAAGATGGCAAATTATGCAGAAGTATATTCTTCACTTGTAAGAATGTGGTCCATGCTTTGCCAATCTTCGCCATTACATCTGCATCTGATTCTCCTTGTTCATCGATGATGCCTCCCAGGTATGTGAAAGATTTCACATCTTCCAGAGCTTCTTCATCAAATATGATTGACAGACATTTTCCTTTCTAAACTAGAAAACGGCCCACTGGCACAAGAGATCGATAAGTTTCCATTGTACTGTGGATATATGGATGATACATTTATCCTTTGTAACGAGCATACGGGCTTGATAAGAACACTCGAGCAATTCAATACAGCTCATCCGTCCATAAAATTCACATGTGAGAAAGAAAATGGGGGTAAAATAGCCTTCCTAGATGTTCTGCTTACAAGGAGAAAAGATGGATCGCTAAAAAGAAACATAAACAGGAGAATATACTAACTTTCTCAGTTTCGTTCCTCTACAACAAAAAAAGGAACCTTATTAAGACACTACATCATAGAATCAAGACTATATGCACTATGGATACGATTGAAGATGAAACAAAGACATTGTTTACAACCCTGAAGGAAAATGGATATCCAGAGAAATTTATAAATAAAAACTTAGCCAATCACAGACAGCGTAGAGAATGTTCAACGGTAAATAGAAAGCCTCTATATATACGCTTACAATTCAGAGGCGACGTACCGAGTGAGATGTTAAGACTTAAGTTAAATAGATCAATTCAAAGGACTTTCAATGCAGCTAAACTAAAACTAGTATTCTCCACACGACCAATAATCACTCCGAGGTTGAAAGATATATTACCTAGACTAGTCACCTCCTTCTGCTCCTGTGGTGCAAGTTATATTGGCAGATGTTCTAGGAATTTGTACATTCGAGCTCGTGAGCACCTACTCGTGTGGTTAAGCAAAGGTGTTGTCAAAACTGTTAACAGCTCCATCTTGGACCATTTCGTCTAAACAGGACATACAGCAAACATGGAGTAATCTTTTGCAATCATCTATCGTCCTAACAGCAGTCTACCTTATTCCGTCAAACTGAGAATCCTACAGACGACTGAAGCAATTACTATTCGGATCAAAAAGCCAGAGCTTTGTATCCAAAAGAAGTATGTTCAGCCACTTCTTTTACCCTGGCCAACTAGCTAATAATCAATCTTATAATGTGATAACGTAATCTGATTAATGTTCATTTTAGGTCCCAAACTTATTATTATTATCAGTTTTCAGTTAGCACTTTCTCTTCTTAAATATTGACCTTGAAATTGGTTTCTTTTCAACCAATGTCCTTGTATATTCACATAAACATTAAAACAATTTCATAAATAGCAAAAGCAGAAATGAAAAGCGCGCGCGCACACACACTCACACACACACATGAAAATAGTTTCCATGTTCAATAGGTTTGATTGTTAATCGATTTCAAGTGAAAACATATAGACACCTTCAGTCTGTTGATGTGTGTGTGTGTGTGCATGTATAGATATGCACAGTTATGTGTGATTTTTTAGTGTTCACCCTACTGGATATTGATTACTTTCTAAACCAATTATAAAATGAAAGATGGGGAAGATAGATAATTGATTGATTTTATTTATGGTGTAAATATCTTGATACAAATTAACCGTTTATAAGCAAAGATGGATAGTAGCTAGCAGTAGAATACAAGACGCGAGTTTCGTCCTATTTGGGACTCGTCATCTGGATATGCCTTCATCTCAGACTTGTTGTTGTTGTTGTTGTTCACTCTGGGACACAAACCCAATACCGTTTGCTTCAAACGCCATCTCATTATCCACTTAGCTATTGAGTCCTGATAGCCACTTGCTTGTGCAATGGAGTGAAGTTGAAATTCACTTGGTGTTTGATTGAGATCATGAACCGATTGATGTTAGACCACCACTGGAAACCTGGAAGTACTGGACGACCGTTTCGTTCTAGTGCTCACTGCTGAGGAGTCCCATAAGAGGACGAAACAGCCGTCCAATGCTTCAAGGTTTTCCATGGTTATCTAGCTTTAATTGACTCATGATCTCAACTATTACAATTAAAAATTAATCTATGATTTCGAAAGGAGTGATGAAATCGAAATCAATGAGATGAGAAGAGTTGCAAGAATGATGTAGTAAACTAATGAGGCGTTTTACTAGTTATGGATTTGGCGAATCAGAGAAGAATAGAGTTCGACTTTTGGTTAATAACCCTGAGAGATTTCAGTATATCAACCTGATATTCAGTGTCAAAGAGATGTTTTGAAGTCGCGTTGCCAAAAACTTTTAATTTCATTGGTCTAAGACTTTTGGAAATATGCACTTGGGATCAAACATAGGCTTTTCTTTCTGTTCCACTAATGTAACTGCTTTGGTAGGTACATATAAATTTATGTATGCAGTTGATGGCGACGTGAAAGGAATACCTATCGTTCTTTGACCGCAGTTAAGAACATATTATTTCGTTTTTGGCTGAGATCATGGATCAATTGATGTTAGACAGCCATGGAAACTCTGGAAGCACGGAACAACCGTTTTGTCCTAGTATAGAACCCCTCAGCAGTGCGCATCCACAGTCCTTCGCGCAGGATTCGGACCCAGGATCTATTGGTCTCGTACGCTAACGCTTAAGCTCCATTCCATTGAGCCGGCATCCAACGGTGTTAATGTTTAACTTTGCTCAACCCACGAAATTGCGCGACCATCTTCCATTGTCTGAGGCAGATACTTACCTCTATATGACACTCGTGAGACTGAAGGTTCTGTCCTATGATGAATAAGCAATCCACTGCTTCTGGATAGATCAAAATTCGTTATGAAAGAGGGCAAGAAAGAAGATAACATTATCTAACTACTTTTGAATTTTAATGGTATGTTTGGACTGATATCGAATCCTTATCAAACTGTTTTAACATCCTATATTTTATTTAAAAGCACGTTTATCTTATGCAACGAATTATATCTGATATTCAGTTGGATACTTATTGTTATATCATTGATAGTAATCAGCGGAAAACTCTGAAATCTAAGCCTTATGTTAGCTGTCACATAAGATCGATGGTTCAATACGAACGTCAAGGCAGTTCTACTGTACGGAGCTGAAACTTGGAGATCTACTACAACAATCATCAAGAAGGTACAAGTATTTATAAAAATTATTGTCTACACAAGATACTCAATATCAGTTGACCGGATACCATCAGCAACAGTATGAGTAAGAACAAACCAACTAAACGCTGAGATGGAAATTTTAAAAAAAAGACGTTGGAAACAGATAGGACTCACATTACAGATATCACCAAACTGCATCACGAAGCAAGCCGTAACTTGGAATCCTGAAGGGAAACAAAAAAGAGGAAGATCAAAGAACACACTACGTTGGATATTGGATGGAGACATCAAAATAATAAAAAAATAATGGGAAACAACCAGAAAGGATTACCCAAGACAGAATTGGATTGAGAATGCTCTTGTTCGGCCTACGCTACTTCATGAGGGATAAGAGGCTTAAATAAGTAGGTAATAATATTTGTTTGTTACTAGGTTGAACATATTGGAAAGATCAAAAAATTTTAACAACGCACACACTATAACTACACTATAGTTTGGAGAACATATTCTCGAGGTTGATTTTTATGCCATATAAAGAACAGTGAACTAATATTACGTAATCGTATACAATCCCCCCCCCGATAACTTACTCATTTTTTTTCACTTATTCTTAATCGTTACTGTGTGCAGTTGTGAAAATTGTTTTCTGATGCTTAATAGTTGCATATTCACATTACTGACGAATATCAAACTAGGACGAAATACATTTCTAAATCTTATTAGTTTTTTTCTGATAATAATCATTTGCTCACTAGTGATTGACTTCAAGAGATACTCCTGGAGTTCTAGTGAGAAGCCGTTACCAGTGGAGTTCAACTAGGTCTGTTGTGAGATATCAACTCACTGAAGATAATGGTATATGGTGGCTCGACTTCGTGGATTGGTTGAAGTTAAACATTAACACCATTGGTCTAGTTGGTTAAATGCTCGTGCGCGAGACTGATAGATCCTGGGTTCGGATCTCGCAGGGTGCGGGATAGTGGATGCACACTGCTGAGGAGTCCCATACTAGAATGAAACGGCCGTCCAGTGTTTCCAGGTTTTCCATGGTGGTCTAGCTTCAATTGACTCATGATTTCAATCTTTTATGATTATCCAGTTAAATTCAATCTGTTATATAAACTGGTTTATTCTCATTCCATATTCACATATCTGATGATCAGTAACCAGCATAGCAACAGAAATATATCTTCTATAATATTATACTAGTTCATTATTTATTATAAAAATCAATATAATTAAGTATAAAAAGAAAGTAAGGTATCATTATCCCCTTCTATCAAATACCTATCTATGTATGGTTAATAAGAATTAGGGAAAAGAATTTTTTTTTTGAAAATTCTTTATTATGATTGGTTAATTTCAATGAACCTATTCAATCATAAATTAAAGGAATGTGCTACACATAATGAGTGGGTGGATCAAAATATAAAAACGAATATAATAATCACTATGGGAGATAAAAACAAACAACAACAAAAAAAGAAAACCCTAATTAAACATTATTGTTGTTATTTCGTTTCAGTCATTTTCTTGATCATCATATCATAGAGATTAAAAACATAAATTATTAACATTCATTAACATGGAGCATATTAAAAAGAAAATGTTGGCAATGAAATTAGACAAAGAGAATGCAGTAGATGAGTAAGTTTCGAGGTGGGGGGAGGAGGGTTGTTTTTATTTTATTTTCTCTCTTTTTTGTGAAAGTTGTAAAGTTTTTGATTAAGATTGATAGAAGTTCAATGGTCTAGATGTTAAGCGTTTTATTGCATGAGACTAAATGTCTTGAGTTCGAGTCCTGTGTGTGGAGTTGTGGATGTACACTTCTGAGTCTCATACTAGAACGAAACGGTGTTGTGGTGCTTTTAGATTTTTAATGATGGTCTAACATCAATCAATTCATGATCTCAATCAAAATAGTAACAATTTTATATTGATGATTAGTTAAATATGGATATTTGAACGGTAGTGTTCATTTGGGGTAATTTTGTTTCATTCATTTTGGTTCAACGGATCGGGTAATGTCATGTTTATAGGCACATGAATAGGATGTTTTCAAACCAATTACTATGCATATAATATCATGAATTGATTATAATTGGTTACTATTTTGATGGTAGTATAATAATCTAAAAGCCTTTAGTCTTATTCTTAATGTAACCATTATTTATTTTATTTGTTTAAACACATAAATATCGTCAGAAGGGGTTTGTGGAGATTGTAGTAATTTCAATAGTTGAGATCATAAGTCAATTGAAGCTAGACCACCATGGAAAACCTGTGAGCAGTGGACGCCCGTTTCGTCCTGAGTAGTCTCATACTAGGACGAAACGGCCGTTCAGTGCTTACAGGTTTTCCATGGTGGTCTAGCTTCAATTGACTCATGATTTCAATCTGTGAAACATAAATATTGGTAAAAGGAGGTACCAATTAGATATGCGCCACATAAATCATTCGATTTATGTGAGGGCTAGGATATTGCTCGAGTGCTCCAACCGAAGCAGGTGTTTTTCTTAGGGAGCCACTCCTCGAGGCTTGAACCTGGAAGTTTAAACCACAAGGTAGTGGAGCAACGTAAGAAGATGCAGTCCCATTGTAGCCGATGACCGACAATAGGTTCATACACCATTTGTTCAATCAAGATACTGGAGCCCATATGCACGATTGGTTTGGAATGAGAGTTTTTCAACTCTCCTATGTGAATCCTTCTTATCCACCAATCCGGTTAAAGCGCCGAACATTCGCTTTTTTCCTCTTAATTTCGTAAACAATATCTGTGGTGGGAGAAGGCAGTGAATAGGACTTTCTTGACAATGGTTGCATGCATGTGTTCATCTTTGAAGAATCTCATGCTATAACAAAACGACTGTCTAGTATTATATGTCTAATTGAAGTTAATCATTGATATGAACTGTTTACTGTCAGTGGCCTGTGTGAGAGTGGATAGATGTCGAAGATCATAATGATGACTTTGAAGTCATGCAGATCTGAACATTTAGAATATCAATAAGTATATTTGTAGTTGAGAATAGTGATTTATGTTTTCTTATATTCTATAAAAACACATGACTGTACAGAAAGATCATTTAACTGACCATATCACTAATGATGTTCATTTTGTCAACCATACTCTTGTATAATTTCATAGTTTATACCACTGACTAACATTGGTTAGACAATAACTGAAAACCAGGAAATCATGGACAGTTATTTCACCCTAACATGGGAATGCTGAGTCAAACTACACATCCACGAACCCAAAGGAAGTTGAATAGAAGTTTTACTGATCTGATCACTAGTGTCGAATCTTTACACTATTGAATCGGCATCCATAGACTTGTATGTCTAACTTCTCATCATAAATATCTTGATAGTATGGTATTGAAGATTTTGTAGTCTGTATAGATGAATTAATTTCACCTAAGGATAGGTAGTGAGTCTTCAGGTAGAAGTCTATAGCCAGATAGAAGTTTTTTCTGATGATGTTATTCAGAAGAACAATAAAAGCTCTACAGCCAAACTATCCAGCTCAGAAAACAAAACCCTATCAAAACCATCCACCTGAGCTACAAATCTTTTCCACCATCTCATAACTAACTATTCATCAATATTACTTATTTAATTAATTACGTGTACCTGTTATATTCCGTGGAGGAGCATAGGCTGGCCATCAACATTCACGATCAAACTCTGTCCTGGACAAAACATTTTAATTGTTTCCATTCGCCATTCATCCTGTTTATGTCTACTTCCAATTCTCGGCACAGTGTTTTGTTTGGGCTTCCTCTTTTTTCATTTTCATTCAAGATTCCAAGTTAGCACTCATCAATATGAATCATATCTATTCATTATCAGTCATAAAAAATATTTTGATAAGAGATTCTACACATTAAAGGTAGAAGATATTCGTAATTTACTAGTGTGTGAACACAGATTTCTTAGAAATAATGCTCGTATCTGCTGGGATCACCGCTTAAATAATAGTGAGGTTAGACACAGGGTATTAGGGAGTGATGTTGGTAAATCAGTTGATGAAGTTGTAAATCTTCATCGGTTGAGATGGTTGGGCCATGTATTACGCATGCTCAACCACCGATTACCACGACGCTCAATGATAAACAGTGCTGGAGATGGATGGAAGAAAGTTAGAGGTGGACAAACAATAACATGGAATCCGTTTATAAAGTCACTAAATTCTGGTTTGAGCCATGTTGGTTTATGCAGACTACTTGGTTGGAGTCCGCGTGACTATCGTAACAAATGTTTGGAGACTCTGACTCAGGTATATACACTCTATATTACTTTCTAACAACTAATTCTTTCTCCTTGTATCATATCCCTCTATGAAATCAAGGTAATTAATTTATATAATCTGAGTGTAGTCCACCTGAAGAGTGTAGATTTATGTGAACGGCTTAAAGCCACCTCTTATCAAATTAAGAGATAATGGGTACCATTTTGATGTTTAAAATGGAGTAGGCTTGAAATCCAAAGATAGGTGGTTAGAAATCAAATGTTGCTAGTGTAATGAACGAAGACTTGGGTAGAATAAATCAACCCGTATATTCAGAAAAATCCCACATTGTATTTTTAATCTATGAAACAATTCACTTAATACACCGTTTGCACATCTTTGAATTGTCTATAACAAGTCCTATCGTTCTTGCATTCCCGTTACTACTTAGACTGCTTTTAACTTTTCTTTCTCTTCTCCTCACCTTCTTCTTTTGTCAATAAGAATCCTATCCCCTTAATTCCTGACACATACTACTTATATCTATCCGTGTAAGTAGCACACACCATATAAAGATGACAATTTAATAATGATTAAGAGTTGACTAGATCTAATTTTACAAGGTGATAACAAATCAGTATTATCAACCCTTTTCTATGAACTTTACCGTTTCGTCCAAGTGTCTGACTCCTCAGAAGTGCGCATTCACAACTCCGCATGCGGGAATCGAATCCAGGACCTTCAGTCTCGTGCACATTCACCCTTAACCTCTAGACCATTGAGCCGGCACCGAACGGTGTTAATTTCTAAACCTAACCAATCCACGAAATTGTTCCAACGTTCACCATTGTCTTCAGTGAGTTACTATCTCACAACATCATACGCTCACTAGTGACTGGTTTTAAGAGGTATTTACTGGAGTTCTAGTGACCAGTGGAGTTCAACCGCGTCTGTTATGAGATAGTAGCTCAATGAAGACAATGGTGGACGGTAGCGTAATATTATGGATTGATTAAATTTAGACATTAACACCGTTGGGTGCCGGCTCCATTGTCTGGAGGTTAAGCGTTAGCGTGCGAAACTGAATGTCCTGCGTAAGGATCCCGCGAGGCGAGATCGTGGATACTCATTGCTGAGGAGACTCATAATGGGACGAAACGGTCGTCCAGTACCTCCAGGTTTTCCATGGTAGTCTAGCCTCAACTGACTCATGAATTCAACTATAATCAAATAAGCATTCGATTTCAAGTTATCACTTTGATAGAGTTTTGTTCTCTGAGCTGGATGGTTTAATCGTGAACAAAACTTCGTCAAAATCATTCACCTGAACAACAAATCTTCACCATCTCACGTTATTACTAAATATTAGCTGTTTAAAAATGTTCAGCGAGTAAATTGTACTTTCCCCCATGACTTAACACAAATCTATATTGATCTAAGTTGTTTTGTTTTATATCAACATAACGAGTGAGGAAACTGATAAGACACATGTCAAACGAGTCAAAATAATAGTAGTATCAATGACAATGCGAAAAAAACATCGGAGTACCTAAAAAAGGATTAAAGATACTCAATGTTTGTAATAAAATGAGGAATAAATGTATCTTCGGTGTTGTTGTAGTAAATGAGGATAAAGTTGTGGACAATCGAATGTATTTGAAGACAACATTAAAGAACTTACTTACTTACTTAGGCCTGTTACTCAAAATAGGCATAGGCCGCCGACCAGCATTCTCTAACACACTCTGTCATGGGCCTTCTTTTCTGGTTCCATCCAATTCTTGTTCATTTTTCTCATGTCTATCTCCATTTCTTGACGTAATTTGTTCTTTGGTCTTCCTCTTTTCCTCTGACCTTCAGGATTCCATATGAGAGCTTGTTTTGTGGCACAGTTGAGTGATTTCCTCAATGTGCGTTCTATCCACTTCCAGCACTTCTTCATCCACTGGGATCTGATTTGTTCTCTCCCACAGTAAGTTGTTGCTAATAGTGTCCGGTCAACGGATCCGAAGTATTTTACATAGACAACTGTTAATAAACACCTGTATCCTCTGGATGATTGCTTTCGTAGTTCTCCTAGTTTCCGTCCCATACAGCAGAACTGTGTTGACATTTGTATTGAAAATGCTGAATTCGCTGTTCGTTGACAGTTGTTTTGAGTTCCAGATCAGATCCATCATCTTAATCAATGATGCTGCCCAAATATGTAAAGGTTTTTACATCTGCCAAATCTTCTCCGTCAGTTGTGATTGGATTGGAACATTAAAGAATGTCTTAGTAAAATTTGAGAACTATACAGGAAATACTTCATTTGCAAAATGTCAATTAATCGTCTCAGACTTCATTGTTCCTTCATTCACACATCAATCATTCTTTGTTCTCGTTCTCTTCTCTTCGATCTTCTTAACCTTATGTCGCCAGGCATTTCACTTTCGATTAATTATACATACTACTTATATCTGTCGAAATCAGTAGCATACGCCATATTGTGAGTGATTTTCAACCGTGTTGTTTTAGTGGCCCGAGATCTGACTCTAATAAGATTGTATGAATGATTGCTGTAGAAATGTATATGTCGCCTGTTCTCGTATATAATCATCGACTTTAATCCCGTTAGTCAATAACGGATTTAGATAAGTCGAATAACGAAAATGGACTTTTGAATATATATATATATATTGTATATGAAGCGAATAGAATAGAGCGAAGCGAAATGACGCGCAGTGGAGATGGCGGGTTAGCCAACTCCCTTTTGGTCAAGCCCTAATCAATAATCATAGTCACACAAAAATAGGCTACAAACATGTGATAAATAGGATTAAAAAACGTACACACACATGTGTGCTCATATAAAAACAATGAAGATTGATAAGCGAATAACCAATAAGATCAAATTATGACTCAAATAGAATGAGTAGATTGCCCTATTCGAAAGCCAAAATAAGGTATATGGGCTTAACATAATAACCCACACTATATTAACACATAAAGTCTTCAATTATCGATTTTCATTATTTCATTGACTTTAGCAAGGAAGTTTCTATTGGTTGCTTTTTTAATTTTAAACAATGTATTTAACTTCAATATTGGCTACTTCCCTTGACTGATACATCATGGTGACAACTTTATAACTCTGTAAAAGTCATAAGAGAATAATTAATCTTCGTTTGTTTAGTTGTGTTCAGTTACTTGTTAGCTAATTTACCATTCCCTTTGCAAGCAATGATGGATAGTGGAAAGCGGTAGAATCCAGGACGCGCGTTTCGTCCTATTTGGTACTCGTCAGCTGGATGTACCTGAATCTCAGAGTTGATGTTCACTCTGAAACTCGAACCCAGTACCATTCGCTTCAAACGCCATCGCGTTATCCACTCAGCTACTGAGTACTGATAGCCACTTGCTTGTGCAATATTGTGGTTGTTTGAAAAATGCCCATTTTGAAGTTAATCATAACCTGTGGAATTCAACCACATTGTGGTCAATATATTTAGACGAGACTATATTTTATGAGTGAATCAATCAGATTAAGGATGACAGGTCTCGGATTTTGGAGCGAAATTCATCAACGCAGTTGTAAAAAATAGCATCCTGGCATTTTGGCTAATGTGATGAGAACCATAAATCTAATTCCCAATCTTAACCATCAACTATCAATCTCAACCCTTAACCTTCGTAATGCTTTATAACCATCATTTAACCCTAGTAAGTAGGGGGATATTCCCAAGGTCACTCAAAGGTCGTTCATAAATTATAGTCTCACCGATATTTAGTTATCTACTGATTACGTTGTAGTGAGATCCTATAACGCTATTAAACTATCCTCGGAACTTAGTGATCTATCAGTAAGTCCTATGTATAATTAGGGATCTAGACGTTTAAATGATCGTAAAGTTAAATGAAATGGTTATCCACTATGCCATCATTCTCAAAAAATTATTGTTTGTTGTTTTCCTTAATCAAACTACCTTTATCATTTTTTGATAATGTTTATAACAGGGCTGATCAGCTAGAGGCAAAATTACGTGAAAAAGAATTAGAAATGCAAACTAAAGATGAAGAAGCTGCAGAAGTGATCAAAAAAATTCAACAAGTTGACACTGACAAAGAAACCGCACAAACTCAATTGGCTGAAACTAACACTAAATTAGAAGAAACAGACAAACGAGCAACTGAGGTAAGTCACTATGAATCCTTCTTTAATCGTTATTACCAAATCAACAATTCACTCACTCAAAAATACCGCCATTTATTTGAGTTTGTTTAAATGATGTGACTTATATGTGGTTTTTAATCAAAGTCCAATGGTTTTATTGCTATACGAGTTATTCATATTTCATACATATACATCATGAAAAGTTATTTCACTCCCGACAAGATCAAACTCCATTAGTCACGATTTTCCATTAGAATATTGGTAATCACGCTTCAAGATGGTTGGTAGAGTAAACAGGATTGTTTTTTGATTTGGAGGTTTCTAAGGGCTGTTTACAATTTAGAGATAATTCGCTTTTTGCTGAGGAGGGAGACAGTAATTTATGAATGTTCTTTAAGAAACGCCAAAATGACCTCGGGAAAATTCATCTACTTATCATGGTCAGCTTAATTGACAGAAAGGCTGTTTAATCATAATGATGAGTGAATTTCATGCCAAAATCTATTATACGCTATCTCTAATTCTGTTGGTTCGTCCATAAATCATAGTGTCGCCCTTACGAACTCTTAACGGATATTTGTTTCTTTAAATTGTCATAAGAAATTCTTTACTATCTTTACTTCAACATTTCACTTCATCTAGTTGATCGATGCATAGGGACTCTCAAAAATATTTCTACGCTTCATAGTCCGCTGATCCATTATTTAGAGTTATTGTGTGTAGTAAGAGTCCTAAATAGATATCCTTTGGTATTCTTACTGATAGCGATTTGAAAGTGAATATCTCTATTTGAGTAACTGTGACATTCGCAATGTCATACCTGTATCATGAATATACATAATGTAGTGTTCAAAAGGATTAAAAGTAACAGATTTTTAAAAGTCAGTGGGCAACACAAGAATTTTTCATTCATTATTGCTTGTTAACGTCTTTACAGTAGACAAGTCTTAGTAGAGACGATCTGAATTTTTAGCAATCATTTTCAATTATTATACCAAGGTATCTTTCTGAATAACTAGTATATACTTGAATAAATAAATGTCATGATGTTTCATGCCAGTCGCTAACTCAGAGTAGTCATGTTATAGAAATAAAACAATTGAATGCACCTTCGAATGATTCGAAAGAAAAATTTTCAGTTTCTAACGTTCAGTTCAAGTTCACTTTTAGCTTCTGCTGTTAGTACTTGCTTATTTTTAAACGCACAACCTAGGATGAAACTAGAAACTATTCTGCCTCATAACTACAGAGGTGGGATTGATGCTATGAAATTTTAACTCAATAAATAGTGGTGTAAATGTCGAGTAGATAACAAACAATTTCAAATCTTCAGTGAGGATAGACGTTTTTTTAGTAAACTCCTGACTAAATATCTCTGGACCATTTCTCCACATCTTTTTATGTTTCTGATATGAATCTTATTATCGGTGTACATTCAACAAGTCTATCTGGATCCTCCTGTAGAACTAAAATAATTCAGCTTTGGTCTAAAAACATTTTATTACGAACACACTGCGTATGTTATCAGGTAACTATGTCCTCATTGTTTGTCAAAAGAAATAACGGCTGGGGTAACTAAAGGTTACACCTCAGAATTGTGGTCATGTAAGACGCCATAAAGAACAACCAACAAAGATAGAGACCGGTCATTACCTTTTTCATCGTCACTTTTAAATACCACTTAAAACAGGAGACAATGGTTTTTCTTAGATTAACACAAGCACCTACATTGTTTTACGTAAGTCCACTGAGTTATCTTTGACGCCGGTTTCTCCACTCTGCCAGTCACATAGTTAGGAATGGGGTTAGTCTGCGGAATACATCAGCAATCTCATTGCCAGTTAGACAATGTGCTGTACTGCATTGAAAGCCTTGAGAAGAACGCAAGATAACTCATGAACAGTTGCTTTCTAACCCCAGAAGAATATTTCACTGTTTGGTACCAACATAATGGTTGTAAAACAAGAATAACCTTTATGAACGAACTTTTTGTCTCATGAGGGATTTTTCTGAGGTATTTCGTAAACCCTACTGTTTCACATAAAAGAGAAGATTTTATCCATATTTCTTGTCAGGACATGAACTGAAGATTTGAGATATGTCAAGGCAACAACAAGAGCTCCTTTATATATGCTCCCTCCCGTACTATAAATAAATGCTTGACTTGGGGTTCACCTCGATGTTTATGACGATCTCTGATTCAGGAAACCGCTTTTTATTCCCACATTTTGATGCTAAATCTGTTTGTTAACATCATATATTCACCAAGCGCTATGTTCGTCAATAAATTGAAACGTATTTTTCTGAAAAAACGACCTTATCTGCTTACTTCCGCACTGTCGCCGCTTTCCATGCGCAACAACTCAGATCCCACAATTGTTTGGTGATTCAGCTCTTTTGCAGCCTTAGTCATCTGACTTACTACCAAAGCTCTATACTTCTAAGGTTAAAAATGTAAAATCTCTGCTATTTGAAAATACATATGGAATGGTCCATAGTTTTTCGTCTTCTTCAGCACTCACCCGGAAAAATACAGAGTGGCCGCTTCTAATAATTGTTACGGTAACATGCGATTTACATGGATATCCCTAGATCTGCACTATGGGTTGAAAGGCTATTTATATGAATGAGAACAACTTATAGTATTTTAGACACTGTTATCATGCCAAACAAGAAAATTCGTTTTCAATAAGTATATCCGGACGAGCTTTTGTCACTTACTTTGAGGCTAACGTATGAGCCCATTAAGGGATTCAGACATTTTGGTCTGTCTCAAAAACAAATAAAGTTAGGTATGCGTCTCTGCGCCGCTTTTGCCGTATTTCCGGATGTAAGCCAGATTGTTTGTCATTAAAGTGTCCATACAATTGATGAAGCTAATTTATTTGAGTAAAACGATAAGTGTTATAACCATGACCTGTGATAATGCATGATCATAATGGCATCGTCTGTTTATATTTTAAACGGCTGAGTGAACTAATCAGATCACAAACGAAGAACTACGTTGCAAGCTGCTGGTAATTGAGGTGATATGTAGCGTCCATGTTAAACACGCCACAGATATCCTACGTTTGATAACGCTTTTGTCCGTAACACAATTATACTTCAAGGGTATCAGACCAGCCATATCAGAGGTTAGGGATGAATGACTTCGGAGATATTTTAGTACAGTTGTCGTTATATTGAGAAGTGTTCCATCCAAGCTAGCCAGCAGTTGTGAGGGATGGGTAGCGCGACGTACCCACTCGTGATCTGGTGTGGATACGTGACCGAACGCCTCCAGCTAGGGCGTGTTCAGCAAAACTAATGACGTCATTGTCAAAGACTTACAGGAATATGTATTTCGGGTAGTTATTTACAGCTACAACGTTTAGTCGCAAGTAACTTTGTGTACTAGGAGAGCATGGAGTGTGGAGTGAGCGGGGAGAGCTGATAACCCATCAAGTACACAAAATGCACTTACATTTAATGGGAGACGCAACAGACAACAATCAGCAGTAACGCGAGCCCCAGACTATGACCATCCCTTTTTCCATTCCACTTTGATTGATAACATATAATGTGAGTAGCACTCGAAGCCTCATTCTTTTCTGGGTAACGTAAATGTCGAGTGCTTCTGGAATTACTTGAAAACGCTTTTTAAACTGGTTTACAGAAAGTCAAGGTCAAATAATTCCAGATATATTGCCTCCAACACTGAGACTATTTTCCGGAAATATATGGTTGTTACAGTACTATAGTACCTTATTATCACAGTAACAAAACGACTGATTATAACACTTTCTCGCATATCTCACCAATGTAGAACAATCAAAATCATTCAGAGAATGTTTCGGATGTAATTGAATCCACCAAATTCACCCCACGAGTTTCATTTTACGATACATCTCGAGAGTCTAATGAGCACACCTGGGACGGCTCAATTGTGAAGAGTCAGGTTCATAAGATTAAGCACTTAATACACAAAGGAGTAAGAAGAAGGAATCAAGACAACTCAAGAATAAAGGAAGAGCCAAAAAGGATAAAAAGTTTTTTAACGCTACTTTCTTATGACTGGAGATTCGGCTACCAAAATCGACTGTCGGATGTAATAGAATCTGGAGTACATCCAGTGGAATTACTCGGACCAAGGTTAGAACCTGAGGGTGAAGACCAGGCGACTTTAGAGAGCTATTCAGAGTGCAGGAATTTATTATACGAAGGGACGGATGAACCGTTATTTTCCGATTATGGGAGCGAAAGTGACGATGAAGACGAATACATTAAACGGAGACGCTGCTCGAAGTTCATCGATGACAACTCTGCTATGGAAGAAGCTTTATCAGCCGTTTATCTTAATTCCGGAACCCTCATAAAGATGGCAATCATTGGTGTTGAGCTGCAAAATGTTATCAAAGTTTCCTTACGAAAGGTGAGGATACTTTATTTACACCGATATTTTAACCGCCGTGTTTGGTTTTTATTGCACATTTTGGTCATAAGATATATTCGGAATATTTTAACTTAAGAATGTCCAGTCCTGTTATCGGTGCTGTAAAGTCTAAAATGCAAGGAATGAAGCTTCAAATTGACCAGCTTAAGCAAGAGTTATCTACTAAACAAGCTATTTTAAGGAAGGAGGAAGAAAATAAAACCAAGGTATATAGATTTTAAGACCTACTATATTTACATGGAGTCGAACAACTTCTTTATTTGTTTTGTTTATTGATTTTAGGCTGAAGCTGAAGTCGCCTCACTACAGAAGAGAATTCGACAGCTTGAAGATGAATTGGAATCTACCGAGACTCGTCTTCAAGAAGCTACTGTTAAGCTCGAAGAAGCGAGTAAAGCTGCTGATGAAAGTGATCGGTTAGTTTATGATACTCAAAAATAACTTTTTAATCAATCATAATCACGTGTCATTCGTCGTGTTCACCCTTGCAATCTTGTTTATAAATGCTTATGACGAACTGGTCAGTTTGATGGTTCCGGAGATTGTTGTTCCGTTAAAACATATGGTGAATTGTGAAGTTGCTCGTAATTCGGAAACATATCTTCACGAATTTCTTGAGATTTGTTTCTGATTGTCATATTTCATGACCAAGTATTTAGTGCAGTCCAGATTTCTAGTATGGTAGTGCAATCTCTTACACAAATTGGTTTTCGTTAAGAATTAAAAGCATATTTTAACACATTTTAGGTATTTTACACATTGCGGAAATACAGTCTTTCCTTAGTCTTATAGCGGATTCAAGACCAGGCTTAAGAGCAGGAAAATGTTTGTTGGATATAAAACTATGGCAAAACTGGATAAACTATTCTTAACTCCGTAAACCTAGGAATTAGTGGCTCCAGTTTCACAAAATGATGTCTACCTGGCAGTTAGATTAAAACATCACTGACAGCCTACTAGTTTAGAAGACCCTCTCAATGTACATTGCTCGAATTAGAACTGATATTGACTTTTAGGTTAAACTTGAAAGCATCTGGGTGGACAATTGTATTTGTTGCTGAGCAATCGAAAAGGTCGTGCTGTTTACTTGTATCTGATAAATCTAATGTTTTTAGAACCTGCATCGGCAACGTCCAGCGTATTTTGTATCAAATTCTTTGGTTTCCAATACTAAAACATTTCGTGATTGTAGGTGTTAATACAGTCTTAATACAATCAACTATCTTCATGTATGCTCTTATGGTTTTGCTTGTTAATAGGGCTTACTGCTAGTATGGCTCATTTTGTGGAGACTAAAACAGTATTTGAAAAATTCTTGTTTTCCCTGTCGTTTGGAAATTGAAACCAATAGGCTTATTTGACTCAAGATTATATTTCCAATGGAGATCCTAATCACATAGTTTTGGTGATTGTATGTTGCAGACTGTCTATTCGTCCAAGTGTATCTCGTTAGTCTGTTGATATGAATGTAAAGCTCCGCATTAGTGCTATTCCTATGGGTTTACAAATATTCATCGTATTTCTTATCTAATGTCATCAAGTTTAAGATGCGTTTTTCTGTCTAAATTGCGAATGCTAATTCAGAACTAGTCTACTTTATCGCTTTGATTGATCGTAGAGCGAAGTTAAATGCATTGACCAGTCTATTTACCTCTGAGGTCTTATCAACGCTAGTTAGTGTTTGACTTCAAAACAGGTTCAGAAATCCTGCTTAGTCATAGACTTTAAGTGAAATAGCTCATAATCAACATAATAACACAACTGCATTCATTCGTTTTTTCAGTCTAGGTATTGATTCTCAATATCTTTTCAAACATACCTTTTCATTCTGTCTTTTCGGAAAATAGCAACGTTAGATCATCCTGATTCTCATTACTATTAAATTATTTCGACTTCTTTCATCTCGTGCCACTATAGCAACTTAGAATGACACGCCTGTCTTAGGCTCTGCCTTAATTACAGTCGACTGATATCTCACTCGGTGATATAATGTAGGTGGATAACCTTAACAGTTATAGTTTACTTAGGAATAACATTTAGTTACATAACAAACTTAAAAAAGATGAGTTCATTTAAGCCTTTTTTATATCCTCCACAAAACATCATGCTGATGTTTCGAATATGAGGGTCTTGAAAGTAGTTCATTCAGTATTTAGCTCGGGGATTTCTCACAGATTCGAGTGTTCAACCAATCGAACACTCATTGAAAATCATTTATTAGAAATATCTGAATTTTATACTTTCCGTTTAGTGTGACAACTAAAGGGATGAATCAGTGTTTTGCTTAACTACGTCAAATTCATACTACTAAGTAAGAGTCGTCACACTCTCAGTCGTAAAGTAGTCAACACTTTCTATTTATTCAAATGAATTGATTTATGGATGACAACATTGTTCCCCATTTTGATCGATTTTGTTTGATTATGTTTTGTCATTGACACTATATATTCATAATCTTAGTGCTCGTCGGGTGCTTGAGGCCCGCCAGACTGCGGAAGACGAGCGGATTTTACATTTGGAATCTGTGGTACAAGAAACTGCAAAATCTGTGAGAGATGCAGAAACGAAATACGAGGAGGTATTGTATTACATTAAAAAATATTTTTTTAAATAAACATTAATACATATTGACTGTTTGGTTGTATTGTTTCTAAAACCAATTCAGAGGAAACTTTCTCAAACTTTGTATTAATAACAAAGTATTATGAAAACATTTAATTCCTTTATACATGTTTCATAGTGGTCGTAAAGTATTGGAGAATCGTACTTTCGCAGATGAAGAACGTATCAATCAGTTAGAAGAACAATTAAAAGAATCTACATTTATGGCTGAAGATGCTGATCGAAAATACGATGAGGTGCATTTCTAACTAAAGCTAATGCATTCAATGTCGTATGAGAATGAGTTTCAGTGCATGCCATATTGTATCTGTGTTTACAAAAACTGTTAGAATAGTTTAGATAGTGATTGATTGTTATTTCTACCAATTTTGCATGCCTTGTTATTCAGATAAGTTTAGATGGAACTCAAAACATGGTACATTTAGAAATTTTTTCAAGCATTTACAAAGACAATTATAGTAGTCACTATGGCAAGACTATGGTTTATGGACAACCTTCGACTTATTCTAAAGTGACCTTAGGAAATTTCAATCACTTCATTGGTTCAAAATAGGGTTGTACATTAGTGTAAGGAACTAGGATTAGGAGTTTTTCATGACGAACTGACATAAGCTATAACGCCGAAATGCTATTTACCCATATGGATAAATAAATTACACAACAAAATCCAGGAGTTACTGTCTTAAATCCGATTGGTTCGTCCATAAATTATAGTCTTGCCATTTTGATAGTAGAATTTGTGAATCCACTCCATCAGGTTCATTTGATGTATTACAACTGCATGCTGTATTTTACATATTGCTTTAAGTAGCTGTTATTCGCTAAATGCATTGTTTATCTCATTTGTACAATTGTATAAATTGTATCATAAGGTTGTACAATTGGTGATTACGCGGTTTGCTGGTTCTATACTTCCCCCTCCTTCTAATGAAAATACATATTTCAATACTTGATAACGTTTAGTTTGCGTGATATCATTCAATTTTCAATCGATTGTTAACGAAAATTCACCTTCATCAGTGGATTGTCAAAGTACATTGTCGAGATATGATGAAAATGTGTTGTTCAATCAGTTAACATCTAACACATATAGTCAGCTACGTATATCTAGTGTGTATACATACTATGAGTCAGTGTCTGTAACACAACTGCAGCCAGATTTTCAGGCCAAGAGTGAAATGTCGCATCATGTGGTTTTACAGTCGTTAACGTATGAAATTGTCAGTCCCTTTTATTTTGTTTTATTTTTAGTCCTAAAAAACCTTTAATTATTACTTATATATCACGTCATCTTATCGTATTGTGGTAACTTAATATTCTATATGATTTTATAGCAAACAAAAAAATTAAAATGCATAAACCTAACTTGTTGTATATGTAGGCGGCTCGTAAGTTGGCTATCACGGAAGTGGAACTCGAACGGGCTGAGTCTCGATTGGAAGCTGCCGAAAGGTAGTAATTCCTTCCTACTGCTACTATTAATACTACTATTACATTTGATTATGCACCAATATTGATCGTATGTTCTTTGTGTGTTTATATGTAGCATGTTAATTTCCACTTGATGCCCACTTGTTTTATAATTTTCTCTCAATTCTGTCTGTTTTTGGTGTTGTATACATTTTATTATAATTGATTCAAGGCATGTACAAGTGCAAAACTGAACATTATTTTCGTGCTTTTAAATTTACATGGCTTGGATTTATTTTTCGCTGATTGTCGTGCATCTCTTCTATCTATTGCTGTGTTAATTCGTTTGCTTGACCTATATGTTCGGCTGTCATTCGCAGGCCACTCGAAAACTTGCCGTTGCCGAAGTCGCACTGTCTCACGCGGAAGATCGGATTGAAGCTGCAGAAAGGTACTTCTTCTTAGATTTACTGGTGAAACTGGTGATTTACATCCGGTATTGCACCATATCTGTAGTCTAGTTCGATTGTATGTGATGTTAAATGTGGGATCTTTTTTTCCCACTAAAAAATACTAGCCATTTGTCCTCAAGAACAACATTAAACGAAACTGCACTTAACTTACTAAATAGTTTTACCATTATCATTAGTGTTTTTCATGTTATGGAAAGACCTGGTAGATATGTCGGTTATGCATGTTGTTTCTTTGAAAACTTCAATTCTCATCGTATGAATAGTAATTTTGTGAAATAGAGAAAAAAAATGGGAGTAATTAGTTTCTTATTGGTCACTTACTATATTAGTCAGTTGGTTTGTGTGGTGTGACAGTTGCACAAGCTTTTAACTATCTAATTAGTTCATTGAATGTATATTACAACAGTCAATATTGTAATCGCATTGTGTTATTTTGTTCAGTTTACTGCATTACTTATTGCTTGAATTTATTTTATTTCATATAGCATATATTCCACACCCTACTCCCTAGTATGTAGCCGTCATTATCGTAGTCTGTGTAATATACAGTCAACTCATCCACTACATACTTTAATATCAGCCATCGATATAGATAAGGCAGATCTCGAACTCGAAATACTTGGTAACTGAAAGTTGAGTACTAAGTTACCGCTCCTTATTTTAGGGAATATTTGATAGAGTAAGGTTGTTCATAAGAATTATACACTCATTCTGCTAGAAAACAATGATTAGTCGTTGACTAAAGTATTGGATTACAGACGGGAACTTTTAATTTTGAACAACTCTCATTGTCTCTTAAATTATATCTAGAAAGTGTTCCCAAATATACTATAGGTTTACTTTGACCATTTAAGATTAACCATAGTGATTATACATTACGTTTTTTTTTTAGTAACCCTGATCTACTTTTCTTCCTTTGATTTCTCTTATTCATGCATGATTTTAACATGATGTGCTATGGTGTTATCAAATCATTTCACTGCATCATTTTGCATGCATTTCTAATTATAGTCGTTTAAAGGAGCTTCAATCAATTATTCACGGTACAATGGGTCAGTTAAAATCTTTAGAGCATCAAGAATCTCAGGTTTGTAAACTAAGCATTATTTATATAAAACATATGTAATATTGACTAATACAGGGTATATTCCTTCGATCTCATCAATAGTAATAATGCTAAGGTACTTATAGTGACTATATTGAGGAATTTAATGGAGAGTAAACTGAAATGATTAGATAACAACCAGTAACTAACACATAGACCATGATAATAACAACAATTCGTATTGTTGTAACGTATGCATGGTTATGAAGGTTTGTCGCATGATTTAATTCGTGAATATTATCATGTAGTCTTTTCTCTTCATCTAATTTCTACTATCAGGATTGCATGATTTATCACTGACTGCCTGTTTATTTCCTGCTATCCCTGAATGCTTTATACCACTTCGTTGTGTGTCTACAAAATGAAAAACTGCATAGTGTTTCTAAGTTAATTTATTATAATCTGTTTATAGTAAAATTACAGAACTCGAAGAAGAGTTACGCATTGTTGGTAATAATGTAAAATCTTTGGAGATATCTGAACAAGAGGTATTTCTATTATTTTGTAGATTCTATATTTATATATATTTGCATATCATATATGCAACTGATCGACCAGTGTATAGTGACCAATATCTTGTTTGTGTAGTCTTTTTATTGCTGATCGAAATTACAATGTGATCACTATTCTAAGTGAATCGACATTACTTGCACCATGTTAAATGGTTGGAGGTAAAGTATCGCTTTCGCTGTTTCATTCTAATGCACAACTTCCATATACTATCAAGCTAAAAAAAGATGGATAGATTTCCGAAAAGGAAAATACAACTGACGAAATCATTCTTTACCATCGTTCAGTCTTCTTAGCCATTGACAAGCCAGTTTTGTGCATTCACTCACGAGATTGAAGGTTGTAGGCCTGACTCGCGGTCGTGGGGTTGTGGATGACTCACTAGCGAGGAGGTTCATATGAGACGGTGGAACAACTGTCCAGTGCTTTCAGCTTTACAATGATTGTCTAACTTGGATCAGTTCATGATTTCAATGAAATTCAACTATCTCCACAACCCTACACTAATGATCAGAATATGTAGATTCACAAGTCTGGATATCTGTCTATGTAAATAGATCACCATACACACACATACATCTAATCTATTTTAAACTGTTCACTTTCAACATATCTGGCGGCTCACAGTGAACCATCATGCTTTAGATGTATTTTAACTGAATAATTTTGAATATTAACTATATGTGTGCTTACTTATACATCATTATTATTATGAAACTTTTTTATTTACCAATTAAGTACGTTCGAATAATTTTCTGGTCAGCGTTTTTTAGCGAGTTATTTTTCTACGGGATGGGGTCGCTAACCTCATGCCCAACCCTTGTCCCTTATCCGGGCTTGGGACCGGCAGTAGCCCCAGAGGGACTCTAGGCGAAGTTATTAAGTACATTAGAAAAGATTTACTATTACTATGTACTGACAAAGTTCAGTTCACTTTTGAAGGTGAATACTTTCGTCAGATTGATGGAGTTGCTATGGGTAGTCCGCTAGGACCATTACTAGCAGATGTGTTCATGGCACATGTTGAAAATCAGACTGATGAATTAATCGGAAACATGTCACTTTATAAGAGATATGTGGACGATATCTTAGTTGTTTGTGAGAAAAAAGAGGATATGTACGGTTTATTAAATAAACTCAACACTCCAAAACCATATTAGTCTCTCATGTGAAGAGGAGAAAAACGATCGGCTTCCCTTCCTAGATATACTCCTGAGTAGACGAGAAGATGGTTCAGTCAAGCGATCTATTTTTAGAAAACCAACGTGGACACGTCAATATCTTAGTTATTATAGTTATTGCCCTGTGCAATACAAACGTGGTTTGATAAGGTGTCTTTTCAACAGACTCGACCGTATTTGTACCAATGACGCCATTTATGATGATGTTAAGTTGTTAAATAAAACGTTAATAGAAAATGGCTATCCTCTGAAATTCATAAATAGATGGAAAGTCCATGGTACAGCGAGACCTACTGTAGCCTCGGTAGAGAAAAAGCCTGTCTACATCACCTTACCATTCAGAGGTGATTCAAATAGCCTTTTATTGAAACAACGACTTAAATCAGTCATCAATAAAACCTATTGCGCAGCAAAGGTCATTATCAAAGAAAGAACAAGGTGCATGCTTCATTCAAAACCTAAAGTACATGGAGACAATTGCGTCACATCCCACTGTGTTTACCAATTTAAATGTGTGTGTGGTCACACATACATAGGGAGGTGTAATCGTGATCTCAACATTAGGGTGAGTGAACATGTACCCAAATGGCTTCAGAAACAAATACAATCAAGTGACCCAATAAGAGCAGAGGATAAACATCCATCATCCTCTATTGCTAAACATATAATTGAAACAGGTCACAAGATTGACTTATTAGCCAGAGTGATTAGGTTTCAAATTGTGTTCACATTATTATTATTATTACTCTTATCATTATCCTTATCTCCTCTTACCCCGTTTCCTGTCTAGTTGACCTTTTATTTTTATATATAAATGCTCTTAACAAGTATATGTGTGACCAGATTGTTCGAAATGTATTGCGCTAATATATCACATAGTTCTGATAATCTTCGTCTTCTAATTACATTATCGAAATTTATCAAAGGCACTAATTATTTTACATTAGAAAATGAAAATGTTAACATTCAAATTTTCTTAGAAAAATTAGTACTGATTACATCTCATAGTGCTCTACACTTTTTCCCCAGCCAAATCCTACAAAATATTTCAATATGGAGAAGATTTGTAGCTCAAGTGAATTTGGTGGAGTTTTCTCTAAGCTGAATAGTTTGATCGCAGAGTTTTCATTGTTGTTTTGACCAACGACATTAGCACAGACTTCAGGTAGAAGTGTTCCGATGTGTTTTAGATGAACACTGAAATGCTGTGAATAGATTCTTTCCAAATCTTGGTTGCTATTAATCCATCAGGTGTCATACATCCGACGTGGAGGGTGGTGGTAAGTAGTTGTTGCTCGAACGCCTACACTAAAGCTCAATATGTTTAATGTGTTATTCAACACTAACAACTATCACTTTACTGGATATTCTCTGTTTTTGTACCTAAAATAAGGGTCGAGAATCATGTGACATCAATGGTAATATTAAAAATGATATACCTAAATTGTGGACAATTAAAATCAATGAGACGTCAGTTATGTTACACGCCATTTTATTCCCTTATTTTAGTCTAACATTGTATTTGCCTACATTGGACTGGTCATATTTATATTCTAGGCAGCCCAACGCGAAGAGGCATATGAAGAGAATATTCGTGATTTAACTGAGCGCTTAAAAGCTGTAAGCTAAGCATGCTCAGACACCCCCTTTTTTTTCTAATACCCAACTTGTGTGTAAAAGTTGCATGGGGAACTTGACACTTGAAATATTATTGTTATTATTTAAATAATCATGTTTATTCTGATATCTGTTTTTCCCCATGTTTTTTGTGTTAAATGCATGTTTTCTTGGATTGGATATTGAATTCGCATGTTCTCAAATACTGTTTTTTGGGGGGATGGGGTGGGATACATTCCATTTAGTTAAATAAACAACGTAGTCTTCATCAATCTCAACTTGCCTCTTTATCAAAACAATTGATTGAGGTATTTTTAGTTTTTTTTTTCTATTTTGTTTTATTTTATTTGTAAAGTGATTGAATTTTCCCAGTGGTTGCTGTTAAGAACTACACGTACTTCCAATTGATGAAGCCTAAATAGGACGGAATATGTACCCTGACTTCCACTATTAGTTACTATTGAATTGTGCTTAAAAATACTCGTTACTGTGTTATAACTATATAGTTGGTGCTAACACAGTTGATTAACTAGCCAGTTGCTAACAGTGTCGTAGAATCTTGCATAATTGTGTATTTATTTATTTATTTTAACACATAAATGTTGGTACAAGGAGGTATCAAATACATATGCGCCACACAGATCCCATATGATATGTATGAGGGCTGGGATACTGCCCGAGTGCCAAAACCGAAGCAGGTGGTTTTCTTAGGGGGCCACACCCAGAGCCTTCGACCTGAAGGTCTGATCCACAAGGCTGTGGAGCAACGTCAGTAGATGCAGTCCCATGGTAGCCGGTGACCAACGATTGGTTCATACGCCATTTGTTCCTTCAGGATACTGGAGTCCATGTGCACCATTGGTTTGGAATGAGGGTTTTCCAACTCCCCTAGGTAGACTCTCCATGTCCACCAACCCGGTTAAAGCTCCGGACGTTCGCTTTCCGTCCTCTCAATTTCGTAAGCAACATTAATAGCACGAGAAGGCAGTTAGTAGGACTTCCCTTGGAGTGACTGTGCACGCGTGTCTATATGAGAGCATTTCGAGAGGGAGAGCGGACTGTCCTTACTCTTGGTCGTACCAGGGCATTTGAGGGCCATTGTGCAAGTGGGAATGAACTTGATGCATGGTGATCAAATTTTAATTATACTATTTAAGGTATCTAATCGTTAAGTGTGGTTATCTCACAGACCTCCAACCAAAATATTTTAACATCTAAGCACATGATTCAGTCACTTTTTGAACAAACATTATTTTCCAAATTATTAATGTGTTTATTAGCGTTGCATGTTGGGGTATGTTGTATATAAATGGGTATAAGCACGTCTCAGCCATTTAATTAGGTGGAAGTCTACCAATTTACCATCTCTTACTAGTGTAACCTTACACTTAATCTTAATATGGCTCATTTAGTGGTTCCATCATACAACGATGCTTCGAAGAAATTTATGTTCAAATACTAGCAAACTATGCTTATTTTGAACTTGTCAGATCATATGGTATGGCAGCTTTGGCTAATGTATATCCATTCTTGATCGCTGGCTGATTATCACTGACTATTGTGAAGTTAACTACCCATTTGATAGAAATATACATGGATGTCTTGACTGTTCTATATGTAGTGAAATGATTCAGTTTGGCCATCATTAGATTCATTCTTTCTACTTCTATGAATTTGGTGTTCATCTTGTTCTGCTGATGAGGTGTGACAACTTGGACCGATGCATATATGTGCCTGGTCCTACGTTGTAGCTAATTGACTGACTGAGCTTTCTTCCAGCCTTCTCCTATACCAGACAATATCACTCATCGAAGTAAGATGTGGATGGGCGTACGTAACATATGTTCCAACCATCTCAGTTAATGAAGATTTACTACCTCATCAATCGAATTGCCACCCTTACTTAGTACTCTTTCCCTAACCCAGGCATCGTTTACTCCGTGATCCAAAAATACATGAGGAGTGTTTTGAAGACACCTATGATTAAATGCTTTATTTTTAATGGGCATGTTTCATATTAATTAAGTAGGACGAAGTAAACTGCTGCACAGTAAACTTATCCTATGGTTTGCAGACGGATATCTCGCCTATGCCACAAGTTACACAAGCTGGCGAAAGTCAATCAATCCTGAATCTGTGCTGAAATTTCGTCAGACACCAAACTATCAGGACTAGTAAGACTCCCAAGATAAGTGGGACGGTCGATGTGTTCAACTACTTCACTCGTTACCATTAATTCAGGCGCTAACTCAGGCCAATCCTAAAGTAAAATTTGACATTTGGTGGGAGAGAACCGCATCTCAAATATCCTTACATTGTTGCTGAAGGTGGTTAAAATATTGCATTTTATCAGCGTTTTCACCAAACAGAACTATATCATCTGCGTATTCTAAGTCATTGTCTATGGTATGAATATTGTTGGTATTTTATTTCTCGTTTAGTTGATTCTTAAGTTTGTAAAACTCTTTATTAGTTATTGCATTATTGGTAGAGTAACCAAGTCTTTTTTATTGAAGCATGCATAGAAGATACTTCAATAGATGGTCTGATTTCCATGAAAAGGAAGGTGTATTTCACACTGTATATTTCATTTATAATTATTATCGTTATTATTAGGCTGAGGATCGAGCTCAAGAATCTGAACGACTTGTCAACACTTTACAAGCTGATGCCGATCGTCTTGAAGGTAAAATACGCATACACACACATATATATATACCCTACATCGAAATATTTGTATTTCAGCATCTAAATAGGTTTTCTTTTGCATCGTGTTGTTTAGAGATTTGGATTTATCTTATATCCTAGTATATTACCCTAAATAATGTGTGTATTTAATGCATGAGTGAATGCTTGCCTGTTTTTTTTCATTTTATTCGGCATATAATCTTTCTTCCAAAACATTAAACTGGAACTATATTCCAGGCTGAACGACGTGTTAAAGAAGCAAGTCATCAAGAGGAGATGAAACAAATAGAATTGTGCAAATTAGAAGGTGAGTAGTGTGCATTCTGAGAATACTTGTTTTTCGAATTATTTATAATTCAGTGTATACTCAACTCGGAACTCTACTGTTTCATGTGTCAAAGAAGAAGGCTAATGATATGTACATCTAAACCGTTACTTCATATGACGATATCACTGTTATCATCGTTATTCTGGTAGTAGTCAATTTAATGGCATTAAGTTTCCTATTTAGCTTGATTAATATTGTCCATTTTGCAACAAATCTTATCCTGTGAAGCTTCTTAGTTCGTTTGAGCGTTATTAAAAGTATGTAGGCGTTTGGCACTTCTTTTTATTGGGCGATCTGAAATGGAAACTGGTCTTGATCACATAAGTGAGGGAGGATAACTCCTTGAAGCTAGTCACACGCAGCCTTTTGTTAGCGGTTTTGAATAAATTAGCTGTCAATTTGAGGTGTGCTTTCTTCATAGTCAATCTTTTCGAATGCGCCCATTTTGTTGTGGAAAGGCATCACCACTTCAAATTATGGATGTCTGACGGAAATAACTAACAGCCGTCAAACTTTAGTAAAGTCAACTATGTAACTTTCCTTCTATCCTATTGTCCTCTAATCGATCTGTTTGTCATAATAGGACTTAAGGAAACAAGTATTTCAGCTAATACAGCTGATTGGATCATCACAATGGACAAGCCTAATCACTATCACAATATCGCTATTTCAATTTGTTTTACGTTTTCTATTACTAATCCTCTCCCTGTCTTAAGTCTGACTACTAAATTGATGAAATTTTTCTCATAGAATTTAGTCGAATAAAAAGAATGTAGTCTGATTCGTCCTCCCCTCCCTCCTATGTTACTCACGTACGAATTCATGAAACGTACATTTTATCTATGTATTTATCACGCAAATAAGAAGAATTCACTGTAAACACAGTTGTTCATAAGCAAAGATGGATGGTGGCTAGCAGTGGAACCTAGTAGGCACGTTCCATCCTATTTTGGAACTTATGAACCGGATGTACCTGTATCCGAGAGTTAACTCAGTAGCTAAGTGGATAACGCGATAGTGTTTGAAGTCGAACGCTACTAAGTTGGAGTTTCGGGGTGAACATCAACTCTGGGATACAAACACATCCAGTTGACGAGTCCCAAAATAGGACGAAGTGCGCATCTTGAATCTCACTATTAGCCATCAGTCATCTCTGCTTGTGATCTAAGGTAATATCGAGGCAATCCATACAGGATGTACATATGCCAATAAGAGACTGATCAATTCCAATCCTAAACATCAATCTGAAGATTAAAGTAAACAATACAAAATTGAATAATTGATTATACTTTATATTCAATTAATCATTCATTCATCATTCATTCATTTATTTGTAGAAACATTGGAAGCTGAACAATTAAATCATACGAATCTACGTCGTGAAATGGAAACAATGTTTACTGAAGTAGAAAATATCTAATCAATAGTTTACTATTGACAGAAATATTTTGTTATTTGAATACTTTTCAAAGGAACTAATCATGATCATGCCCCAGTTACATACAACTGTATACATATACATAAGCATGAGATATGATCAGTTAGATAATGCTATGAAAAATTTACAGCATGATCTCTTTTGGTTTGTTTTATGCCTAACTTCTATTGTCTACTGAATAATGCTCTTTTCTTTTTCCAACCCCTGCCTCCTTCTCCTCCTCCTCCTCTTCCCCACACTTTTGAGAATGTGTCTTGAAGATTTCCTCTTGGAAATACTACTGTGCTGTTACTATTATTTCTCATCAGTATTACTTCAATTGTGTGCTTTGTTTTCACCTTGTGTTTTTGTTATTGTTGTGTATGGTCTTATTGGTGAAGATTTTGATCTTGTAGGATGTTATGCTATTCTGTTCTGGTAAATCAGCGCCTATTTATACTTTCTCATAGGCTACTCTTGTGTTTTTTCTTTGGTTCCATAATATCAGTATTTTTTTCTATACTAACTCCCCTTCTATTCTTTGTTTGTCTACCATCCTCATATACAATTAGTGCCTGTTTTTACCCAAATGATTTCCATTGTTTATACGTGCATTATGTTTCTCATTTGTTTCCATGCTCGTTTATTTACATGGTGTGTGCGTGTGTGTGTGTGAATGTGAGTGTTTGAGCTTTTGCATAGTGTCATTATTAGCCTTATGTAATCGGAACATTAATTGTTAATATAGTAAACAATTTGTAATCAAGTACACAAACTTGTGTTCTATTCACTTACTAACTATTATTTAACTGAAGTAAATACTTTTTTTATTATATTAGTCGATATAGAGAATTTAGTCGGTTTTAGTTAGATTGTTAAGTGTTTCAACTCTACTTTATTTACTGTTACTATGCATGTACCATTGAAAGGAAACTATGCTAGACTATGATGTACATATCTTGCACAGATGCCCTGATACGACTGAAGGTGGGGAGAATTAGCTTTCACATGGCCACTCTTATACAGCCACTCCAAGGGAAGTCCTACTCACTGCCTTCTCTTGAAGTAGATGTTGTTTACGAAATTGAGAGGCCGAAAAGCGAATGTCTAGTGCTTTAACCTGTTTGGTGGACACGGAGGATCCACGTAGGGGAGTTGGAAAACCCTCATTCTAAATCAATGGTGCATATGGCCTACAGGATCATGAAGGAACAATTGGTGTATGAACCAATTATTGGTCACCGTCTACCATGTGACTGCATCTACTGACGTTACTTCACTTCCTTGTGGATCATACTTTTAAGTTGAAGTCTCAGGTAGTGGCTGTCTAAGGAAACCACCTGTTTCGGTCTTTGCACTCGGTCAGTATCACAACCCACATACAAATCAAGTGACTTGTGTAGCGCATATGTATCCGATGTCCCTTTGTACTAATATTAATGTGTTCAAATAAATAAATAAAACTAATAAATTATCACGAATTCAATGTAATGGTAGTTAATCAGTCATGTCTCCAGTTAGCTCTACGTTGACAGGTTTGTTAAACGTGTTAAAACGTGAAACTTAAACAATGGATAACCAACCATCAATATTAAAGTTAAGCTTAGATTAGGTAGATATCTTTCGTTAGACTGAACCTGATGTATTTATATTCAATTATGTTATTAACAATCAAGTTATCTTAGTTTTTTTTAGTGTAGTTAAGGTATAAAGACTTGTCCATATGAGATTCTTTAAAGATGGTTCATTATCATTGATTGTATTGAATAAAATAGTATTATGTACTGTAAAACATGAATTACAACTTTACTATAAACGAAATATTGATCTAAAGGTAAAACCATATAGTGTACACAATTTCTCTGTATAAAATGTATATAATGGTAAAAATGAAAACGATTTAATCTCTGGTACAAAATAAGATGTAATACTCTAGTTAACAGACTGGGTATTCAATGAGGTTATTTATTTGAACACATAAACATTGGTACAAACGGGTGTCGAATACATATGCGCCACATAAGTCACTTGATTTGTGTGTGGGTTGTGATACTGTTCGGGTGCACAAA
The DNA here is from genome assembly GCA_944470425.2 of Schistosoma bovis. Lineage (NCBI taxonomy): Eukaryota > Metazoa > Platyhelminthes > Trematoda > Strigeidida > Schistosomatidae > Schistosoma > Schistosoma bovis. The sequence continues at coordinate 16,208,427 of OX103959.1, read as the reverse complement.
CCAAAGTAGGTGGTTTTCCTAGGGGGCCACTACCCGAGCCTTCAACTTAAAGGTCTGAACCACAAGACAGTGGAGCAACGTCAGTAGATGCAGTCCCGTGTTAGCAGGTGACCAATAATTGGTTCATGCATCATTTGTTCCTTCTGGATCCCGTGTACATCATTGATTTGGGACGAGAGTTTTCCAACTTCTCTAGGTGGATTCTCCGTATCTACCAACTCGGTTAAAGTACTTACTTACGCCTGTTACTCCCAATGGAGAAAAGGCCGCCGACCAGCATTCTCCAACCCACTCTGTCCTGGGCCTTCTTTTCTGGTTCCATCCAATTCTTGTTCATTTTTCTCATGTCTATCTCCATTTCCCGGCGTAATGTGTTCTTCGGTCGTCCTCTTCTCCTTTGACCTTGAGGATTCCATGTGAGAGCTTGTCTTGCGACGCAGTTGGGTGCTTTCCTCAATGTGTGTCCTATCCACTTCCAGCGCTTCTTCCTCCATTGGGATCTGGTTTGTTCTCTCTCCCACAGTAGGTTGTTGGTGATAGTGTCTGGTAAACGTATCCGAAGTATTTTCGTAGACAACTGTTAATAAACACCTCTGTCTTCTGGATGATCGCTTTCGTAGTTCTCTAAGTTTCCGCCCCATACATTAGAACTGTCTTGATGTTTGTATTGAAAATCCTGACCTTGTTGTTAGTTGACAGTTGCTTTGAGTTCCAGATGTTCCTCAGTTGTAAATATGTTGCTCTTGCTTTTCCGATTTGCGCCTTCACATCTGATTCAGAGCCACCGTGTTCATCAATGATGCTGCCCAAATATTTAAAGGTTTTTACATCTTCCAAATCTCCGTCAAGTGTGATTGGTTTGGCGCATGCTGTGTTGTATCGGAGAATCTTGCTTTTCTCTTTGTGTATATTGAAACCTACTGCTGCTACACTGGTCGTCTTCTCCGGTTATCAGTCAAATAGTAGTTTTATTAACACGAATTACGAGCAGTTGATACAGAGATATCTGAAGCTGACAGAGTAGTCACCAACCCGGCATCGACTTATTTTTTAGAATAATTAATGCAAGCGTTACGAAAAAGTCTATAACTAAAGTAGGTTTCCTGCTATCGGGTATTGTAATTGAAAATTACTGATAGAGAAAGCGTTGACCACTTGACTGATCTTGCATGTCTCACCAGTCATGGTGGGTTGGTGATTTGATGAAACTTTGGCTTGAGTTGTTTTTTGCCAAATTTTATGTCACTTGTAGTGTAGGCGAGATGTTCATCTGGCAATCGAGGGCAGAGTATACTGTGCAACACTAAGCTCAGTCTTACTTTTTGGTTACGAAACAGTGTTTGATATTAAGAGGCCATTCGTTTATTACTAGTACGTCATGTAATTTTGAGAATAGACTCAAAATATCAGATAAAAATGGTATGTTGATTGATAAAAATGTGAATCTTACATTGTGTATATCCAATCACCATCTACTTAGACGCTCATTGTTAACTGGTGTAAAAGTGGGTTGAAATAGAGCTAAACCAAAACAAACAAAAAAAAACATGACATCAGTTCATATAAGTCACCAACTATCCGGATGACGATTGTAGTTAGGTGCATACTATCTAGTTTAGAACTTTACATTAATCATAATCAGTAGCTAGAGATCAATCACAACTGTATAGAATACAGTCACTCTTTGTTTATAACATAACATACATTCCATTCTTAATTTTTTTTTCTTTTGTTTACTCTCATAGATGAATTGGTCACTGAGAAAGAGAAATACAAAGCACTCAGTGAAGAATTGGATTCAACCTTTGCAGAACTTACTGGAAACTAATTATCACATGACTTCTATCCTGTCTCCCCCCTCTCGCTCTCTTTTTTCTCTTTATATTCTATAAACTGTTACTAAGTGTTTTTTTTCGATCCTTACCCAACTGGCACTTTAATTCATTCAATATATTCTGCTTATATGATATACAATTAATTTGTATCTTATTAATGTTTTATCATAAACCAAAAAAACCAATGATCAATTAGTCTTTGATTATCATTTCTCGAATTCATTTTCTCCCCCCTCCCCCCCCAAAAAAATATTGATTCTATTCCATATATCTATGTGGGATATTTTATTGGATCAAAAAACTGAGATCAATCAACTTTGTCAAATTCGTTTCATTCATTTTACTTATGTTACAATGATCCAAATGATGGTAACATTTAATTATGATGTGATGATTTTTCTTTTCTTTGAATGAATCAAACCTATTCCTAGATTTCCTTATGTTTAGAACCTTAAATTTTGATGGCAATTACACATAATTATGCAAATAAATATACATATACAATATACATTTTCAACTTAACTAGTATTCTTTCTTAGTTCTTTCATCGTCCCCAAATACCATGGTATAGTTGAAGGTGAAAACAGTTTACTCCCCTCCTCCACCTCCTCCTCTTCGAATGCTCTCATATGAGGTCACGCATATATTGTGATTCATATTCACCTCTTAGTAAGGGTGTTGTTTACTAAATTTAAAGGACTAAAGAAGAATAACCGGTTGGAGTTTAAATTGGGTTGTGGGACATGGAGGACTCAATTAGAGAAGTCTGGAAACCCTGATTCCAGTCGATAGTCAATATGGGTCGTTGGCTAACATAGGAACGCATCTCTTGACGATGCTTTAGGGCCTTGTGGATAAGACCTCTGAACCAAAGGTTGGGGTAATGATTACGTAAGAGAACTACCTGCTTCGATTTGGGCACCCGGGGAATATTTCATCCCACACACAAATTTTATTTATTTAAACACGAATATTGGTACAAAGGAGAACTGAATACATATGTGTCACGCAGGACATTTTATTTGCGTGTGGACTATGATACAACCCGGGTGCTCAGACCAAAATAAGTGGTTTCCGTAGGAGGCCACCACCAGACCCTTTGACCTAAAAACCTAATCCACAAGGAAATGGAGCAACGTCAGTAGCTGCAGTCATATGGTAGCTAGCTGGTGACCAATAATTGGTTGATACACCAATTGTTCCTTCATGATCCTGTAGGCCATGTGCACCATTGATTTGGAATGAGGGTTTTCCAACTCCCCTGAGTGGATCCTTTATGTCCACCAACTCGGTTAAAGTACCTGCCGGATATTCACTTTTCTTCCTCTCAATTTCGTGAACAACATTCCCACCACAGGAAGGCAGTGGGTGGGGCTTCCCTGGCAGTGGTTGTATGCACGTGGCCATGTGATAGCATTTGGAAAGGAAGAGCTGACTATCGGTCGTAGCAGGGCATTTAGGGACTCAAATTTAGTGATAACTGGTGCGGTTCATATATTCTTCAATACCCCTTTGTACCAATGTTTAGACAAATAAACAATAAATGAATTTTATTGGATCAGTACGTTAACAATGGACTATTCTTCATTTAGGAGAAAAATGTAATTAGTAGTGACCTTCTGTTCCATACTTGACCGTAATGACGATTTAGACTCGTACAATGATTAGTGAATGGTGTCATATTCGCTTAATCCTAAATTGTTGATCTCGGTTATTACTCAAAGATCAATCAATTTCAAAGAAAATCAATCGCATCTAGAGTAGCTCAATAGTAATACCCTAGATTGATACGTTTGTTCAAATTCCATGTCTAAGGTTTCCTGTCGATTATTCCCGACCACATAGCATTCAACCTTTTGTTCAACTTCACAAAAGTCTATAATTTCTTAAAGATTCAAATTTATATGACTCAACACGAATATCTTAATGGTCAAAGCGTTCAAATACTAATTATAGTTTCTTATAAGTTGTTGCGATGAAATTGGAGATTACTTTCGGCGAGACTATAATTTATGGATGAGCCAATCAGAAGCGTTTGATAGATTTCAAGGTTACGGTGCTAATTTCAATACCTGATACTCACGTACGTTCGGTTTATAGCGGATTTTGGAGATGTGATAATTTAGCGGCTACAACAGATGGGATTACTAAGAAGTTCCTTTATTTGTGACTGAGGTAATGAAGTAATTGTTGTACGGTGTGCAGACTACCGCGATGATGTTATCTATTTTGGAGGAAGAAAGCTGCTAGATCAAGAACTTTCTTCGCTCGATCCCGATTGAGACTGAGACAAATCATGATAATCGTTGCAAATTTGATAATAAAAGCACCAGTAACACGTTACTGAAGCTTTAGCTGTTCAGTGGTATGAGTATTGTAGAGATATATGTGCAATAAAAATGACAAGTTTATACGAGTCGTTTGGAGGATTTCGAAGAATCGTTGAAATAGACAAAACAGTAGTCAGGAAGCGAAAATTTAACAGAGTACTTAGTATTAAGGAAGACTGGGTAAGAGGCAACTCCATAAATATACCTCACAAGTCCTTGGACTTTACGACAAGTCAGCCCAAAAGGGACACTTCCAAAGGGTCAGAAACCAATAGGCGACGACAATAATACCAATTATACAAGAGTATGTGCAGCCAGGCACAACAATCTATACAGATGATTGGAGAGCGTACAGATACCCGCATACACTTAGTTATGTACATCATGTTTTGTCCACAAGCTCCATTTTCTAGACCCTACAATCGGAGTGCACACAAACATTACTGAAGCTATGTGATCGAGGCTGAAGGAGTTTTTACAATCTAATCATTGCTCGAGAGGTCAACTATTATGGAGCCATATAAATGACTTTCTCTACCGTATGATCTACGATTTGAGAACCTCTACACCTCTTTCAAACCTTGATAAGTTTTGGAACCATGTAAAAGAAGTGTATCTACTTTAAGTCTTTGGTTTTGTATAATATATTTTTTACTTTATACTAGGTGTCCTCTGATTGGCTAGTATTTCTCAGGGTCACTTAAGATTCATTCAAAGGTCGTCCATAAATTATAGTCTCACCGGAATTGAAATCCAGAAAGGATTAGACAGATCCTTAGTATTAGTACGGAACTCCTCACCACCGTGTGCCTATAAACCCATGGGAGGTTGAACCCAGAGGATTCAGGCCTCTTAATTAACGATCCACTCTAAATCTGTTGAGTAGATATACAAAGGTTTACATGTGTAACTTTAATGTATTCGAAATATTGCATGGTCAATCTTCCAACGTTGTTAATGAGTAACTCCATTGATCACATCTTACTAAAACTCCGGAAATTATCCATCACATTTAAGTTTTCAACACTCCTTTCTCTTCTCATCATTTAGTTTTTGGTATATTGTATCGAATACTTAGTTGAATTCATGAGTCAATTAATACGGCGAGCATGGGGTCAGTAAGATATTTCCAACACAAAACCAGCATAATAGCAATGCTGCAGTCCTTAGAGAAGGAGTAGGGTTAGGAAATGCACACCACGCCTTTTCCCGAGGATATTCGTCTCCGGCGGTAAGGTCTCAACAAGTACGGAGCTAACACGAAAATTACCTGTAAAAAATGTGTGTAAGACTAACCTCAATCAGTTGTCCCTTGGGCACTGTGGTCACAGGTCACTAAGACCACCTTTAATCCAATTTTTTTCAGATACCTCCAGAGAAACCCTTCCACGGGGTGGACAACGGGGAAGTGATAACCACCTTCATACCTCTAATAGCACAGCTTCGCTCTCTGTTCTTCACTTCATTCACTACGATTCTCTGATTGTCTGTTCCAATCCACGAATGTACACAATATACATATTCAAAATATCCATTTTCGTATATAACTTATTTAATTCCATTATACATCAATGCGATTGAAGTTGGTAATTCTATACTAAGCTAGACGACATGAATATTTCAATGCCAATTATATATACAATCTTGTAGTGTCAGTCATTATTTTAAGCCCATTTATCTTATTCTAGCTTTCGGACATTCCATTCTATTCATTCTACTTGAGCCATATTTTAACCTTGTTATTTATTCGCTTATCAATCTAGACTGTTTTTATATGAGCGTATATGTTTGTGCCCTTCTTATCCTATCAATCACATGTCTGTAGCTTTATTTTGTCTGACTATAAATATTGAGTAACGCTTGATTAAAATGGAGTTGACTTCCCAGCCATCTTTCCTGTGTGTCATTTTGTTTTACTATGTTTCATTCGCTTCATATATAAAATATATGTATTCACAAATCACTGGCGAGACCCTAATTTAGGGACGAGCCAATCAGAAGCGTTTGAGCAGGTTCAAGGTCACGGGGCCAAGTTCAACACGCGATGCTAACATACGATCGGTTCACAGCAGATTTTAGAGAGGAGGTGATTAATGAGAGGTTACAACAGATGGGATGGCGAGACTCTAATTGAGGGACGAGCCAATCAGAAGCGTTTGAGCAATTTCAATCATTAGCCAATCAGAAGACAGCATAAAGTAAAAATATATTAAAAGAAAGTAAGATATTACAGTGGATATTCTTCTTTTACATTATTTAAAAACTCATGTTAGCATCCTAACCCTAATCTTGACCTCAACTAACCCTAACCGTATGTTAGCACCCTAATCCTAACCCTAAACCCTAACCTTACCCGTAAACCTAACCCTAACCCAATGGACGAGTTTCTATTCCATATGCATTATGAATTCAGAACCTCTGAACCTTAATCAAACCTTAACAAGTTTTTAAATCATGTAAAAGAAGAATATCCACTGTAATTCATTACTATCTTAGAATATTTTTTTCACTTTATACTAACTTTCTTCTGATTGGCTAATAATTGTCAAGGTCACTTAAGATTCGTTCAAAGGTCGTCCTTAATTTAGAGTCTCGCCCAATCATTTATACGATCTAAATAGGAGTCAGATCCACAGGACACTAAAAATTGTGAGCCCTTCAACGAACATTGTCCGATCTGAATGACCGCAAATAAAAGGGCCCCAATAATCTAGTTGGAATTCAATCCCAAGCCTACTAAAACGATAATCCCATGGACAATAAGATTGACGTCAAAATACACATATCACTAAACATGTTCATCATAAACATAAGTCAAAATGTTTCATTTTTGTATATTTATATTCATATATTATATATATATATATCATAGGATTATATATATATAATTGGTTACTTTCAACATACAAAGTATATGAATTTGAAAAAGCGCTAGATAGAATCAATTCAATTGTGCGTATAAACTAAGCTATAAATCACTTTTTTTTGGATAAAGAAAAAAAGGTAAGATATAAAATAATAGTAGAAGAAGACAACAATGTGATATCCATCTTCAATATTGAACTATAGATTAGATAGATAGACGGCTTAGTATCTTGGATTCAATATCTATGTCTATATCTATATATATATTGCAATACATTTTAGTAATAAGTCAACAACTTCAATGTATTCCATTACAAGTATATCCATTTGTATATGAGTAATAATAATGAAGAGTATTGAATGGAAACAAAGTGACAATTTATTGATTGAAAAATAATAATGATGTGATTTCATGTTCAATTTAATGCTTATTTATGTGATGTAATCTGTACATACATAGTTGCTATGCATATTAATATATCTATCTATCATCCATTGAATTTACTTCAGTTCAGTTCAGTTCAGTTCAGTTTAGTTTAGTTACATGAAATAAATCTATAATGGAGATATTTGTGAAAATGAATAAAGAAACAAACAAAAAGAAAAAGAAAAAATTTTTTTCTTTTATCTGTTTAATATTATAGAGATTGAAGTATCTATGTTATATATATATAGCGAGAGAGAGAGAGAGGGAGGGAGGGAGAGAGATTTTATTTAAAAGTACTGGAAAGTGCTGTTATCACAGTTGGAAATTAGTACAATTATTTATTGAATTGAAAGAAAATAAGAACAGAAATAGAGAAGAACAAACAAACAAACAAAGAAAGAAAAAACAGGCCAAACTATATATCACTATGGTATTCTACTTTATATCATACAATACATTGTAACATGTATGGTATAATAATATTACTGTATATGCATATATATATATACTCAGTTACACATACATACATACATACATACATACATGTAGTTATATACATATATATACACACATATGTATTTCTTTATTCTGATTGGATATATTTTGTGTACTCAGTTACAAATGCACACGTCAAATACATACATACATACATGTAAGTATTACATATACATAAACACACACGCGCGCACATAGAATATATATTTACGTATATCTTTATTCTGATTGGATAATAATGATAATAATAATAATAATAATAAAGAACCTATTGGCATACACAAAATATAAAAAAATTGTGTCATCAACAGAATGATAAATATCCATACACATTTATGTTGTCACATAGTAACTAATCTATTCATTTATCCATCAATTAATCAATAATAAATGCAAATGTATATGAAGAGATCATATATAAATAATTAATAATCAATAATATGAATTGTATTGATGACGTAGTAGGAGTAGGAGTAGTAGTAGTAGTGTAATAATGAGTTCTAGTTTACCTCTGTTTCTTTCTTCTATCATGTAGATCTATTTCATTCATTCATATATACATACATATATATGATCTGGATTTTATTTTTGTCTTTTTTTTTAGTGTGTGTGTGTGTGTGTACGCGTGGTTACTTACTTATTAAACATAAATTTTTTTGTAAAAAAAAAGAAAGAAAGAAATTATTAAATGGAAGACTCAACAATCACATTAACAACAAAGGGAAACAATGACATGTATAAACAAGAATGATTTATTCACTTTAGAAAAAGAAAAAGAAAAAAGAGAAAAACAAAAAAAGAAAGAAAGAGAGAACAATTTACAATTGATCTACAATAGAAAAACATTTTTTGTTATCAAGATGTATACAGTTTTGTTCTGTATTTTTGGTGTGTTTTTCTCTTTTTCTCTTTCTTTCTCTCTCTCTCTCTCGCTTGTTACTGATAGGAATGCTTTTTTTTGATTGAAAATAAAGAAAAAAAGTCTTCATTGATAATGGTAATATGATGAGGATGATGATGATGATGCCCATACATTACTTCCTTAATTCCTTACGCTTATTACTTCTCGTAGAGGAGCATAGACCTCCAGCCAATAACACCCTTCATCCAACCTTATCCTGGGCACTCATAAATTAAGGGATAATAAATATGTAGTAAATGATATACACATATGTATATATATATGTACATTAGTAGTCAAGTTGGAAATATTGATTTGATTACATAATATTACTACTTAATAATAAATCAATAAAAGTTTTTTTTTTGTTTTAATTTCTAATATTCATTTAATCGATGCATAATATAATCTGTAATTATAGTTGCATTACATTCTGGTGTATCACATAATACATGACACATATTTTCTCTTGTATTTTGTTTTCTAGCAACAAAACCAAAAATTCTAAAAAAAAAATGAAAAAAAAGAAAACGAGAATGTTACAATGAAACAATCAATATTAATGAATAATTTTCGAATTCAAGACCTTTTGGATCACATATGGGAACGTTTAACCTTTAGACGATTGAGTTACAGATAAGATTGTGGATGAGCAGTGTTGAGGAATATCATTACTTACTTACTTACTTATGCCTGTTACTCCTCGTGAAGGAGCATAGGCCGCTCACCAGCATTCTCCATCCAACCCTGTCCTGGGCAATCCTTTCTAGCTCCGTCCAGTTGTAATTCATCGTTTTCATATCTGCTTCTGTTATCCGACGCAATGTGTTCTTTGGCCTTCCTCTTTTTCGCTTCCCTTCAGGATTCCAAGTTAGGGCTTGCCTCGTGATGCAGTTTGACGATTTGCGTAATGTATGTCCTATCCATTTCCATCGTATTTTCCTAATTTCTTCTTCAGCTGGAAGTTGGTTTGTTCTCTCCCACAGAAGGCTATTACTGATGGTATCCGGCCAATGGATGTTGAGTATCTTGCGTAGACAGTTATTTATAAATACTTGTACTTTCTTGATTGTGGTTGTTGTAGTTCTCCAAGTTTCAGCTCCATACAGTAGAACTGCCTTGACGTTCGTATTGAAGATTCTTACTTTGATATTGGTTGAAAGTTGTTTTGAGTTCCATATGTTCTTCAGTTGTAGGAATGCGACCATTGCTTTGCCGATCCTCGCCTTTACGTCTGCATCGGATCCTCCTTGTTCATCGATGATGCTTCCTAGGTATGTGAAGGACTCTACATCTTCCAGAATATCATACTAGAATATAATGATTGTCCAGTGTTTCAAAGTTTTCACTGATGGTATAGTTCAGATGAACTGATGAATGTGAAAGCTATCTAGTAACATAACATACTTACTTACGCCTGTTACTCCCAATGGAGCATAAGCTGCCGACCAATATTCTCCAACCTACTCTTTCCTCGGCCTTCCTTTCCAGTTCTATCCAATTGTTCTTCATTCTTCACATGTCTATCTCCATTTCTCGGCGTGATGTGTTCTTTGGTCTTCCTCTTTTCCTTTGACTCTGAAGATTTCAAGTGAGGGCTTGTCTCGTGACACAGTTGGGTGCCTTCCTCAATGTGTGTAATCACATATGGGAACGTTTAACCTTTAGACGATTGAGTTACAGATAAGATTGTGGATGAGCAATGTTGAGGAATATCATACTAGAATATAATGATTGTCCAGTGTTTCAAGGTTTACAAAGATAGTATAGTTCAGATAGACTGGTGAATGTGAAAGCTATTAACTATCATGAATTACATACTTACACCTGTTACTCCCAATGGAGAATAGGCCACCGACCAGCATTCTCTAATCCACTCTGTCCTGGGCTTTCCTTTCTAGTTTTATCCAATTCTTGTTCATTCTTCTCATGTCTATCTACATTTCTCGGTGTAATGTGTTCTTTGAGAGGATGAAAAGTGAATATCCGACAGGTACTTTAACCGAGTTGATGGATACGGAGGATTCACGTAGGGGAGTTGAAAACCCTCGTCCCAAATAAATAGTTCAATTGACTGATGATCTCAACTATTTAAATTACTATAATATCCACAAAAACGCCTTCTGTTATTTAGTAGTTTAATTAGCTGACAAAATCGAAGTTTTGAACACTATTTTTTGTGATGGTAGTCTAGGATTCATAAATGTTAGACTTGAAGTACAGTTTAATAATAATCTGAAGAACTACATTCTATTGTTAAATATCATACATATATTTGAATGGGTTTCAATTTCAATACTTGAGCTCATGAGTTAATTAAAGCTAGACCATCATGAAAAACCTGGAAGTACTGGACGACCATTTCGTCTTAGTATGGGACTTCTCAGTGACAATGCACATCCATGATCTCGCCCGTCCGTTCGGCTTAAAGTACAGTAAAATGGTAATCTGAATATCTATATTCTATGGTTAAATATCATACATATATTTACTGTGCAATTCCTAAATATACTCTATGTTAATGATTGTTCTATATTAATTGTTGATCTAACTCCTCCTGGAGACTTTCTTGAGCTATTGTCGATCTCAAGCCCGAATAAAAGAGGAGGGTTGAGCATGAAGATAGCGACTCCATTCCGTAGAAAACTAACTCGTTAAGAAAAAACACACTAACCAAGTAACCGTTGATCTATAGTTTTAATGGTTCATATATATATATATACTTAATTAATTATGTATTTGTCATTTACTTCTATACAATAAATGACCTAATTATGCATAGATTATAATTTCTTAATTGTGCACATTATGATCTTGTTTATTGATACATATGATCATGTGAGCTTGAAGTTATACAATCTAATTCATTGAAAACAAAATACATATTGAGTAGTTTGATTGTTCTCGTGTTCTATGATGTAGGCTAAGTTGAAGAGAAAGTATTTGACAGTGTGGATAGGAGAACTTTATGGAAACTTCATTGACACTATGATGAACCTGAAAAGATCGTCAATATCATGTGGAATTCATACGAAGGACCACACGGTGTGGAGGACAGCAAACAGATACATTCCAAGTGAGGACTAGAGTCAGATAAGTCTTCTTACTCTCCATCTTCCTCTTTCTTCTGGTGGTCGACTGGATTATGAAGACCTCCACATCTGAGAGGAAACACGGAATACCATAGACAACTCAGAATCAATTAGAAGACTTGGACCTGGCTCTTCTATCCTATACACATCAACAAATGCAGGTCAAAACAGTCAGTGTAGCAGCAGTCTCTGCATCAGTAGGCTACAACATACACAAAGGAATAAGCAAGGTCCTCAAATAAAAAAACGGAAAACACCAACTCAACCACACTTGATGAAGAAACTCTGGAAGATGTAGAAACTTTCACATATATAGACAGAGTCATCGATGAACAAAGAGGATCTGATGCAGATGTGAAGGGAAGAGTTGGCAAAGCAAAGACAACACTTCTGCAATTGAAGAATATATGGAACTCAAAACAAATATCAACCAACATCAAAGTCAGAATCTTCAGTGCGAATGCCAAGACAGTTCTGCTGTACGAAGCTAAAACTTGAGGAACTACCACAACCATCATCAAGAAAGGTGCAAGTCTTTATAAACAGTTGTTGACGTAAGATATTCAATGTCCGTTGACCGAATACCATCAGCAAAAGCCTACTGTGAAAGAGAACAAACCAGCCTAAGAGGAAATTCGGAAAAGAAGTTGGAAATGGATCACGAGACAAGCGCCAACTAGGAATCCTGAAGGGAAACGGAAGAGAGGAAGACCAATGAACACGCTATGTCGGGAATCCGAAACAGACATAAAATAGATGAATAGCAACTAGAAACAACTGAAAAGGATTACCGAGAACATAGTTGGATAGAGAAACCTGGTGAGTGGTCTTTGCTCCTCCACATGGGGTAACAGGCGTAAGTAAGTAATAAGCATTAGAATATCTACATTGGTCAATTCACAGTGGATACCATTTGTCGATTATGAATATTATGTAATATTTATGTATATAACTTACAATAAAGATTTGAAGCCCATTGATCTGAGTTCAGGTGATTCCCAACTATAAAACAAGAAAAATATTGATTCACATAATAAACTTTTAGTTCTTGTTTGCTTTTAAATAAATAAACCTTTCTGATTGATTGATCAGTGTGAGTTTCACATACAGAAATGAGTAATCAGAGAGGGGTTTTGTGGATATTATAGTAATTTTAATAGTTGAATTCATGAGTCAATTGAAGCTAGACCACTATGGAAAACTTGTGAGCACTAGACGGCCATTTCGTTATGTAGGATGGGACTCCTCAGAAGTAACTCACTGATGACAATGGTGGATGGTGGAGCAACTTCGTGCATTAGTTGAAGTTAGACATTAACACCGTCAGATGCCGGCTCAGTGGTCTAGTTGGTTAAGCACCTGGCGCGAGACTGTTATTTCCTGTGTTCGAGTCCCGCGAGGCGGGACTGTGGATACATACTGCCGAGGAGTCCCATATTAGGACGAAACGACCGTCGAGTGCTTCGAGGTTTTCCATAATGGTCTAGGTTCAATCGACTCATGAGTTCAACTGTTAAAGAAATCAGTAAATTAAAAGAGGGAGGGAGGTAAGGGAGTTTTACGAACAATACAGATCGAGATAGTGTAATGAATTAATTCTTAACATAATAATAATGATTTCAATCCAGTGTGTATGTGGGGGTTGAAAGGTGGACTTTAACCCAATTTCACAATATTACCTTAACGAATTGGTTGAATTTCCAGTTGAATTATAATGAATATTTTAAGTTGTAGTTGTACTGATAGTTAGATAACGAGTTTCATGATAGTTAGGGATTCTCCCCAGATATGTCACCTTTTTTCTCTTAGAACGAGAGACCAGATAAGGTTGTCTGTGAACACTGTTCAGGAGTATAATCCTTAATAAACAATCCAACAACTATTACTTCCACTGTGTGTATGTGAATGGCTTCAAGAGAACATCCCCACATCTCAACGGTAGTGAAGTACTGATAAATTTTCGTGTTAGCGCGCGAGACCGAAGGCTCTGGGTTCGAGTCCCGTGAGTGGGGTCGTGGATGCATACTGCTGAGGACTACAACAAGTTAATACAACAACCATATAGGCTCAACCAATCATTGGATTCCCTAATTATTTTAAGGGATAGGTGATACTTTGAACCAAATGAAAGGTGCTAATAGGTACACGCTATAGATAAAGATTTAGCCTAACTTTCTGAGGAAATAGGCACAAACCACAGGGTGAAAATACCGTCTAATTTGCATATATTTTTGGTTCGATCAGCCAATTACTCTTGATTTTCTCACTCAAGGAAGTATAAAAATGAGCAGAAGGCTAAAACGACGGCGGGAGCAGGGATAAATAAACTTTGTCATTGATGTATTCCATTTTAGAAATTACTGCAAGGATCCCAAGACCCTTTGGAATGAATGTCTCTTACAAATCAACATAAGCATTTCGTTCCATTCTTAGCAATTTGAGGAATGCAACAACAAAGGACAAAAATGATAAATCATCCATTACGCTCATTGTGCTAACTATGAGAAGCACAAATATTGGACAAAGTGAACATTGCTTTCATGTACACATTCATAGACACAGAACAGTAGTGAAAAAATACAATATCTTATCACTTATATAGATTCATCCGAATAACTATAGGCACTGACGGATTCGATTCTGTGTCATCCAGCTTCACAGTCACAGATGTCAACACTAAGCTATCTGGGCCGCGACCAACCTCCTGTAGGACTAAGATGTATTTACAATTGATTGATCACTGGATGGTGATCAATGTCATGTATGTCAGGTCCTTCTTAATGCCAACGTTGAGTCACCTAGATTAGTAGCCATAGTGCAACTTGATCAATAGGATTTGATTTGCACTAAGAAGGACCTACAACAACGTAGAACCTGTAAAATGATTTCAATGATCAATAATTTCAATTTTTATAACTTTGAAAAACAATCCACCTACACTTACCATCTTTGACAAGGATCAATTGCACAAAATGATACAGAATGAAATGGATAATTTCGTCGAAAAAATAATTTTCTCCAATTATCTGTAACTGTTAATCCATCTTGTGAAACACGTATTGTTACTTCGGTTTGTCTAACCTATTTTAATGATAAACAATACTAATCAATCAATCAGTCAATCAAACCTCAACTGGGCACAGTTGAAAAGACTCTATATATGACATATGTTGCTATGGAAATGAGTGATTTATCCTAGTTTAAAATCCTCAGCAGTGTGTAACCCATGCCTTGTCTTGGACTTAACCTATGGCCTTCTCATATCTAACAGTAAACGATGTTATATCCCGACGAAAATAGTGGATGGTAATTGTTTCGACCTATTTATGGACCAACTGGATAAACTATGCATATTCATATTCCTCTTATTATAAGCTTTATTTTGACATACAGACTACTATGATACGATTTGCCGTTCTTGAGTTGTACCAAGTCTATCAATTACTATCTGCCTCATTCATAGCTATTCTTTTGGCTAGATCTTGTACAAATGTGTATTTTCTATGTTATGGTACGATATGATCTGTTTGGTTTGTAATATAAATCTAGTATGTTTGATATACATAATTCATATCGCAGAGGCTGTTTTTGGTTTTGTGGAAATAACAGGCAGGGCTAGGCACGGAGAAGGACTGATAAGGACTCTAGACTATTCGTACGGGTTTATATGTCATTAGTCCGGTCGATAATTCACTGTTCTCTAAATGTAGGTATCATTACGTTACATATTAATTAGATACAAGGCCACAAGTTATCACAAGTGGTTCAACTTGTACACCACTATTGAGTTAAGATCCAATGCTTCAGAAGTTCAGCCTCAGTTAATTTGTGAGATAGTGTGACTGTTATTCAATAGTGTTGATGACGAGTTTTATATTTCCAAAATGGATAAACTCAACCAATCACGAATTCCTACTAAATATTCACAAAATCACCTGGAAGCTAATCACTGTTTAGATTATGCTTATGGAGATCAATTTCATTTGAGAATGTTTTCCCATATCACATCCACCAGTTCTTCTCTCTTTCACCTTTGAGTTTCGGTTTACGGACCTACACACAAAATGTTAAGTCCGGGAACAATAGTCAATAGAAAAAGATAGGAAAGATAAATTTAACACAGCTGAACGAAAAGTTTAGCCAGTTTAAGCCAACCCTAAAGGAGACAATTAAGAAATCGTACAATAAATCTTTGTTACTCATAAGTAATATAAATAGAACAATTAAATTTCACAAAGAGGTTCCTAGATTATCATTCATTTTGACGATAGTAGGATTGAGAAATAAGGAATATTGAAGAACTCTTATGGTGATTGTTGACGGTTAGGCAGTGAAACATCTCATAAATAATGCATGGTTTTCAATATTTTCTAATGTAACCCCCTTTTAATGAAGAATGGTCATAGTGAAGAATATTCGGCCTAATTTCAACAATTGTCATGTTCAGAAATAAGTGCCTTCTTGAACATGAATTATAGTTTTCTAAACGATACTTATCATTAAAAATGTTGATTACTTATGAATGAATTCATGTTTAATCATTGATCATGAAGTTTAGGTGGTTTTCTTTAAGATCCTGTGTTCACAAGCACTTTATCTCACAGATTCACATTTCATTCAGAAGGGGTTTTGTGGAGATTGTAGTAATTTCAACAGTTGAGATCATGAGTCAGTTGAAACTAGACCACCATGGAAAACCTGGAAGCATTGGACGCCATGTCCACGATAGGATGAAACGGCCGTCCAGTGTTTCCAGGTTTTCCATGGTGGTCTAGTTTCAATTGACTCATGATCTCACATTTCATTGTCGAATCATATGGTCTATGTCTAGTCGTTTCTGTGACCATTGATACTGCTACTACTATCATCATTTTATGCTGATAGGATATGGCGACTTAAATCAATGTATCATATGTGCCACGTTCTACGTTTCATACAACTGAATGACCTAATAATCTATGTGTGAACCGATACGATACATGTATTCTTGTTGTATGATTGTTAAGTAGGTAAACTATTCATATTCTTGTTCCTCTTATTATAAGCTTTATTTTGACACATAGACTATTATGAAACGATTTACTGCTCCTCAGTTATGCCCCAGTCTATTCATTACAGCCTCCCACATTCACAGACACTTTTGGTTAGATCTTGTACAAATTTCGTTTCCTATTTTATGGTACGATGTGGTCTGTTTGGTTTGTATATAAACCCACTATGTTTGAAATAAGTGATTCGTGTCTTGGAGGCTGAGATTGGTGTTCTGGACTCAACGGGCAGGGCGAATCGGGGAAAAAAGTGCAGTTGGATACCTAGGCTGCTCATACAGATGTATAAGTCAGCGTACCTAAATTGGCAATTGTATTTTACCATAATCGTATAACTTGAAGATACAACAGGTTCTAATCAATAAAGCACTAATAGAAGTTTAAAATGAAGATTTAATGTCAGAATTAAGGATGATAGTTTGGGATTAACATTTCAGACTTAGGACTAGGATCCATATAGAACAATGTAGGAAATGATTGTCATCTTTAGAACTGAAAGTATCTAACCCAAGTTCTCGGCGGGGAGGATTATGCTTAGAAACAACCAATGAAATAGTGAGTTTGATCCTGTCTAATACGAATGATCTAATAGTATAATTTAAGATCAAGCAAAAAACATGTTCAATAATTGTTTTGATAGATAAATCATGTCATGGACATAAAGTTTTTCATTGTATTCAACTGGAAAAAGATCGTTCCCCATCTCTCTTTTTAAGTTAATTGTCATCAATCATCCAATGGCTTAATCAATGTCACAGATAATCAATTCAATTAAAGATTGTTTAATTACTAACAAGGACAAGATCATAATTTGTGAACGAATCAATCAGACTTAAGATAGTAGGTCTTGGATTCCGTAACAAGATCCGTTCGTCCATATGGTTAAATTAACTAATGATGAAAACCTTAACTCTAGTTCCTAAACCGTAACTTTAAACTCTAAATCTGAATCTTACTTCTTCCTATTGATTATAGTCAGTTATCATAAGTTCATGATCATCTTTATCTAGTCAATTAGTTATACGAAATGGATACAAATCTTCATTAGTTCAAGTCCCTGTACCAAGTTAGTATATCAAAAAAAAGTATAGAGATAACTCCCAGCATTGTGGAAGTAGTAACAATGTCAGTGACAATAACAGAAAATACTAAACTGGGAGCAGATAAGAGTGTCGTCTCTTTCCGAAATAGTCTCACTTACACTTATTAATTCCAATTTCTTTTAGTAGTCTGTAGAGGTTTTTTGCGTTACCTACAGCCGTCGCCTTTTCCATCTCTTTTGCTTTCGTTGCCCATCACTGCTCACGGTCGTTCCTTAACCTAGATCTGATTTGTTTTCTCTCTTCATCGTCTTCAGAGCCTGATGGGATGAGTTTACAAGAATCCAACAGTGTAATAGACTTAGAAGAAATTCATTGGTTTTTTGTAACTCTTTGGTTTAAATCACTAACAGATGTCACTGCTGTTTCCACAGCTGTTTGTATATTTTTCCAAACAACATCTGGGTCAACCTCGTTTTCAGGACTACCTAAGTGTGACCTCAGTTGTTCCTGGAACCCACTTTTGGTTTTCTCATTACTCAATTTAATCCTAATGGGTCATTTTAATGTGGCTTTTTTGCGTCCAGTGAGGCGTAAGCAGATGTGTGCCCGTATTAGAGCATGGTCGGAGTTCAAGCAGGTACTCCAGAATGATATGGTTGGGCCACGTGTTGCGTACTCCTGAACACGATCATCACGACGCGCAATGCTTACTAGTGTTAGAGATAGTTGGATAAAAGTTAGGGGTGGTCAAACCAAAACGTGGCACCAGTCCACAAAATCACTAACTTCTTGTTTGAGCCACGTTGGTAGATGCAGACTACTCGGTTGGGGTCTGCATGACCATCGTAACCAGTGGTTGGAGATTTTGTACGACATGGTTCAGAACCGATCACAATGACGTAGGGGTATACACTCTTTGTCTTAAATCGTAAGATTAAAGTTGCTTTATACTTTTCTTTCTACGAACTAATTCTTTCTTCCTGTACTATATCCTTATATGCAGTCTGTCTTTTATATATTACCACCTCTGAATTAACTACTTTTATGGATCCGATGTTGTGCTAATGAGGTGTGGCAACTTGGATCGATGCATATATGTGCCTGGTCGTACATTGTAGCTGACTGACTGTTTGAATATCTGAACTACCTGTTCCTGTCATCTAGATATTTCAGCAAGTGAACTCCCATTTTATGTTTGTTTTGATACATCATTATGTCTATTAATCATATAAACTATTCAGGTGAGTTTCTAGAAAGTGTACAAATTAACAAAAGAGTCCAATCACAGACATCATGGTGACTGTCAATATGTATGGAAAAGAATGAACACTATTCAAATGTTGATTCCTGAACTGCTAACATCTAACTAGTGATCACTCAATACTTATCTAGTCAAGATCAATCAAGAAATATGGAATGGAAACTCACGAGAATTCTATCTTGTACCAAGCATATAATGTTGAATAAAGTCATTAATGATAATAATAATAATAAATGATATAGTCATTACAAGAAATTAACTTTACCTGAGCTGCATTTTCTAAAAGGACATCAACTGCTTTACGAATTGCTGAAGAACCTGTAAGATTCTCAGTGTCAATACTTCCTAAATAGATCGATGTAAATGCTGTGTAAAGTGCCCCCCCCCCCAAAAAAAAACAAAAAAACAAAAGTAGATTTCAGGTTCTTCAAATTAGATAAAATAGTCATATTCAGTAGTAAAATATCAATAAAGAACAGTTGGTAAGACGACGTTTGAGGGACACTAAACTGACTTTGAGAGTGTTCACCTAATGAATAGGACCAAATGATGATTATAAATTAATGTGAGAAATTACGATTCTGATTAACAGGTGATGGTTAAGGTTAAGTTTTCATTACGAATTGCATCCCTATAATGCCAAAACTCTGTTTACGCAAACGGATGAATGAATTTCGCGCCAAATTCCGAGACTTGTTATCTTATACACCTGATTGGTTCGTTCATAAGTTATAGTCTCAATGAACATCTTATTATATATTTGTAAGTCAGATGAGTTTTGTGGATATTATAAAAATTTCAATGGTTAAGATCATCAGTCAGTTGAAGCTAGACCACTATGGGGAACCTGGAAGCACTGGACGGTGGTTTCGTCCTACTGCGGGACTCCTCAGCAGTGCGCATCCATGACCTCACCCACTGCGAGATTCGAACCCAGGACCTATCAGTCTCCCCCGCGAACTCTTAACTACTAGACCACTGAGCCGGCATCTGACGGTGTTAATGTCTAACTTCAACTAATCCACCAAATTGAGCGACACATCCACCATTGTCTTCAGTGAGTTCCTATCTCACAACAGACCTGGTTGAACTCCACTGGTCACTACTTCTCACTAGAACTCCACGATATAACTCTTGAAGCCAGTCACTAGTGAGCATAGGTTGATCAATATCAGATTAATATCATTCTTGATGATAAGGATTGAGTTCTGATCACTTGATCTGATTACTTCATTATCGCTATTTCAAGTAAAGATACATGGGGGCTAGTAGATAAATCTAGGACCTGCATAGTTTTGTCTTATTTACAGCACATCAGTTGGATGTATCTAGGTTAGTTTTCACATCGAGACTCGAACCTTATACCTTTCGTTTCAGATGTCTAACGTGTTATCCTTTAAGTTACTGAATGCAGACAGCCACTAATTTGTGTATAAGTTACTACACACTAGTGATGAAGAATGGTTGTAATTTCATGGCAACACTGATACGTGAAGTAGGGTTTAAACTAAATTCCTCAGTTTTTACAGCTAATGGTATCATCAATATGTTATCTTTAATCACCATGGAAATGAAGAATAGTAAGACAGTTCTTGAAAAACTAAAAAAAAATGAAAATTCAATGTTTTCAGAATGTAAATAACCGAAAAGTAAGTGCTTTATAAGCAAAAATGGATAGTGGCTAGCAGTGGAATCCAGGATGCGGATTTCGTTCTGTTTGCGACTCATCGGCTGGATGTACTTGCATCCCGGAGTTACTGATTACTTTGGGACCCGAACCCAGTAGCGTTCTCTCCAAACGCTACCGAGTTATCCACTTAGCTACTGAGTCCTGATAGGGTTCTGGGTTCGAGTCCCAGAGTGAACATCAACTCCGTGGTGGAGTCTCAAACAGATCGAAGTGCGCATCCTGGATTCCAATGCTAGCCACCATCCATCTTTGCTTATAAAGCTTCTGACCCATAGGATGCACATATGCCAACAACAAACTGATCAGTTGCAGTCGTAAATAACAATGGGAAGATCCAAGTAAACAACACCAAGTGAATGTAAAAAGTAAATGGCTTTGAAGTTTACGTTTACTTTGAGAGAAAGGGAGAACGACCAATTTCATAATTGTTTTATTAAGTGTTATGCTGAATCTATTTGTAGGGAGTTACGATACTTTATTTCCTGGAATTCTTTAATTATGGGAGTTTCGTGAAGATTTCATTTCAACTACAAATTGATGAACTTTGAGGATTTGTGTATAACACGTGGTACTAGGCACATGTTTGTCGTGTTAATTAAAGAATCCCGCAGTTGGGATGAAAAGTCTGTTGATGAGACTATGAATCTTATCCAGTAGAGATCCTTAGGACATATGATCCATATATTCAGCTAATTCTACCTTCAAGGTGCAATACTGGAGCAAGTAGGGGTAAAGTAGAAGAAAACCAGGCCAAGCTAAACTTAAACAGTGGGTCCGTACATGATGTAATTGATTATTGAACTGCTATATGGAGATTCCCTAGTCGAGATTATCACGAAAACCATGATCAGCAGTTGGAGACGTTGGTGGACTTATATGAAGGTATTTCAAAAATGAAAACGAAGGAACTTCTCTCACAAACGGAATTCTAACCGAAACCATTCAGGTCCTTTTGCAAATGAACCACTTATAAACCAGAGATTCATAATCCGATGTTGCTTGTGATATTCATTTTATTTTTGATATCGACAAAGTTCTATTTCTTACTGTATTTGACTAGACCTTCTTGGAATCCATATCAGTGAAAGACACTAGTGAAGTTTGTTTAGATTATCCATACGTTTACCCAACTTAATGACTAAATGATATAGTCGACTTAAGGTAATAATTTCTCAACAATATCTTCAGAAATCTTTCATCCAATCACCATATGCGTTAGAAACTTCTAGAAAATTCAGGTTACATGTTATACTCTGACTAGATGATGAATCCAGAACTTTCCAGAGATTAAAAGTTACCAATCAACTTATTAAAACATATGTTTCCTGTACATTAATTAACCTTCAAACAAAGCTTCTATATACATTGTGTTCTTTCTTTCCTATTCAAAATGTTTATGTAGGGGAATTCTTTGGATCCAAGAAGCGATTGCGAAGTCATTATCAAGTGTTTGAGTAGTCAACTTATCACATATACAAAGTAAGATAATTTATATTGACTTGGTATTGTTGTGTAGGACTGAAATTGATCAATCTCTAGTTGGCATATGCGCAACCTGTGCGGACCACCTGGATATAACTTTAAGTTACGAGTTTTTTAAGAAAAGATGAGTAATGAATAGTAGTGAAATCCAGGAAGCGCGTTTCTTCCTGTTTAGTACTCGTCAGCTGGATTTACCTGCATCTGAGTTGACGCCCTACCTGAGACTCGAACCTAGTACTGTTCGCTTCAAACGTCATCACGTTATCCTCAAAGCTACTGAGTCCTGACAGACATCTTTTTGTGCAACGCGGTGAAGTTTAAGACTCACAGTTCTGAGTTCGAGTCCCAGTGTGAACATCAACTTCAAGATGCAGGTACATCCGGTTGACGAGTACCGGATAGGGCAAAACGCTCATCCTGGATTCTACTGCTAGCCACTATCCATCTTTGCTTATCAGATAACTGATCTTAGAAACAAGACTTTTTGAAATGAAAATACTCGGGTTTACATGACAGAAAATCTATTTCTTCGCTTTGTAAATATATTTTTTTATACAAAAAAACCCAGTCACTGTCACATCAACCATAATAACAGATGGTCAAGATTGTCGATGTCATTTATTTCTATTCCAACTTGTTCAGAGGGAAGGAAGATAGAGGAGAGTATCATCGAAACATTCAATAGTAAAAACACTTCTAAAAAGAACTGTGTAAACATAAACGATTAGTTTATTTGTATATTCATACTACTATTAGTACTACTCATTTAACTACTGATAATTGTTTTATTGTAGAAGATATTGGAAATAAACTATACAATAGACTAATTGTTATTTGTTAAATATTAAACTAAATATACTCACTTCTTCCTGAATCTGGAGGACCTATCGGTCCTAGTTCACCTTCATATACAGCAGGAGGAGATCTAGTCGATCTAGACTTGGAACCGCTAAATGGTGTAAGAAAAGAATCTTGTCTAGTTGAATGATGTATACTCGGTTGTGAGGGATGTGTTCCTGACTGTTGGTGTTGTTGTGTTGGATTATATGATGATTCCATTTCATATGAACCTAAGTCAGTAGGTAGAGATTCTGTAGGATGTCGTACTGAAACTCCTTGGGATCTGTCCGTTCTATGAAAGTCATGAGGACTTTCACAGCCTACATATATGCAAAAAAATTACTATCACATATAGATTTAAATAAATTAACATAACTCGAGGACAAATTTCATGTCTGAGTGACATCATTTATGGATTTAGTTAAAACCAGCGAGAAATCGACATCAGTGATCATAAATAAAAATGACTCAGACCTTCCACAGAAAGATCCTAACTAGTACCCACAAATGCCCTGGTACGGCCGAGAGTGGGGAGAGTCCGCTCTCCCTCTCGAAATGCTCTCACATAGCCACGCGTATACAGCCTTTGCCAGGGAAG
The DNA here is from genome assembly GCA_944470425.2 of Schistosoma bovis. Lineage (NCBI taxonomy): Eukaryota > Metazoa > Platyhelminthes > Trematoda > Strigeidida > Schistosomatidae > Schistosoma > Schistosoma bovis. The sequence continues at coordinate 16,184,520 of OX103959.1, read as the reverse complement.
TCCTACTCACTGCCTTCTCGCACTGCGGGTGTTGTTTACAAAAATGAGAGGATGATAAGCGAATGTCCGGCGCCTTAACCGGATTCCAAACCAATGGTGGACATGGGCTCCAGTATCCTGCAGGAACAAATGGCGTATGAACCAATTGTTGGTTACCGGCTTCCATGGGACTGCATCTTCTTACGATGCTCCACTGCCTTGTGGATCAGACCTTCAGGTCAAAGGCTCTGGGTGTGGCCCCCTAAGATAACCACCTACATCGGTTTGGGCACCCGGGCAGTATCACAGCCCACACACATATCGAATCAGATTTGTGTGGCGCATATGTATTTGGTGCCTCCTTGTACCAATATCTATGTGTTAAAATAAATAATAAAATAAATAAATCCTAACTAGTAGGTTTCAAACATGTGCACATTGATAATGTCTCGGTTGTTTATACATGAATTAACTGGATTAAAAATGTGGAACGGTGCATCTCAATCTGATTGTTTGAATGTTTCCTACTGGCTGTAAATTTACTAATATTGGCTTATAGCAACTCACGTGCAATTGAGTTTGTTCTCATTTAATTCAGTTAAGCCCTTTAGTTGACTTATTTAGCTGACAGAGTCAACTGTACTATAACAACTTATTGTACCTTTATTATTGCTGTGCATGTATGAAATATGTATGCTTGAACATTGCTTACCGCCTAAGCATATATTCATTCTGCTAGCTTTATTATTAACGCCTTAATTGATTCGATGATCCATTCATTTCCCTATATATATACATGTACATTTACACACTACTCTCTCGGTTCGCTGACTCATTCATTTGCCTCGCTGCTTGGTGGTCTGAGTTATCTGCTAATAAAAAACTGTACTCGCTGCTTCTCTTTGCCTTCTGGTTTCGTACACCGTTGAGGATTATATGGTAACGGTCACGAGGGTGATTGGTCAGCGAAGCACAGCCACTAGAAGCTAATTGATTCTAGTAAATTTGTACGAACTTATTTCGTTGTGTAATGAAGAGAGATGAGGAGTTGTAGCTAATCAATCTATTTGACACTAAGTAGTCTATGTGATCTCATGTGCTCCATTTGAAGAAAAAAAGATTGTTTTCATTTGAGTAAAAGTACACTAAGTAGCTCAGTGAATAACATGTCAGGCGTTTGAAGTGAAAAATGTAGGAATAGAGTCCTAATGTGCACATTAAAACTAGGATACAACCACATCCAGTTGATAAGTCATAAATAGAAGAAAACGACGCGTTTACTGGGTTCCACTGCTAACTACATACTAGTTATACCGAGTCATCAGTATAAGGTTGTGGAGATTGTTGAGTTTTATTTGAGATCATGGAACGACCAATGTTAGTAGACCATTGGAAACCTGGAAGCACTGGACCGCCGTTTATTCTTAGCATGGGACTCCTGAATAGTGGAGTTCAACCGTACTAGGTGTGAGGCAGTTACTTACCGAAAACGATGCAATATCCTGAATTGATTGAAGTTAAACGTTGGAAACGATGAATACTAGATCAGTTATCTATAGGTTAGGCATTCACGCGTGGGACCGAAGGTCCTGGGTTCGCGTAGCGCATACGGGGTCGTGAATGACTACTGATGAAGAGTCCCATACTAGGACAAAACGGCAGTCCAGTGCTTCCAGATTTTCGATGGTGGTCTAACATAGATCGGTTCATGATTTCAATTATACTGAATTGTTTATGACTTGCAAAAATACGAAACAACGACTGATTTCTTCGTTATTTTACAATACTGCCAACAAGTCGATATGTGTGCACAAACTTCAGTCAATCATGTTCATAATGACTAGAAATCCATAACTAGCTTTTCAAAGTTATGACTGATAAAATTCAGCTATTTCAGCGATTGTGACAAATATTATGAATACCATTAAATGTTGATCAAGTAACATAGAGGAACTAACTGAAGCTGGAAATGCTAATCACTAGTGTAAGGGATGGCACTATGTCAAGCCTGCATAGGCTATTCTAACCTTTGGACAAATCAATCTATCCATTCTTTTCAAGCCACATTTTTACCTTATCACTTAATCGCTTATTAACCCTGACTGTTTTTATTTGAGTGTATGTTTGTTCACTACTTATCCTATTCATCATGCGTATGTAACTGATTTTTTGTTTGACTATAAATATTTGTTTCACGTTAGGGTAAACCGAGTTGCATCATACACCTTCTCCACTGCGCATCATTCCATTTCGCTTCACTCGCTTCGTTTCTCCGATTGTCTATCCAAACCACTGAGTGTATGAAGTATACGTATTCAAACTCCATTCTCGTATCTGAGTTCATTAATTCCGTTAATCACTAGCACGAGTTAAATCAGTGATTATATACGAGGTTTGCTGGCATTTTTATTTCGATAGCAATCAGCCAACAATCTATTTCAAGTCAGATCTCGGGTCACTAAACTAGTCTTTATCTATTATGATCATCATGGGATAATTGGTTCTGAAAATTTTTCCCAGATAGAATCACAAGTCAATACTGAAGAGTTGTTCAGTGCTTCTTGACTTACAATAGGTCTGAAGCTAGTTAGCAATTCATCTTTTCAGTCTTCATGAAACCTTTTTCACAAGATTGAACATGACTATAGAGAATATTGCTGGGTTTTAATAGAAACACAACTACTAAAGAACTACTAGTATTGATTAGGAAAATGTCTTGAAAGATACACCTTAGTATAATTCAGTTGTAAGAGTTTGAATATTCCCATGGTTGGTGCTAAGAAAGATTGAAATTAATTAGCTTCTTAATAGTTGAATTCATGAACCAATGGAAGCTAGATCCCTATGGAAAACTTGGAAGCACTGGACGGTCGTTTCGTCATAGTATGGGACTCCTCAGCAGTGCGCATCAACAGTCCCGCCTCGCGAGGATCGAAGCCAGGACCTATCAGTCTTGTTCATGAGCCCTTAACCACCAGACCACTGAGCTGACCGGCATCCAACGGTGTTAACGTCTAACTTCAACTAATCCACGAAATTGAGTGGCATATCCACCATTGTCATCAATGAGATACTATCTCACAACAGACCTGGTTGAACTCCATTGGTCACTGCTTCTCACTAAACCCGGGAAATACCTCTTGAAGCCAGTCACTAGTGAGCTTATCTCACGAAGTGGGATCATCGATGTGCACTGCTGAGAAGTCGCATACTAGAACGAATCAGGCATCCGTTGCTTTCAGGTTTCCATGATGATCTAGCTTCACATGACTCATGAACTTAACTATTACATTACTATAATCTTCACAAAACCCTCTTCTGTTAATTATATAACTATTGATTATAATGAGTAAACATACCTGTATGATAGGATCCAACTTGTGAAGAATATTTTGGTACTATTGAAGTTGGTGATATATGATCAGAATGTGAATTTCTTGTTAATACTATTAAAGACGGAAGACTATTGATTGAAGTAGGTAATTTAAAAGGTAATCTTAATATACATGGTAATGCTAATGGTTGAATTGTATGTTCATATAATAAACTAACTAAATTAGTAAATATTGGTTCATTTGAAGATCCACGAAGTCGAACAGGTTCATGGATTACACTTAAAGCTGATGAATCCATTGGAATATTAGATGGAGGTAATAATGTACCAGATACACCAATTGCATGATATACAGCTGATGTTGTAGATTGTAAACCTTCAATTAAATAATGTCGTATAGAATCGGATTCTTCACCTGTTTGAAATAGTAAGAAAATAGAGTAAGACTAATTAAACATATTAACCAATATATTATTAATATCAGATGGGTTTTTTGTGGAGATTGTAGTAATTTCAATGGTTAAGATCATGAGTCAGTTGAAGCTAATCATTGAAATTACTACAATCTCCACAAAAAACCCATCTGATATTAATCAAAAATATGCTCACTAGTGACTGGCTTCACGAGGTATATCCTGGAGTTCTAGTGAGAAGTAGTGACCAGTGGAGTTCAACCAGGTCTGTTGTGAGGTAGTAACTCACTGAAGACAATGGTGGATGTGTCGCTCAATTTCGTGGATTAGTTGAAGTTAGACATTAACACCGTCGGATGCCGGCTCAGTGGTCTAGTGGTTAAGTGCTCGCGCGCGAAACCAGTAGGTCCTGGGTTCGGATCTCGCAGTGAGCGAGGTCGTGGATGCACACTGCTGAGGAGTCCCACAATAGGACGAAACGGCCGTCCAGTGCTTCCAGGTTTTCCATGGTGGTCTAGCTCCAACTGACTCATGATCTTAACCATTGAAACAATATATTATTACTGAAAACTAGGGAACACTGAACAGCTATGTTGATCTAGTATGGTATGCTCCAACAGTGATCAACTACGCAAGACTATCGGTTCGGCAGTGAGCATTTAAGCATTAGATAAATGAGACAACATTCAATAATTTACATGTTTAACTTCAATCAACCTGTTATATTGTGTAGACAACTTTCGATACTACTGATGAGTAATTAGTTCACACTCACCATGGTCGATCTTCCATTGGTCACGACTTTCACCTTATGACTTAGGGGACTCACTCTCGAAATAAGTCAGTAGTGGATATAGTGTAAGTAAGTATTTTTCTCTTAGAATTCAAATATGGCTACCTCATAGAAACAATGTTGACTAATAATTACTTAGATGAGTATTTAGGTGAACCAATAGAGAGAAGAAGGTACTATACAACTGTTTCGTTCTAACTCAAAACCCTTTAATGATATACATTCACCTACCCGCACCTATTGTCTTGAACCTATGACTTGCAAGTCATTCAGTCAGTATAATGACTTTATGTTACTTAGGTCCGTCCAATCTTTTGTGAGGTACTGGGTAAGTATGAGCCACTTGGTGAATAAATAACTCCAAGCATTTCAGTCTTACATAAGTATAGTGTTTGTATGAACTAACGATTCCTTTGTACTTGTTGATTGCTTGATTTGGAATTACAAATACAGTACATTCGTTCATGATTATCTAGTATTTCTTGATCCAATCGCGTTATTTCTGGGATTCCTAGTTTGTACTATAATTCAAATACTCCTAATTATCATAATAAAGTCACTCGCTGCTCAAGTAACTTAGTGACAACTTCTCAAACTGTGAAGCTAGACCACACGAGTTCTCCTAGGAGCATCAGTTCTCTCAAGATTACATGTAAACCCCACTGACGAGTGTCAAATAGCACAAAACCTCAATCCACAGTTTCCTATCGATCATCTTCAACCGTTTACTATAAGAAATATATAACAGACACTCATTTTCTTCCTGGCTTCATTAGAATGGCTATTCTAGCAATCTGATTAAAAAGTGTCTAGCGATTCAATATACCATTAAATAGGAAAAAAACAGATTATTCTACCATACATGAAGAATAACATTGTGAAACATTTTGAAATCAACGCAAGTAAGATAACAGTGATTGAAGACAAATGAAGATGTCATTTATTCAATGAATAGCACCATCAGCGAGAAACATCACATTGGACAAAGTGGACACATTCATTCACACATAACATAAGATACCAATGAGGAGACATGATATGTTATCAATGATAACAATCTACATGGAAAATTCGATTAAAGAAACTGTCTAATTCTGAATAGAGGAGAATTTCTAGAAGGATGATATTGAAACATTTATGTTCATAATATGTGTTTTTGTATAGTCCGTCAGGACTCATTAGCTAAGCGTATAGCGTGATGGCTTTTAAAGTGGAAGGTACTGAGTTTGATTCTCGAAGTGAACATCAATTCCAAGATTCAGGTATATACAACTGACGAGTCCCGAATAGGACGAAACATGCGTCTTGTATTCCACTGCTAGCCACTATCCAACCATATTTGCAATATCGAGGCAATCCACAAAACATCCACATCTTTCAATAAGAGTCTGATCAACTGTAGTCCTAAACATCAATGTGAAGATTTAAACAAACAATACAAAATGGATTTATTGAATAATTTAAAATAATAAACTAACCATGAGTATGATGTCTGTGAACTTTAACTACCAGTCCAAATGAATGTGGAAAGCTTCCACTATTACGAACTACAAATGTTCCAGGAGCTTCTGATCTGATTAAGTCCATTGCTGTAAACAATAAATTGAATATATAACTAATGAAATATATAGAAGAGATTTGTTAGCATTTTTCTATATCAATCATTATCAGTGAGGTTATCAACAAAAAGTAATGTAAATTGTATAGCAGTTTTCTCCTACCACAGAAATCGTCTTCAGTATGAACTTACAATCATACCAAAAGCCGAAATCGTCATCTGTATGTCTTGTATCGAACACCTAACCGTTTACTTAAGAGGTTAGCATTCGGTGCTACACACCGCTTACTGCAATTCGGAATACATCATAACGATTATCTGATAACATTGATAGAAAAAGTCAGTATGGCAATGTTATGCACGAAATTTCTAATTTTCAGTCCTACTCCAACTGATATCAGTAGGTGATAAATGTCACGTACAGTTTATATAAACCATCAGCCACAAAACATATTCAGTGAAAATCAAAGTATAGTTTAAATTTTGTACACAATAACAGGACTTCTTTTCTAAAAAAGAATGTTGAATTATTCGGTTTGAAGTTGACTTTCATTGTTCGTCGTGAGTACAGATCATCTTGACTACTTACTTGAAATTTAGTGGTATACATTTCCAATTTCAATCGATTCGTGATATGAATGCAACTGTGGTGTGTGCTACCGATGTCGACAGATACAATTAGTATATATCATCAATAGAAAATGAAATGCCTGGAGGCAGAAGGTTAAGATGATCGAAGAAGAGAACGAGAACAGAGAATGATTGATGTGGAAGCGAGGGAAGAATGAAGTATTAGCCGATTGATTGGCATTTTACAAATGAAGTGTTGAATATGTAGTGACCTACTTTTATCAAGAGAATGCGATTGGTTTAATGGAAACAATTATTATTATAACCAATTGTACCAGTGATTGTTTTACTGACATCCATTATTCTTCCATTCTCCCTTCCGTTGATTGTGACCTCACACGAACTTACGTTTGCTCAGTAAATCCGCTTGTACTTCTTTGGTATGATCTCGGTATTCTTTCGACATCACGAGATCATCAACAAATGTACTTAGCTACAACCTTCAATTACCTACTGATATTTGGTACGCAACCTTCCTGTAGTGATGATCATAGTCAATTGCGACTCGACGCCACCCTACAAATGTATGGTTCTCAGATTCTAGTAAGAGATAATGTAATTTTGTATTCAATTACATCCGACTATCCTCGTTTGTGTTCTCATTCACAGCACAGTTATCATTCAGTCATTTTCGTGATATATTCTAGGTTATTAAATCGGACAAATTTGAGGAACAAATGGCGTATGAACCAATTGTTGGTCAGTGGCTACCATGGCACTGCATCTTCTTAAGTTGCTCCGATACCTTTTGGATCAAATCTTAAGGTCGAAGGCTCTGGTAACGGCCTCCTAAAAAAACCACCTGCTTTGGTTTGGGCACCCGGGCAGTATCACAGATAAAAAAAATCATTGACTTGTGTAATGCAGATATATTCGGCACCTGTTATTACCAATATTTATGTGCTCAAATAAATAAATAACATTTGAGATTAGTTCATGATGTAAACACTTGATATCATTATCATTGAAGATTTGGCATCTCCCCATCCAAATAAATTGTACTGAATTGATGTTTATGTTATTGTACATACTGATTCATTCTTCTCACTGCCTTTTCTTTAGGCATGATCTGAACAGTTAAGAAGTTTATTTTATAACTTGGACAAATTTGAGAAAAGTGATTTTAGTTATAAAAGAAAGTTTTCTAAGTTTCTCATTTATACTTACCGTCATTCCGTGACATTTCAGGACGATACCATATATGAGTGGATGCTGATATTCTGCTTAACACAACTAAAGCATTATCCGGTATATGTTCTGTAATAAATGACAAGAGAAGACTATTATAATAAGTTAGTTTAGGTGTGAAGTTCGTTTTTTAATCAAGATAAGAATTTGAGGGTCCTGGATTCGATCACCTGTGCGGTCGTGAAAATATACTACTGAATAGTTCCATACTATTGTGGGACTCCACAGCAGTGCGCATCCACGAACCCGCGAGTGGGACGCTTAACCCCTAGACCATCGGGCTGGCCGGCATCCAATGGTATTAGTATTAACATCAACCAATCCACGAAAATGCGCGACCATCTTCCATTGTGTTGAGGTAGATACCTGCTTCTAGCCGACACAGATTAGCTCCACTAGTCACGGCTTCTCACAAGAACTTTGAGAATTACCTCATGAAGCTAGTCACTAGTGAGCACATGATAATTATCAGTGTAGGGTTGTGAAGATTATAAGGCTTTTGATTGAGATCATGAACTGATTGATGTTAGACCACTATTGAAAACCTGAAAGCAATGGACGGTCGTTTGATCCTATTGTGGGACTCCTCAGCAGTGTGCATCCACGATCCCGATCGCAGGATCACTGAACTAGCATCCAACAATCTTTATGCATAACTCTAATCAAACCTTGATTTTAGTTAATATCAACAATCGCCACAACTCTATACTGATAATTATCATATGGTCACTAGTGGCTAGCTTCGAGAGAAAATCTTTTGAGTTCTAGTGAGAAGCCATGACCAGTGGATTTAATCCGTGTCAGATGTGAGGCAGTTACCCATTGAGGAAACTAGAATACGGTTGTGCAAATTCATGGATTGATTGAAGTGAGACGAAAATATCGTTGGTTGTCTGCTCAGTGGTCTAGAGTTTAGGCGTTCACGCTAGGGACTGAAGGTTCATAGTTCGTGTCTTGAGTGCACGATAGTGTTTGCATACTGCTGAAGGGTCGCATACTAGTACGATACGTAAGTTCAGTGCTTCTAGGTTTTTAACGATCGGTTCATGATCTTAGAGAATTCATCTGGAGAAAATCATCTGTAATTAACTAAAGTAGAAATGAGCGTTTTTAATTTCTCTGTCAAATCGAAAATTACTACGAAAACAATTCAGTAGCAATTAATAGTAGGTGAATTCAGACACTATTCAAACTAACTAAAAACTTGTTGCAAGACCTTCAATCAGCTAAAAGTTTAAGAAAATCATCTCATGCCTGACTTTCATTAAGATGGCTATCCATATCAATTAAATAAGCATGTTACTATTAAGATGCCCAGAAGAACTGACGCAATAACCATTGTTGTGCAACTTACTATTCCTACTTTGTTGGCAGTGGATTACTTCCACTCTTTCCTAATCACAATGACTCTTGGTTTGTTTTTGTACATTTGTTATTTTTCACCTTATGATACAATGTGGTCCACGTCGAGTGTATATTAACAATGTCTGTTTGAAATTTAAGAATAGTAGAGGCTAGTTACTACTCCTGGACTCAAGTCAGGGGCATAGAAAGGAGCTTGTGAATAGTAGATCAATAAGGAACTAATAGCCGGCTCAATGCCAATAGTGCTGCTGATTGATAGTTTAACTGACCAAATCGGAGATACTAAGCTACATACGGTAAATAACAGACCAAATTAGACAAAGGATTCTGATTGGTGACCTGGCATGTGATACTGAACAACGGGTTTGAAGACATGACACTAAAACTCCTTAAAGTATTCGAATAGAGTGACATTATCGATTTTGTGAATATTTAATATGGCGCTTTCATTGAAAGGATAAAAGATTCTTATTGCGAAAACTAAAATCAACTAGGAAACTATTTAATTGTCACGATTACAACTGATAGTTAGAATTAACGAAATCAAGATATTATCATACCTAAGCCACTTGAAATTGGTTGTTTTTGTCTTGGCGGTTTGTGATCTTCTGGACTTCGATATACTGGAACTTGTGTAGGTCTATTTCTTTTCGTAGTTTCAGAGGTTTTACCACGCATTGCTCTATATGGTCGTCTAACAGGTTGATCATGTGCAGAATATGAAGTACCGGGATAACATACCCGACTACTAAAACCAGCCATAATCGCTGTATCCGATTGACTACCTCCATCAATCATTTCTGATGGACGTCGAATATATCCTCTAGATGGTGGACTAACTGGTGATCGAAGTAAACGACCAGAATGTGTTTGTACTGGACTAGTACAAGAGGATCGATCAATTGTAGGTCCATCGGCTAAAATGTATAAAAACAGGAAACAAACTTTTGAAATTTATTCACATAATCTTATCATTTTCTATAGTTTTAAAACAATTCCAAACATACATCTTGATTCGAGATCATGAAAGGCGACTGTTTGAAACACCAGGATCTGAATTTCGTGTTAAATCCAGGCTCATCAACAGTAAGATGAGTCAGAAAGTTTCGAGAGAACTAGTAATATTATCCAATCTCAAGGCCCTATTCTACTCAGTAGTATAGAACAACGCTGTACAGTGATTGTAGCTGACCGAATCCTACTAGTGAACATTTCAATAAAATCTGAGAACCATACAGTAAATCGTTAATTTGCAAAATATCAATCGATTGTCTCAAACTTGACTGTTTCTTTTGCAAATATCCGTTCATTGTCTCAGATTTCATTGTTCGTGCATTTTCAAACCAATTACTTTCCGTTTCTGTCTTTTTCTTATCGATTTTTTTTTACTGAAATACACTTTATTCCTGACAATCATTACATACTAACTCCACCTGGAGTCCCTCCGGGGGCTACTACCGGTCCCAAGCCCGGATAAAGGAGGAGGGTGGGGCATGGGATTAGCGACTTCATCCCGTGGAAAACTAACTCGCTAAAAAAACGCTTACCAGAAAAAATTATTCAAACCTTTTAAACTCTGCCCTGGGAGTCAGAAAGTCTTCATTTAGGAGAGTTATGACACCTCATGATGAAAGCCGAGTTCCTTCATAAGTCACGAGGTCGATGCCCCTTCTGACAACCAGAGCAACCATTTATTTAGGTACATGGAATACTCGTACAATGTGGGAGACCGGGAGAGCCTTCATTATATACTACTTATTAAGATATAAGTAGCTCACACCACAATAGTACAATGTTCAACTTTCATTTAATTGTTATTACAATTGAATAGACATTGACAATAACATTGAACATAGTTTTAAATAATCATTCAGATAATAAGATAAATTCAAATAAGCGGAAATTCAATGATTAAAAGGTTTGATATCTTTCGAATGGTTGTCATCATTTGACAATGAATTGAAAATGGGCTTAAATAAGTAGTATAATTGTTAAAGATGAATTTTTCATTGTTTCTTATTATGGTGAATGAAATCGAAAGGGAGAGACAGAAAGAAAGAAAGAAAGAAGGAAAGAAAGAAAGAGAGAAAGAAAGGGAGTTGAGTAATCAACTGAAGAGACTGAGTATTTGCCAAAGGTTTGAAATTATTAACTAAGATTTGTAATGACAATAAAATAGTCTTGTCATCTAGTTGTATTGTTTGTCAAAATTTCACTTTGATAATGATGAGGTTGTCTAACGAAAAGGAAACATTAAAAACTTTATGGATATGAAAGAAATAGTCATATTTAAAGAATGGACATCAATGATGTCGGTAGTTTATTTTTCAGCTATATTTTAGGCTACCGGTGTTAGGCAAGGTTGCTTACTCTCACCCGTTTTCATTCATCTGGTGATCGACTAAATCGTAAAAACTTCAACATCTGAAAGGAAACACGAAGTGCAATGGACAGTCAAGATGCAACTGGACGATTTAGACTACGCAGATGATCTGGCTCTTCTGTCGCAAATGCAACAACGGAGGCGGGAGAAGACGACCAGTGTAGCAGCAGCCTCAGCGACAGTAGGTCTCAACATACACAAAGGGAAAAGCAAAGTTCTCCGGTACAGCGCATCATGCAACAATCGAACCACACTTGACTGATAAGATTTGGAAGATGTAAAAACCTTTACATATCTGGGCAGCGTCACTGATGAACACTGTGAATCTGATGCAGATGTGAAGGCGCGGATCGGCAAGGCAAGAGCAGCATATCTACAATTGAAGAACATCTTGAATTCAAAACAACTGTCTGTCAACCCACATCAAGGTCAGAATTCTCAATACAAATGTCAAGACAGTTCTATTGTATGGGGTAGAAACTTGGAGAACTACAAAAACCATCATCCAGAAGATACAAGTGCTCATTAACAGTTGTTTATGCAAAATGCTTCTGATCCGTTGTCCAGATACTATTAGCAACAACCTACTGTGGGAGAGAGCAAACCACATCCCAGTGGAGGAAGAAGTGAGGAAGAAGTGCTGGAAGTGGATAGGCCACACATTGATGAAGGCACCCAATTGCATCAGAAGGCAAGCCCTGACTTGGGATCCTCAACGTCAAAGAAAAAGAGAAAGATCAAAGAACACATTACGCCGAGAAATGGAAACAGATATGAGAAGAATGAGTAACAGTTGGATAGAACTAGAAAGGAAAGCCCAGGACAGAGTGGGTTGGGAAATGCTTGGAGTAAGTAAGTAATATTTTAGGCTAAACAATTCTATATTTTGAAGCATTAGTTCAACAGAGATGACAATGTACACAATACATAAATTTTGGTGTCCTGCATGAATATCTGGGCTACCTGTTCCCTGCCATCTAGATATTTCAACAAGTTGCCTACTCTTTGTTTTAACAGATCATTATGTCTATTAGCCTCATAAACAATTCAGGTGCATTTATCAAAAGTTCTCGACCTCTCACTGTACAAGTTACAAAAAAGCCGAATCAGGGACAACGTATTTGCTGACTGTTATAACTTGTGGGCCTTATGCCCCTATCAATATATGACATAATGTTATTACCAATTAGAGAACAGTGGATTATTTACCGGACCAATGACGAGCAAAACCCTCATCGACCGTTCTTCCTGCCTAACCTTGCCCATAGAGTCCAGAACACCAATCTCAGCCTCCGAGATATAAATCATGTATTTCAAACATACTGAGTTTACATACAAACCAAACAGTCAACATCGTGATATGAAATCGAAAATACACATATGTACGAGATCCAGCCAACAGTGGTTGTGAACGTAGGAAACTGTAATGAATAGACCGGGCGTAACTCAAGAACGGGCGATTGTATAATAATAGTCTATAGATTAAAATAAACCTTATGATAAGAGGAACACGAATAAGAATCAATTCCTGAACTGCACAGAGAACACTAAACCAACCACACATGATGGAGAAGCTCTGCAAGATGTGGAATATTTCACATACTTATGATGTATCACCGATCAACAAGGAGGTTTGGATGCAAACGTAAAGGCGAGGATTGGCAAAGTGACGGCCGGATTCTTACAGTTATTGAACATATAGAACTCAACCAATATCAAAGTCACAACCGTTAATATGAATTTCAAGACAGTTAATTCTGCTGTACGGAGCTGAAACTTTGAGGACCACGACAACCATCATCAAAAATGTCCAAGCATTTATAGACAATTGTCTACACAAAATACTCAATGTCCATTGACTGGATACGATCAACAACAAACTACTGTAGAAGAGAACAAACCAACTTTCATATGAAGAGGAAATTGGGAAAAGACGTTGGAAGTGGATAGAACATACATTGAGGAAATCATCACACTGAATCAGAAGACAAGTACTAACTTGGAATCCTGGGTATAAACGGAAAAGAGGAAAATCAAAAAAACAATGTTGGTTGGAGAATGCTAATGGACGGCCTATGCTCCTCCAGAATGAGTGACAGGCTTAAGTAAATAACTAAAATATCACCTCTCATATACATTGTTAAGTAACATAAGGTTACTGTGGAAAGTTAGACCGATAACATCATTATCCAGTAAAAGATAAACTCGACAACTCAGCGACATGAATCAAAGTCTGGAATAGAAAGATCTTTATTTCACTAACGAACGATTAAAATGATAAATTCTTACTACACCCATTTTTATTATGAATGAAGATAATCTGGTCACAGATAGCTGAATGGCAAAGGGTTTTGATAGTCAAAATGATAACAAGTGAAAGTGGTCGACATATTGAATTATTTGTAAACTGAATTCAAACATCTTCATTACTGGATGATCTAACCTTAGTTTTTTTGGTTAGAATGAATCACTTACCGACGGGTTGTCTCGACCATTGCTCGTCATAACTTGAATGTCCCCAGAAATGTCTGCAAAACATGCAAAAAAAAATAAGCAAACTAATTTACAGAGAACGATTCAAACAAAGTGTTTCGTGTTATGTTTCTAAGATTGACACATACATAGAGTAGATAGGTTGTTGCTAGTAGTGATATCCAGGACCTGCATTTTGTCCCATTAAGGACTCATCAGCTACACATACCTGCATCACGAATTCGATGTTCCCTTTGAAATCTGAACCCATTCCCTTTTGCTTCAAACACTCGATGCGTCATCCACTTAACTAGTGAGTCCAGATAGCCGCTCACATGTGTAACAGTCATAAATTCTAGTTCATTTTAGAACGGTTTGGGTTATTATTTTCTTTGCGAATCCCTGGAAAAGAACTGGTTATATATGCCTTCAGAATTTAGGTATTTTTTGACTATGTTAAAGCAGGCTGTCGAACCGGTAAGTGCCAAGATGACTTGTTCAGGATTTGGACCCACATATTATCGACTAAGGATGCTGATGACAAAGCATATTATGAACAATTGAATTGACGCAAACGTAATAAACAATATTCAACATATTGGATTGTTATAAAACCGTTCATCAACAACTTTGGACGTGAGATCAGTCAGATATAATCAATGTGTGTGTGTGTGTGTACGAAGAAACATTATAGATTCACATTATTGGAAAGTTAAAGGATGGAATTCACTTCTTTTTTCTGAGACCATGCCTAAGAAAAGTCAGACAATTGTGAGCTAGGCGAAGAAGTCAATCTGAAGCAGTTATTCTGTTATGTTTGAAGTTAAGATGCAGACGAATCATGTTATTTCGAATGTGCTTGTTCATAGAGAACCAAAGTCAACACTCCATTTGATCCATCAAAAGTATCAAAATAATATGCTGTGCAATAGATGAAGTACAACAGAAAAATATCCACTGAAATCCTAATCAACGTTATGTACCAACGGTATGAAGAGAGTTGTTAAAGTAGATATAGGATCCGTTTACATAGTTATTTGTAGTTGTATAAAGGTCTGAATGGGAATATGATTTAGGATCGTATCAAAGGTTTTCTTTTTTATTGAATGTTCCTTAACCTCAATAAAGAAATGTCCTAGAATTATTCTTATTGGCTAAATCTACTCCAAGTGAGTTTGAAAGTCAGTCAACTCAAGGTAACCAGTGTAATATAACTCAATCTGGTTACTTAACTGTTCTTTCATATCACATATCTTTGATGTATTTATAAATTAGTTGGAACACAATATGGTTGTTGATACTTTATTGTCATGAGTTACATTGATGATGATTGGTTTGGAAGACAGTAGTTTGTTAATTTGTGCCTTGACGATTCTGAACACAATTGTTAGTGGAACATAGATTGAATTAAAGCACGTTCCATGAACAATTGTGTTGCTGCACGCTGATTGGCTAATTTTTAACCAATCAGCGCTAACCGACACCTGAAGAACACCCTAGAGTCTTCTCATATAAAAACTATAATGTTTTTCTTAGTGTGCTTCTTACTTCCATCTAACCTTGTTATTTGGAATATAATCTCTTTCCTGTTCAACCGTGTTCTGATTTGGGAACTTGTCGAGTGAATTGGTGCCCAAGAATAATAAGCAATAGGAATAACTGGTTTATAATAAGAGAGAAATATAACAGTGGCGATGAGGAAAAAGGAAAACAAATTCGGCGAGACTCTAATTTACGGACGACCTTTGAACGGATCTTAAATGACCTTGACAACTATTAGCCAATCAGAAGACAGTTAGTATAAAGTAAAAATATATTCTAAGAAAGTAATGAATTACAATGGATAGTCTTCTTCACTACTCTTCATCGGTACATGGATTGTTGTAGTATTCGGTTGAGCTAGTCATCTGATATGGGCATCTTGAATTTGTGGCGAGACTCTAATTTAGGGACGAACCAATCAGAAGCGTTTGAGCAATTTCAAGGTCACGGAGCCAAGTTCAACACGCGATGCTAACATACGATCGGTTCACAGCGGATTTTAGAGAGGAGGTGATTAATGAGAGGTTACAACAGATGGGATGGCGAGGCTAATTTAGGGACGAGCCAATCAGAAGCGTTTGTGCAATTTCAATCATTAGCCAATCAGAAGGCAGTTGGTATAAAGTGAGAATATATTATAAGAAAGTAATGGATTGCAGTGGATATTCTTCTTTTACATGATTTAAAAACTCGTTAAGGTTTGATATAGGTTCAGAGGTTCTGAATTCATAATGCATATGGCATAGAAACTCGTCCATAGGGTTAGGGTTTAGGGTTAAGGTTAGGTTAGTGTTAGGGTTTAGGGTTAAGGTGCTAATATACGATCGGTTTACAATGGATTTTAGAGAAGGCGTGTTTATTGAGAGGCTACAACCCTAACCCTAACCTAACCCTAAACCCTAACCTTAACCCTAACCCTAAACCGTAACGCTAACCTAACCCTAAACCCTAACCCTATGGACGAGTTTCTATACCGTATGCATTATGAATTCAGAACCTCTGAACCTATATCAAACCTTAACGAGTTTTTAAATCATGTAAAAGAAGACTATCCACTGTAATTCATTACTTTCTTAGAATATATTTTCACTTTATACTAACTGCCTTCTGATTGGCTAATGATTGAAATTGCTCAAACGCTTCTGATTGGCTCGTCCCTAAATTAGAGTCTCGCCACAAATTCAAGATGCCCATATCAGATGACTAGCTCAACCGAATACTACAACAATTCATGTACCAATGAAGAGTAGTGATTTATCTTAAATTCAATAGAAGTACATAATTTGCTTATTATAAAGAGTAAAAGTTGAGAAAATTATACACAGATCTTGATAACCTGACCGGAAAAACTGTAGATAATTGTCAAGTCTACTTAGTAAACGATAACAAATTTTTGTAATCCTTTATGATCAATAATCATCAGGGTAGCATGAGAAGCTGAGATAATGAGGAAAATTTGTAGATCTAGTGAATAGTTCAAATGGAGTTTCGTTTTCAGTAATGGTTAGTTCGATTGTGAAACTCTCATCATCTTCCTGAACAACACCATCAGTATATTCTTCAGGTAAAAGGAAGTTGTTCGAATTTCTTCATATAGTCCTGTCGACTTTCATTTTGATCAGTTACGGTTGATCTTCATTGTCTGTATCACTCATTTTGACCTGGTTCTTTATCTTTTAATTGTCCATGATGTTTTTAGTCAGTTGATGAATTGAGTCAATTTTGACTTGTTCATTGATTACCGATTGAGCTATCTACCAATTCACTGATTTTCTTCATATATCATCTGGCGGAAAGTTTAACAATTTCCTAATAGAATATGTGTTCACAGTTATCTACATGAATTGGATGATATAAGCGAAGATATGTCATGGTATTTGACAGCCAGCTGGTGTTCATTCACATGAAGATATAGAATGTTTTAGCTTGTAGTATTTCTCGCAATTGGAACAGTTAATTTAGTAGATGATGTTCAGTTTTTCTTTTCTCAATTCATCTTTTGTTTGCATAAGATTGACTTCAAACAGTATCAATAATCTCGTTTTAATTTCTGATATGTCATTTATATAAGATAGGATGTTCGGCTTATTGATTTATACACTAAACAAAGTGATTGCTCTCTCTCTATATCCATTAGTAGGTAACTGTCTCATAATCGACTTGATCGAACTCAGACCTCTTGAAACTACCCCCCCCCCCAAATTAAGTAGCCGCTATCAAACAAGTATATGTTTTTTTATCAGTATGGAAAGAATGTGGAGATGGTTACCAGAGTAATTACAGCCTGTTTTAACATAGTTCAATCGAAATATCACATGGTAAAATAGAAAAACAACATGATGATAGGTGTATCTGAGGTTGACTTACGATCTTTTAGCAGGGGACATATAAGTTAATCTTGATTTTGTATATGGTCCTTGAGTTTGATAAATTGTCGGAGATCCAGAAAATGCTCTTCCTCTAGTTGGTCCACCTATTAATGTATTCATGGAAAAATGGTGATGAACATTGGGGGTCAAAACTTATAAGTAAATCTATGTACTGTAAGTAATGCTATGAAGATAGTGAAGCTCTTGACTCACCGTATATACTAGTTTAGTTTTTCGTTATATACATCGTAACTTCTTACTTATAGTTTCATTGATATCTACAAATCTGTGAGTTTTTGAATCAGAAGAAGGATAATAACGGGACGTATTCTGTTTACTGTCGACATTTTCTGATTGGTCATTGAGAATTGATAGAGCTTCTAAACCAAGAGGCTTCAAATTTTTCAGTCAGTATTCATAGTCATTGGGGTTATTAATCAAAGAAATGAACAGTAGTCTAATCGCCTCAAAATGCCCTGGTACGGCCGAGAATGGAGAGAGTCAGTTCTTCTTCTTCTTCTTCAAATGTTCTCACATGGCTTCGTATATGCAGACACTTCCAGTGAAGTTCCAATCACAGACTTCTCACGGCATTACTGTTATATACAAAACTGAGGGGAAGAAAAGCGACTGTCCAGCGCTTTAACCGGGTTGGTCGTTACGGAGGATCCATCTAGGGGAAAACCCTGATTCCAAACCAATAGTGTACATGGGCTCCAGGATCCTGAAGGAACAAATGGCGTACGAATCTATTGTTGGTCACCAGCTGTCATGGGACTGCATCTCCCAACGTTGCTCCACTGTCACGTGGATCAGACCGCTAGATCATTTATACAGTTATTTTATAATTTGAAACAATTTATATTCAGTAGTGACATCATCGACATGAAGTATAATAAAGTAAACTTGTAGCTCAGATGGATGATTTTCGTGAACGTTTCATCTACAAACGTCTTATTGTCCTCTTGAACAACATCGTCAAGCAAGCTAACCATGCAACAACAATAATCAAACAAGATTAATGTATCAACAAGACAAACTGTCAGTCAGTAGGTGACAAATTCGAATAGCCTTCTGTTTCAAATCTATACTTACTTACTTACTTACTTACTTACGCCTGTTACTCCCAATGGAGCATAGGCCGCTGACCAGCATTCTCCAACCCACTCTGTCCTGGGCCTTCTTTTCTAGTTCCATCCAATTCTTGTTCATTTTTCTCATGTCTATCTCCAATTCTCGGCGTAATGTGTTCTTTGGTCTTCCTCTTCTCCTTTGGCCTTGAGGATTCCATGTGAGGGCTTGTCTTGTGACGCAGTTGGGTGCTTTCCTCAATGTGTGTCCTATCCACTTCCAGCGCTTCTTCCTGATTTCTTCCTCCACTGGGATCTGGTTTGTTCTTTCCCATAGTTGGTTGTTGCTAATAGTGTCCGGCCAATGGATCTGAAGTATTTTGCGTAGACAATTGTTAATAAACACCTGTATTTTCTGGATGATGGCTTTCGTAGTTCTCCAGGTTTCTGCCCCATACAGTAGAATTGTCTTGACATTTGTATTGAAAATCCTGACCTTGATGTTGGTTGACAGTTGCTTTGAGTTCCAGATGTTCCTCAGTTGTAAATATGCTGCTCTTGCTTTGCCGATCCGCGCCTTCACATCTGCATCAGATCCACCCTGTTCATCAATGATGCTGCCCAAATATGTAAAGGTTTTAACATCTTCCAAATCTTCTCCGTCAATTGTGATTGGATTGGTGCATGCTGTCTTGTATCGGAGAATCCTGCTTTTCCCTTTGTGTATGTTGAGACCTACTGCTGCTGAGGCTGCTGCCACACTGTTTGTCTTCTCCTGCATCCGTTGTTGCGTTTGGGATAGAAGGGCCAGATCGTCTGCGAAGTCTAGATCATCCAACTGCATCTTAGATGTCCATTGTATCCCGCGCTTCTCTTCAGACGTTGACGTCTTCATGATCCAGTCGATCACCAGGAGAAAGAGAAAGGGTGAGAGTAAGCAACCTTGCCTAACACCGGTCTTCACTTCGAATGACTTTGTCAACTGTCCTCCATGCACAATTTCGCAGTTTAATCCATCATATGAGTTCTGTATGATATTGACTATTTTCTGAGGCACGCCGTAGTGTCGAAGAAGTTTCCATAGTGTTGTTCTGTCCACGCTGTCAAATGCCTTTTCGTAGTCAATGAAGTTGATGTAGAGTGATGAATTCCATTCAATTGATTGTTCCACAATTATCCGTAGAGTTGCAATTTGGTCTGTACACGATCTATCCTTACGGAATCCTGCCTGTTGGTCTCGAAGTTGGGCGTCTACGCAGTCCTTCATCCTGTTCAACAATACCCTGTTGAAGACTTTTCCCGGTATTGAGAGAAGAGTGATGCCCCTGTAGTTATCACACTTGCTGAGATCGCCTTTCTTCGGTATTTTGATCAGTAGTCCTTCTTTCCAGTCTGTTGGTACTTGTTCCTCATCCCAAATCTTATTGAAGAGAATGTGGAGTATCCTTGCAGTTGCCGCTACGTCTGCTTTTAGTGCCTCAGCTGGGATGTTGTCCGGTCCTGCTGCTTTGCCACTCTTGATTTGTCTGATGGCCATGCTGATTTCTTCAATTGTTGGTGGGCCAACATTGATTGGGAGGTCCGTGGGTGCTGCTTCGATGTTGGGTGGGTTCAGTGGAGCTGGTCGATTCAACAGTTCTTTGAAGTGTTCTACCCACCTGTTTTGTTGCTCTTCAATGTTGGTGATTACCTTGCCTGCGTTGCTTTTCACTGGTCGTTCTGGTTTGTGGCGATTTCCAGAGAGTTTCTTTGTCGTGTCATACAATTGTCTCATGTTTCCTTCTCTTGCAGCCTTTTCCGCCGTCGTTGCTAAATCTTCCACATATTTACGTTTGTCGGTTCTGATGCTCCTCTTCACTTGTTTGTTTATTTCCGTGTATTCAGCTTGTGCCTTGGCTTTTTCTGCTCTTGTTCGACAGGTATTGATCGCTGCCTTCTTGTTCCTCCTTTCTTGAATCTTATCCAGTGTACCAACAGTGATCCATTCCTTGTGGTGGTGCTTCTTGTGACCCAGGACCTCATGACATGTTGAAGTGATTGCCTCTTTGATCCCCTTCCAGTTGCTCTCCACAGTAGTTCCTTCTCCATTGAGTAGATCATGAAAGGCCTGGAACTTGTTGCTGAGGACTATCTTGAATTCGTTGAGTTTATTAGTATCCTGGAGAAAGGCCGTATTGAACTTTTGTGATACTGTCTGCCCCGTTGTCCAGTGCTTCTTGAGTTTCAATTTCATCTTGGCGACCAGTAAGTGATGATCTGATGCTATATCAGCTCCTCTCTTGGTTCTCACGTCCTCTATAGTCCTCCTGAACGTTTTGTTGATGCAAATATGGTCGATTTGGTTTTGTGTAGAGTGATCCGGTGAAGTCCATGTGGTTTTGTGTATGCGTTTATGTGGGAATACGGTGCCGCCAATGACCAGCTTATTGAAGGCACATAGATTTGCAAATCTCTCACCATTTTCGTTTCTTTCTCCCAGTCCGTGTCGTCCCATGATGTCTTCATATCCAGTGTTGTCCGTTCCAACCTTGGCGTTGAAATCTCCCATCAGAATGGTCAGGTCCTTTGTTGGGCACTTCTCGACGATTGACTGCAGCCTATTGTAGAATTGATCTTTAGCGTCTTCATTATAGTCGTTGGTAGGCGCATAGCATTGGATGATGTTCATTGAAATGCCCTCTTTCTTTGTTTTGAAGGAGGCTTTGATGATCCTTGGTCCATGAGATTCCCATCCTATAAGCGCATTTTGCGCTTGTTTGGACAGCATCAATGCAACTCCTTGTGTATGTGGTGCATTTTCTTCTTCATGGCCGGAGTATAACAGGAGCTCTCCTGTAGTTAGTCGTTGTTGTCCAACTTGTGTCCAATGTGTTTCACTGATCCCAAGTACCTCTAGGTTGTATCTTCTCATTTCTGCAGCAATCTGGAAGGCTCTTCCGGTGTCCCACATTGTACGAACATTCCATGTACCTAAATAAATGGTTGCTCTGGTTGTCAGAAGGGGCATCGGCCTCGTAACTTCCGAAGGAATTCGGCTTTCATCATGAGGCGTCATAATTCTTCTAAGTGAAGACCTTCTGACTCCCAGGGCAGAGTTTAAAAGGTTTGAATAATTTTTTCTGGTTAGCGTTTTTTTAGCGAGTTAGTTTTCTACGGGATGGGGACGCTAACCCCATGCCCAACCCTCCTCCTTTATCCGGGCTTGGGACCGGTAGTAGCCCCCGGAGGGACTCCAGGCGGAGTTGTTTCAAATCTATGCTACTTAATATTTCACTGATCGAGATCATGAGTCAGTTGAAGCTAGAACACCATGGGAAACTTAAAAGCACTGGACGGCCGTTTCGTTCTAATATGGGACTCCTCAGCGGTGCGAGTCCACGATCCCGCCCCCCGTGAGATTCGAATACAGGACCTATCAGTCTCGCGTCAGGCCGACTAACCAACTAGACCACTGAGTCGGCATTCAACGGTGTTAATGTCTAACTTCAACCAATCCACGAAGTTGCGCCACCGTACATCATTGTCTTCAGTGAGTTGATTTCTCACAACAGACCTGGTTAAACTCCACTGGTCACAACTTCGCACTAGAACCCCAGGAGTATCTCTTAAAGTCAGTCACTAGTGAGCAGATGATTATTATCACGAAGGGTTTTATGAAGATTTTAGAAATTTCAATTGACTCATGATTTCAATCAGTGAAATTTCTAAAACCTCCACAAAACTCCTACTTAATAGTGTCTAACAGGACTATGAAGACTTCACCATTAAATCATCCAGGTCAGGAAAAAGAACTTCACCCCAAAAAACGGATTTCCCAAAGGAGTAATTAACAACTTACTTGTTATTTGATTGGATGCTTCAACTGGAGAATGTACAACTTGTATCCTTGGCTATTAAATTCAATTAAAACAGTTACATTTGTAATATCAAGGTGATTCATTGAAAAAACAAAGTCGTTTTAATGAAATAATGAAAATGAACAAAATAGATTAGTTCATAATATCACTGAATGAATTGAATTACATAAACATTAGTAACTATATTGCATAGGAATAGTGAACATATTCAGACTTAATATTGATAACTATTATGTAATCATTTAAGCAAAGATGGATAGTGGTTAGCAATGGAATCCAGTTTGACTCGCATTTCATCTTATTTGGCATATGTAAGCTGGATGTACCTGCATCTCAGAGTTGTTGTTCACTCTGGGACTCGAACCAAGTACGGTTCGTTTCAAACGACAACGCATTATCCACTTAGCTACTGAGTGCTGATAGCCACTTATTTGTGCAATCGGTTGAAGTTTTAAACTCACTTGGTATTATTTATTTGAATCTTCTCATTGATATAAAGGACTGCAATTGATCAGTCTGTTATTGGCATATGATTATCCTGGATAACGCGATGGCGTTTGAAGTGAACAGCGCTGGGTTCGAGTCCAGGAGTGGACATCAACTCTGGGATTCATGTACATCCAAATAACGTGCACCAGATAAAACGAAATGTGCGGCCTGGATTCCACTGCTAGACACCATCCATCTTTGCTTATAAATTTTGTGAATTAAGGCAATATCGAGGCAATCCCTGCACAGGATGCACATATGCCAATAAGAGACTGATCAATGGCAGTCCTAAATAACAATGAGAAGATACAAGAGAAACAACACTAAGTAAATTTATTATGTAACCATTCACAGTATTATTCTTTTGTGTATGTGTTTCATCCATCTGCTTTGTCGTAAAATTTTTTCACAATAGTTTTCTGGATGAAGATTTACAGAAAGGCAACCTCATTTATAGGTTTGATCATTTCGACTAGTGTTAACTGGAGTAGTACTAGTGTAGTGTGTGCTATTAATGTCGATAGATATAAGTGGTATGTCTTATCAATTGAAAAAGGAATGCCTAGAAGCAGAAGTTTGAGAAAAGAGAAGAGAAGAGAGTGATTGGTATGGAAACGAAGGAACAACAATGAAGTCAGAGACAAATGATGGATATGTTACAAATGAAGTATTTACTGTGTGGTTGACAGGTTTTAAGATACATTTGGTTGTCACCACTGGTGTTCTCATTCATTACACCGGAACTCGAAAAAAAATTTATGAAAAAACTCATGTTTCCTTTAGCTGTAGTAATAAAACCTAAAACATACAAATGAATCAATCACTATCGAGAAAGTAATTTCCAAGGACATGCCTCAAATAGAAAACTGGCCTGTTCTTTATCAATCTTATTATGGTTAGTTTTAATGAATGAAACATCATTTAGTACGTACTAGGCATTAAGTTTTTGAAAAACGTTCATTAGTAAATATAAGAATGAAATCATTGTGATTCTATACATGATGGAGTGGTATTTCATCGCAATCTTGGTTTGGGGGTAGATTTGAAAGTCGAAGTAGGGTTAGGATTGGGATTAAGTCATATTCAGGGTTATAGTTAAGAGTAAGGTTTATGGTTAGTTTTTGATAAAGATCGTGAACCGATTGTTGCTAGACCATGATCGAGAACTTGGAAGCACTGGACGGCCGATTCGTCCTATTGTGAGACTCCTCAGCACTGCGCATCCACGACCCCGCTCGCGAGATTACAACTTAGAACCTTCAGTCTCGCGCGCGAACACTTAATCTACTGGACCACTGAGCCGGCATCCAATGGTGTTAATGTCTAACCTCAACCAATCCACAAAGTCGCGTGACCATTTTCCATTGTACTGAGGTAGACATCTGTCTCTACCCGACACGGATTAGCTCCACTGGTCACGGCTTCTCCCTAGAACTCCGAAAATTTTCTCACGAAGCTAATCACTAGTGAGCACATGATAATTATCAGTATGGGGTTGTAGAGATTGTTAAGTTTTTGATTGAGATCATGAACCGATTGATGTTAGACCACTATTGAAAACCTGGAAGCACTGGACTCGCGCGCGAACGCCCTGGGTTCGAATCCCGCGATCGAGATCATGGATGCGCACCGCTGAGGAGTCCCACAATAGGACGAAACGGCCGTTCAGTGCTTTTAGGTTTTCAATAGTGGTCTAACATCAATCGGTTTATGATCTCAATCAAAAACTTAACAATCTCCACAACCCCTAAAGTGATATTTATGGTTAATGTTAGAAGTTGTGATTCATATAAACTAATTCTGAGCCCTAAGCCTGAACTTTGATCATAAGCTCAAACTATAACGGTGAAGAACATATTGTCAACCTAGAAAAGTTTTGAATTGATGTAACGTCAGATCTCGCACCTTTCCATTAAAGAAAACAACTCAAAGTTTCAAGATATGTGAAAAAGGACTAAAGCAGTTGATGTAACTTTATTCGATTATTTTTTGTAAAATAAGAATTATTATATTACTCTTACTATCCATGAAATATCAATAACATTGTACGATTATTGGAACTTTATTTAAAAACTATATGAGGTTCTTTATAATGATCAATACATATTTCAAAGATGACCAATATGATCTAAGATAAAGCATCTAAGAGTTGAATGAGCAAATGATCATGAGTGTCTTTAATGAATTACTCGCGTATTTTGGAACTATCGAGTGTATACTACTGAGGTTAATCACAGGGAAAGGATTACAGTTCGGTGGATGAATCAGTGAGTTTTCATCGACTGAGGTGGTTGGGATACACTCTCGACCACCAACTACTTCGACGGGGAATGTTATTTAGCGTAGGAGCATACTAAAAAAAAAGATAGGAACGCCCAACATAAGATGTGTCATCAGTCCATGATATTATTGATAATTGAACTAAACTATGTAGACAGCTGAACATTAGTTGATTGGTATTCGAGCGATCAACTTAAGCAATGAATGAAGCTATTGCATAATATGCTAAAGATACATTCTAACATGAGAAGGTCCATTCACTCTTTGTTTTACCATAGATTTTGAGTTCCCAAATCTTCCTATACGATTTTCTCCTTTCTATGCTAAAACGTTTTTTCTACAGCCAATATATTTTAATGTAATAATCTAATCTGACAGCTAGAATCAATGCATATTTATGCCAGGTTCTATGTAGCATTTGGTTAACTAATTCATTACTGATTGAAACTGTTATTCACTAACAGTAGAGTGTAATTGTCACATTGTATATATAGAGAATCGACTCAAGCTAGTGTAATGTCGGTTATTATGTTAAGCCCATATACCTTAGTCTAGGTTTCGGACAGACCATTTCATTCATTCTGCGTGAGTCACATTCTGACCTTGTTATCTATTCGCTTATCAATCTTGACTGTTTTTATATGAGCGCGTAGGTGTGTGTACACTTCTTATCCCTTTACTCATCACATGTCTGTAACCTACTTTTGTGTAACTATACGTATTGATTAACGTTTGATTAAAGGGGAGTTGGCTTGCCCAACATCTCCACTCCGAGTCGTTTCTCTTCTCTCTATTCCATTCGCTTTATATACAAAATATGTGTATTCACAAGTCCATTCTCGTTATTCGACCTATCTAAATCCGTTATTGACTAACGCGATTTAAGTCGATGATTATAGACGAGGATAGGCGATAACAAACATTCATACGATCTAATTGGAGTCAGATCCACGGGCCGCTAAAGTGGAAAGCCCTTTCAACAACATTGTTCGATCTAAACAACGACGAAATAAAGGGCCCCACAGTAGACATATAGAACGTTGCATCTCAACTAACTGATCTAAAGGTAAACTGCTCCTCTCAATATTTGAAGATCTTTGGTTAGATTCATGGGTGATTTCATATTGAAACACTGATTAGAAGTTTTACATTTAGAAGAAAACATCTCTCTATCTACTATGCCTTAATTATCAATATCTCATCAGAGAAGCTATCTAATACTTATATCAACTTCATTCTGTTTATGCGAAATGATAACGAATTACTTTTCCCCGAAAAAGAACCTACCCGTCTTGGAAATAATTCCGAGTCTTCATTTTGTTCACCTAGATTATAGTAATACAAAAGAGAATAAAGATGTGTTTTTTTTAATGTTCATATTGTTTACTAGAGTATGATATTCTATCAGGCTTTACTTTATTTGGGCATGCATATCAATTGAGCAAGACAGTCATGCTTAGAAGCAAACCATTTCATCTATACACATAGACATAGACATACGGGCTCAATCTTACCATATGACATAATAATATCAGATAATGGACTAATATCTCGATATGAATTATCATGTTCATAAGGATGTAAGACAAAATGATATGGATAATATGTGGATTGTAAAGAATAATCAAATTCATGAATACGAGAACGAGGAGGTGGAGTTGGGGGAAGAGTTGTTTTCAATTCGAGATCCATGTATGGAAATGGTAAATTCATTGGTGAAACTGTAAAATAAGTTTTTATTATTTACATCTTTAAACTTGTATCGAGAAGTGATCAATCAGTATTAATCGAATGAAAACAAACCAATAGTGTTCAACTTAATTATTATAGAAATACAACCGATAACCATCAACCAAGTTGTATAGCATGTAATTCAAGCGACACTTAAACATATATTGTATATTTCAATGGTTAAGATCATGAGTCAATTGAAGCTAGACCACTATGGAAAACCTGGAAGCACTGGACGGCTGTTTCGTCCTGCTGTGGGACTCCTTAGCAGCGCGCATCCACGACCTCGTTCCCAGCGAGATTCGAACCCAGGACCTACTGGTTTCGCGCGCGAGCACTTAACCACTAGATCACTGAGCTGGCCGGCATCCAACGGTGTTAATGTCTAACTTCAAATAATCCGCGAAATTGTATATCATATTTTATTTGAACACATAAATATTGGTACAAAGGAGCACCGAATGCATATGTGCTACACAATTCACTTGATTTGTGTGAAGGTTAGGATACTACCAGGATAATCAAATCGAAGCAGGTGGTTTTCTTAGGCGGCCACAATCCGAGCCTTCTACCTAAAGGTCTGATTCACAAGGCAGTGAAGCAACGTTAAGATATACAGTCCCATGGCAGCGGGTGACCAATAATTGGTTCACACGCTGTTTGTCTCCTCAGGATCTTGGAGCCCATGTGCACTATTGATTTGAAATCATAGTTCCCCATTTCCCCTACATTGATCCTCCGTGCCAACCAACCCGATTAAAGCTTCAGACATTCGCTTTTTGTCCTTTCAATTTCGTAAACAACAGTAATACCGCATTTTGGTGAATAACACTGTATAGTA
Source organism: Schistosoma bovis (assembly GCA_944470425.2). NCBI lineage: Eukaryota > Metazoa > Platyhelminthes > Trematoda > Strigeidida > Schistosomatidae > Schistosoma > Schistosoma bovis. Next base: position 16,156,226 of record OX103959.1, on the reverse strand, counting down.
AATAATTATGTAACACTTTGTGTCTGTGAAGCGTAACCTTTAAAAGGGTGCTATATATTTGCACTGGTTGTTAGTGTTTTTATGTCGCTGAACCTGTCAGGTAAGTGATGATCAGATTTAGTAAATATGTGTTTGCAGAACTAATTTGTACATGTTTTTTGTAGTGAGAGTCTATGTTCGATTCCCTCATTAAATACCAGTTCTGTTCAATTACAGGTATGCCTTGCTGATATATTCTAAACAGTTGCAAACTTAGGTGTACGGCATTTCCTCTCGATCAATTATCTGACCTTTATGTTGTTCTGATTGAGAAACTTTTTAAACGCGTAACTTTGACTGATACATCGATTTTGTAATGAATAAATCATATGTACGAATAACTGGTTAGTGGATAGCGAACAATGCAATGTTTCACTGAAATCATGAACGTAGGAGCACTGAACAGTTGTTTCGTCCCATAGTGATGCTCTTCATCAGTGCTCATCCACGATCCCGCACAGGGTAGTTGGTCTCAGATTTCCACAACCCTGTATTGATAATGTCATGTTTGTATAGTTCTATGTTGATCTATATTAAATTACTGATCAGTGAATCTTTTAATTTCATCATAATTAGGACTGTTACCCATATCACCGGTTATATTAATGCAATATCACCTCCTACTCCCCAGACTTAAATTCTCGAAATTTATTTTATCCTTATGTTGATAGACTTTAGGATTATATAGAGACGAGAAGACATAAAACGTCAAAGCGGTTGAAGAGTCTATCTTCCAAGGACTTTCAGGTACAATAATAATAATAATACTGTTACCTGGTATAGTGGGACCAGTGAAAGCTTGACTAGACCCGTCAACCACATGACCAGAACGTTGTTGTTGTCCAACAATACGTAATGGAATATCACCTGCATCTTGTAATCCCATCTCAGAATCCGAGTAGATTCTTCGACTTTCCGGTTTTCTAGATAATCTTTGTTCTAAAATAGCCAATAGAGCTGAATCTTCATCTGTAGGTTGAAAAAAAAGCCAAAATTTCATTTCAAAATATAAATCTATTCAAAAAATAATCGTAATTGAGTAAACGCTTACAATATTAGTTACTAAGTGATTAGACATTGAATGCAATTGGAGGAAAATCAAAGAATGAAAGTTACATACTAGTTCGTACACGTTATCAACGTAATGTATTCCCCCAACGTTTGCTTCCCTGAACATTTTAATCAGCATCGACAAGTGTCGCAGTCTGATAAATTATCAGTGATCTATTCAGTTAGCTCCTAACCCATAAGCAAACAAAGATATCTTCTATAGACTTGTTATTGCTGTCAAGTTCCATGTGCTCATCGAATGTCTTTTTTATTTTCGAATTTTCAATTCACGCTTATAATCACATAGGCCAAAACTTTAGATCTCACAGAGAACATGATATTTTTAATCTTACTTAATTACGCCTGTTACACCATGTGGAAGAGAATAGGCCATGTACCAGTATTCTCCGACCAACTTTGTTCGGGGCAATTCTATCTAGTTGTTATTCAGTATTTTGATGTCTGATTCCAATTCTCGACACAGTGTGTTCTATGGCCTTTCTCTTTTTCGTTTGCATTCAGCATTCCAAGTTACCGCCTGCTTTGTGATGCAGTTTGATATATGTCCTATCTACTTCCATCGTCTTTTCCTAATTTTTTTTTCGACTGGAAGCTGGTTTGTTTTCTTGCACAGTAGACTGTCCCAGATGGTATCCGGTCAATGGACATTGACTATTTTGTGTAGACAATTGTTTATAAATACTTGTACCTTTTTGATGATGGCTGTAGTAGTTCTCCACATTTCAGCTCGGTAATGCCTTGACCCTTGTATTCAAGATTGTGACTTTAATGTTTTTCTGACAGTTGTTTTGAGTTGCACATGTTTTTCAACCGTAGGAATGCTGCATATAGTTTGCCAATCCCTGTCTTTACATGCCCATCAGATCCTCCTTGTTCATCGATGATGCTGTCCAGATACGGGAATGTTTCCACCACTTCCAGAGTTTCCCCATTAAGTGTAACTATGTTGGTATTCTTCATGTTGTATTTGAGGATGTTGATTTTTCCGTTGTGCATGTTCAGGCTTAATGTGCTGAGGCTACTGCTACACTGATTATCTTCACCTACATTTACTTGCGTGTATGGGATAGAAGAGCAAAGTCTCACTTGATTACAATTCAAAGATTCCGATGTATGATTGATCAACTTTGATTTGTTAAGTTTCACTATCAAAGCTAACACAATCTCAGTAGTTGAGATCATGAGTCAATTGAAGCTAGACCACCATGGAAAACCTAAAAGCACTGGATGGCCGTCTCGTCCTATTGTGGTGTTCCTCAGCAGTGCGCATCCGGTGCTTCCACGTTTTCCATGGTGGTCTAGCTTCAATTGACTCATGATCTCAACTATTGAAACTAATACAATCTTCACAAAAACCCCTTCTGACACGAATACAATCAGCTTCGTTAAAGAGGAAGAAGGTATTTGTGAAATCTCAACGAATGAATTTGAAGAAAATGCAACGTTTCGCCTGGCAATCTAGTTCAAGCTTTTTCAAGGATGATATTTCTTTGTCTCACATTAACTTGGAGCCCAAATACAGTGAAACTATTCGATCAAATTTAGACGAAAGTTCTTATTTATTATTCTGGAATCATATCAAATTATCAAAGACAATCTATTTCAGTTTAAACAATCGGATAGTATATCATAATCTCTTACATTAAAAGTGTACCTTCATCTGAAGGTATACGGAACTGTATCTAATAATGAATTATTATAGTGATAATAACTATTGTAAAGATTAATCAATCATGAACTTACCAAGATCTGATCCATAAGCATCACCATACGGATAATGACCACCACTGCCAAGTGGTACTCTTGCTGTATCAGCTAGAAAAAATGTGAAGAACGAAAGGTTTACCAATTAAAACTAGAGATGACATAAATGTTCATTAATTTGATTTGTAATACTTTGAATCAGTACAGTAGCATAATACAGTAACTTAATTGACATTTTACATCAGTTCAATACATTCCAATCCTGCTATGGTTTTCATGTTCGAAAATGATGTAGATCATTCTGTCTTGTTTCTCAATAGGGTTTTGACGCAGAGAAGTGGTGGATCCTCAAAAAGATTTGTGTGACGTTTGGAGTACTGCTTGGACACCCAGACCGAAGCAGGTGGTTTTCTTAGGGGCAACACCCGGAGCCTTTGACCCATAAGACAGTGGAACAGCGTTCAGAGATGCAGTCTCGTGGTAGCCGGTGGCCAATACTAGGTTCGGAAGCCATTGGTTCCCTCAGGATCCTGAAGCACATGTGCACGATTGCTTTGGATTGAGGGTTTTCCAACTCCCTTAGATAGACTCTCCGTATCCGCCCACTCGGTTTAAGCATCGAACAGTCACTTTTCGTCATCTCAATTTCGTAAACAACACCCCTGCCACGAGAAGGCAGTGAGTAGGACTTCTCTGGCAGTGGTTGTGTGCACATGGCCATGTGAGATCATTTGAAGAGGAAGGGCGGACTCTTCCCACTCTCGGAGGTACCAAGGCATTTGGGAGCGTGAAAAAACAGACATTTAGCTTGGTAATTATTAAATGTATGATTTCCTTCTCCTTTATTTATTGCTACTCTGAATTCACTGAATGTGGTTGCAAGTAATTGTGTGAAATTGGTCAGTTTCTAGGGTTTATTCTAAATCTTTGTTTGTGATCATGAATCGAGCATCGGATATGACGTCATCCAATCTGTGTATGGGGTATAAAATCTATCACTAGAATTATTATCGTAGTATATGTAGTATCTCATACAAGAGAGAAAAATATAATAATTCCTGTGTTATAACCGCAAATCATAACTAACCTGACCCAGATCGACCAATTGCATATAAAGGTCTATTACGATTTCTAAGACGTGCATCTTCACTAGTTGATATACGTTTAGTAACTCGACGATAACTTTCTAAAGGTGTTAATCCAGAAGTACCAACAACATTGCCACCACTACCAGTCGTAGAACGTCCAAATTGTTCTAATTTTGAAAGACCAGCTCGTCGATTACGAATATTTTTCAATTCTTCAAATAATTTCCTTTCTTGTTCATTCAACAATGAACGTGTTCTCTGGAGATCAATTCTTCGTCTTTGTTCAGCTTGCCAAGATGGATCATTCAATAAATCAGTTTGTGCAATATCACCAATTAATCCTTAAATGTTGAGTATAAAATAAACAAACATTTTTTGTGTTAGGGGGTAAAGATAGTTTCCAACCAGAAAACTGATATTTTAGAAAAAGAATTGGTGGAAATAGGCTTTACTGACCTAAAGTAGCTCCCCATCGTTTTAGCACGACAATCAGTATGAGGTGATGATTCATGTTGTGTTATGTAGTGTCCGATTCCAATACGGATACAATGAGTTCCGATACATTGGCCCAACCGGCTATTTCAGTAAGAAGAGACCTCAGTATTTGCTAACCGAATTGGAGTGCCCAGGAAATCCAAATATTTTGTTGACTAATCACTCAATGTATCACTTAACCTTATCATGATGAAATCAATCTATATATGATGTAATGTGGTCCATTGTGTTTGTATATTAAAAATGTCTGATTGAAATATAGGTGAAGTAGAGACTGGCTACTACTCCTGGACTCAAGTCGGAGGCATAGAAAGGAGCTTGTGTATAATAGATCAATAGGGGCCTAGCTGTTGGCTCTGGGTTAATAGTGTTGGTAGGGAGTGTAATTGATCAAGTGAGAGACATAAAACTTTAAGAAAATATTCAATGAGAAATAGACCAAATTAGAATTAGGAGTCGGATTGTTGGCTTAACACGTAATATTGTTTAGAGGGTTTCAAGACATAATCCTTATTGACTAGTTTCAAAAGATGATTTTACAGTCACTGACGATCTTCAATAGTAAACGTTTTCTGATTAGCAGTGGAATCCATGACGCACGTTTCGTCCTACTTGGGACTCGTCAGCTGGATGTACCTGCATCTCAGAGTTGTTGTTCACTCTGGGACTCGAACTCAGTACCTTTCGCTTCAAACGACATCGCGTTATCCACTTAGCTAATGAGTATTGACAGCCACCTATTTGTACAATCGGGTGAAGTTTTAAATTCACTTTGTATGGTTTATTTGAATCTTCCGATTGATGTTCAGGACTGCAATTGATCAATCTGTTATTGGCATATGTGCATACTGTGCTTATTGTCTCGATATTGACTGATCAATTACAGTCCCAAAACATCAATAAGAAGATTCAAGTAAACAATACCAAGTGACATTTGTAATTAGTTTCAGCATTTTCTAAAGAAGTAATCAACACCGTGTAGCAGAAAGATAGTTAATTTATCGTACGATGAATACATTCATTTCCTATGATGAACATAAATAATTCAGACCATAGAATCTGAATACAAAAAATCTAAACTTCCAACCTAAGTTTATTCGCTAACGATGAAATGTAACACTTACCGTTTATCGTCGGTGAGCTATAACCTGACTCCTGGTTCCACTAACTCAATCAATCATGATAACTCACTGAAACATCATGAATTCAATCTCAAGCTTAACTACTTATGAATGTACGATATTTAAATAAAATGGCGGTTCCTTGGAGAATGATGATGAAAGAATAAACTATTTAAAACAACACTGAAACCTCCATCAATATCAGCTTAACTCACTGGTGAGTAAATAACAAATATCGAGCTGAATTAAATCCAGAAGTTCATAATTCAGTAACACTATGATGAAATAATTCCATACTTTGGTTAGATTACAAGTTACATTCTTCAAGCGTACATTGATTGGTATCCATTCCATCTCGTATTAAACTAGATTATGATTAAGCATATGCAATGCGGATAGGACACACATTAAGGAAAGCACCCAACTGCGTCACGAGACAAGCCCTCACATGGAATCCTCAAGACCGAAGGAGGAGAGGAAGACCAAAGAACACATTACGCCGGGAAATGGAGATAGACATGAGAAAAATGAACAAGAATTGGATGGAATTAGAAAAGAAGGCCCAGAACATAGTGGGTTGGAGAATGCTGGTCGGCGGCCTATGCTCCATTAGAAGTAACAGGCGTAAGTAAGTAAGTAATATGCAATGCATATCTCAACGTTACCTATAATTTCCATAACTTCAAAAATGTTCTAGTACTTTAATAAATTTTTTGGCACATTTTTTAAACATCTCCAATCATGTTACTTACCCATATTTGATGGACCAGCTAATCTATTTTGTGATGAAAGATAAGATGGTTCCATAGCTGAAGGAATTTGGAAATTCTGTAACAAGTGCTGCTGTTGTTGTTGTTGTTGGGGAAACATTGGTGGTCTTAAATTTGAAAGAAGTAAATTAGAATTTGGCATTAAATTAGGACTATGAAATAGTGTTGGAGGTGGAGCACCAGACAATGATGGTGGTGCAGTTAATGATTCTCCAGTATTATAAGCAACTGATGTAGGAAGTAAAGCTCGTGCAAGATTATTGAAAGCAGATGATGTAGATAAACCAGAAAGACTAAGTGTTGTTAAGGGTTGTATAGCTGGTGTGACCTATTCATAGAAATAAAATGAAAATTTATTATTAAAGCATTTAGAATGAAATCATATATTACACTAGAACGGTAAGTCAATTGAGAGGCAGCATTTGTTCCACGGTTAACTTAATCAGTAAACGTAGCTAATTTGCAAAATATCAATCCATTGTCTCAAATTTGACTGTTCCTTTGGAAATATCAATCTGTTGTCTCAGATTTCATTGTTCATGCATTTTCAGATCAATTGCATTCCGTCTCCGTTCTTTCCTTCCCGATCTTCTACTGAAATACATTCTATGCCTGACCATCGTTTTATATAGTACTTATATGGATATAAGTAATCCACACCATACTACATCAGTATTTAACTTGATCAAGGCTAATTATGCATGTAACTACATTGTTGAGACGCAAACAAACAATCTTGTGATTTTGAAACTATCTTCTAGGAAACAAAGAGGAAATCTGTAATAATCAAGCGTATTTCATTAGGAAAATAACGAAACCTGTAAGTGTATAGTGATTTTAGAAAGGTGACTAGTTTTAGAAGGTCAAGTGCCAATCTCATAATCTTCAGATTGAATACATTTCGCTACATAATCTCATTCATTTGAGACTTCTATCTGGATCCTTTTAATAGTCAGAAATAAATTTGTCATTCTAGGTCCTTCAATGGAATTCTTGATATGGTTGATAGTAACAACTTCTTATTGACTATAAGTCAGTAAGTAGGAAACTGTCAATTCCATGGTATACGATCCATTCCATTAGATATGTTATGACTGAAGTCATTTGGATATCAGTCTTCATATTTCACATACTAAGACTTAATTTCAACACTGATCACTTCAAACAAATACGCATTATCTACGAAGTAATAGACTCATAATAGCTAAACGACTTATTCAATGGGTTCATTATATGTAAGGGTTCTTATTTAAACTATATTTTTCAGCACATCACGTTTTGGTATTCTTTCAAAAAAAGTAATTATATATTTTTTGGTTGAGATCATGAACCGATTGATGTTAGACCACCATTGTGAACCTGGAAGCACTGGACGGCTCACTAGTGACTACCTTCGTGAGAAAATTCTCGGAGTTCTGGTGAGAAGCCGTGACCAATGGAGCTAATCTGTGTTGGGTAGAGACAGATGTCTACCTCAGTACAGTGGAAGATGGTCCCACAACTTCGTGGATTGGTTGAGGTTAGACATTAACACCATTGGATGCCGGCTCAGTGGTCCAGTAGGTTAAGTGTTCGCGCGTGAGACTGAAGGCCCTGGGTTGAAATCCCGCGAGCGGGACTGTGGGTGCGCACTGCTGAGGAGTCTCAGAATAGGACGAAACGGCCGTTCATTGCTTCCAGGTTTTCAATAGTGGTCTAACGTCAGTCGATTCATGATCTCAATCAAAAAAGCTTAATCTCCACAACCCCAAAACTCTTAATTACATTTCAACAAAGGCATACTATACTGACGATCTTGGACGACCTGCTAACCTATCAGAAAACATTTCCTAGTTATATAACTATTAACAATAGAGAAATAAAAATACAGTGGAATAGAAATCATAACATGCAAAATAATCCTTGACGTGTTATATTACTCATCATTGCAAATATTATATCTAGAGTTTAGATTCTTAATATACCGCTTACAACTAGAGCACTCGAACACTTGAATTCCCCACGTTGCAAATGAGAAGACATAACACAAGTGAAAGGAATGTTATTCTAAACAGTGTCAAACATGGTACAAATCTGTCAGGTATTTATAGTTTTTTTAATGAAAACAAAATCACCATTATAGTCATTCAATCCGCATACAGAAAGTTTTAGCATTTATCCAACAGGGAAGCTACACGTCGAGATTCTGGAATATTCTTCCAAAAGATGATTGGATGAAATATCTTCGGCTTTTTCTGAGTTTCTTAGAACTTCCTTAAGTTCACCGGCCGGCCGTCCTCACAGTAAGGAGAGAAATGTTGAGTTTACATACTAGGTGCTGCGTTAGTGTTATGAGGGTTAGGATTATATAACCCTATGAGATTCTTTCATCAACTGACATCAACTACAATGTGACGATGTTTTTGTTAACATAATATTTACGAACTTAAAGAAACTTGAAGTTAAGATTTATAGTCGGCAGTGAGAGTGAGAGAACATTAGTTAACTATACAAACACCCTTGATTATGCACTTTATCATATCAAAATGAGATATTTCTTGTAATCTAGTTTCAGCACTACGCCATATCAAGTATGAAGTCTACCACCGGAACTCTGAGTACAAAAACGATACATTCAACTTTTCATCCTTCCTTAGTCCTAATTCCCTTTAGTAGTATGTTTCGGTCTTGTTTTGCAGTGGTAACAATCATAATAAACCCTGAGAAAATAGTGTTATAATGTCTAAATCTCTTAAATATGAAGATTGATGCAGGATAATATGAATTCATTTCATTTCACTAAAAACTCGTCATCTCCTTACAACTTAGGTAATATTACATCGTCTTGATAAAGTTTTGTTCTCTGAGCTGGATGGTTTGGTTGTAGAGCTTTAACGTTCTTCTGGACGACATCATCAGCACAAACTTCATATAGAAGTGAAGTCTTCTATCTGAAGTTTGTGCTGATGATATCGCTCAGAAAAACAATGAAAGCTCCACAACCAAACCATCAAGCTCAGAGAACAAAACTCCATCAAAATCATCCACCTGAGCTACAAATCTTCTCCACTATCTCAATATTACATCATCAAAATTATCATGGAAATTGATATACGATAGCTTTACGGTGGAGATTAGAAATGACCATGTACATCATGATGTAATGAAGATTGTAAGAAAGTTAATATAATGTGATGACAATATACAAGTTCATTTCTGATTACTTTTGTAATTATGCATTTTAGCTTTGTAATGTTAATACTCAAACGGTTGTCTCTACTTAACTTTTTAAAAGCATCTCTGGATAGCTTGCAAGTTTTGTGGAGAGAGTCTGCTCTTCCTCTCACACGGCCTCACGTATACAGACACTTCCAGAGAAGTCTCAATCACTGACTTTTCACGGCGTTACTGTTGTATACGAAACTCGGAGGAAAAGGCAAATGTTCGACGCTTTAACCGGGTTGGTCGATATGGAGGATCTGTGTAGGAGAGTTGGAAAACCCGTTGGTGAACGTGGGCTCTACGATTCATAAGGAATAAATGGTGTACGAACCTATTGTTGGTCAACAGCTATCATGGGACTGCATCTCTCAACGTTGCTCCACTGACTTATGGACTAGAGCTTTAGATCGCAAGCTTGAAAAGTGGCCTACTGAGAAAACCATTTGCTTCAGTTTAAGCGTCTGAGCAGTATCTCAACCGTCACACTAATCGAATGATGAAGTGTCATGCATACATATTTGGTGCCAAATTGTACAAATGTTTATATGTTTAAATTAATAAAAATAAGTGATATGCTAGGAAAATTAAAGACTATCTGTAATTTTGGTGACTATTCTATTTACATAATCCACATGACATTTAATATTAGCCTAATTACACTGCAGAATGTTCGGTGACGGGGATTCAAATGAAAGTTTCCTACGCTTATATCATTATGCTCTGATAGAGAACATAATCGTAACTACTAAGCGAACTGTACTGGATTTCAGTTCCAGAGTGAACATCAACTCTGAGATCCAGGTACATCCAGCTGACGAGTCCCAAATAGGACGAAACGCGCCTCCTGGATTCCATTGCTAGCCACTATCCATCTTTGCTTAAAAATATAAGTCTTGTTTAGGTAATCAGATAATACGTCAGTACAGCGAGAGGAGATCGATGAGGCATGAAGAATAGAGTAGGGAACTATATCAGCTAGTCATAGATCAAATGATAAATAAGAGATTCTGAAGAGATTATACTATTGGTCTTACTGACTTTCATAGAATCTTTTCTACATCATGATGTACACATTCGTCTGTCAACTTCCATGGTCATTTTGATGATGTAATATTATCTAAATTATAAGAAGCTAATGAGAACCTAGTGAAATGAAATGGTTTCACATTATTCTTCAGCAATCTTTGAATTTTACTCTCGCCAAATTAATCAATGTATGAGAAGAAATCCACTTAGATACCAATATTGACTAAATAACCTACCTGTGGATACATACTCACGCTGGGGATGATTGATGCTTGTGTCTGAGGAATCTGTAATTGTTGTTGCATTGGAGTTTGGTGTTGTTGTTGTTGCTGCTGTTGCTGCTGTTGCTGTAAAATTACACGTTGTAAACTTGCAACCAATGAACTAGGAATAGTAGCGGATGGACGTTGAACAGTTGCATAAAGACTACTATCTATTGGTTGACCTTAAATGTGAAAAATACATGTATGTTTATTATAGACAAATAGGTAAATAGGTAAATACATTCTATGAAATAAATATATCATCTCAATCGATTGGCAATGATTACAATGAATTCCTGGAATTAGTCTGTCTGTTAGTCGAATCTGTTCACTACCATGAAGATGATTAGTTCCTCTAAATGTTTTCGGTACACATGTCCTAATGACTTGGAACTCATATAAAACTAATATCAGGAGTTTGTTATCAATTGCTTTCAACTAATTACTATGAAACAAATCAACATGATATAATAAATGAATAAGACTAAATTTGTAAGCAGAGATGGTAATGGGTAGCAATGGATGATAGAATGCGTATTTCGTCCTATTTGGGACTCGTCAGTTGGGTCCACCTACATTCCAAAATTGATGCTTGTAGCTGAGTGCAATCTTCACAAGATGCGCATATGTCAATAAGAGATCGATCTATTTCAGTTCTAAACATCGACTGGAAGATTTAAACACACAATAGAGAAATGAATCATAGATTCCATTGATTGAATTCACCTAAGACTAATAATTAAACACCATGGTACTTATAACACTAACTAAATAATCATTTCATATTTTACATCTCGAATGGAGGGAACAAAGAGTTTTATGATCCTATTTATTCTATGAGTCAATTAACATTCATCTCTTATCAATACAATAAGTTGGTTCGTTTCAACAATGAGCGGAATTACACCCAGTTTACAGAATAAATCATAAATGAGCTTGAAAGACACTGAATTTCATCAAGTCACTCACAACTAATTCATCGAAGCATAGTTACACACAGATCGTTGAACCTTGATTCAGGGTTTCCTCTCCACTAAATTCAATCGTCAGATGTCTAAATTTGGTTCACGCAGTATTGACTCATTTAGACTACTAGTCACATTGAAAATTCACCGATAGAATTTGACTGGTGTAAAAAGACCAGACAAACATGACATTGTTCACTACTTATTAATCAATTGATGTAAAGATTTCAATCTTACAGAAGATCACTTGTAGTTTGAATGATAATGTTAATGCTTTAGAATATAAATCTGGAAGAAGAGTGTTTCATCCAGATACAACCATCAGTTTCTTCAAGATTGTTGACGAACCTTGCTGATGAGAGAAAGGCTAGTGCAAAACACAGGTCATCACAGAGTTTCTTGTCAACTAACTAACTTCGAAAATGAGCACTTTAGTGTCAGGTAACATGCTACGAATATCTCCCTGCCTAATTGATTCGATATCATCCTATTATTGACAATGTCATGACAACTTACGCAGATATACTTTCAGAATGTCCTCTAATCAAGGTCGAATTGTTTATGCTCATGAGGATTCCGTAAACGGGATGTACACAGATATGCAGTGTCCTCTAGTTTATCCATGATATCAATTCTTGATTGAAAAATTATCTTTAACTTACATATAAGAGATCAACCTTTACTATTCTCTCAATTAAACACAGAGGTTTACTCATTGGGCTTACCTTATTTAGACAACTGTAGAAAAGCACTTGATAGCTGTTCCGTCCTTATATGGAAATTCTTAGCAATGTATCTTCAAATTGAAAATATGCCCTATGAATGGATAATCTTAAATTTTTCAAGCCTGAAACAGCTACCTGATATTTTCTAGTTTTCAATAGTTACCCACCTCACAGATGTGTTCCAAATAGAACCGGTATCAAACAAAAATACCTACTGTCTCCTTTTCTCTTTATTCTGATGATTGATTGGATAATGAAAACCTCCACATCTTAGATGATGCACGGAAAACAGCGAACAGCATGGATGCAACAACATGATTTGGACTTTGCAGATGATCTGTACTTTCCGACCTATACACAACAATAAATTCAAATGAAGCTAAACATAGTGGCAGGAGATCGTGCAGTATTATGTCTCAACTTTAACAAGGTAAAAAGCAAAATCAAGAAATACAACTCAGCGAGCACAAACCATAACACACTTGGTGAAGAAGTTCTGAAGGAGATGGAAGCTTTATATACCTGAGCAACATCACTAATAAACATGGGGAATCTGATGAGAATGTAAACGAAAGGATCGGCAAATCAATAATAGCTCTCCTACAATTAAAGAACATCTGGAACTCAAAAGAACTATCAGCAAAGTCGTAATTTTCATTGCAGACATCAATACAGTTCTGTTGTACGATGCTGAGACTTGGAGGACTATCGAACATATCATCAAAAAGGTACAAGTATTTATAAACAATTGCCTCAGCAAGACACTCAGCGTCCATTGGCCGGATACCATCTGGGACAATCTACTGTGAAAGGCGACAAACCAGCTTCCGACTGACGAAGAAATTAGAACAAATATTGTATAAATCATCAAACTGAGTCACGAGGCAAGCTCCAACTCAGAAGCATCAAGACAAAAAGAGAATAGATAAACCGAAGGAAACATTTCTGCAAGGAATTGAAGACAAACATCAAAAAAGAATGAATAGCAACAATTAGAAAGGAAAGTTGAGAACAAAATAGTCTGAAGAGCATGCTGGTTGGTATCCTCTGCCCTATGAAAAGTTACAAACCATAAATTAATCTAATAGTTGTCTTATATCAATTTGTAATGGAATCCATAAACAATACCAATAGTATCCATACACACCCCTCCATATCACTAATAAACACAAAAATGCATTAATCATGAGATTATAAAATTACGTAATCTTTATTACCAGCTGCATAATCCAAAGTTTGTTGTTGTTGCTGTTGTGGATGGAGTTGTTGACGTTGTTGTTGTTGTTGTAAAAGTTGTTGATGTTGTTGAAGTAATTGTTGATATAAACTTTGTAATTGTGCCAAATTTGATCGATTCATTGAAATTTGCCCACTTGACGATTGATTATGTGTAAGTTGAGTTGATTGTTGAGATTGTTGTTGATATTGTGGTATATCAGAGTACATATTTGCAGTATAATCTGATTGAATTAAACCTTTAGTTAGTAAATTATTATTTTGTGGAACTTTTACTCGAGGACTAAGCAATGCTTGTTGATATAAAGGTATTTGATTTGTACTATGTGAAGCATCTTGAATATTTATCCATTGATTAGAACTTTGTGGACTACGACCACGTATTACTGGATGACTTAATGGATCAGATGTTTGTCGCATTAAGTTCAATCGATTGGGTTTTGATGAATCTGTTTAATAAAAATGAATCTTAATTACTTATTGAATAATTGACTATTAACATTCTTGGAAACTGATCTATGTCTCCAAGTTCACAATAAGACTAGTTGAATATTATCAAAGGCGGTGAAAATCCAGGTTAATATATTGATGTGTCAAGGTGATTGGTTGTTTGCTAAGTCAAACTTGTGGATAGTCTGATAGGCGTTAGATGAATTATATATTCTCCTACCCTTGTTATTATTATTATTGTCGGTTTTTAGTGTGGAGAAATATACTTACGCCCTAGTCAGACTAGTCACGTGTTCTTGATGTAAGTTGTGTTGAAGTCCTGTTACATAAACACCCAGAGAGTACCTAGTGTAGATATTCGTCTAAAGCAAATTAGCATTCCATTAGTGTAGACGAGGAAAACTGAGCGTTCTAACACAAATAGTCTTCTATTCAAATCTAATATCGTTTCGTTAGTGAATGCTTTTTAATTCAATGCCTATTCATTGCTTCCCGTATGTTAACAACTTCTCCAATTCATATTAATCTATCATGATAGCAGTTTAAATGAAGAAAGAAACCAGAACATCAGTGAACGGGTGATATCGATAATTGAAATTCGCCTATGTCAAACTTCATATTCTACAAATGTCTTCATTTCAATTCCTTTTTAGCAATGCAGGATCATCCAGTCAAGGATTCTTCATCTCTAGCCAATTGTTTATAAACCTTCATTATAGATTAAATCAGAGTGCATTTTATAACTGTCTCTTCTAATAGCAAACTATAATGAATATGTCATAAGAAGGATTGAACATTTTCAGAGAACGTTTCTGAATTCGTTAATTCGCTTGCTTTTGTTTACTTGAATCTTCTTATTGTTATTTAGGACTGCAATTGTTCAGTCTCTTGCAGGCATATGTGAATCCTATGCGGACTGCCTCGATTATTGCCTTAGGTCACAAGCTTTTTTTAAGCAAAAATGGATAGTGACTAGCAGTGGGATCTAGGATGCGTGTTTCGTCCTATTAGGGACTCGTCAGTTATATGTACCTGGATCTCAGAGTTGATGTTCACACCAGGACATGAACCCAGCAACGTTTGCTTAAAACGCCATCACGTTATCCACTTAGCTACTGAGTCCTAATAGTCACCTGCTTCTGGCATGATTTCACTTGGTATTGTTTACTTGAATCTTCCAAATGATGTTTAGGACTGCAATTGATCAGTCCATCAAATTCACGATAAAAACATGACAGACAAAAGGGATACTATTGATGATTAACTGTCTAAGTGCCAATATGATTAAATTATAGTCGTTATCAACTAAATTCAAGATGATTTACCAAGTTTCCAGACAAAAAATTATGTCAATAAAACCCCGTAAATAAGACCTATTATACAAACCACCGAAAACTGTTTAATGCTACAAATAAACTTCTCCAACCCTTTTATAATGTATAAAACTGGATTTCGAGATTAGATAGTGGTTGGAGGTAGTCGACAGGAAACCTTGGATCCGGGTTTCGTGCTACTTGGCACTCGTCAGGTGTACCTGTAATCTTGAGGAAACTGGTGCTCCCTGACAGATCCGATCCCGTGTCACCCAGCTTCACAGTCAGAATCGTTACCACGACCGCGACCGACCTCCAGTCAGTAATTATAGAACAGAAAATTAATCAAGTGATGTTAGTGAATTATGATATAAATCACATTAATGAATTGTATCAATCCATATGAGCAATCGTGCATACAGACTCAATTGAGAAAATGCTGAAATTTCAGCTAGAAAACTAAAGAATCCTTATAGACTTGATACTCAGCTCACTCAGGGATCAGTAAGCACATCGAAACCATCAGTATGAAGTTGTGGAGAATATCAAGTTTTGATTGAGATCATGACTTGATTGGCGTTAGACCACCACTGAAAACCTGGAAGCACTAGGTGGGACTCCTCAGCCGTACGCATTTACGATCCTGCTTGCGGGATTTAAACCCAGGACCTTGAGTTTCGCGCACGAACGTTTAACATCTAGATCATTAAGCCAGCATCCGATGGTGTTAATGTCTAACCTCAACCAATCCACAAAATCAGCTTAATTTATCAATCAATTAGAAAAATCATGAAAAAATATATGAAATCAGGTCAAAGGTGAAGTCAATCAAAATAAATGTACAGACATTGACAGAGTAAATGTCAGCAATGATCAATCAAGACCCAGGTTATTAATACAAGTTGTCAGTCACATAGGGAGTGTTCCGAATAGGAAACTTCTACCTGAAGATTGTGCTGGTCGATTTCAGTCAGAACAATCAAAGCTTCACGATCAAACTGACCAGCTCCTTAGTGAACAAACCTCCATCCAAATATGAATCATGACCCCATTTAAACTAGTAAACTAGTAAGATAATAACCAGACAGAAAAGTTTTATCTTAAACAATACGTAAGTACGAAGTGTGTTAAATTTACGATGATGGTTAAGACAATGGATTTAATATATAGTTTTTGGTGTGAATGACAATTCTGTGTGGCTAAAGTTTGGATCATGCAGACGAAAACCTTTCAGAATATTTAACTAGATAATACAAATGGATAAATCTTCTCACTGAACTCTTGAACTGGTTTCTTAAGCACTTCTAGTAACCTCAGGCTACATCTACACAACAACTTCAACATGAGAGAAAAGGTGAGAGTTATGAGAGGAACGCTTGACTCTAAGGTTAGTTTATGTAGAGAAATTTTAGGGTATTTATAACATTTCAGATAGACTTGAGCTTTTGGAAGGTTCTGGAATCCTATTAAACATAACAATAGGATAGGTGTTACTCTTTCTTTTCTAGATGTTTCTGCGAAACTTCTAGTCAATGCTGATTGGATAAAGTGTTTTCTAGTGTTCTCAGGGCCTCTTTGAGCTTTTCTTGAGGAAGGTTTTGGGTGTCTTCAAACATCAATGATGTAAATAGACGGATTTGAGGTCGTTTATGCTTTATCGACCACATGTTGCAGAATAGATCACTAAGTTGATCTTCATTCTTTCTTGTAAAGCCAATTTAAGATATACCAATTGTGTCACTATAACCCTGACCAGAAGTTACTTGTTTTTAATGTCACGAAATTCATAACGTTTTAGTCAACTAACATAACTCGTAAATAAGGTATTTTAAGATGTTTGTATATGATGTGACATCCATGAATGTTGTAACAGTTATACCTTGTACTACCATAATTTTGATAGATGAACAGAAATATTGAGTTGAATAAGTATTCTCCTTGGTAACATTGGTCACCACTGAATGACCAATCAATTATAAGTATCCCACTTCCTTAATGTATTAGTCGTAGTAGTCTTAATAGATCGGTGGTGTACAAAAAATCATGCTACTATCCAATAGTAGCATGCCACATTGATATTCTAGAAATCTCCATCATGTTCTGATTGGATGGAAAATCTTCGGCTTCTTTAGGACTTCTAGAAGCCCCATCGTAGTTCTTGGAAGCCGTCGTAACAGTTATGTCTTAGAATGTGAAGCTGAATGATCTTTGTTCGAATCCCACAAGTAGCAATAAATCTTTCACCTTAGTTCTGAAGTTTTCTATCAATTTCCCTCATCCACTCAAGATTAATTAAGTACCATTTACCGATTTAATTTTGAAATAGTGTAAATGCCTATTCTCAACCGAACTTAGTTAACAAACTACAAATACCCCGCTTGTTACATGAAACTAGTTTTTATCACAGAATTAATTTTCGGAAAGCATTTAACACATGAAGGTTTTCATCTACTCACTGGACGCTATCCAAGATTTTGCTTCTACAACTAGACAAAAGGTGGAACTAATAAAGATTTGAATTTCAACATAGATGGTCCTCAATTTCAACTTATCAATTTTGCAACACCATACAAATTGATTAAACTAAAGCATAAAGATGAACTGATCAGGATTAAGAACGTCGTTTCAAAATTGAAGTGGACAACTGAAACAGAAACGTCGAATATCTATAAGATGGTTGCTAATTACATGATAATAATAACATAATTAAAAGATGAAAGATTCTTTTGGGAACCTACTTTACGCTAATTAGAACACTAAATATTGTTGAGACAAGGTGACTAAGTTAATTCTCAATATATAATGCCCGCAATGTCGAGTCACCTAGACTGGTGGCTACATTGCAACATGATCGATAGCATTCGATCTGCACTCAATAAAGACTTGACACACATGACATTGATCACCACCCACTGATCAATCAGTTGTCAAGGTGACTAAGTATCTGATCATTTTTCGTACATTAAAAAGTTAATGAAACAAATTATAAAGTAATGTACTGTAAAATAGTTACCAAACTTGAAGCAAATATAAATTATGAACCACTGACTGCTTATCCTACAGCCCTATTCTAATCTTAAAGTACAATACATCCTTCAAGGTTCCCTATTTTTTCTGTCTTTTCTCTTGATTCAGTCATGTTCATATCAACACTATACGATTACCCAACATGACTCCTGGAAATAATGTGATTGTGTCATTAGAATCAATGTGTAAAGTCACTGAGACTATAATTTATGTACGACCTTTGAGTAATACTGAAATGATATGGAAACATCCATCTCACTATGGTTCAATGAGGGTTATAGATTAGTGTGAGAATTTAGGAGCCGAAACGGTATTTAGCCAAATGAATGAATGAATTTCGCTTTAAAAACCAAAACCTTCTATTTTAAATCTGATTGGGTTCATCCAGTTTTGCTGGAAAATCTTTCAACTTCGATTACTTTCTTACCTTCGACTTTCATAATTCAAACATGTACAGGATTGTTTCGAGAAGTAGATGCTTTTGACATGTTATGCAATCGTTTAGTGAGAGTAGACTAATAAACACCCAATGATAAATGCAAAAGAAACAATATATTATTTGTAGACTGCCTTCACTAATGATTTCACACTGTTTTAATAACGAATTTCAATAGTTCAGATCATGAGTCGATTGAAGATAGATGACTATGGAAAACCTTGAAGCACTAGACGGTCGTTTCGCCCTATTGTGAGACTCCTCAGCAGTGTTCATCCACGATCACGCCTGGCGAGATTTGAACCCAAGAACTCTTACCACTAAACCATTGAGCTGTCCGGCATCCAAAGGTAGTAATGTCTAAGTTGAATTAATCCAGTGAGCTACTATCTCAAAACAGACCTCGTTGAACTCCGTTTGTCACTGCTTCTCATTAGAACTCCAGGAAACACCTCTTGAAACCAGTAACTAGTGAGCATATGTTGATTAGTAACACCGTTGGATGCGAATCAGCTCAATGGTCTACTGGTTAGGCGCTTATGCGCGAGACTGATAGGCCGTGGGTTCGAATCTCACGGGGCGGGATCGTGGACGAGCACCTCTGAAAAGTCCCACGATAGGACGGAACGACCGTCCAGTGCTTCCAGGTTTTCCACAGTGGTCAAGCTTCAATTGACTCATAATCCTAATTATTGAAATTACTACAATCTCCACAAAACCCCTTCTGATATTAATAAACAATTATCTGGCTCCCAATCGTTTTTTTGCCGGAATTGTCTGTCTGTGTATCATATAATGATTTAATAATCTCATATCTAGTCTTATGTTCTATTGTACCTAACCATCTATTATCTTGTCTGTCGATCAAAGACTCAATTGTTTTATGCAGTTAACTGTTAGCAAATCATGCCGTTTTATTTATTATCTAATGATCAAGGGCACAGATAAGAAACTTTTCCATTTCACCAATTTTAAAGAAAACAAAGTTGAAAATGATAATCAAGCCTAGAGGAATAAAGGTAGAGAACGATTAAAAGGAGGAAGAAGATTTATAACTCAAATGGATGATTTTGATGAAGTTCTGTTCTTTGAACTGGATGATTTAGTCATGGAGCTTTCATCATACTTCTAAACGACATCATCATCATCATCATCAGCAGCAGCACAAACTTCAAGTGGAAGTAAAGTAGAATGAGAAAATAGGAGGAAGAGAAAGTTTAGAAAATAAGACGACAAATGAAATGAAACTCTTTTATTTCTTTCATCTTAACTCCATTTATCCTCATTATGATCAATAGGATAAATAAACAAAATCCGTTATGTAATCACCATTGGAAACAAAAAAAATAAGTAAATACTCCACTTTAGTTGTGTGTTGATAAGGGGATAAAAGGGAACTGTTGGGAAAGATTAAATCTATCTCCAACTTTTTTTTGGATTATCTACGTCATTTTTTGTTGTTGTTGGTTATTTCAATATAAAACTGAGTGTAAACAATGATAATTGAAAAATAGTTGATAAGAGTATTATAGAGATCGGTTTCCACTGTACTTTGTATTCATTAAAGATTCTGAGCGTCTACAACACATACACACACATCAGGATTGGATCTAGGACATTTATTGTTTCATATTTAGGGTGCCACTGATAATAAAAGGCTATTGGATAGCTTTTTCGTCGAATGTCGTGTGTTGAACAGTTAGGATTAGAGTAAACTTGTACATTGCTGGATTCCAGTTCAGTGATCTAGAGGTTAAGCATTCAGGCAAAAGATTGAATTTTCCGGGTTAAATACCTTGTGGTGTGGTTGTGAATCCCAACTACTGAAGAGTCCTATATCAGGATAAAACTACTGTTCAGTGATTATTGGTCTTCATAAATAGTTTAGCTAAGATCTCTTTATAAACTTTGAAAATTCTACAATCTCCCCAATCTCCGTTATACTATTTTAACATAAAACTGAGTCTAAACAGTGATAACGGAAATTTTCACAGGTTGAAATCATGAGTCAATTGAAGCTAGACCACCATGGAAAACCTGGAAGCACTGGACGGCCGTTTCGCTCCAGTGTGGGACTCCTCAGCAGCGCGCATCCACGATCCCGCATCCGCGGGATTCGAACCCAGGACCTACTGGTTTCGCGCGCGAGCACTTAGCCACTAGACCACTGAGCCAATATCCAACAGTGTTAATGTCTAACTTCAACTTATCCACCAAATTGAGCGACACATCCGTCATTGTGCTTAGTTAGTTACCATCACACGAAACCAGTAGGTCCTGGGTTCGGATCCCTCGGGTGCGGGATCGTGGACACGCACTGCTGAGGAGTCTCATACTAGGACAAAACGACCGTCCAGTGCTTCCAGGTTTTCCACAGTGGTCAAGCTTCAACTGACTCAGGATTTCAACCTGTGAAATTTCTAAAAATCTCCACAAAACCCATTCTGATAGCGGAAAATTTGTAGATTATTAATGTTAAAGTGCAGATTGGTTTAATCTGTAGCTAGTATTTTTCACAGATTTATCTCAATTGAGCTAGTATTGAAAAACAGAGAGTATTGAGCAGTTTTTCCGTCCTCATACGAAACTCTTCAATAGTGTGACCCACTGCCTCACCAGGTACCGAACGTAGGACTTTCTTGTTTCAACGCGAATCGTTGGTCAGCAGAATAAACACTATTCACTAGTAGAATTCCATTTTTAGTCGATTCATGTCATAACACAACGATGATACAATATCATCGATAACAGTTATCTCATTCTCATTCCGAATATTGTCATTTTCTTAAAATTCTCAGTGGTGACTAAAATCTATCTGTCAAGTTTCTATGTAATCACTTCATAAAAAGGATGTGAAATAATTGGAGGCTATAGACAGAAACTCAGGATATTCGTCTCACAAATGTATTCAATTCTGTAGATAATATTGATTTCGATCGTGTCAGGAATCGAGTCAAGTATCCGAATGGTCCACATATTCATCTTCAGTCAATTTACATTCAACTATCATCCATTGTCGCCACTGATAATCTTCTTGGCCTGGACACAACTGAAATTTGTCTGCTAAGGTTTATCGAGTATTTCTAATTTCATAAACTTTATCTACTTCAGCTTCACTAGATGACAAATCGTTGATCTTTTGGTCCTGACCTTCAAAGTTCTAGTCTTGCTTACAAAAAAAAAACTTGAACTGAACAAAAATATTTTGTAAATAACCAATGATATCACTTGAAGAATTTATAAAAAGAGGAGAATGTGGATGCGCACTGCTGAGGAGTCCCGTGGTAGAATCAAACAGTCATTCACTACTTCCAGGTTTTCACTGGTGATCTAGCCTAGATTAACTCATGAATACAACTGTTAAAATTACTACGATATCCACAAATCTTCATTCTGATAAAAAGGAGACAGTTTAAGACTGCTGTTTCAGTTGGTATCCAAGAGTTTCAAGTAGTGTCTGAGTGCGACCGTATACGAAATGAAATCCAAGACCATTAGATTCCACTCAAAGCAATTTTGTCAATATCTCGTGAAACCCACCTTGAAACTATACGCTTATTGAAACGTTGTAGTATTGTAGAAGAATCACTCTATAGTACAAGTTGACTGAATTTAAAACTATGCCCCAATAGATTCTAAAAGTGATTACTGATAAACCATATATACATATATACCAGTACGGGGACTTGTGGGGATTGTAGTATTTTCACACCTAAATTCACCAGTCGATCTAACCTAGATCATCACTGAAAAAATGGAGCACTGGACGGCCGTTACATCCTAGCATGGGACTGCCCAGCTGTGATCATCCAAGACCTCCACGCGATAATACAACTCATGACCTACAATCTCGCACGCGAACGCTTACCCTTTAAACCTTTGGGCTGGCACCCGACGTTTCCAATGTCTATCTTTAATTAATCTAGTTATGTGCATGATAATGGTGAGAAGCCGTGAACAGTGGAGTTCGAACACGTCAGGTTTAAGGGACTTACCGTTGGAGGCGCACTACCGTAGAGCAACTGTATTTTGAAATTGACAACGTCGGACGCCGGTTCAATGGTTTAGAGACTAGGCGTTCGCGCATGTGACCAAAAGTGCAGAGTTTGGTTACAATGTAGGAGTCGTAGATAATCTCTGCTGAGGAATTCCGTACTAGTACGAGACAGTCTCTTAATGCTTTCGTATCTGACTTAGACGGACTCGCGAATTCAACTATTATAAATACTACGATCTCCACAAATCCCTATATTGACAATAATCATGTGTTTACTAGTGACTAGGTTCAAGATGAATGTCCTATAGTTCTAGTGAGAAACCGTAACCAGTTGGGTTCAATCCTTGTCGTATGTGAGATAGTTATTCAACTCAAACTATGAATGAACGGTTGCACAAGATCGTGAACCGATTAAAATATAGATATATCTACATGGAATTACCTTTGTGATCATTAACGTATTTGTTTCATTGATTTAATTCTATTTATTTCTTACTCTTTAATTAATTTCTTTTGATCATGCGATCAGTTTTTGATCGCTTTGATTGTTTTTGTTGTCAAGTAAACTGACAATACATTAGTACACAAACATACATACATACACACAAAGAAATAAATAAACAAACTTGAAGAAATCAGGGGGGGGGAGAAAAGATCAAAGTGAAATCGATGGATAAATGTAAGTTATATAATTATAAAGTTGGATAGTGATTAACAATAAGATCTATAATGTATGTTTCAACTTAAGTGGGACTCATCAACTCAATGTATCTGTTGTCTATCACAGTGTTAATGTTTACCATGAAAGTTTCACCCATTAATTTATCCTTAACATTAATAATAGAAAAATGTATTCTCATGCGAATAAAACGCATGTACATCTCAGAAGCTAATAGCTAACTGAACTCAATATGTCATTCAATAGAGTGTTAACTGTGTGAAGCAGAAAAATACTGTATTGAGATCTTAGATATGGAAGGTGCAGCTAGTTGATGAATGTTGAACAAGATGAGTCGCTCATCTTGGATTCCACCACTAAGTAAGATTCAATTTTAATAAAACTGTGTGATTAAATGTCACTATCAAGTCAATCCGTACAGTATGCTCATATGCTAATTGTAGTCGTTAACATCTTCTTCTTCTTCTTAAGCCTGATACTTCCTATGGAGCATAGGCCGCCGACCAGCATTCTCTAACCCACTCTGTCATGGGCCTTCTTTTATAGTTCTATCCAATTGTTGTTCATTCTTCTCATATGTGTCTCCATTTCTCGACGTAATGTGTTCTTTGATTTTCCTCTTCTCCTTTGAACTTGAGGATTTCATGTAAGGGCTTGCCTTGTGATGCAGTTTGGTGCTTTCCTCAATGTGTGTACTATCCACTTCTAGCACTTATTCCTTATTTCTTCCTTCACTGGGATCTGGTTTGTTCTCTCTCGCATAGTAGGTTGTTGCTAATAGTTTCTGGCCAATGGATCCAAAGTATCTTACATAGACAATTGTTAATAAACACTTTCTGTCGTTAACATCAGTAGCTTTAAAAATACACATCTTTAATAATCTGTAGAAGGTTAATTAAGTTCTACTTATATTCTCCACGTTGAAAAATAAAGCATCGAAGATAAATCAACTAGATCAAAGAACACAACATTGTTAAAGAAAACTATCGACAATTTTCTTTGAAACATAGGTGTTAATTAGTTCTGGTGAGAAGCCGTCACCAGTGGAGCTAATCCGTGTCGGGTAGAAACAGGTGTCTACCTCAGTACAATAAAAGATGGTTGAGAAAACTTTGTATATTGGTTGAGGCTAGACATTAACACCATTGGATGCCGGCTCAGTGGTCCAGTAGGTAAAGCGCTTGCGCGCGAGACCGAAGGCCCTGGGTTTGAATCCCGCGGGCATTTCTGAGGAGTCCCGCGATAGGACGAAACGGCCATCCAGTGCTTCCAGGTTTCAATGGTGGTCTAACATCAATCCATTAATGATCACAATCAAAACTTAACAATCTCCACAACCTCTATACTGATAATAAGTTTTATTCCACATGTTCTTTCAATTGCCCAATTAAACAACAATGCAAAATACTTCATATCCGTTTACCAGACACAATCAACAACAACCTGCTATGCAAGAGAGAACAAACCAGATTTCAGTGGAGGAAGAAATCAGGAAGAAGTGCTGGAAGTTGATAGGACACACATTGAGGAATGTACCCAACTACGTCATAAAGGCAAGCCCTCAAATGGAATCTTCAAGGCCAAAGGAAAAGAGGAAGACCAAAGAACACATAACGCCGAGAAATAGAGATAGACATGAGAAAAATAAACAAGAATCGGATGGAACTGGAAAAGAAGGCCCGTGACAAAGTGGGTTGGAGAATGCTGATCTGGGGCTTATGCACCACTGGGAGTAACAGGCATAAGTATGTAAATTTCCAGCTATTAAGAAGCTGACATAATAAGAGCCAATTAAGAGAAATACATTATACGAAGTGTTTACTAAAATCCATGAATTCCTGGATGTTGACATTCACTGAAGACTTTTTGAATAAGTTGTTACAAACTGACATTATTCTTAACAGGGATGGAAGGTAGCTTGCAGTGAAATCTAGGACGCGTGTTTCGTCCTGTTTAGGAGTCATTGGCTGGATGTATATACATTCCGGAATTCATATTTACTCTGTGATTATAACTCAGTACCTATCATTTTAAATACCATCGCGTTATACACTTAGAGGACGTTATTGTCTTCGAGTTCCGGGGTCAACATCAAACCCGGGACCCAGGTACATACATCTGATAAGTCCCATATAAGGCGAAACGAGCGTCCTAGATTTCACTGCTAGCCACCATCCATTTCGGTTCATAAAGCTTGGTATCTAGAGCCATATCATAACAACTCGCGTAGGATACACATATGTCAATGCGAGATTGATAAATTGAGGTCCTAAACGTTAGTGGGAAGATCCAAACATCAATAAAAAATGAACTGGTAATATTCTATTCGAACACCACTTTAGAAACGTTTTACATGATTCCTAGAAAACGAATGATTACGTGTCATACCGTAATTGGATAGATGCTACAAATTCAAGTATGTTTTCAAATGCTTCTAGAATTCCAGGATCTAAAGAATTTTGAAGACTAGAGGGAAGATTAAGAAATAGTTGTCCAAATGTTCAAGTACATAACTTACAACCAGACAATAGAGGTACTATGAATTATGAAAGAACCAATCAGATTTATCATAGAAAGTTATGAATTTTGGCACGAAATTCATTCCTCCATATAGTTAAATAGCATTTTGGTTCGTGATGAAAATCTAAACTGTAGTTCTTAACTCTGACCTTTTTGCTTAGACTAATCTATAACCTTCTTTTGATCCTAATAAGTTGATGATTTGTCTCAAGATCATTTAAACGTGGGTTAAAGGTTATCCGTAAATTCTAGTGATAACCTGACGACCAGTATTCTCTAATCCACTCTGTCCTGAACCAACTCAATAGTCATATTATCATTAAAACTGATTTCCATCAGTTCACTGACATGTTGCACTGATAATCATATTGTTTTGGTTAAATATTTTGCATATAAGTGTTAGTTTCTATTTCCTGACTGAATTAGCGAACTAACAGACTAATCTCACAATGATAAGGAATTACTTGAGATTAGACGTTTAAACCGTTAGATTCCGAGCTCCTTAACCGGAATGTTAAGGACTGAGTGTTGTGCATTCGACTGACAATGGTGTCCATGGTTTACTGAATCTGGGGAACCTCACATTGTGATGAAATGGTTTTTCAGTGCTATTTGTTCTTCGATAACTGTTTCACTATGGTCAGTCTATTTTATTGGTTTTTTAACAATGAAAGATTTAATGAAACTATTAAGAGATCCGTGAAGGTTTTACTGAATTGCAATGGAAAATTACTTTCAAATGAATTAATCAGTTAACAAATTAACGAAGTCCACAAAATCGCGTCAATGTCCACCATTGTCTCCAGTGAGTTATTACCTTATAATAAACCTCGTTGAACTCCACTGGTGACGGCTTCTCACTAGAACTCCAGAAAATACCTCTTGAAGCCAGTAACTAATGAGCACATAGAGTGTTTGGTAGTGAAAGTGAAACTCAAATGAATTACTAATAATAATGATAACAGTTTAGTGGTACCATTCACAAGATAGCTACCATAAACTGATGAAGTTAACAGGTAGATTAGTAATACATATAGTGTATTTGTAAAATCCCACTTTAAAATATAATATTCGTATAGTGTAGACTGAATACTTTGTTCTAAACTTAAAGAGCAGAGCAAAGAGAGAAGCTACTGTTGAATTGAAAATAACAGATTTACATCACGAGGCAGATCCTAACATGGAATCCTGAAGGGGAATGGAAAAGAGGAAGGCTGGGGAACAGACTACATCGGGGATTGGAAGGAAACATAAAAAGGATCAATAGAAACTGAAAAGTACTACTCAGGAGAGTGTTTGATGAAGAGTGCTGGTGAGCGGCCTATACTCCTCCACGAGGAGTAACAGGCTTAATTAAATAAGTATTAAGAATCATCATGAATATTAAGATTTTCTAAAATATTTCCATGAACGTTTGTATCACTCATAAATTAAATAAATCTTCACAGAAATCTTCCTATCAAATCATATCCGTCAGATTACTAATGATCTACTTCAAGAGGATTTCTTATTACTGTAGTAAGAACTAGGGATTAATAGAGTTTAGATGTTTTAGAAGTAGTAGTTATTAGAATAAGGGTTTCATGGAGATTCTAGTGATTGAAAACCTGGAAGTACTGGATGTCCGTTTCGTCTTAATATGGGACTCCTCAGTAATGTGTGCTCACGATTCCACAATGCAAAATATCCAAGTGTACACGTAAACAAGCCGATTTTAGATTGTTTACAATTAAGTTCAATGAATCACAGTGTTTGATTGTTTGCTTTTGCTTTCGCTTAACTCTTGTACACAGCATAATTCTAATTATATTTATGTTGTCACATAATTTACGGTATAGGGTTTTGGAGATTATTAAGTTTTTGATTGAGATCATGAACCGATTGATGTTAGACCACCATTAAAAATCGGGAACCACTGAACGATCGTTTCATCCTATTGTGGGACTCCGTGTCGGGTAGAGACAGGTGTCTGCCTCAGTACAATGAAAGATGATCGCGCGATTTCATGGATTGATTGAGGTCAGACAGCAACACCGTCGGATGCCAGTTCAGTGTTCTAGAAGTTAATCATTCTCGTACAAGAATGAAAGCTCCGGGTTCGAATTTCACGAGCGGGATCGTGAATGCCCACTGCTGAGTAGTCCCACAGTAGGACGAAACGACCGTCGATTGCTTCCAAGTTTTCAATAATGGTCTAACATCAATCGGTTTACGATCTCAATCAAAAAAAATCTAATTTACGCACATTATTTTCTCTTAATGAACAAATAATCCTCAAAATGTACTGAATAAAGTTATAAAGAGAAAAAGAAAAAACGACAATAAACAAATAAAGAACTGTTGAAGTGACTTGAGAGATAGAAAAGTCTCTCTACTGACCTTATAAGGTCATTCACTATAAGAATACATAACTAATTTCTTTTATTATTATTATTATTATCTATCTGCTACATTTTCCTCATAAGAATGAAGTGATGATGGACGGGGAGTCGTTAGAGAGAGAGTAAGAGAGTAAGAGAGAGAGAGTGAGAGAGAGAGTAGGTGAGTCGAAGTAGATGAAGAGGTGAATAGAAAGTATCGGAAAACATGAAAAAGGCAATGGATGATTTATTTTCTAAAGATTGTTTCCTCTCTTTTTTTTCTCCATTCAGATGTTCTTTTGAAAATTGTTTTTTTCTCCTTCATTTTGTTCGTTTCATTGTTTGTTTGTTTGTTTGTCTGTTGTTTATTGTTTTCTACTCATTGTGTATCCTCAACATATTGATGAACTATAGAAAGCAATTTCATGTAGGTATTAGTTAAGTAAATGTTTATTGAATATTTAGAGAGATTTGTAGTTATTAGAATAAGGCTTTTGTAGAGATTAAAGTGATTTTCATGTTCGAATAGATGAGTCGATCTAAGTTAGATCACCATTGAAAACCTGGAAGCACTGAACAGCCATTTCGTTCTAGTATGGGGTTCCTCGATAGTACTCTTCTACGATCCTACGTGCGAGACTCGAACTTGGGGTTTTCAGTCAGGTCTGAAAGTTTTTAATTACCATAGACAATGGATGGATGGTTACGCAACCATTCATGGATCGATTGAAGTTAGACATTAACACTGTTGAATGACAACTCAGTGTTTAAGGTGTTAAGCGTTTGTGCGCAAGATCGAAGGTCCTGGTTTCGAGCATCGCGTGCGGAATGGTAGATGCTCACTGCTGAGGAGTCACGTACTAGGACTAAACGGCCGTACAGTGCTTCTAGGTTTTCAAAAGTGGTCTAGCTTACACCAGCTCATCAATTCAACCACTAAAATTTGTAATTCGCAACAGAATAAAATGGTTTAAGTTTGGTGAGTATTAAAAATGTGAGTCGATTCAACTGCCAGGTGTTGAGGTGAAATGTTTAACCCTCAAACTATTTTTTTGAATTACAACTTAATGATTGATATACTTTATGACTGTCAACCATCTCTGTCGGTAATTATAGATCACAGACTAGAAAAAATTAACCTCCATTGATAAAAAGATCTTTGCGAGTACTGAACAAAGTTGATCTCTATTGAACAAATGAACTTTATAAGTTTAGTTAAGATAACTTTGTGATCTTTATGCATTGAGTAGTGATCAAAGTCTTGTTTGTCTAGTCTGTGGTGCTCATCGAATTTTATTAATCAAGTTACAATCTGTTCAAGAGTCTAAAGTGACTCAAAATTACGTGAACTACATTTAAGTGTTTGATGGTTGGAGGTATTTGACAGCAAATACTAAATGTAGAATACATATAAGTTAACAGTCGTCAAGTAGGGGCGTCGGGACTCTTGACAGAATTGATACACCTCGTAAGCTTTGGACTAATATCACAGTCTGAGGTGTTAACATTATGTTACTCGAGTTGTGACTGGCTTAATCGTTAAGTCTTCGAATTGGCAGACTATCCAATCAGTTTGAAATGAAAGGACTATCTACTAATTATGCAACAAATAATGAAATGATTTGAGTGAGCTTCCAAAAGTTGTGACTGATAGAATAAAATCATGTATAAACTGTAACGAATCACTACACTACTTCTAACCTCAGAAGAGATCACTCAGTTGTTCCACAGTGGTTGAGAGATACTTTGAAGACACTTATGACCAAATACTAGAAACCCACTAATATCGTCCACTTTTAAAGGTTACCTTTCACTGTCGTAAAGAAAACAATGTGTGGACTGTTGAGCAGTATACTTACCTCGTTCGGTAGATGGATATCTCACTTAGACCACAAATCACATGGGTTAGCAAATTTTAAGTGAGTTTTCTGAATGCTTATTGAAATGTCATTAGCCCACGAGTGCATACACTTGAAGAATTGAATATAGATAAGAAAGTTATTCAGCCAGTCAGTCATATTCAACGTAGACGCTAGAACAATGAGCATCGATTCGGCATACCACACTGAATCACTACGGTGAAGTGTTAGAGTGGTAGATGTGATAGCAGTAGAAAAGAACAGGTCTAAGCGATATGATTTGAGAAGCGAATATGAATTATCGGCATAAAAAATATTTCTAGGATAATTTAGAAACTTAAGATCTGTCAGAATGCACAGTAGGCAATACGAACGGTTTTGTGCCATATCCCTAACTTTCTTCTAACTTATGAAAAGCAACATCACTAACTGAGGTAGGCAGTGGTTAGGAGGAGACTTTTGTTGATCTACAAACGACTGTAATCCATTAGGTAATACATAGTTATCAATATCATGTAAAATGCAATCCTTAGATGCATATCTTATTCTTTTGGTTATCATATAACCATTCACATTTTTAATAAGGTGAGGTATAAATGACCTTTAAATTACACAATTGATATATGTAGCATTTGTATGATCTAACACTACGTTAACATATGAACTAAGGAAATGATCTAAGATTACAACTACCCTCAATTGGCTCATGATCTTAACTATCAAGTTACTACAACTTCCACAAAACACCTATCTGATGATAATCATCATGTGCTCACTAGTGATAGTCTCCAAGAGGTATTTCCTGGAGTTTTAGTGAAAAGTGGAGTTCAACCAGATCTGTTGTGAGATAGTAACTCACTAAAGACAATGATGAATGTGTCGCTCAGTCTCGTGGATTAATTGAAGTTAGACATTGACACCATTGGATGCCGTGCTCAGTGGTCTAGTGGTTAAATGCTCGCGCGCGAGACTGATAGGTCCTGGTTGCGAATCTCACCAGGTGGGATCGTGTATGCGCATTGCTGAGGAGTTAAATACTAGGATGAAACGGCCGTCCATTGCTTCCAGGTTTTTCATGGCGGTCTAGCTTCAGTTGACTCATGATCTTAACTACTAAAATAAACAGGTATCTGACTGTCGAAAATATACATTAATAAAGGTGAAAGTCAAAAGAGAGAATAAAATGTTTAAGGATGTGAAATTAGTTCGATTTATCCTCTGTCTCTTTGCTCAGCAGACACACAAGTTAACATCACAGTATTCTTTCTAAAAATTAATCTCCTTATCAAACATTCAGAATATTAAGCTTCTTTTTTTGGTGGAGTTTTGTTCTCTGAGCTGGATGGTTTGGTCGTGGAGCTTTCATCGTTCTTCTGAACGACATCATCAGCACAAACTTCAGATAGAAGTGAAATGTTTGAATTTCTCCATATGTGTCTCAAAGCTTGTTCTGTACACCTCGATGTTGATTGGTTTTTATTGACCTTAAATTTGTCGTTGTTTACTTCTTTGTTTTGGTTGTGTCTCCCATTGTTTTGATTTTTGTTCTTACGTTTGTGCATGATTTTTCTGATTGGTTGATAAATTGGATTGATTTCAATATGCTTGTTGATTGCTGATTGACCTGAGTGCCAGGCTTCTAAAAATTCTCTGGTGTTTTTGAAGTTTCCTCTGTCTAAGATTTCCGCAGTTGTCCACGTGTATTGAGATAAGTGAAGAGATATCATGCCGTTTGACTGCTAATTGATGTTCATATAGGCGAAGGTGAAGGGGGCGTCCACCTGAGCTACAAATCTTCTCCACCATCTCATATTAAGCTTCTGATTAATCGAACAAGCAAATGGATAGATGATAAGTCGATCAGATTTCATACCCACAATAGGATGAAACGGCTATCCAGTGTTTCTAGGTTTTCAATGGCGACCAAACATCAATCAATTCATGATCTCAATCAAAACGTTAATCATCTTCATTAACCCCTATACACTGATAAATGAAAATCGTAAATTTCTCTACTACAGAAATACCAGTACATCATGCTACGAAGTTATCAAGTGTAGAGTAGTCGATGATGATAGAAGAAAACTTTCTGATTGAAATGATTCTAAACTGTTTATAATTGAGTAATTAAATAAACAAATAGAAACATAACCTTGATATACTTAGATCACTTGGAGACATGAAGTTTATCCCCAAATGGAAACAAACAAACAAACAAACAAAATCGTTCCATAATCAAATCTTATTGGTAGTTGTTATCTTTCCCATTTTTTTTCCAAAAAAAAAAGAAAATCGATAGTATCGACCAAGCCCTATTGATTATTTTTTTTTTGAAATTGAACATTTCTACGTATCCATTAATTTTTTTTGTTTTTTTTGTTTCTAAACAGTCAAGGTCAACTAATATTGAGTGGGCGTTTTTTTCCTCTCTCTCTCTCTCTCCAACCAATGATCATTTCCAATAATTTTTATCAATATGATTAATGAAAAATCGATATTAAGGAAATTTTTACATTGAGAAGTAGTTACATGTAAAATAGTTAAGTGATTTAGAGTAAAAAAAAAAGAATATTTCCCATAGAGAATGTTACACTCGATTGAAGTTTGACACTCATAACTGTTGGATATTGGCTCAGTGGTTTGGAGGTTAAGAGTTTGAGTGCGAGATTGATAGGTGCTGGGTTCGAATCTTATGAGGTGGCATGGTTGATGCGTGCTACTGAGGAGTCTCGTACTAGGGTGAAATGGTCGTCCAGTGCTTTCAAGTTTCCCATTGTAGTTTGTCTTGAATTGACTCATATATTCAACTATTAACTAAACTAATTATTGGAACAGGGCAGTACATATATTTGTTTAGCTTTGTACATCTACAATACAAACGAATCCGAATGAAAACTCTTAGTTATCGAATATGCACTATATGTTCTGTGGATATAGTTGAAGAAAAGCTACACTCCTTGGGTAACAAACACTCTTAGGGAGAACGGATACCCTAGAAAGTTTATAATTAAATAAATGATCACAAATGTGTGAATAAGTGAAATACAAACGTTCAATAAGAAATCTCTGTTCATTTGCCTACAATTCAGAAGGGATGCGGCTAGAGAAATATTAACTTAGAGGTTTTGCAGAACAATCCGAAAATTATTCAACGCCGGAGAACTAGGATTCATATTTTTTGAGCGCCCAACGGTGACACTGAGGCTAAATGATGACCTTATTTTGTATTTATCATTTCGACTGCTCCTGTAGAGCAAGTTATATTAGTCGAAGTTCTCAGAGCTTACACTTTCGTGCTCGCAAACACCTCCCAGTGTGGCTAAGCAAAGGTCTGGTAAAGAACAGCTCTAGATTGACCCATTTAGCGCAACCTCGTCATATTGCGAATATAAACCAGTACTTTTCAGTTATTTATCGGGTCAGTAATTTTTTGCCAAAGCTTGTCAGACTTAAAGTCTTTCAAAGGGCTGAAGCAGTAGTCAACCGGATGAAGAAATGTAATTGTGATTGGAGGTAGTCGACAGGAAACCCTGGACCCGGGTTTCGTACTACTTGGCACTCGTCAGCAAGTTCTACCTGTAATCTTGAGGGAACTGGTGCTCCCTGGCGGAGTCGATTCCATCTAATCCCAATATATAGTGCCCGCAGTGTCGAGTCACCTAGACTGGTGGCCACATTGCAACATGATCGATAGCATTCGATCTGCACTAATAAGGACTAGACATGCATGACATTGATCGTCTCCCAGTGATCAATCAATTGAGAAATATAATCGTCTCTGTTATCTTTATTCACAAATCTTTGTATTATTATTATTATTGTTATTATTAATATTGGTTAAACATCAATATTATTCTCTCCAATACCCGATTCATCCCTCCTTATTACGTCTTACTAATTTGATCGAATTGTAATTGCACTATTTTTTCTCTCACCCTATCTGACCCATATTTATTCTGATCATGGATCTTAAAATCCAACTTAACATATAAGCTAATTCAAGTTAACATTCCATATAAGTCATATCAACATGTCTATTGTGTAGCAGTTACTCAGTGAAGATAAGGGTGGACGGTCTCATAATATCTTGGATTGATTTAAGTTAGACATTAACATTGTTGGATGCCGGTTCAGTGGTCTACAGGTTAAGCGTTCACGCACGAAAACGAAGGTTTTGGGTTCGAATTCCGCGTGCAGGGTCGTGGGTGTTTACTTCTGAGGAGTCCCATACTAGGATGAAACGGCTGTCCAGTGATTCCAGGTTTTCGATAGCGGTCTAACAGTGGTCTATTCATGATAGCAATTTAAACTCAATAATCTCCACAACTCTATACGGATTATATCTGATTATTGTATCACCACCCAGTGATCAATCAATTGTGAATACATCTCAGTCCTACAGGAGGTCAGTCGCGGCTCGGATAGCTCAGTGGTAACGTCTCTGACTGTGAAGGCGGATGACACGGGATCGAATCCGTCGGCGAGCACCAGTTCCCTCAAGATTACAGGTACACCTCGCTGAAGAGTGCCAAGTAGCACGAAACCCGGGTTCAGGGTTTCCTCTCGACTACCTCCAACCACCATCTAATTATTGTATCTTATTTGAAAAACCTAAATTCAAATGCTTTAACTTTAAATGATGCACTTTGCCTTTAATCTGGCCATTTTTCTGATTATTAATTTGGATATATGAATTGTAGAACTTGAAGGGAATCTATTGAAAAGAATAGTCTTCATTCATATGTTAGTGTTTCAATACGATGGGGATCTCGTTCAATAAATTTTGTGACAATCTATACAATATCAATATAATATTATGCAATATGACAGCTATATTGTGGTGTACGCTACTTATACTAACAGATTTAAGTAGTATGTAGCATCAATCGGAGGTGTAATACTCAGCTGCAGAAAATTGAATTGAAGAGAAAATTGAGGGAAATAGGAAAGCCATTGGAAGATCAACAGCATTGAAAGAATCATGAAGCGTGCGATTGTTGGAAGATGTGCAAATAAAGTATTTTATGTATACTTTTCATAGTTTACCAAACCTCTAAAACACTGTTAATATATGGGTATCGTTGTAAACAATTCATATCTGGAGTCTGTATTCATCATGGGCTGATCTGAGTTAAGGTACTTTTGAGAAAAGAGAGTAGGAATGAATATCTACGACACTGTCAGGTATCGGAGAACGAATATCCAATAGAAGCACTTTGTTAGTATCTAATGAAATAGCCACAACTTCAGTCAATTCGCAATATAGTTCCATAATCTTCCAACACTTTTAGTGGCAACTGTTTCACATTCGATACATTTTTGTACAGTCAGTAATACGACTTCGTCCTCTGGCCTTGCGTTTGTTGATTTTAGTCTTACCGTTCTTCAACTGACCTATCTCGCAAAGTAGGACCTTGAAGAACGATTTTTCTAGCCAATGTAGCCGGACTAGTTCATCAAAATAAACAAACCCGACCACCATGTCAAGGTAGCAGCAACGGTCGGGTACAAGTATATGTCAATTGATCAGTCGTTTAAAATAGATCAGTAAACAGTAGATTTATTTAAAGGTGATTTTTATTACAGACTGACATCATCCAGAGGAAAATTGTGAAACGAGAGTGAAGTAGACTAATATTTCACTAGTGTCAAGGAGTCTACAGTGATTCAAACACATAATCCCACTCAAGATCAAAACAAAGACCTTATGGTCTAGACATAATCACACTGACTTTGACTGTTGAAAAAAAATCTGAAATTCTCAACCTTATTCATTCTACCATGCTAAATATTTAAGGGAGAAATAAACCGAGTAGACGAAAGAACACATTTTACCGACAATTGGGGACAGACATTAAAAGAATCAATCGTACTGGGCAAAAACTGGGAATGAGAGCCCAAAACGGAGTTGGTCGAAGAATCTTAGTCGGAGGTCTATGCTTTACCAGGGATGATAGGGGTAAGTTAATTTTACACTGAATGAAGTTAAAAATCAACAACACTATGGTTCAGAGGTAAAATATTCAACATTAAACCGGACGAACACTGATTTTAGAGCTGGTACTGTTTGGAATTTACAATGATGAGATATAATTTAACAGAATAAAATAAATTTCTACAATAATATTGTTTGTTCATCAATAGGAATCAATGCAGAGTAAAATTCTGAATTAATTCAAAGTAATAGAGGTTCAGCGCAATACTTATTTACATTCTGGGAATTTCAGTCATAACTCCGCCTTTAGCTACTACGGGTCCCAAGCATGAATAAAGGAGAAAGGTTGAACATGAGGTCGGCAACTACATCCCATAGAAAACAACCTTGCCAAAAAACGCTAACCAGAATAAGTAATTTCAGTCATATCTATCCATTCAGCATGACATTAGTTAATTAGTAATCTCTGAGGAGAAAATTCATGTCCAAGTGTGGACCTTTTTCATGATGTAATTTTTACGCAGATAAACATGTCAGACCTTTTTGATATTGTATAATTTAGTGGGTTTTAATGTGGTGGTAACTATCATATTTGTTATAGATTCATGTATTATTAATCTAAATTCGACTTAGTAGAGTATAATACAACTCTGCCTGGAGCCTCCCCCCGAGGGCTTCTGCCGGTCTCAAGCCCGGACATAGGAGGGGGTTGAGCATGGTGTTAGCGACCCCGTCCTGTAGAAAACTAACTCGCTAAAAAAACGCTAACCAGAAAAAAATTATTCGAACCTTTTAAACTCTGCCCTGGGAGTCAGAAATTCTTCGGAAGTCTCCAGGCCGATGCCTTTTCTGACAACCAGAGCAACCATTTATTTAGGTACAATGTGGGAGACCGGATGAGTCTTCCAAATTGCTGCAATACAAAATCTGCTTGATTATTACTTCAGGTTCTCTCAAATTTCATTTCTTCAAATATAAATGTAGACAGATTCGGAACGTTTTCCTTTCATATACAGTAAGTAAATCAGACAGTTATATACACCATAGAATCTGACATACATGAATTGGTTCAAATTACAATCTTATATTAGCACAGTAATATCAAATGTTTTCAAAACAAATACCAGAATAGTATTGTGGTGCGTGCTACTTATATTGATGTAAGTAGTATATGACGCGAGTTAAAAACGTAATGTCTGGCAGCAGAAGATGGAAGAAGATCAAGAAAGAAAGAACGGGAACACAATGCAATTTGTAAGAAAATGCATAAACAATGAAATATGAGACAATGGATTGAGGTTTGCAACAGGAACAGTCGGGTTTTTTATGATGGATTGATATTTTGCAAACTAACGATTTACTATATGGTTTTTCTATTTTATCAAGTAACTCTGTAATGCATTCGGTTGCCCTGTGTATTCTGTTCACTACAGGGGGATTCCCCGTATTCATGTTTTAAACTATATGGAATGGTTTTATTCTGTCACTAATAAGAACTAGACAAGCATGACATTGATCGTCACCCAGTGATCAATCAATTGAGAAATATAATCGTCTCTGTTATCTTTATTCACAAATCTTTGTATTATTATTATTATCGTTATTATTGATATTGATTAAACATCATTATTAATCTCCCCAAGACCCGATTCATCCCTCCTTATTACGTCTTACTAATTTGATCGAATTGTAATTGCACTATTTTTTCTCTCACCCTATCCTACCCATATTTATTCTGATCATGGATCTTAAAATCCAACTTAACATATAAGCTAATTCAAGTTAACATTCCATATAAGTCATATCAACATGTCTATTGTGTAGCAGTTACTCAGTGAAGATAAGGGTGGACGGTCTCATAATATCTTGGATTGATTGAAGTTAGACATTACCATGGTTGGATGCCGATTCAGTGGTCTACAGGTTAAGCGTTCACGCGCGAAAACGAAGGTTTTGGGTTCGAATTCCGCGTGCAGGGTCGTGGGTGTTTACTTCTGAGAAGTCCCATACTAGGATGAAACGGCTGTCCAGTGTAGGAGATTCCCCCATATTCAAGTTTTAAACTACATGAAATGGATACATCTATGTCGTCATAAATAATTTTAAACTGTCACAGAAAGTCTCTAGTCATTAGTTTCAATATTCAGGTAGACTTCAACCAGATGAATTACAGACATTAACATAGTTCAGTCCATTTGTCAACATCTTCCTAAACTGGTACCAAAAAAAAAAAATAAGATGAGGAGTTAGACACATTTTACGAGTAATTCTATTTCATTATCCCATATATAAATTATGAAAATAATCCTACTTACCAGTTAGTTCTTGATTATGATTAACAGACCACATTGGAGCTTTTGAATCACTAATACTTTGTGTAAATAATCCACCAGCTACACTAATCAATTGTTCTTGTGTTGTAATCAATATACGTAATGCTTGTCTAGATGAATTATGTAATTTTGGGAAAATTTTATTTGTTTGTCTATCATGAATAGTAGTGACGAATTCATCATCATGATCATCATCATGATCATCATCGTCATCATCATCATTATGAACACGATGTTGAAATGGATCACAATTTAATCCATATAATTGTTTTCTTGTTGTTAAGATATTCGATTCACGTTCAGCTGTTGTCCATATATAACAACCACGTTCTATATTATCCGTATGCTCTTAGTAACAAAAATTAAATAAACATTCAACATAATAATAATAATAATAATCAATAATAAGTTTTTTTAATAAACATCAAAATGTAAACCATTCCACTCCCCCCTTCTTTATTATTATTATTTTTTTTCTATTTTTTTCCCCAAATGAATAGAAAGAATAATTCAGTTGAAGAATTATATCACCAAGCAGGTTAACTTCACATAGATACTAAATCCTTTATATTACCATGGCAATTAAATACTACTTATATAGAGATTTAATCCACCATATATATGTATATTTTAGAATAATATATCCATCCATAGACTAGGGAATGAACAATTGAGAATATGAGTGAATGAATGAATGCCAAATTTTGTAATAATAATGTATATATATAGATATTTAAGTAATAAGGAAAGAAAGAAAACTGAAATGTTTTAATCGATTAGTTTCTGTAAATGATTTCATCGATCAATGGGTAAGTAAGTAACTAAGTAAGTAAGTAAGTAACTAAGTAAATGATTTCTAAATAAGTAACTAAGTTTAATATTCGTTATTTAACAACCCCTATCATCACCTTCCTATTTCAATCATTAAATTCATTCTACTTAATAGTTGAACAGACATTCTAACTAAAGGATATATACATTTATACATACAATGTTGAACTGCCAGTCATTAATGGTTAGAAAGAATAGTAGTAGTAGTAGTAGTAACTAGGTCGGATGGAAATTTGAGAAGTGAATAAAGAATTGTGATTAGCAACTTATGATTGGTTGAAAATATTGTCTCTAATTGTGTATATACATATGTAGATAACATGGGAATATGATTAGTTCTTTGATGAATAAAAGGGGGAATGTCCATATATATAGATTTGTAATAGAGAACTTATGCCAGAAACGTTAATCAGTCTGATTTGGATCTGTCTTATCAACTTTAGGTAAAGATTAAAAAAAAAAGTGAGATGTGTAATAGAGAATTAGGACAAATTAAGGAATATTAACGTGATTCAATAATGATCTGAGTAATTTGATCTTGAACAAAATAGATTCTATGTATGCTGATCGGCGGCCTATGCTCCATTAGGAGTAACAGGCGTAAGTAAGTAAGTATGCATAATTTTACAATCAGCTAAAAGTATTTTTAGAACATTAACAATTACTATCTACTACCATATCCCTTGTGTGTGTGTATGTATGTGCGTGTGTTTGGTAGTGGGGGAGGAAATCACTCTAGTGTACTTTCAGGAAAAATATGCTTTACTGACAAGTTTCAAGGATGTTAAAACGACCTTGTGAAGGTGAAGCCAGTCATTAATCAACCGGGACACAGGTGATATAAATAAGTAATTTATCATTATGGTTGAGATCATGAACTGATCCTTACTAGATCACCACTGAAGACTAGTAGGCATTGGACGGCCATTTTGTTCTTGTATGAAACTCTTAGGCAGTGAGCATCTATGACCTCAACACCGGAGACCGAATGAGAAGTTTTATTCTTTAGGCCAATGAGTTGGCATCCATTGATGTTAATGTTTGACTTCAATCAGTTCAAGATATTGAGGCTTGCACAATATCATGAGCTGATTGGAGTCAGACATTAACACCGCTGACTCCCAGCTTAGAGATCCAGTGGTTAGGCGTCAACGGGCGAGAGCAAAGGCCCTTGGTTCGACTCTGGAGTCCATTGTCATGGTTGCCAACAGCTGAGGAACACTATGCTAGGATGAAACGGCCGTCCAGTGCTTCAAGGTTTTCGATGGTGCTCCAGTTTTGATCCGTTGGTTATTTCAACTATGCAAGTTCTACATTAACGACAATCTCTCTATACTTATAACCACTTATTACTTACTCACTTACACCCGCTACTCCTCGTGGAGGACCAAAGGCCGCTCACCATCACTCTACATCTAACCCTGTCCTAAGTAATCCTTTCCAATTTTCTCAATTACTATTCATCCTTTTCACGTCTGCTTCCGATTCTCGACATAGTGTTCTTCGGCGTTCCTCTTTTCCGTTTCTCTTCAGGGCTTGCCTCGTGATGCAGTTCGGTGATTTTTTTAGCGTATGTCCTATCCACTTCCGACGTCTTTTTCTAATTTCCTATTCAACTTGAAGCTGGTTTGTTCTCTCTCACACAGGGCTGTTGTTAATGGTATCCGTCCAACGGATGTTGAGTACCTTGCGTAGACAACTATTTATAAATAATCGTACCCTTTTGATGATGGCTGTAGCAGTTCCCAAAATTTCAGCTCCGTACAGTAGAAGTGTCTTGACCTTTGAACTCAAAATTGTGACTTTGATGTTTTGCTGACAGTTGTTTTGAGTTCCATATGTTCTTCAACTGCAGGAATGCGGCCGCTGCATTCCCGATTCTCGCCTTTACATCTTCGTCTGATCTTCCTTGTTCATCGATGATACTTCCCAAGTACGTGAAAGATTCCACGTGTTCCAGAGTTTCTCCATTATGTGTGATCAGTTTGTTGTTCGTGTCGTACTTGAGGATTTTACTTTCTTCTTAGTGTATACTGAAGCCTACTCATTGAGAGGCTGCTACTACGCTAGTTGTCTTCATCTGCATTTGTTCGTATGTATGGGATTGGAGGGTCAGGTCATCTGGAAAGTCCAAATCCAAAAAAAATTGATTCTGAGCTGTTCATTGTATTCCATGCTCCCACTCAGATGTCGAGGTCTTCAATCACTTATTATACTAGTGTCCAATGACAAGTTACATCAGGATTGAAAATCTCTCTTATGATTTACGATTAGAAGTACGACTGACAACTAGGGTTATAATTTGATGTTAACATTGTTCGTTTGGATTAAGATTATGAATTGATATCAGAAGTTAAGGGAAAGTTTGGAAGCATGCGTTAAAGACAAACAATAATGATATTAGGAAGGAATAAACTGAGTGAATAATATTGTAGTAATTTTAATGAGTATTTAGACACTTATTGCTTTCCTTTTAAATACACCTATTTACATATCTGTGACTTACTGAGGAATGTTCCATTCATTCTACTCATAGAGATAAACAACTTTCCATAATCTTTTTGTAAGCAACGATGGATAGTGGCTAGCAGTGGAATCCGGGACGCGCGTTTCGTCCTATTTGAGACTGGTCAGCTGGATGTACCTGCATCTCAGTCTTGTTGATATTCACTCTAGGACTCGAACCTAGTACCATTCGCTTCAAACGCCTTTGCGTTATCTACTCAACTACTCAATCCTGATAGCCACTTGCTTGTGCAATGAGGTGAATTTCAATTCACTTGGTATTGTTTGGCTTGTATCTTCCTATTGAGGTTTCCATAATGTTAATGTCAACTATTAGATAGTATCATATTAACATAAAATAGTTATTACTTTCTCTTTAGTTTTCAATTCTTCTTTCTATCTATCTCTCTCTCTAATCAAGATTAATCCATAAGGATTATGGATAAGTTCTATACCCTAATAAAAATGACAATTTTTCTTTACTCAATAATGCATATACTACTTGTATCGACAGATATAAGTAGTATATAAGACCTATTTAAAGTAGAATACCTGGAAGTAAAAGAATGAAAAAATCGAAATTGCGGAGAACAAGAATGAAGGTACAATGAAGTTTGCAAGAGACAACTAATGAAAGGTATGCATACGAAGTATTTAATGTAGGGTTTTTATATTTTATCAAGACATTCTGTAATTCTTATATTAAAGGATAAATTGATTTCCCTTACTCGAGTTTTCGTTCACTACAAATGACCAAATCTCCTGGTACGGCTGAGAGTAGGGAGAGTCAACTATCCCTCTCCGAATGCTCTCACATGGCGGCGTGTATACAGTCAGTACCAGAGAAGTCTTACTCACTGCCTTCTCGTGTCATTATTATTGTTTACGAAATTGAGAGGACGAAAAGCGAATGCTCGGCAGCTGCTTTAACCGGGTTGGTGAACACGGAGATTCTACCTAGGGGAGCTGGAAAACCCTCATTCCAAATTATTGATGCACATGAGCTCCAGGATCCTGAAGGAACAAATGACGTATGAACCAACTGTTAGTCACTGGTTACCATGAGACTGCATCTTTTTATGTTGCTCCACTATCTTTTGAATAAGACCTTCATGTCTTAGGCACCGAGTGTGGCCCCTTAGAAAACAACGTACTTTGATCTGGACACTCGGGTGGGATTACAGCTCAAACACAGTCAAGTGACTTGTGTGAGGGATTTGTATTCGCTTCCCCTTTGTATCATTACTTATGTGTTCAGTCACTGCAAGTGGTTCTGCTAACTGTTATTAAGCAATTAGAATTTGAGAA
Organism: Schistosoma bovis; assembly: GCA_944470425.2. Classification (NCBI taxonomy): domain Eukaryota; kingdom Metazoa; phylum Platyhelminthes; class Trematoda; order Strigeidida; family Schistosomatidae; genus Schistosoma; species Schistosoma bovis. Next base: position 16,112,969 of record OX103959.1, on the reverse strand, counting down.
GTTTATATGTGAGTAGATGATTAATTCGACTATTTCAGCCATTATGCTAACTACATACCGATTACTCCTACTGTTCTTCTATTACCAAGTGAATTTGATACTTGTGAATAATTGACACGTTCAAACTTATATATTTATTTTATTGAGTAGGAAGCAGTTACTCATCTGTTGATACTGAAATAGTGTCTTGTCATGTGATGAACTGATTGGATTTCGATATGTTAACCTTTGAATACTAACTCAATTGTCTTAATTCAGAAAGCTTATGGTGCGACTTGATGATCCTAATTTCGCTTCCATGAATAGTTATACTTACACACTACAGAATAGTCCCATAGTAGACTGAAAAGATCATCCAGTGCATTCAAGTTTTCAATGATAGTCAAACTGAATAAAATCTATGATGTAAACGATAACATTCGACAATTCCCACAAACCTCGTATATTCGAATTAAATATGAGTAGATCATAGAACATAATATAAAAATCTTACCTGTAATAAGTTCACGATGTGATGTAAAATATAATTCAACACAACCAGTTGATGGAAAAATTGTCTCTACAATAGAAATGACAACATATTTACATGGTAATCTACTGATAATGATATAAGTAGTATGTTGAAAAGAATGAGCTTTAGTTGATGACCTACAAATTTGATGGAAATATGAAGCTGGATATTTTGGCAGAACTCTAATTCAACGATGAGCCAGCACTAAGATTCTGATGTGAAATTCAACTGTTCATTGAACACTATAGATTATGTCAGTTCGTGGTAAAAATTGTAAATCTAATGCCTGACGGTAACTCCAGTGAAACTATAATTTATGAATGAACCAATCAGAATTGAGATAACAGGTCATGGATTTTGGCATGGAATTCATTCATCCATTTGTTTAAATAGCATCTTGACATCAGTTCGTGATGAAAACTCTAAATCTATTTCCTAACCTTAACCATCAACTGTAAATCATAATCTTTATTCTTCATATAGCTCTAGTAAATAGATGAACATCCTAAGGTCATTTTAGCGTTGCTTAAAGGCCGTCCATAAATTATAGTCTCACTCTAACTCCTTATCCTGATTCCTTACATTAATTTATAACCTTGAACTAGTAAGTAGTTTAAGTTTCACGAGGTCACTTTAGTGTCTTTCAAAGTTCATCCATAAGTTATTGTATCTTACAGGATGTGTAATACTTGATTGTTCCAGAAGTGCTATGATGATGATGGTGATACGCTATGTGACTATGTGTAGTCTTCACGATTGATCAAGTGAGTGGAAAAGTGATTGTTCATACTGATTCATTACTTAATAGATGATTGGACAAGTAGAATTCTGAAGGTCTTTTTCGAATGTATTACAATTGATTGATCACTGAACTGTGATCAGTATCATGTTTGTTTAGATTTTTAAGGTATAGATGGAAGTCTAAGTAGCTGGACTTTGTGTGCAGCACTACGATATGTCAGATGGTTGAATATAATTAGAAATGGCCATGTGTGTTAGGTCCTTCTTAGTTCAAATCGAATCCTATAGACTAAACTGCAATGTGGTCACTAGTCTAAGTGACTCGACATTTCGTGCATTATGTTGAGATAAGATGATGATTGGTCGCTGACGAGTGCCAAGTAGCACTAAACTTAGATCCAGGGTTTCCTGTTGTCTGTCTCCAACCACCATTTTACCTGTGCTCAATGATATTTGAATTGGAGGTGAAAGTTGAATATTAGAAGTTTGTTTCATCCTTTCCCCCAGGTATTACCTGGATGTACCTAAATCTCAGTGTTTATGTTCACACTGAGACTTGAATCAAATGTCCATTAAACTACTGAATCCAAGTAGCAATTGATCTGTTGAACAGAATGGATTATCCTTTATAATACTTTGGTTTCCTACTCACATAATCTCTGTCTGCGTCCAAAATGATTAACTTAAAAGTGGTTCTCAATACCTCATCAAACGTATTCATCACAGGGAAGAGGCATGATAAGAGAACGCATTTCAGTAACTCAAAGTGGTTATGATAAGTTGAATGCTAACATGATTAGTAGGCTACAAACTTGAAACTTTATAAAGTAAAGACTTTTTATATTCCAAATGTCTCATTAGCATTTCATTGCTTGCCAAAAGATTTTTTAAACTGACTAATTAATTCAGTTCATTGTTATTACAAATTACTTCTAACATTCGTTAGCATGTACCACAAATGATACATGAAAAAAATGTCCTTTTTACATCTCTAACGATGGATATGCAACTAAACAGTTCTGTACAGATGTAAATCATGCCTTTTGATGACTGAAGATTTAGGTAAGTTTGTTGTATCTACTCAAACATTTCGTCAAATCAATGTCTTCAAATCAGTGTTCGTGAATCTGAGTTTATGATTGAGATCTTGAACCAATTGATGTTAGACCATCACAATTGAAAACCTGGAAGCACTGGACGGCCGTTTCGTCCTATTGTGGGACTCCTCAGCAGTGCGCATCCACGATCCCGCGAGCGGGATTCGAACCCAGGGCCTTCGGTCTCGCGCGCGAACGCTTAACCAACTGGACCACTGAGTCGGCATCCAATGGTGATAGTTTCTAACATCAACCAATCCGAGACCGAAGGCCCTGGGTTCGAATCCCGCTCGCGGGATCGTGGATGCGCACTGCTGAGGAGTCCCACAATAGGACGAAACGGCCGTCCAGTGCTTCCAGGTTTTCAATTGTGATGGTCTAACATCAATTTGTTCAAGATCTCAATCAAAAACTTAATAATCTCCACAACCCCTATACTAGTAATCTGAGTTTAGACAAAGGTTACATTTGATGAGACTATAGTGGATGGCATAAACATTATGCAGGTCCTATCATTGCCAAACTTTATTGACACTAGTACAGATATAGATTTGATAAGGACTAAGGGTCTGTAAATTAAAAATAGGGATCTCTTTACAAAGTTAATGACTGGTGAACAGAATCTTTTTAAGTAACTCTGATAGTCATCATGAGGGACTCTATTTTGTCATGTTGTTTCGATATCCATAAGCTTGTTAAATTCTTTTTAGTGTGGTAACTTATAATCAATGAATGAAGTTCAGTGTACTTATTGGAATCCTGAGAAGATTGCTTCCGCACTGTTATCAGTAACAAGCACTTTTAAACAGAGTTTGATAGTGGCTAGCAGTGTAACGCAAGACTCAGGATTTTGCCTTCTTGAGAATTATCAGCATGAACTTGAACCAGGTACATTTATGTTCAAATATTTGCGACCTAATAGGAATGTCAAGCCGATCTGCTCCGAATTTACGTATACCAAAAAGAGATTGATCAGTCGCGATCCTAAACACTGACATTGGGAAGACTTAAACATGTACAAATAAATTATTATTCACCCCCGTTATAAAACACAGTAGCCATCTGAACTCAATAGGTACGAGAATAGTGCGTTGGCAGTTTAAGCGAAAGTGATTTGGTTCTAATCCCGGAGTTAATCCTGACCCTATGAGACAGACACATCCAAGTGACGAGTCCCAAATGGGTCGAAATGTGAGTCTTGGATTTAATTGTTCACCAATATCAAACTTTACTCAATATTTTATTGCTACATGTTTACTCTTCATTCTTAATTGGTGAAGTGAAAGCTAACTCCGTCTCCATTTATTAACGTGACTAATATTTTATTCATTTTTGTATTGGTTGTTTTAAACTTCACATTTACATTTAGGACTGCGATTGACCATTCTCTTTCTTGGCATATGAGCATCCTGTGCGGATTACCTCGATGTGGCTTTAAGTCATAAGCATTATAAGCGGAAGTGAATGGTGACTAGCAGTGGAATCTAGAACGTGAGCTTTGTCCGACTTGGGATAAATCAGGTGTATGAACCTGAATCTCCGGGTTGATATACACTCCAGGACTCGAACCCAGTACCTTTAGCTTCAATCGCTGAAAATGCTAGTGACTTAGAGCGATATGAAAGCAATCCACACAGGATGTATATACATAAGAGACTGATCAATTACCATTCTAAACGTCAATAGAAAGATTCAAACAGCCAATACAAAACAGAATCAAACTTTACTCCATTTCACAAGCTAGTGATTATCTTAACTCGGTAGCTAACAAGATAACACGATGGTATTCACAGCGATCAATAGAGAGTTCTAATCACGGAGTGAACATCACCTCTGGAATGTAGATACATTTAGATGACGAGTCTTTGATAGGATGGAACGCGCGAACTAGATTCCACAGCTAGCCACCATCCATCTCTACTCGTAATTAATGCTTCATTAGATATATTGAATGGGTCATTCGATCTTAATTTGTCTATAATAAGCGTCGATTATTTGTTGGTGAATTTATAATCACACACAGCAAACACGTACACAAAAACATCAGAACATTTTCCCAATTGCATTCAATCTGAAATAATGTGTATTTTTATTCATGAATCGATTGATACTAGACCACCACTGAAATGCTGGAAACTCACTAATGACTTCCCCCAAGGTGATTTCCTGTAGTTCTAGTGAGAAACCGTGATCGGTGGAGTTTAATCCATATCAGGTAGAGACAAGTATCTACCTCAGACAATGAATAAATGGTTGCTCAACCATTCATGAATCGATGGAAGTTAAACACTAAGGTTAAGCGTTCGTGCACGAGACCGATGTTTATGGGTTTAAATCTCAACTGTAGAAACATGAGTGAGCACGGTTTACTGAGAAGTACCCTACTAGGACGAAACGGCCATCCAGTGCTTCTAACATCAACCGATTCATGATCTCAATCAAAAAACTTAAAAACCTCTTCAATCCCATACTCATATATAATTTTTATTCAGACAATATATATATGAAAAAAATATTAAGGCGCGGATTGGCAAATCAAGAGCAGTACATCTACAAATGGAGAACATCTGGAACTAAAAACAAATGTCAGGCAACACCAAATTCGAGATTTCCAATACAAATATCAAGACAGTAATATTGTATGGGGCGGAAACGTGGTGAACTACGAAAGCCATCATCCAGAAGATACAAGTGTCTATTAACAGCTATCTACAAAAAATACTTCAAATCGGTTGGCCAAACACTATCAACAACAACCTACTATGGGAGAGAACAAACCAGATCCTAGTGGAGGAAGAAATGAGGAAGAAGTGCTGTAAGTGGATAGGACATTCTTTGAGGAAAGTATTCAACTGCATCACAAGGCAAGCCCTTACATAGAATCCTCAAGCTCAAAGGAAAAGAGGAAGATCAAAGAACATATCACGTCGAGAAATGGCGACAGACATGAGAAGAATAAACAACAATTGGATAGAACTAGAAATGTAGGCTGAGGACAAAGTGGGTTCGAGAGTGGTAGTCAGCAGCTTATGTAACAAGTATGAGTAAGTAACAAAGTAGGTATGGACAAAATGACAGATTCATAAGAATTAATTGATTTCTCCTTTTCAGGAAGTAATGTGATTCAATATAGTTTCTTCATATTTATCATCATAGTAACAAAAATTTATTGTTTGTTTAATTTTCATGAAACGACGAATGTTTTTTTTTGTTTTTTTTTTCAGAGAAAAAAATGGAAATAAAAACTAAAAAAATTTTTTTTGGCTGACTGCGATCATTTTTTCTCTTTCAAGTCATGTGCTCTCTTTTTTAAATTAGACATTAAAAGAAGAGAATTCGTTAAAATTTATTAGACATCACGTATATACTACTAGTATGTGTGTGAGCTACTTATATTCAAATAAGTAGTATATAACGATGATCAAAAATAGAATGTATTTCAATAGAAGATCAAGAAGGAAAGAACAAGAACAGAAAGTAATTGGTATGAAAATGCAGGAACAATGAAATCTCAGATGATGGACTAATATTTGCAAAAGGAACAGTCAAGTTCGAGACAATGGATTGATATTTTGCAAACTAAGTATTTACTGTTATGGTTCATAGATTTTAGTGAGATATTGTGTAATTTCGTGTTCAAATACAATCGATTGCCCCCAATTGTGTTCTCATGCACTAGGCTAGTACGACAGAGACTTGGTAATAGTCCATTTTTTCTCCTCTTTTTTTTCATGAATTTTTCTATACTACTAACAGTAGTAGATAATCTAGTTTCTGGTAATTCGTATTGATTGAGAAAGTAAAATTTTGGGCTACCGAAGATAAGTGGGATTTTACGGTGTGAAGGATCTAATAGTAGAAGTTAGAGCTTATTGATCATAACCAATGAGGCATATGAACCTTAAGGTCCTGTATAAATGAACGATGTACAAATTTACTTTGGTGAATGAGTTCTATAGGATTAGGTCTCCTGACATTGTTATACTGTCATATGGATTAGGTTTAAAGGTAATAATTCTATAAGAGAAATAGCTACAATAAATTAAGTTTCTGGAAAGTATCTCAGATTTAACACAAATATTATTGATGTGACTAGCTGAAACTATTGATGCTTGTGTTTGAGTAGAATATATTTAGAGTATTCACTATACTAGACACCAAAGACCTTCACTTTTCAACCACTACAATACTGAGATGACATCTAGTGATGTATATTTTCAAATTCCATCGATTAATGATGAAGTACAAGGATTATTCGATATCATTAGAGAAGACTATTCCATCCAAGGTATAGTTGAAGTTTACTAGTGTCTTGAAGGTCTGCTTCCAATTTACAAATGGGTGATAGATGGTCACTCATGAGGAGGACTATACTTCAAAGCACTTGTTCAGTACTTTTTGGATTTTAATAATACCGTAAATGTTGTCAATCGATGATGTGTGATACCTACAAATGATAATTATCTCCACAAATCCACTTCATCTAAGGAACAATTCTATCCGTTTAACATGTTGACTTCCGATGTAGCTCAGCAGCTTAGTCAATAAAATTCTAAATCCCAAACAAAATATACCGGGTTCTACCCTTTGATTAAAACATCACGAGAAGAGTGGTTAGATACTAAGTTAGCGAGTTTTCTGTAGACGGAAAAGCATGCTGCCTATATTACACTACAAGTTTCCATCTAAACTGTATCTAACAAAAGTAGATGGTGGTTAACATTAGAATCCAGGAAGCATATTTCATCTTATTTGGGACTTATTGACTTATTGATGTATCTGTATTCCAGTGTTAATGTTTACTCCTGAACTCCAACCCAGTACTGTACACTTCAAACGTCATCGAATCTCAAACATTAATGACATTCACAAGTCGCTAAAGTTTGGAATGACAAACTTTCATCATGATATAAATAATAATTGAATTGCAGGAAAATAAATTCCAACTTACTCTCACATGCCTCGTCTAAATCAACTTTGAAAAAGGATAGTTTTTCAGCATCCACTGCACATGTATGAAATTGAGCTCTGTAAAATGAAAAACAAACGTTAATGATTGACATGGAACAATGCCTTGTTTTAATGGTTATTTAGGACTTCAATTGATCAGTCTATTGTTGGCATATGTGTGTCCTATGCAGACTGCCTCGATATTGCCTGAAGTCACAAGCATTATAAACAAAGATGAATGGTGACTAGCACTCGAGTGTGGGACACATGTTTCGTCCTATTAGGGACTCGTCAGCTATATGTACCTGAATCCCAGAGTTGATGTTCACGTCGGGACTCGAATCCAACACCGTTCACTACAATCACTTCGCTTCAACACGTAGCTACTGAGTCATGATAACCGATTGCTTGTACAATAGTGTGAAGTTGAAATTCACTTGGTATTGTTTACGCAAAGCATCCCATTGATGTTTAGGACTGCAGTCGACCAGTCTCTTATTAGCAGAGAAAATCGTCAATATCATTCAGGATTCACACGACCGACTACACTACAAAGTCGCGTATGGTAGACAATTGTCAGACGCATTCCATGTGACGACCGAAGTCAGACAAAGCTGCTTAAACTCCCACTTTCTCTTTGTGCTGTTGGTTGACTAGGTTATGAAGAACTCAATATCTGATGGGAAGCATGGAATTCAATGAACAATTGAATGCAACTAGACGATTTTGACTTCGCAGATGACCGTCTCTTATATCTCATACAAAAAACAAATGCCGGTGGAGGCAGTCACTGTAACAGCAGTCTCCGGATCAGCAGGTCTCGACATACACAAGTGAAAAAGCAACACTGTCAAATAGAACGTAGGGAGCACCGAATCAATCACACTTATTAGAGAAGCTTTGAAAGCGGTGGAAAGTTTTACGCATATGGAGGGGTCGTATACAAATTTAGGGGTAAAGATTGATAAAGCAAGGATAAAATACTTACAGTTGAAGAAAATATGGAACTCAAAACAACTGTTTGACAACCAATATCAAAATGAGAATCTTAAATATGAACGTCACGACAGTTCGTTAAACTGTACGGAGCTGAAACTTTCAGAACTACTACAACCATCATCAAAGAAGTATAAGCATTTCTAAACAATTGTCTAAAAAGGATACCCAGTGTCCATTGACCAAATACCATTAGCAAAAAAACAGCTTCCACTTGGAGAAGAAACTAGGAGAATGGATAGGACACACAATGAGGGAATCATCAAACTACATCACGAGGCAAGTGCCAACTTGGAATATAGCAGATTTGCAATGGAAAAACTAACTGTTTTTAGCTCACTTATGAGGGATTGGAAAATAGACATCCCCAGCGGTTGGTACTGTTATATGCTAACTAAGAATAAATGAATGGTAACTTCTAGGAGTTAGTCATGAATTGTTACTATATGTATTCTTACTGTATAATTATTGTGTAACTACATATATTACTCTTGAGTAACTAGATTATATATATTTATATTTCTCTTCTTGTCAGCTTTAAGTTTATCTTGGTCTATTATCATACAATACTATTTATAAGTTATTCCCAAGCTATCAGTTATAGTCTCCTACACTCAGAACCACTTTTGGCCTGATCTTGTATAATTGTTGTTTTCTATTTGTTTGTGTAATGTGGTCTGGTTTGCTTGTAACTGCGTATGTTTGAAATATAAGGTTCATACAGTGGAAGCTGAGATCGTGTTCTGAAATCAATGAGTAAGGCAAGGCAAGAAGAACCATTAAGGACTTAGAGTTGACTCTTGGCTGCTTGTGCAGGGTCCAGATATTTATTGACTTGGCACAGTGCCAAAGTCGTACAAATCAGTGTTTTGATTAGCCATCTTGTCATGTGATAATTGACGGGCTGTAAATCATAATTCCAGAATCCACAGTCGAAATCTAATAAATAGTAAAGGTGAATCGGAGAGGAATCATATGTCATACGTTTCGGACACTCCGAAGACCACTGTATTAGGTCGCATCTTTTTTGAATATTGATTTTTACTACTTTATTAAGTTATAGTAGTATAAATACATTAGGACGTTACATATGGAATTTCACCAAAAGTCTGAAAAACCTATTTGAACTGGCTTTTATTTCGGTAATTTTGTTATCTTGAAGTAGATAAGATAAGCAACCAATGGTTTGTGTATGACCATAGTATGACTCATTACAATCTTTTTACGTTTACTGTTTTTCCTCCATCATCTTTAAATGAATTATTCCACTGATCATACAAAATACATATCACCTGGATGTACCTGCATCCCAAAGTGGACATCATCTCTGTGATTCAGGTATATCCAACTGACGAGTACCAAATAGGACGAAACGCGCGTTCTGGATTCTACTGTTAGCCACTATCTATCTTTGCTTATAATGCTTGTGAATTAAGGCAATATGGAGGCAATCCGCACAAGATGCACATATGCCAACATGAGACTGATCAATTGCAGTCCTAAAAAACAATGGGAAGATACAAGTAAAACAATATCAAGGGAATTATGAAATACTTTAGAAGAAATTTAGAGAACATAGTACACATACACATACGGGAGTAAGATAGATGCACTGATGTAAATTTATTTGATTTCATACACCATTTATGATTAAATGAATATACAACTGGCAGAATATCTTGAATGTGATCGTTAGATAATCTGAGACTAAATTTCTATGGTAGACGAATAGCACAAGGAATTCAGCATAAGTGTTGTGGAGATTGTTGATTTTTTGATTGAAATCATGAGTCATTTGAAGCTAGACCACCATGGAAAACCTGGAAGCACTGGATGGCCGTTTCGTCCTGGTATGGGACTCCTCAGCAGTGCGCATCCACGATCCCGCACCCCGCGAGATTCGAACCCGCGACCTATCAGTTCCGCGCCAAGCGCTTAACCAACTAGACAACTGAGCCAGCGTCCATCTTTCGTTGTATTGAGGTAGACACTTGTTTCTACCCGGCGCAGATTAGCTTCACTGGTCAAGGCTTCTCACCAGAACTTCGAGAATTTTCTTACGAAGCTAGTCACCAGAGAGCACATGGTAATTATCGGTTTAGATGTTGTGGAAATAGTTAAGTTTTTGATTGAAATCCCGGGGTGTGCGATCGTGGATGCGCACTGCTGAGGAGTCCCACAATAGGACGGAACGGCCATCCAGTGCTCCCAGGTTTTCCATGGTGGTCTAGCTACAATTGACTCATGATTTCAATCAAAAACAAGGAATTTATAAGGATGAAACTTTAGTTGAACAAATGGGATAAAAACAAAGAAAACAAATAATCAACTCACCGAAATAAACATTCTTGAAGTTGTGTTGAAAAGTTTGGTTGTATGTAACAAGCGATTAAAACATCACCATGCAATGGTAACACTGGTTCAATTGGAAAAATATATCGTTCCACTCGAAAATTCACATTTGGGCATCTAAACAATATTTGGAAATAGGGGACGGTATGACAGCAAAAATAAACTTGTAAATATCCGCATAATCAATTATATAGCAAAATGATCCAAAACATTTCATGTACAAGTAGTCTCATTTTCCTTCTACAGTCACACAACTTAGACCATCTTTTGGATGTAAGTTGATTGGAGGTAGCCAGTTGAAAACTATGGACTTGGATTTCATACGAGCTGGGACTTGTTATCAAGGATGATATTCAGGTCAATGACATCCAGAATCACGGTCTTAGATGTTACCGATCAGCCATATGGATCACCAGTGATTTCATGCAAAACAAGTATTTTCGCACTAAATGATTACTGTGTAGTAACTAGTGTTGTGTTGTCCCGATTATCACTTAAGTTACAAAACTTCATGAGAATTTACAGATCATGATCGAAATAAAAGTGAATAAATCAATAAATCAATATACTCATTAGTGACTGGCTTCAAGAGGTATATCTTGGAGTTCTAGTGAGAAATTGTGACCAGTGGAGTTCAACTGGGTCAATTGTGAGATAGTAACTCACTGATGACAATGCTGGATGTGTCGCTCAATTTCGTGGATTAGTCGAAGTTAGACATTAACACCGTTGGATGCCGGCTCAGTGGTGTAATTGGTTAGGGGCTTGGCACGAGACGACTAGACCCTGGGTTGGGATCCTGCGAGGCGGGGTGGTGGATGCCCATTGCTAAGGAGTCCCACAATAGGACGAGACGGCCGTCCAGTGCTTCCAGGTTTTCCATGGTGGTCTAGCTTCAATCGACTTATGATCTCAACTGTTGAAATTACTACAATCTCCACAAAACCCCGTCTGACAATAATTTCTTGTTCATGTCACTAACTGACTATTCAACCAGTTGTCAAAACTGAGATTGTACAGAAACCTATTTCGCTATGATATAGAACTCCTTATAAGTAAACCAGTCACATGTTTCCTTTTGTTCAATGAAAAAAAGCTCGTCAGTTGGATGTAGCGCAACTTGAAGTTGAGCTTTCATATTCTGTTCTATATACTTGTAGTCCAATATGTTTACATGGTGCTCTACTAGAGGATCGAGAAATGAGAGATTCGTTTATCGATATATATTTTCTATGAACATTCACATTAAGTTGGAATGTAGTGAACATGAATACATAAGTGGGGACAATCGAATGCATCTGAATACAAAATTATAGAATCTCTTAGTAAGTATCTGAGAATCATACAGTAAATACTTCATTTGCAAGACGTCAGTTAATTGTCTCAGACTTGTTTGTTCCTACATTTTCAAATCAATTGCTTTAGGTTCCAGTTCTTTCCTTCTCAACCTTCTGCTTAGAATGCTTGTAACTTAAGGCAGTATCGAGGCGATACGCACATTATGTATATTTACTAATAAAAGACTGATCAACTGCAGTTCTAAACATCAGTGGGAAGATTTAAGTAAACAATACGAAGTGAATTTAAACTTCACCCCAGTACACAAGCAATCATTTGCCAGGTATCAATAGCTAATTGGATAACTCGATGGAGTTTGAAGCAAACGGTACTGGGTCCGAGTCTCAGAGTGAACATCAACAAGACTAAGATCCAGGTATATCCAGCTGATGAGTCCCAAATAGGATGAAACGCGCGTCTTGGATTCCACTGCTAGCCACTATCCATTATTGTTTATATTACTATGTATTTTTAACGAATGTGATTCCAACAATGTGGTGTATTTTTGCAATACATTTCGAATAGTCCGGTCACATGTCTAGCTGTCAAAGCATTTATATATAAACACAGATGAAGGCCCTTTATCAATTTACGTCAGTATGGATATAAATATGCGGGAAGGAGTCGTCGAACCATTCAGTTGGACGGTTGCGGAACAGTCAGCATCGAACGATGTGGCAAACACATGTACAAGGAAATCATACACCATGGAAGAGTAACATATAATTGAGAAAGGATATAAGAATGATCATACAAAAATATTTAAAGCTTTGTGAATAGTGTCAACCACGAAATTTTCGTCTCGTAAAAGGCTAGGTCATTAAGGTTCTTTTAACCTTGAATCTAACGTGATAATGTGGTGTGTCTTACTGATGTCGCCAGATATAAGTAGTATGTTTTATCAATCGAAAAAGAAATGCCTGGTGTTGGAAGGTTAAGAAGACCAAAGAAAAGAGAATGAGAACAGTGAATGATTGGTGTCTGACACAATTGATTGACATTTCGTAAATGAAGAATTCACTGTATGGTTCTCAGATCCCAGTAAGAGATTCTGTAATTTTGTGTTCACATGCATTCGATTGTCCCTACTTGTATGTTCTCGTTCACTACAATAATAGTTTATCCATTTTAAACGTTATATCAACTCTCATACATTTCAATCGTCATTTTACCATTTCGTTTCATTGAACTTTATTAGTTTTGTCGTGTAAATACCTTGACAAGTAGTGCTCTCTGAGTTGAACAGCTTAGTCGCGGAGCTTTCATTGTTATTCTGAACGATATCATCAGCACAAACACTTCAGGTAAACGTTTATGCTGATGATGTCGTTCAGAATAACAATGAAAGCTCCATGACCAAACCGTACATCTCAAAGAACAAAACTCCACCAGAATCATCCATTTGATTTGCAAATCTTCGCCATCACCTTGACGACTAAATATCCGATCAGTATTCAAAATATACGATGTAAGCATATTTCATATCATGAAATATTTTAAATAGTAAAGTGATAGATGAACAAACAAACACGGTTACCAATTTTAATAGTTGAGATCATGAGTCAATTGAAGCTAGATTACCATAGAAATTCTGGAAGCCCTGTACGGCCGTTTCTTCCTATTGCAGAACTCTTCAGCAGTGCATATCCACGATCTCTCCTAGCGAGATTCTAACCCAAAACCTATCAGTCTCACGTGCGAACGCTTAACCATTAGACAATTGAGCCGACACGTCAACCATTGTCTTCAGTGAGTAATGTGCACAGGGAAACAAGAAGCCCTGACAAACTACGAAAGCTATTTTTCGGGACGTTACTTCAGTTAATTCAAATCTTCTTAAACATTAACATTTATTTTTGTCCCTAATCTATTATACAGGACATGAGCTTTCGTTCGATGTATGATTCATTACCATACCCCTTCTCTGTTCCGAAGCTATTGTAATTTAAACATAATATTTGGCATCCTATTTTCTACGCTAATTCCCGGCTTTGGACATAATTGTATCTTTCCTAATCGTGTAGGGTAGAGACAGGTATCTACCTCAGTACAATGGAAGTTGGTCGCGCAATTTCGTGGATTGGTTGAGGTTAAACATTAGCACCGCTGGATGTCGACCAGCTCAGTTGTCTAATGGTTAAGTGCTCAGGCGCGAAACCAGTAGGTCCTGGGTTCGAATCCCGCGGGGTGCGGGGTCGTGGATGCGCACTGCTGAGGAGTCCCATACTGGGGCGAAACGGCCGTCCAGTGTTTCCAGGTTTCCAACGGTGGTCTAACTTCAATTAATTCATGATCTCAACCAAAAAAATCTTTCCTAATTATTGTACGTTGTGGTCGGGTTAGTCACCTATTTATTCATGTACTTTTTTATATTAATCTGAAAATCAGGATATCGGGAATAGATCGAGTTGTGTTCCAGTTGTCTTATCTTCTCTCTTATTCACGTGTTTGTCAGCCAATCAGGTGATAGAATAGTTTTCTTCTCTCTCTACCCCATTTCGAACTCACGCGTACTAGCCTCAAAGTTAAGCCGGTCAGCTTATCGCACCAAGGTCTTAATCTGGATTAGATCATTAATCCTTAGCACCAAAAGTGAGTAGACAGACCAAGGGACATAATAGTGAGTTACTATCTCACAACAGATCTGGTTGAACTCCAACGGTCACTATTTTTCTCATTAGAACTCCAAGAAAAATACCTCTTGAAACTGAGTCACTCATGTGTATATAAACTGATTAATATTCAGAAAGAGTTTTATTATAGAAAAACTTACAGAACTCTTGTAGTATGCATTAAATTTAAATTTTGATAAATTTTTAAAAAAAGACCACATTCCTTATCAACAAAAGTTTGAAACTGTTTCAATGATGGTAATTCATTAAAGGTCGTTTGATCAGTTTGTTGATGGTGGTGGTGGTGTTGTTCTTGTTGTTGTTGTTGGGGGTGGTGATGTTGCTGTTGTTGGGGGTGGTGATGTTGTTGTTGTTGTGTAATCATTGTTGTTTTCAATAAATCAATTGGACTAGAAAATATTTGATCCCATCTTTTAATATGATCAATATCATCATTATCATCATTATCCTTGTGATCATTATCGATTTCATTTAAATGATCATTATTAATCAATAAATCATTTTGATTGATAATGTATTGATCATTTTGATCATTATGTTTATGATTAATTGATTGTAATTGATTAGTGATAATTTCATCTGGTTTTGC
Organism: Schistosoma bovis; assembly: GCA_944470425.2. Lineage (NCBI taxonomy): Eukaryota > Metazoa > Platyhelminthes > Trematoda > Strigeidida > Schistosomatidae > Schistosoma > Schistosoma bovis. Next base: position 16,097,762 of record OX103959.1, on the reverse strand, counting down.
ATATAATGAATTTTCATTATTTTCTATTATTGCATCTAATGATTGTCCAAGATAACGTCCTCTTGATGAATCACGATATACAATTGTATGTAAATAAACTAAACGATCTTGTAAAATTAATGCACCAGTTAATAAACCAGAAAAATAGCCAACATATCTAGAAGTGAATAAAATAAAACAAAATAGAATAGTACAGAATGGAATCAATGACAAGTCAATCAGAAGCGTTTGAGAGATTTCAAAAGGTTATGGCGCCAACTTCAGTGATTCATGCTAATGTACGATTGGTTCATTGGGAATTTAATACAAATAAAATGGCGAGACTATAATTTTTGGATGAATCAATGAGGTACAAGATAATAGATCTTGGATTTTAACGCGAAACCCTTTCATCCATTTGGCTAAATAGAGTTTTGGCATTATAGCTGATGTCAGTTCATGATGAAAACCCTGTATATAATTCCTAACTAAGGCACGTTACGACAATTATTGCGAACTGGATAATAAAAGCACCACTAACACTGGCTGCAGCCAGGCACTACAATATATACGGATGTTTGGAAAGCGTACAGACTCCTACATAGGCTTTGTTATGTGCATCCACAAGTAGCATTTTGTGCACTCAACAATCGGAGTGCACATAAACAATATTGAAGCTATGTGATCGAGGCTGAAAGAGTATTTGAGACTTTAACATGACTCCAGAGGCCGACTATTCTGTAGCCATATAGATGATTTCCTCTACTGCATGCATTACGATTTTAGAACCTCTGAACCTCTTTCTAACTTTGACAAGTTTTTGAATCACGTATAAGAAGTGTATCCAGTTTATTTCCTTGGTCTTGTATAACATAGTTTTACTCTATACTGACTGTGTGCTGATTGGCTAATATTTCACAAGGTCACTTGAGATCCGTTCAAAGGACGTCCATAGATGAGAGTCTCGCTGATGATCATTTATGTATGATTCAAAAACTTATCATAGTTAGAAAGAGGTTCAGAGATTCTGCAACTGTAATACATACGATAGAGGAAATCATCTATAAGGCTGCAGAATAGTCGGCCTCTGGAATCATGATAAGGTTGTAAAAACTCCCAGCTTCGACCACATATCTTCACTACATTTTGTGTACACTATGGTTATGTAAGTTTGTCATTTTTATTACGTATGTATCTCTACAATACACATACCACTTAACAGCTGAAGCTTTAGTAAAATCTGCAAATGTTACAGCTAATGTTATTGCAATTTGCTTTATTCTCAATCTGGATCAAAAGAAAAAACGTTCCTATTCTAGCATACTTCTCCCTCCAACATCTATTGTATCGAAAGACTACATCATCACGTTAATCTGCACAAGGTCCATAAGTCATTTGATTACAACAATTACAAATAAAGGAACTTCTTAATAGTCTCATTTGTTGTAGCCGCTCAATTATCATGTTTTCTCTCAAATTCGCTGTGAACCGATCGTACGTGAGAATCATGTACTGAAATTAGCGCCGTAACCTTGAAATCCCTCAAACGCTTCTAATTAGCTTGTTCATAAATCATAGTCTCGTTGTTATATCTAACTGGTCATTTCAATTTCGGGTTATCATATCGTAAAATAAATGATTGTATAATATTCAAGATTGTTATCAACTATCAATTTAAAAATTTCATAATCGTTGTGAGTATATAGATATGGAGATTGTACATTTCCATTGAATTTAGGAACTGGACAATGTTTAAACATTATTGAGGACCTGCAAGCTCTGAATGGATATTCTCTCCTCATATGGAACTCCTCGGCAGTGGGCATCGGTGACTGTGCGTGGGAATCGAACCCAGGACCTTCGGTTTCACTCACGAACGCTTAACCTCTAGATCACCGAGCCGCTATCTAACGATGTTAATGCTTACTATTTATTTATTTACTTATTTATTTGAACACATAAATATTGGTACAAAGGGGAACTGGATACGTATTCACCACACAAGTCACTTGAGTTGTGTGTGCTGTAATACTGCCTGGATGCTCAGAACAAAGCAGATGGTTTTCTCAGGAGGCTACACCTGAAGCCTTTGACCTAAACGTCTGATCCACAGGCCAAAGGAGCAACTTTTGGGGACGCAGACCGATGGTAGCCGGTGATCAATAATTGGTTCATACGTCATTTGTTTCTTTAGGATCCTGGAGCCAATGTGCATCATTGGTTTAGAAGCAGGTTTTTTCAACTCTCCTAGAAAAACCCTCCGTGTCTATCAATCGGGCTAAAGCCTCTGCCAAACATTCGCTTTTCGTCCTCTCAACCTCGTAAACAACACCCCAGGTGCGAGAAAGCAATGAGTAGGACTTCCCTTGGAGTGGATGATCATGTGAAATGGAGAGCTAACTCTTCCCATGCTCATCTATATCAAGGTATTTGTGGACATGATTAATTTCATTCAATCCATAATGTTGCATTGCCATCTCCTGTTGTCTTTGGTGCCTTACATCCGACACAGTTGTGCGTTACCGTGGATTGATTGAGGTTAGACATTAATACCGACATTAATACTGAGTCAGTGATCCAGAGGTTAGGTGCTAGTACGCAAGAATGAAGGTCCTGGATCCAAATCCTGGGTGCAGAGTCTTGAATACTGATTGCTAAGAAGTCCCATATTGAAACATAATCGCCGTCCAGTGTTTCCAGGTTTACATTGGTTCTCAAACATTGGTCGGCTTATGAATTTACTGAAATTCATATTGAATTGTAATCCACATCTCCAACCTTTCGTTTCACATGTAGAAAATGTTTCGAATTTCGTCTTTAAATTCAATGATAATGCTCTTTTCGAAAGAGATATATGCTTCCTCTAAAGAAGAATGAGAAATAAATTTCATACATGTACAATCAACGGTTAAAATTATTTTGAATGTTTAATACTACTACTAACGTTTTAAATAGTAGTAATGATAGTAGTAACATAAATATGTTAGATCATGTCAACTTCATTGTTAGATTGGTAAATATTTATCCATTTATACGCAAATATTGACATAACCTAATTCAATTAACTTTTCTTTTTAACTAATGAAGTTACACTGACTTTTTGTCGCTTTATCTACTTTAAAGTATACCATTTATTTATGGGTTTAATGAATTCATAGACAATGAGTTTACTTTTATAGTTGAAAGTATGAGTCCATGAAAGTTAGATAACCATTGGAAAACCTGAAAGCAATGGATGACCGTTTCGTCTTAGCATCGGACTACTCAGCATCGACCATCCCCATTCCCGCTCGCGGGATTCGAACCCAGAACCCCTAGACCATTGAGTTGACATTCAGTGGTGTTATTGTCTAACTTCAAACAATCCAAGAAATCGCGTCACTATGTGCGTATGACTCATATCCAGGACCTTCGGTCTCGTTCGTGAACGCATAACCTTTAAACCACTGAATTTATTTTTCTTGGATAAACTTTTAGGAAGAAAGCAGTATGATTATCTTTGTTGATAATCAGTTTTTCTCTGAGTGATATAGTTTGATAACAATTAAGAAGAAGAAAAAATGATTCATTTAAAAGGCAAGATGTATTCCCGTTTCCTTTTTGTAGAATCCAAAGCGTTACCATATGAACATATTATAGCTCTGATGAAGATTGACAGATTGTCCATCAACTCAAACTAACTTATGCTATTAGGTAAGACTTAAATCCATTTTTTAAAGTAGCATACATCAGTAAATAAACATGTTGATACACTTCAGTTCAATGCATACTTACGTTGTCATACATGAACGATGAAGAAAAAGCTACATTTAACTGAATCTTTCCACTGATGATATTTATGATTGAATTTCGATCAATCTTTGTTGATAAATAACTCCACCTGTAGTCCTTGTAAAGTTACTGCAGGTTATTAGCCCGCATGAATGAGGAGGATTAAGCATGAGGTCGGCAACCCCATCCCGTAGAAAAAATCTTATTAAAAAGCCCCAATCAGACTAAACAAATTATACCATTTAAACTCTGCCCTTGGAATTGAAAGAAGAATTATGCCGCCTCAGGATGAAAGTCGAAATTCTCCGAAAGTTACGAGACCGATGCTCTTTCTAACAACCAGAGTAACAATTTTTATAGGTACATGGAATGTCCAGACAGTGTGAGAGACCGGGAAGACCAATTAAATAGCTGTTGATAAATGTTTATCCTATGAGGATTACATTAACATGAGCAAATTGTTCTCACAAGCATTATAAAATAGATTAATTCTGACTAAGGTTGCGTTGTAATTCTAGGCCTGGTTAATCATCTTGTCATTTATTCACCAAACGAAATACCACTTATTCCATCTTGGTACTGTGCTAAACCAATGACGTTCTACCTGTATGAGCAGCCTTGCGTCTTTATCGGTACTTTGTTCTCCCAGACCTATCAGTTAAGTTCAGAACACCAATACAGGTTTCTAATATACGAATCACTTGTTTCAAACATTCCTTGTTTATATATCAATCAAACAGACCATATCATACCATAAAATAGGAATCAACATTTGTGCAAGATCAAACCAAAAAGTGACTGTACATGTGGGAGACCATAATCAATAAACAGCACATGACTTAAGAATAGTAAATCGCATCATAATGAAGCTTATAATAAGAGGAATATAGATATGTATAATCTAATTACTGAATAGTTATATAATAGGAATATATATAGAATATTCATCCATTAATAGTTCATAGAAGTTATCCTTAGTTTATTCTTCACTGGGATATAATACATTGGAATCTAGGATAAGCGTTACGTCCCATTTCTCACTCATTATTTAGATACACATGAATCTCAGTGTAGATGACCACACCGAGGTACAAATATCATACCTGTTCAATATATCAGTGAATACTTAGACTCATCAACACAGTGGATAGTACATCGGATAAATTTCAAATTTCCATGTGAACGTCAACATTGAGATGGAAGTGTATCTAGCTATCGAGTCTCATATAAGATGAAACGTGTGTCTTGAATTCAGTTTCTAACCACAATTCATCTATTTTTTAGTGCATCACGAGGCAAGCCCTAACTTGGAATCCTGAAGGGAAGCGAAAAAGAGGAAGGCCAAAGAACACATTTGCGTCGGATAATAGAAGCAGATATGAAAACGATAAATTACAACTGGACGGAGCTAGAAAAGATGGAGAATGGATGGAGAATGCTGGTGAGTGGCCTATGCTCCTTCACGAGGAGTAACAGGCGTAAGTAAGCAAGTAAGTAACTGTTGCTTGTATGTTATAGGCAATCAAATGTACTGAAGAGTACTGAATTCGTAATACTGTATTCCTTGCGATAGATAATTTAATTATGAAGGATCTATTGTTATTCGTGTTATATCTAGAGCTTAGATCTTTGGTATACCACGTACAACTTGAGGAGTCGAACTCTAGAATCCTGGAAGTCGCAAGTTCAAAGACTGAAGACCAGTTGGGAAGAATCTTATTCTAAAACAATGTTAAATATGGTACAAAATTCTCAGGTATTTATAATTTTTAATAAAGTAAACTCATTAATATAGTCATTATCCAATCCGTATACGGTAGTCTTTAATATTTGTCTAACGGGGAAGCTACACGTAGGGACTCTGGAATGTTCTTCCGAAAGATGATTGGGTAGAATGTTTTCGACTCTTTCTAAGGTTCTTACAGCTTTGTCAAGTTCCACCATGGGCCATCCTCACAATCTTAAACAATAACATTGGCCAATACTTCAAACAAACTTCTCTTTTATCTGGAAATAGTTATCTGAGTCAAAAAATCTACTACATGATTTGATGGTATTTTCCATTTCTAACAACGACTTTTGACACAAAACTGATAGAAACGAGTAGAAATCAAATACTTATGTATGATGCTTGTTCGAGACTGATTAACTGTCTATCGTGATTTAAGATTGAATATGAGTATTCTAAATCTTATAACGAGCAATCAGTCATCAAACGACTAAGTTGACATGTAATCGTTTCAAACTACAGAGAATTCACCGTTATGAAGCGATATTCCATTGTCATTATCCATACCTATTTGAAACTTTATGTGACTGAACACTATTGAACATAAATTCTCGTTAGGAATCAAAAGATTTTGGTTGTGCACGACCAAACCATCTAGCTCAAAGAACAAAACCCCATCAAAATCATCCACCTGAGCTATAAATCTTCTCCATCATCTCAGAATGAAATTGCATTATACAGATAAACTAATAGAGAATGATGATGATGAAGAAACTGTTTGTTGAAATTATCTCATAGTATTTATTTTCTCATTTGTTATCTCATGATGTAGTTTAAATGATTCAGCCATGACAATAAATTTTCGGCCTTTTTTTCTCTCAGAAACTAACAAATCGTTTAGTACCAATAGACTTTGTCATTGAATTCGAGTTTTCACTTCAAATGAACCCTCTGCCCCCACCAACAATCCCCACCACCACCACCACAATTACGACACACACACACACACACAATGTAAACTTATCTTTACTAGTCTTAACATGAAATACATTTTGCCAAACGAAATAATTTTGTTCAGGTTAGATTTTAATAAATTCTCACACAATCATTGTGTCTGTTATGATGAATCAAGTGACTTAAAATTTTAGGCTTATTCATTTGTTTGTCTTTTATAATAGTTTCTATACAGATCTATTGAAGGCAACTGAACTGGAACCAAAAATACCATGGTTCATTAAGAATATCCTATATATTCAAATTAATCCCAATATGGATACTGTTATATCCAGACAAAGAATGAATGAATGAATGAATGGTAACTGCTAGGATCTATTTATGGACTAATATGACATGTACATCTTTAGTGTATAACCAGTAGCTGAGTGGATAAAGCGATGGCGTTTGAAGCGAATGGAACTGAGTTCGAGTCTCAGGGTGATCATCAACTCTGAGATGCAGTTAAATCCAGCTGACGATTCCCAGATAGGAGGAAATGTGAGTCAAACTGGATTCCACTGTTAACCACTATCCATCATTATATTATATGTATATTCATATTTCTTGTGTTATAAGCTTGCGTTTGATTTATTAATTACTGTTATAAAATTGACTATTGCTGAGTTATTCTCAATTTATTAGTTACAGTCTCTCACAATCATAATCACTTTTTGAATTGATCTTGTACAACTGTAATTCTTGACGAAACTATCATTTATGGACGAAACAATCAGGTCACGGATTTTGGCTTGAAATTCATCCAACCATTTTGGTTAAATAGAGTTTTGGCATTATAACTGATTTTAGTTCGTGATGAAAACACTAAATCTAATTTCTAACCCCTAACCATCCACTTTAAATCATCATTCTAATTCATCGCACTGGCTTACAATCATCAATTAGCCCTGTTAAGTAGGTGGACATATTCAAGGTCACTTTAGTTTCATCATATTTTCATTTTAATGGTCTAGTCTGGTCTGCTTTGTTTGTATATAAACCCAGTATGTATGAAATATACGGTTCATACAGTGTAGGCTGATGTTAACGTTCTGGACTGAACCGGCTGGGTTAGGAAAGAAGTTACCAGTAAGAACACTGGATTGCTCGTACAGGTTTATGTATTATTAATTTGGTCGTATAAGTTGATATCTTTGACTGGAGGTCGTATCACGTGATATAATTATTTGAGCATTGTTATAACGGGTGAGACTGCAGGTTTGATGCGCGGCGTTTTATCAATCGAATCGGTGACACGTAAAACACGTAAGGACGACCTAGTGTCGATTGGCCCCGCTCCCCTGTCTAGCCCAGCCAGTTGAGTCCAGAACACAAGTCACCGCTTCGGAGATATGGATCGTTATATTTCAAACATACTCTGTTTACATACCAACCAAACAGACCACATCGTACCATAAAAATAGAAAACAACATCTGTACAATATTTAACGATTGAAATAAATAATGGCCAATAGGGAATGTTCATTTAACGTCCAAGGACATCATTAGACTTACCATGATAATTATTGGTATATTCCTCAGCATACCTAACAAGCATAAGAACATAAACACTGTTGGATGTCGGGTTAGTGATCTAGAAGTTAACCATTCCCGCACGAGACCGAAGGCCTTAGGTTCAAATCCCGCGAGTGGGATCATGGATGAACTCTAATGACGAGTCTCACAATAGGACAAAACGGTCACTCTATGCTTCCAGGTTTTCAATGATCTCCATCAAGATACAAAATTCATTCATAATAATGAATCTTAACTAGAAAAGAAATGTTATATTTACCTTTTTTGTGAAGGATTCAATTCTCTAGCTAAATTATCTTCATAGAATTTTTTCAATATGGTATGTCCCAAGACAAGTTCATGTTTAAATCTATTAAAAGAAAGAAATTGTAACTGAGTTTCTTTTTTTTTATTTCTCTCATTTCCTTTCATGTAAACATAACAAAATACATGTAATAAATCATTTTATAACATGACAAGGATTATATTGTATTGATAGAATTGGATCAAATGAATAGCCTAGATAGATACAACAGTATTTCATACTTAGTGATCAATCAATATACGGCTACTATCAGCTACAAACTTGTGTAATTGGCATCAAGCCAAACTTTAAAGTATAAATTTTTTAAGTTATACTATGATGTAATCTACTTATATTCAAATAAGTAGTATAAAACTATAGTTAGAAGTAGAATATATCTCAATAGAAGATCGAGAAGGAAAGAACGGAAATGGAAGGTAATTAATATGAAATCTGAGTTGATGGACTGATATAGGCATAAGGCACAGTCAAGTTCGAGACAATGGATTGATATTTTGCAAACTAAGTATTTACTGTATGCAAGCAATGATGAATAGTGGCTAATAGTGGAATCCAGTTTGACACGCGTTTCGTCCTATTTGGGACTCGTCGGCTGGATGTACCCGCATCTCACACTTCTTGATGTCCACTCTGGGACTCGAACCCAGTAACATTCGCTTCAAACGCCATCGCGTTATCCACTCAGCTGCTTACTCCTCATAGCCACTTGCTTGTGCAATCGGGTGAATTTAAATTCACTTGGTATTGTTTGATTTGTATCTGCAATATGCACATTTGCCGATAACAGACTGATCAGTTGCAGTCTTAAACCTCAATGGGAAGATACAAGCCAAACAATACCAAGTGTATTTACTGTATGGTTCTCAGATTTTAGTGAGATATTATGTAATTTTGTGTTCAAACACGTTCGATCACCTCCACTTATGTTCTTGCTCTCTACAATACTAATAGATCAGTAATATCTTATGTATGATACTACTAATTGACGTTGGTCCTAATCTTTTTAATAGAAATTAAATCTCACAGACTGAAATCATGAGTCAACTGAAGCTAGATCACTACCGAAAACCTGGAATCACTGGACGGCCGTTTCGTCCTAGTATGAAACTCGTCAAGCGCCTGTCGCAAGACTGATAGGTCCTGGGTTCGAATCTCGCAGGGGTCATGATCGTGGATGCGCACTACTGAGGAGTCCAATACCGGGACGAAACGACCGTCCAGTGCTTCCAGGTTTTCCATAGTGATCTACGTTCGATTGACTCATGATTTCAATCTGTGAAGTTTCTAAAATCTCCACAAACCCCTTCTGAGAAACGAAATCCTTTAAAATTTGAGATACATCATAATGTTAAGTAACCATAATGCTGATTGACATGAATGATTTTAATAAATAATATGCTCAAGGGGAGAGGGGGGGGGCAGAAATACAATTAGAGACTAATTATCGGTAATCTATGATATCAACCTATTGGAAATAAAAAACCCTTGAAAAATATTATACTCATCTAATTGAACGCTAGATTCAGTTACTATGATCCTCTATTAATCCTTCAAGCTAAATGTACATAGTGCTTTGAATACGAGAGAAAATGCACGAAATATGAGAGGAAATTGTTTTACTCCAAAGATTCTGTTTATGTACAGAAAATCTAGGGTTTTCTATCGTATTTAACATGACCTTGGGTTTCCAGAAATTTCTAGCAGTATAGGTAATCATCTAACCTGAAACGTGACATGTGGCTTTCACTTTCTAGAAGTTTCTGGCAAAATTTCTAGTGAACGTTGATTGGATATTTATTTAGTTGTTTATTTTAACAAGGAGGCACCAAATACATATGCACCACACAGATCTCATCTTATATGTGTGAGGGTTGTGATACTGCCAAGGTGCCCAGACCGAAGCAAGTGGTTTTCTTCGAGAGTTACACTCAGAGCCTTCGACCTGAAGGTCTGATCCACAAGGCAGTGGAGATGTGGTCTCATGGTAGCCGGTGGTCAACGATTGGTTCATAAGCCATTTGTTCCTTCAGGATACTGGAGCCCATGTGCACCATTGGTTTGGAATGAGGGTTTTCAAATTGCCCTGGGTGGACTCTCTGTGCCCACCAACGCGGATAAAGCTCCGGAAATTCGATTTTCGTCCTCTCAACTTCGTAAACAACAATAATGACACGAGAAGGAAGTGAGTAGGACTTCCCAGGCCGAGGCTATATACACGTGGCCATGTGAGAGCATTTAGAGAGGGAGAGCGGACTATCCCCATTCCTGGCCTTACCAGGGCATTTAGGGACGTTGATTGGATAAAATGTTTCCCAGCATGTTCAGAGACATGTTTTTGTCTTTTTTCAAAGAATTCTCTGTATTGTCTCAACAGTTATTTAAACGATTTGTTCATTTAATATTGATATTGATAGATAATGAACTTTATCATTATTATGTTAATTAGATGTATGTTAAACACAATGATATGCAATTTAAATCATTTCATTAAACTTCACTCAGTATTCATTACATATCAACCAATTTGATGTAGAGAGAAGGACTCAATTATTATTAACACCGTTGGATGCCGACTTAGTGGTCTAGAGGTTAAGTGTTTGCGTACGAGACTGAATGTCCTGGATTCGAATCCTGTGAGTGGAATCGTGAATGCTCACCTGTGAGGAGTCCCACAATAAGACGAAATGGCTGTCAAGTGCTTCCAGGTTTTCAATGGTTAGTTGACAACTAATTCTATGCTGTAATTTATTCAGTTGTAGTTTGATCAAATTGTACTCTAAATATATGTTAACATGAAGTTAGTTTTACATAATGGATTAGTTTCAATTAGATGGTGGTTGGAGGTAGTCAACAGGAAACCCTGGACCCGGGTTTCGTGCTACTTGGCACTCGTTAGCAAGGTGTACCTGTAATCTTGAGGAAACTGGTGCTCCCTGGCGGATTCGATCTCGTGTCACCCAGCTTCACAGTCAGAGACGTTACCACTGAGCTATCCGAGCCGTGACTAACCTTCTGTAGGACTGAGATGTAATCACAATTGATTGATCACTGGGTGGTGATCAATCTCATGCTTGTCTAGTCCTTATTAGTGCAGATCGAATGCTATCGATCATGTTGCAATGTGGCCACCAGTCTAGGTGACTCGACACTGCGGGCACTATGTAATGAGATTAGATGACACGAGATCGAATCCGCCAGGGAGCACCAGTTCCCTCAAGATTACAGGTACACCTTGCTGACGAGTGCCAAGTAGCACGAAACCCGGGTCCAGGGTTTCCTGTTGACTACCTCCAACCACCATCTAATCTCATTACATAGTGCCCGCAGTGTCGAGTCACCTAGACTGGTGGCCACATTGCAACATGATCGATAGCATTCGATCTGCACTAATAAGGACTAGACAAGCATGAGATTGATCACCACCCAGTGATCAATCAATTGTGATTAGTTTCAATTAGATAATTATTGAAGACCAGAATATGCACTTATTACATCATCAGTGATTGAATATAGAACAATGAAATCTTACAATGAGCTCAAGTTTACAGCGGGACTATAATTTATAGACGAAGCAATCAGATTTAAGATAACAAGTAGTGAATTTTGGCGCGAAATTCACTCACTCATTCAGACATATAAGTTGATGTTATTTCATGATGAAAATCCTAAATCTAATTCCTAACCTTAACCATCAATTGTAAATCAGAATCCTATTCTTCAAACTGACTTATAACCTTCATTTACCAATGGTAAATAGGTAAACGCTCTCAAGGTTACTTTGGCGTTGCTCAAAGATCGTCCAAAAATTAGACTCATCAGATTCCATTATTGTCAACATAGCTGACAGGGGCATGAATTCTGACTCAGTGGTCTAATGGTTAAGCGCTTGCGCGAGAGATTGATATATCCTGGGTTCGCATCTGGCGGGAGGGGCGACGGGATTGTGGATGCGCACTGCTGATGAGCCCCACAATAGGACGAAAGGCTGTTTATAATATAGTGATTTAAAAATAAGTTGGTTTATTCTATCGTTGAATGATCAATTTTCATTCTTAATCTTAAGAATGTTGACAATGTTCTGCATAATACATTTGTAATGGTAAAGAAATCCTCAAAATCAATAACTCTGTGAGTCTTCGACATTTGATACTGACCATATTAGTTCTAATAGACTCATCTAGCTGAAGGCGCTCGGTTATACATTACGAGTGGGTACGCTGTGCTCAACTTCTCCTACAAGAAATACCTAGTTTACATCGATCACTTCTCGATATATTGATAGCCTATCAAATATATCTTCGAACCTCTTGGCTTTTGACTTCTGATTTCACTGAGTGGGCACGTTTCGATTATAGAAAGTGTTACTTCAAATGCTTTTGGCATCTTTATATTTTCGCAATTTCGATCTTATTTTATACTAATAAATCAAATCAAAACATTCATACAGCAGATAATATACCTACAAACCTTTGTTTCTATAACCAACAGTGATATCTACAATGTAGAAATCAAACGATCAGTTTTTACGAACACATACCTTCTTAATCGATTCTCATTCCATTGTAAACCACGTGCAGTTGGTGAACCAGGTCTTTGTCCGTATAATGGACCAAATCTTGCTTTTGATTGACACATATAAACAGCTAAATATGTTGCTAATAGACATTTTGGTCCGGTACAATGAAGAACAGCTACACGATTATTTATATTGTTGATTTCTTTAGATTTTTTGATATCATTTGTTGATGGAATATCATGATTATGAAGCCAAAAGTCTAACTGATCAATAGCTGTCACTAGTTGTTCTAAAGCGGGAGCAAGTTTTCCTGCCCAGAACAGATCAATTACAGGAGTCTAAAATGATAAAGAAGCACATAAAACTTAAGTCATATACTTAAAGTTCCTGAATTTTAAGATAGAGTTTACCAGTATACTGGTGTACTTTTAGACAAAATTACAATTATGATAATTACTCACTTCTTATTAAGGATTTCTGGTTAGCGTTTTTTAGCGAGTTAGTTTTCTACGGGATGGGGACGCTAACGCCATGCCCAACCCTTCTTCTTTATCCGGGCTTGGGACCGGCAGTAGCCCCCGGAGGGACTCCAGGCGGAGTGGGACAGAGTGGGTGGGCGAATGCTGGTCAGCGGCCTATGCTCCATTGGGAGTAACAGGCGTAAGTAAGTAAGTAAGTAAGTAAGTAAGTATTAAGGATTTCATCAAGAATAGAAATAATGTTATTAGTATATGTCTTGATCCTTTGAAATTACCTTAAGGTGATGTCTGTTATTCAAGTTATCTTTCATACTACATTGAGTTTCATAGGTTGGTTGAAAGGTTGAACTTTATATTGATGTAAGTTGATTGGAAGTGGTCATTAGGAAACTATTTTGACTTATAAGTCTAGTAACATTAAGAAACTATTGTTTAGACAGATATATATGTGCTTAACGATACCTAGTCTATTGAAACATTTGCAACGTAATTTAACGTAGACCATAAAAAACTTTGTTTAACCTAAGTTTCATGCCAGCTGACAATCCTCAAAGAGGTGTACCTACAATCATGATTCTTCATACAGGACTTAAGTCACTATCAGCCAGATTCAAGGTTAATGACATCATCATTCATCGATCTCGGATCACATATCTCGGTGGTATTATACAAAAAGTCGATATTAACAGACAGTGACAAATAATTTTTCTCCTAGAACTCAATAAGAGATAAACTACTAACCTATGCATCTCAGTAGTATATTATGGATAGTGAATAAATTTTATAACACATTAGTATGTTTTGATGTATTTACACTTTAACATAATATCAAGCTATTATGTAGGTTGATATAGGCTTCCAGTTAGACGATGCATATTAATAAGATGTACTTGTAACAGTGAAAGGACTTATCTGTATGATAACAAGAACTTGTATCAATAAATGTCACAGGTATATTACATTTTTGATTGAAATCATGAGTCAATTGAAGCTGGACCACCATGAAAAACCTGGAAGCACTGGACGACCGTTTCGTCTTAGTATGGGACTCCTCAGCAGTGCGCATCCACGACACCGCAACACGCGAGATTCGAAACCTGGCTCAGCGGTCTAGTTGGTGTTAGTGGATACGCACTGATGAGGAGTCTCATACTAGAATGAAACAGACTTTCAGTGCTTACAGGTTTTCCATGGTGATCTAGCTTACATCGATCCATGAATTGAACTAATCAATAAAATATATTTAAAAATTCTAATCTTACTCGACTTGAAAAGTGTAATTCTTTGGTGAAACCGGACAGATTAAATATCTGTAAATAAATTGAAAAGAGAATGATTATAAGTGGAACAATTCAGTTGAAATGATTAGATTATTTTTAAAACACAGATCCGGTTAAAGCCCCTGCCGGACATTCGCTTTTCGTCCTCTTAATTTTGTTAACTACACCCCGACCTCGAGAATGCAGTGAGTAGGACTTCCTTGACAGAGGCTGTATATGGTGGCCGTGTGAGAGCATTTCGAGAGGGAGGGCGGTCCCACCCTACTCTCGGCCATACCAAGGCATTTGGGGGCGGATATTGTTGAATTATGTAGTTTTATGCCATGAACTGACTGTAGCTACGAAACTGATGAACACCAGTAAGCTTTTATTGATGGGCATTTTTAGGGGTAAGTAGCCTTAATTGATTCTCACTGTAGCTAATATTCGCGTTTTGATATTCGGCGTATCGCGTTTAACTTTATGAAGGGGAAATTATCTCAGCAGTTAGTTGTGGATATTAGTAAGTGTTTGTATTTCATCATTGTTGATAGTCAGAAATGAAATCCTCCAATTTTTTCTGTTATATATATATCTATTCACAACAAATCGGTAGGCATGTGAACTCATTGGGCAACATGTTGGACATTTGAAAAAAAAGGTAGTATGTTCGAGTCTTAGTATAAAGCAACAATAATGCAATACAGTTTCTATTCAGTTGATGATCTCAAAATAAAGGACGAAACACATCACTGATCACATGACTAGGTACATGTCAGATATGCTGAAATTTTTCTGAAAATGTACAATCAGATTTCCAAAACGATCAAATGAATCCAAACCCCTGATTCTTGTTCGAATAATGAGCGGGAATTGATTAACGGCATAGTAAACGACAATTAATTACCATAAAAATTTCATTATCAATAAGCAGATGGAGTAAAGAAGTTTATTACGACTAGTAGTAGTAGTAGTAGTAGTAGTAGTAGTAGTAGTAGTAGTAGTAGTAGTAGTAGTAGTAGTAGTAGTAGTAGTAGTAGTAGTAGTAGTAGTAGTAGTAGTAGTAGTAGTAGTAGTAGTAGTAGTAGTAGTAGTAGTAGTAGTAGTAGTAGTAGTAGTAGTAGTAGTAGTAGTAGTAGTAGTAGTAGTAGTAGTAGTAGTAGTAGTAGTAGTAGTAGTAGTAGTAGTAGTAGTAGTAGTAGTAGTAGTAGTAGTAGTAGTAGTAGTAGTAGTAGTAGTAGTAGTAGTAGTAGTAGTAGTAGTAGTAGTAGTAGTAGTAGTAGTAGTAGTAGTAGTAGTAGTAGTAGTAGTAGTAGTAGTAGTAGTAGTAGTAGTAGTAGTAGTAGTAGTAGTAGTAGTAGTAGTAGTAGTAGTAGTAGTAGTAGTAGTAGTAGTAGTAGTAGTAGTAGTAGTAGTAGTAGTAGTAGTAGTAGTAGTAGTAGTAGTAGTAGTAGTAGTAGTAGTAGTAGTAGTAGTAGTAGTAGTAGTAGTAGTAGTAGTAGTAGTAGTAGTAGTAGTAGTAGTAGTAGTAGTAGTAGTAGTAGTAGTATAGTAGTAGTAGTAGTAGTAGTAGTAGTAGTAGTAGTAGTAGTAGTAGTAGTAGTAGTAGTAGTAGTAGTAGTAGTAGTAGTAGTAGTAGTAGTAGTAGTAGTAGTAGTAGTAGTAGTAGTAGTAGTAGTAGTAGTAGTAGTAGTAGTAGTAGTAGTAGTAGTAGTAGTAGTAGTAGTAGTAGTAGTAGTAGTAGTAGTAGTAGTAGTAGTAGTAGTAGTAGTAGTAGTAGTAGTAGTAGTAGTAGTAGTAGTAGTAGTAGTAGTAGTAGTAGTAGTAGTAGTAGTAGTAGTAGTAGTAGTAGTAGTAGTAGTAGTAGTAGTAGTAGTAGTAGTAGTAGTAGTAGTAGTAGTAGTAGTAGTAGTAGTAGTAGTAGTAGTAGTAGTAGTAGTAGTAGTAGTAGTAGTAGTAGTAGTAGTAGTAGTAGTAGTAGTAGTAGTAGTAGTAGTAGTAGTAGTAGTAGTAGTAGTAGTAGTAGTAGTAGTAGTAGTAGTAGTAGTAGTAGTATTCCAAGTGGCATTATAGTGGTACTGATAATAGTGTGTGTAGTATCTGTAATAATCTGAGTAGTATTAGTATTAGTCTTAGTAATAATATCATATCACATACCCTATAATTTTCACCATAACGTTTTTCAAATGCTTTACATAACCATCGAGCACCTTCATTATGATCAGTTTTGGTTGCTTCAGGTGGATAGCTTACGACTAAAAGGAAGGACATAAGAGAAGCATAAAAATAATAAAAGAGTAGATTATACCATAAAAAGACTTCATGAAAGTGACTTAAAGTGAAAAGTTAATAATTAAAGGATAGGGCGGATTGCTCATTATTTTTGAATCAGTATTTTACCGTTCTTGAATTTATTTTAATAGTTGAAATCGTCATGGGAAACCTAGAATCATAGGACAATCATTTCGTCCTCGTATGGGACTCATCAGCAGTCTGCACCCACAACCCCACATGGGTGATCCGAATTCAGGACCTTCAGTCTCGTGCACAATCGCTTAACCTCAAGATCATTGAGTTGGCCGTCATACAACGGTGTTAATGTGTTATTTCTACCAATCCACGAAATAGTGCTACCGTCTACCATTGTCTTCAGTGAGTTACTATCTCACAACAGACCCGGTTGAACTGTACTGGTCACTGCTTCTCACTAAAACTCCAGGAAATACTTCTTGAAGCCAGTCACCAGTGGGTGTATGATGATTATAATCAGAGAGGGATTTTGCCGATATTATAGTACTTTAATAGTTGAATTTATAAGAAGTCCAATACTAGGACGAAACTGTGGTCAAGTGCTTCCAGGTTTTTCATGGTGGTCTATTCTCAATAGACTTATGAATTCAGTTATTAAAGTATTGTGACATCTACAAAACCTATCTCTGATCATGAATTAATTGCCATAAATCTATCTATTAATCATGTGTACTTACATGTACTCATCAAATGTTTATCAAATTATCCGGAATCAATGAGTGAAACATTTGAAGAGATACAACCATGATGGTTGACTTCTTTCCTTCTACTCACTCGTCTTTCTAAACAACAAGATCCCAATTCTATTGAACTGATTCATCAAATATCCTCGAAGATGAAACCAGATCTCTAAGGAGTGATATGTATGATAGCTAATCATCGATTGCATATGCTCACAAAGTGGTTCTTTTATTAGAATTGGTAAGGATTGTTGAGGAAAGGGTTGAATGGTGAGTGATGGGGGGGGGGTGGCTTATACTCCTCCAAGATGGGTAACAAGCGTTAGTAGTAGTAAGTAAGTATATCATGACGAACAAGATTTGACAACAAATCAAAATGTCAGTTTATGGTGGCCTAGCTTCAATTGACTCATGATCCCAACTATTGAAATGATATAATTATTGGATTTCGTTGACATTAATTCTTAAGATTCAAATGGATAACTGTGGCTTGTGCTCAACTATGTTGGATAATTGTCACCCTACCTACCTATTTGAGTGAATTAAGAAACAAAAATAATTTAATATCATTTCAGATAACTGATGGTTAGAGAGTCATTAAAAGAAAGATAGTTCCTAGTCTCAGTCCCTGATTAGATTATGAATGTGAACTGCTAAGGAATCTTATTCTAGGATACAACACTGGTCCTCCACAGTTTTGGATGACATTTTAAATAAATACCAATCATAGACTATCGCTACTACTTAACTAATAACAAACAACTTTTATTATTAGAATGGGAGTTTTGTAGAGATTGTAGTAATTATAAAAGTTGAATTCAGGAATCGATTCAGGTTAGAGTACCATTGAGGACCTGAAAGCATTGGACGACTGTTTCGTCATAGTATAGAACTCCTCAGTTCTACAAGTTGGACTCGAACCCAGGACTTTCGGCTTTGCACGCAAACTCTTAACCTGTAGATCATTAAACCAATATCCAACATTGTTATTATCTAGTTTCAATTAATCCATGATCTTGTGCAACCCTTCATTCATTGTTTAAGATAGATACCTGTTTTTACTTCACATAAATTGAACACTACTAGTCATGGCTTCATACTAGAACTTCAAGAATATCTATCTTGAATCCAGTCACTAATAAGTACATGATAATTATAATTCGAATGTAGGCAGGGGGTTTGTTTTGTGAAGACTATAGTCATGGTAACAGTTAATCTACATATGTTTGATGGTTTGTTTTTTTATCATATCTCTTTTATGTTATCCAAAAACAAAACAAAACACAATGACCAGATGTTGTATCATTTGACTACCGAATAAAAGAAACAATGACATACAAATCAAATAGAATTGTAACCATAATTACATGAGAATAATATAAATACATTCGCTATAACTGTTTATAACATTAAAGATAATAGGAAGATTAGATTATATGTTAGCTGTCAGAAGGGGTTTTGTGGGGATTTTAGTAATTTCAATAGTTGAAATCATGAGTCAATTGAAGCTACACTGATAAGTCTTGGGTTCGAATCTCTCAGGTGGCCGGGATCGTATATGTGCACTACTGAAGAGTCCCATAATAGGACAAAACGGCTTTCCAGTGCTTTCAGGTTCTCCATAGTGGTCTAGCTTTAATTCACCTATGATTTCAACTATTGAGATATATATTAACTGACGTATATAATTTGATATCAATATTCCTAGTAAAGTTTAAACACCATGGAGATTTAGTAAAAATAGAACTAATTCATAAAGAGAAAAACGATTAGAAATCTTTCTACAATACATCAATTAAAGAGGGGGGTTTTGGAGATTGAGTTCGAATCCCATGAATGAGATCATGGATCATGAAAGTCATGAAAACACTTTCTATGTTTATACGAGATCCTTTATTATATAGTTACATCAGAAAATTTCATTTATTGTGTTTCTTTCACGATTTATAAACAAACACCAGAATACATAACTACAATACGTTCATTAGTCATGTAAGACATTAACATATTGGATACTGGCTCACTGATGTACAGGTTAAGAGCATGAGGGCAAGATAGAAGGTCCTGTGCTCGAGTCCCATATATTGGATTGTGAAAGTGTATTACTAAGGAGTCCCATACTATGACGAAATGGCTATTTAGTGCTTCTAAGTTTTCAGTAGTGGTCTAGCTTACATCAACTCATGAACTCAACTATTAAAACCTTTTTGGATTCTTTATATTATTATTACTAACTTACTTAGGCCTGTTACTTCTAATAGAGCATAGACCGTCGACCAGCATTCTCCAACTCATTCTCTACTGGGTTTTCCTTTCCAGTTCTACACTCCTTTTGTTCATTCTTCTCATGTCTGTCTCCGTTTCTCGGCGTAATGTGTTCTTTGGTCTTCCTCTTTTCCTTTGGCCTTGAAGATTCCATGTGAGAGCTTGCCTTGTGACACGGTTAGTTGCTTTCCTCAGTTTGTGTCCTATCCACTTCCAGCACTTCTTCCTGATTTCTTCCTCCTCTGGAATCTAATTTTTCTCTCCCACAGTACGTTGTTGCTAATAGTGTCCGGCCAACAGATTTGAAGTATTTTGCATAGACAACTGTTTATAAACACTTGTATCTTCTGGATGATGACTTTCGTAGTTCTCCAACTTTCCGCCCCATACAGTAGAACTGTCTTGACATTTGTATTGAAAATTATGACTTTGGTGTTGTTTGACAGTTATATTGGTCATAATTCTAGGAATTTACATTTTCGTGCTCGTAAACACCTCTCAGCGTGGCTAAACAAAGGTTTGATAAAGAAAGTGAACAGCTCGATATTGGCTTATTTAGTACAAACTGGTCATAATGCCAGTATAAACCAATCCTTTTCCAATTATTTATATGGTCAGTAATATTTTTGCCAAAAGCTTGTCACATTTCAAGTCTCACTGATTGAAATCATGAGTCAATTGAATATAGACCACCATAGAAGACCTGGAAGCATTGGACGGTCGTTTCATTTTAGTATGGGACTCCTCAGCAGTGCGTATCCACGATCCCGCACCCCGCGACATTCAAACCCAGGAACTATCAGTCTTGTGTCAGGAGCTTAACCAACTAGACCACTGAACCGGCATCCAAGTCCTTTAAACGGCTAAAGCAGTAACTATCCTGATGAAGAAACCGGAGCTAAGTGTACGGACAAAATATCTTCAACCACTCCTTTTCCCCTGTTCAATCTCAAGGTCAATTATTATCAATTATTATCTTTTGAATGACCTAATTTGACTATTGTACTTACGACCTTTCGTAATCAACTATAATTGTCTCTGTTATCTTCATTCACATATCTTTGTATTATTATTATTATTATTATTATTATTATTACTATTGGTTAAACATCATTATCAATCGCCCCTCTATATGATTCATTTACTTTGCATTCATTCTACTATTGTTCCTCTCATCCTATCTGACCCATATTCATTCTGATCATGGATCTTAATACTGTCACTTAACAAATAAGCTGATTCAAGTTAACATGGTGGGACTATCATTGATGGACGAACCAATCAGATTTGGAATAGCAAGTCAAACCCCCTTAGATGGATTCTCCATGTCCACCAACCCGGTTAAAGCTACGGACGTTCGCATTCCGTCCTCTCAATTTCGTAAACAACACCCGTGGTGCGAGAAGGCAGTTAGTAGGACTTCCCTGGCAGAGGCTATATACGCGTGGCCATGTGAGAGCATTTGGAGAGAGAGAGAGCGGACTCTCCACACTCTTGGTCTTACCAGGGCATTTAGGGGCATGATACAGTTGATTTAAACAAAATTACTTGAACAATGAACATTACACATTCGATAAAAAATGTTGGGTGAGACAGCAATTTATAGACAACCTTTAAGCGACGCCAGACTGACCTTAAGAGTGTCCTCCTAATAACTAGGACCAAATGAGGGTTATAAACCAGTGTGTGAGGAATTCGAATTACGATATACAGTTGATGGTTAAGATTAGATTTTTACCATGAACAGCTATAATGCAAAACTCTATTTATCCAAATGGATGAATGAATTTAGCGCCAAAATCCGAGACCTGTGATTGGTTCATTCATAAATTCTAGTCTGGCCAAAAGATGTTTTTGTTCTAGAACTGTGTAATATGATACTTGAATCAAACAATAATGTTTCAATTACATAAATGTTTGTTTCTTATGGAAACTATTGAAATGCTTTACATTACACAATTAGAAATCAAGAATCAATGGCAAACTACTTTATGATTTAAATATAAGACTTCATCATAGTGAACATCTATGACCCTATCTGGGTCATATATAAAAACTGATCATGCTTTTGTTGGCACATGGAATTTTTCATATGAGTCGATGTAATCTAAACCATCCTGGAAAACCTAGAAACATTGGATGATCATGTCGTTCTAGTATGGAACTTCTCAGCAGTGTGAATCTACGATGGGCTTTCATTTTGTAAACCGGATGATTTATTCGTAATTTATTGATCTGTGTACTGTATCAAAAAAAAAATGATGGGAGTAAAAATCGTAGGGAAGGAGAACACAAATAGGAACAATCGAATGTAGTAGAACACAAAATTACGGAATATCATAATAAAAACTGTGAACCATACAGCGAATAGTTCATTTGAAAAATGTCAATCAATTGTGTCAGACTTCATTGTTTCTGTGTTTGCATACCAATTGCTTTCTGTTCCCGTTCTTTCCTGCACGATCTTCTAGATCTTCTGCTACCAGACATTCTATTCCTGACTGGGGTAATATACTACTTATGTCGATATACATCGAACACACACCACACTTGTCCCTCCTTTAAAGCAGTCATTCTTGCAGTGGTTGTGCCCGCCGTGCCACTTTATTGCAATCTGTGCCATGCTCTCCATCAAAATGTCGAATCTGTGGTGCGCTTCCCTTCATAGCCCTATCGACTCGCCGAGTCGTCAACATCCAATGTCCACCCGGTATCCGAGACGTTTAACGCCTGCGCTCCATCAACGCCACCCCGCCAGAATACTTCACTCAGCGTCACCTTCCCTCACCGGGCCGCTTCAACTAGCATCTCATCTCTAGGTTCTCAACGGCGTCCACATAACGGCATCCTTCCCTTCCTGGTTGGCAGCGAAACCAAATGTAGTAAACAAGAACACAAAAATGGAGACAATCGGATGCACTTGAGTACAACAATAACAAGAAATTCTTTCTGATCAAATTTATTTATAAAATAATTTAACATATTACATCATTCAATAACTTACCTAATAGACGATCTGTAATATAAGTTAAACGAAATCTTTGTCTACCAACACTAGCTAATTCAGCTGATAAACTGCATACTAATGATGTACCATATGGATCATCAGTAGTTTTTGACCATGATTGATTTGATTTAATCTTTTGTTGATGATCTAATTGTGAAGTTGTTACATTCGGTTGAATATTCAATGGAGTTGTTTGTATAAGACTAGGACTTATACGTTGATGTAAATGATCAATTTGATTATTATCTGATTTGAATGATGTAGGTGTAAATTTTCCAGTGACACATTTGGATGGAAATGGTGCAATCCATGCAGATGGCATAGAAATTTCATCGAATGTTTTATTACGACTAAGCTATTATTGAATAGAAAAAAGGAAGAGTAAATATACATTTAGTGTATTAAAAATATAGGGTGAGACTGTAATATATGCAAAGCCTGGAAGGACTGGTTGGCTGTTTCGTCCTAGTATGAGACTTCTCAACACAGTACATCCAGGATCCCGCCCTACGAGATTCCAACACAGTACCTATCAGTCTCGCCCGCGATCGCCTAACCTCTAGACTACGGAGCTGGTCGATATCCAATGGTGTTAACGTCCACAGTTCCGCCTTGCGCGATTCGAACCCAGGACGTATCAGTCTAGCAAGCGAGCGCTTAACCATTAAACTACTGAGCCGGCCGATATCCAATGATGTCAATGTCTAATTTCTACAAATCCACGAAATTGAGCCACCGTCCATCATTGTCTTCAGTGAGTTACTATCTCACAACAGACCAGGTTGAACTCCACTGGTCACTGTTTAATATTATTCTATCTCTATATATTTAGTGAATCTAATCACGATGTTTCAACTATAAAATATATATACGTGTTTTGTTTTAATGGTCGATAGTACGGTTTTAGGTTGCGGATAGCTGCGAAAAAATCCACGAAATAAATGTATTTATGTTATTCGAACTTACAAATCCACCTTTTTGTAGCCGGTTTCAAGATCGGATAAGGAAGGAGGGTTGGACATTAATTCAGAAACCTCATTCTCTAGCTCTTCTAGGGTTATTGCCGGTGCCAATACAAGGTAAAGTAGGGGAATTGGGCGCGGAGTAAGCATACATCATTTACTGAGGCATTATGTTAGCAAATGGATTGTAGACATAATGTTACTTCATAGGAAATATTCATCTTGCTCTTCTCTTTGATATTCGTCAACTAAAGTGATTATCGTGGAAGACATCTATACTACTAATATTTTAAATAGTTTACAGTATATATGTATATTCATAAGCAGATTATATCATTTTAATAGTTGAGATCACGAGTCAATTGAAGCTCGACCACCATGGAAAACATTGGAAGGACTGGAAGGCCGTTTCTTCCTAATGTGGTACTTCTCAGCTGTGTGCATCCACGATCCCTCCTCGCAAGATTCGAACCCAGGACCTATCAGTCTCAACTATTAAAATTATTATAACATCCCCAAAAACCTCTTCTGAGATTATATCATATTAAGTACTTTATATACTACTTACGATATATGAAATTTGTTCCGGACGTAGAGGAGAAGAAATCTGAAAAGGAATAAATAAAAACACGATTTCATTATAGTCATATTGGATACAGTATCTCGTGTTTGTTTATAAACAACAACTAAATATTGTTGATATTACAAACCAACCTAAGTTGAACAACCATTAACAATCAAAAAGCCCTAGATAGTTGTTTCAATCAAAGTAATGAGCACCCACTATCTCACCACAAAGAATCAAACATAGGACCTTTGATCTTATATATGATTCCTAACCTCTCGGCTTCTGAGCTTGCATCCAAAGATGTACATGTTTGACTTCATTCAATTCAAAATATTACTCTATCAACTTACATTGTCTATAGCATAGAAATGTTTCACAAGTGGCATGGCTGAACTAAACCGTCTATAGTTTCCAATATAAACTCCAAGAATTAAATATTAAGACTAGTCACTAGTGAACACATGATAATGATCAATATCGTGAGGTTTGGGAAAATCGTCAAGAGTTATTGGGATTACATACTAACGTATGTTAGCCAAAATAAAGTGATCATACAAGATCACAAATAGATTGAAGTGATACATATACATTACAAGATGATAATTTAATGCTGTCAATATCAAGCACTCGTCAATAGGCCTAAAATCCTTATGTTAGATCTTTTATGGGATCATGAATGAACACTGTTGAACAGCTTCATACTAGAAAGAAATGGATTCACTTGGTATTGTTTGGCTTGTATCTTCCCATTGAAGTTTAGGACTGCAATTGATCAATCTGTTATTGGCATATGTGCATACTGTGCTGTTGTTGTTGAATTCAATTCAACAACAAAATTTACGAACAAACGAAAGGGACACCAATGGGATCACCAATATCAGGATTGATCGCAGAGACAGTGATGCAAAGACTAGAAGCCGCTATATTACCAGTGATCAAACCAAAAATTTGGATTCGCTACGTAGACGACACCTTCGTCATCGTCAAAAAGAATGAACTAGAAGACACTTTCAACCTGATCAACAACGTCTTCGATGACATCAAGTTCACCATGGAACAGGAGTCAAACAACCAACTAGCATTCTTGAATATACTGATCACTAGAACCGACACAGTGAAACCGGTGAATACTGTGCGTATGCCTCGATATTGCCTTAATTCACAAGCTTTTTGTAAGCAATGATGGATAGTAGCTAGCAGTGGAATCCAGTTCGACGCGCGTTTCGTCCTATTTGGGACTCGTCAGCTGGATGTACCTACATCTCAGAGTTGATGTTCACTCTGGGACTCAAACCGAAACGCCACCGCGTTATCCACCCAGCTACTAAGTCTTGATAATTGCAGTCTTAAACCTCAATGGGAAGATACAAGCCAAGCAATACCAAGTGAATTTAAACCCACCCTATTGCACAAGCAAGTGGCTATCAGGACTCGGTAACTATGTAGATAACGCAGTGGTGTTTGAATGAACATGTTAAAATTTTCTGAGGAGTCCTACAATAGGACAAAACCACTGTCCAGTTCTTCCAGGTTTTCCAATAGTGGTCTAATTTCAATTAACTCATGAATTCAACGATTGAAATTACTATAATATCCATAGAACCCCTCTTTGATTATAATTATTTTTATGATTTTTATTTTATTAATTACATTTGATCGATTTCATGATCATTATCAATGATCGATAGAATTTAGTTGGGATAAAAGAATAGAAATAAATGACATTGGTCACTTGTTTAATGGATCAATCCGTAGAAATAGGAAGTCAATAGGGATATCTGAAACTGTGAAACTGAGTGATACATAGACAGCAACAGTTACTTCAGTAGAGTAAGTGTTTAAAACTAGGCAATTACAGGAAAACATAACGAAGTATTGATTAATTGTTTCATCCTATTATACCTGTAGAAGGACTGAAACCATAGTTATTAAATCAGTTGATCAGTGTTTATTGCCTTTAGATCACTAATTTGAAGTCAAATAGTTCAAAAATAAAAACTTCAGTTTAGTATGATGAAACGATCAGTGTTAGGCCATCATTGAAAATCTGGAAAAACTGGATGGCCGTTTCGTCATAGTATGGGACTGGTCAATAACGCACATGCACGATCCCACATATGAGATTCGAAACCAGGACATTCCGTCGCGTCCGCGAACACAATCTGTAGACCACTGAAATAACATCCAGCGGTGTTAATGTGTAACTTCAATCGATCTATGATGTTGCTTGACCCTTCATCCATTGTCAGTGATGGATAACTGTATCTATTCAACACAGATTGGACTCCACTGATCACAGTTAGTCACATGTAAGCACATGATTATAATCAGAATGGTGATTTGTGGATTCTCTGGAGTTCTAGTGAGAGGCCGTGGAGAAAGTTATCCACTTCAAACAATGAATAAAGGGTTGCTCAAGAACAAATTTTGATTAAAGCTAGACATTAACACCTTTGGATGAAGTCTCACTAGTCTACAGGTTAGATGTTAGTGTGAGAGGTCAAAAGTCCTGGGTTCTGGCCCGGTATGCGAGACCATAGATGTGCACTTCTGTAGAGTTCCTTACTAAGACGAAACGGTCATCCAATGCTTTCAAATTTTCAATGATATTTCTAGCTTAGATCGACTGATAAATTCAACCATTAAAATTACTACAATCTCTACAAACTCCCCCTTCTCATTCCGGGAATGATAATTGTTTAGAATGAATCATATAAACATTAATATATTTCATAACAATCCATACGATTACCGAAGTTACCAAATGTACCTATTACATCATTAAAACCAAAGAAACACATAAACATAAGTGCTATTTAATCTTATTAGGTTAGAAACACCCATGGTGTTTTCAGTTAAGAAACATACATTAGCACATTGATTTATGAAGGTCTCGTTTCTATTTGACCTTATGAGATTTGAACTATGACTGTACAACAATTACCAAGCAGATGTTGATTGTTAAAGTAGTTTGTAAAGTGGTTTCTACTAAAGACAATTTAACTTATTCAGTTTTTTTTCCATTTAGAAACTAAAGGTATTAGTGTAGTGAATAAGAATACCAAATGGGAACAATCGAATGTATTTGAATACGAAATTATAGAATCTCATAGTGAAATCTGACATTCAGTAGTCAAGTGGATAACTCGATGGCGTTTGTTGAAATGAAGGGGATATAGGCACATCCAACTAACAAGTCCCAAATAAGACAAAGTGACTCTTATCCTTTACATTGTTTTCTATTCCAAAAATGCATCTTATATTACCTAATCACTTGTCATACTGTTGTCAACAAGAACACTAGTGGTAACAACCAAATGTATGTGAATACAAAATGACACAATCTCTTAGTAAAATCTGAGAATCATATAGTAAATACCTCATTTGCAAAATGTCAATTAATCGTCTCAGACTTCATTGTTCTTTCGTTTCCATGATAATCATTCACTGTTCTTGTTCTTTTCTCTTTAATTTAATCAACCTTCTACCTCCAGACATCTCACTTTCGATTGACGATACATACTACTTATATTTGTCTATATCAGTAGCACACTACAGAATTAGAAGTCACGTATTCCAATACTTTATCCTTCTAAGAATAGATCTGAAAAGTGGTCTTACATGTCTCAGTGACGTCAATATAGTCCTACTGCACGTAGCTGAAACGTGAAGAACTACTATAATTATCATCAAAAATATGCAAGTATTTCTAAACAATTGTCAATGTAAGATATTGAATGTCTGTTGACCGGATACAACCAGCAACAACCTACTGTGAGAGAGAACAAACTATCTTCTAGCTGAAGAAGAAATTAAGAAAAGATGTTGAAAGTGGATAGGACATACATTGTTATAATCATCAAACTGCATCACGAAATAAGTGCCAACTTGGAATTCTGAAGTGAAACAAAAAGAAAAGAGGAAAACCAAGGAACATATTGTGTCGAGAATTGGAAGCAGACATGAAAAGGATGAATAGCGACTGGAAAGAAGTGGAAAGGATTGTTGAAGAAAGAGTTGGATAGAGAATGCTGGTGGACGGTCTAGGCTCTTACACGATGGGTAACAGGAGTAAGTAAGTCGGTAAATACAATTTATTTCTTAACGAAAAAAACCCTGTCTACTAACTAGGTTGTATAGAATGTGTTGGAATTTTATTTCTGGATCCCATAATTCAATAAAATTACCAAATCGATATTGAATCGTTAAGTTTAAAAGAATGAAAAGTACCCAAGTTAGCTCTCCTGCTACGAATGCTATCATATGACTACGTGCATATAACCACTGACAGGGAAGTCCTAATCACTGCATTCTCGCAGCATTCATTGGTGTTTACGAAATTGAGAGGACAAAAACCGAATGTCCAGCAGTGGCTTTAACCGGATTGCTGGACACGGAGGGTTCACCCAGGGCAGAATCTCCTGACGTTACTCCTCTATCTTGTGGATGAGATCTTCAAGTTGAAGACTCCGAGTGTGGCTCCTTAAGTAAACCATCTGCTTTGGTTTGTGCGCCCGGACACTATCCCAATCCTCACACAAATCGAATGATTTATTTGGCGCATATCTAATTGGTGCCTTTTTGTACCAAATGTTAATGTCTTTAAATAAATAAATCAGTCTCCCATCTAGGAGTTTAGTGGTAACGTTATAGGTTACGAAACTAATTATACGATTATCTAATAAGGCAAACATCAAAAGAATAAGTACTACTTGAAAACATTTAGAAAAGAGAGTTTGGAGACTTTTAGTCGATGGATCATGATACAAAAGGTGTAACAGACGTAATTCGGGAAATACATTGCCCACCATAAATACCAAATAATACATAATATAAGTCTGTATAAAGTTTAATTTCCATCATCTCCAATCATTGATCATAATGTTCAGTCAATTAAACTAATGATCACATTTCAAACATTGATCAATTAAATTTGATCGACATTAAACAAGAATTGTACCCGTTCAGTAACCAGTCAACCGTACAATATTCACATAATTATGATGAATGAGAATAATAATGACGGTGATTAATCATTATCATTCAATCAACAACTACATTCATACTGTAAACAAGCAGTACAGGGGACAAAAAATCAATCGATTTATATACATACATACATACATATTCATTTGGTATTGTTATTTTACTTGATTCCTCTGATTGTTGTTTAGGATTGTAATTGATCAGTCTCTTATTACCATATATATTCATCCTCTACGGAATGCATCGATATTGTGTTAAGTCACAAACCTTATAAGCAAAGATAGATAGTGACTAGCACGTGCGTTTAATCCTATTCGAGACATGTCAACTAGATATACCTGCATCTCAGAGTTGATGTTCACTCTAGGACTCAAACTCAATACGGTTTGCTTCAAACGCTATCGCGTTATTAATTTAGTAACTGTATTCTAGTAACTACTTGCTTGTGCAATGGAATAAAGTTTAAATTCACTTGGTATTGTTTACTTGAATCTTCCCATCTATGTTATGGACTGTAATTGATCGGTTTCTTATTGGCATATGTGCATCTTGTGCGTATTGCCTCGATATTGTATTAATTCACGAGCATTCTAGGAATTCTAAGACAATACCAATGGGAAGATTCAAGTAAATCATACGAAGTGAATTTAAACTTCACAAACAAGTGCTTATTAAGACTCAATAGCTAAATGGATAACATGATAGAGTTCAAGGGAAATGGTACTGGGTTGGAGTCCCGGTGTGAACATCAACTGTGGTGTTATGTTTTGTATAAGATCAATATTTGTCATGTAAAGATCATCGCTTATTATACAAAGCTTTAGCTATACAGTTGTCAAATGACACTCTTGTATCTTACATCAAATTTATTATTGATCAATGTTCTCACCTACAGTGTTGTTTCATATTTACACTAAAATTATAACAATCACCATACTGGACGTTTGAATAGTGTCAGAGTACATATATATAAGTGATTAAGATTAGTCATTATACATCTTATATAGATTGAAATCATGAGTGAATTGAAGCTAGACCACCATGGAAACCTGTAAGCACTGGACGGCCGTTTCGTCCTAGTATGGGACTCCTTAGCAGTGCGCATCCACGATCACCCAGGCCCCTCGCGAGATTCGAACCCAGGACCTATCAGTCTCGCGCCAGGCGTTTAACTAACTAGACAACTGAACATCTTATATAGACAGATCATTATCATTTCAAGATATATTTTACCACTTTCATAATTCTTAAATCAGACACAGGAGTATTTTGATTTCTAAACATTTCAACACTTTTGAAACCTCTTTAAAGTAGGTCAGATATTGTGATCCTCAAGGGTGGTTGGTTGTTATTATTAATAAATATGACTATAAAGAAAAAAACACAGTTAACTATACTTGGTGATTAGAATAAGTTCTTGAAAGAACCTTCAGGTTCTGTTCTCCTCCAATTTCCTAGAATTCATAAGCTTAATAATCCATTACGATCTAGGATAGTTTTTCTACGCATGAACTAACTGAATGGTTAGTAAAATTATTAAGCTTAATTTGTTAAAAGATACATTTGAATTTGACAATGCATTCCTTCGATGTAAACTCTCATCATACGAATATACCGTTAACTGAGATTGTGGATTTTCATTTGTGACTATATATCTATCAGGTTTTCCCATTTTTCCCACTTCATCATCATTGTTGAACGAATTACGTTTATTATATACTGACGTTTGATGGCAAATATGTTCAACAAGTTGATGAGGTTGCTATGACTAACCCTTTCATGTCACTCTTAGCTGATGTATTTATGTTATATGTGGGAAATATGACTAGTGAGCTTATAGAGACTCACGTGCAATTGAGTTTATTCTCATTTAACTCAGTTAAGCCCTTTTGCTAACTCATTTAGCGGACGAAGTCATCTGTACTATAACAACTTATTGTACCTTTATTATTGTTGTGCTTGTATGAAATACGTATGCTTGGATATTGCTTACTGCCTACGTATTTATTCACTCTGCTAGTCTTAATACTAACTGCTTATTTGATTCGATCACTCATTCATTTCACATGGTATATATATATGTCCATGTTATTCATACTCACTCACACACACACTCTCATCTCGCTCTTGCTCTGGCTCTCGCTCGCTTGCTTGCCTTTTGGCACAACTCTTCTATGCTTGTTTAACGCATCTGTACATTTGGATATGTATGTGTGGTCTCGTAATAAACGTAATCAACGCTTCGTATCCGCCTTCTGATTAATATACCGTTGGGGCGTTATATAGAATGGTTATCAAGACGAACTGTATACGAAGTTTAAGGATTATATCGAATACCGACCACCACAAGCTTATTAGCGAGGCAACTTTGTATAGAAGATACATGGATAATATACTAGTTGTATTTGATAAAGATTTTGAGGTTTCCTGGATGTCAGATAAACTCAATGAGGTTAAAAACGATATCGTGATGATTTATGAAGCAGACAATAATGATCAATTGCCCTTGTTGGACATACTTTTGAGTCGAAGGAAGGATGATACTATAAGATGGTCAGTTTATAGGAAACCAACTTGGATGTGGAGATACCTAAATTCTCATAGTTTCTGTTCATTGTATTACAAGAGATGCTTGATCAAGTGTTTCTTTAATAAGATTCAAAGAATTTGCACTACTGACACGGTTGAAGATGAAAAGTTACTGACTGATACATTAATATCAAATGGTTATCTATTAAGGTGTATTAATAAATGCAAAAGTCAGTCAATGCCAAGATCTCTTGTTTATTTATTTCCAAAGAGGAGAATTCAACAGCATAGTTTTAAGACAGAGATTGGAAAATAACCATCGAGAAAACCTATTATGCTACTCAATTGGTTGTGACTGAAAAGTCTAAGTCCATGATTCCAAATAGACCTAGACAATGTACAACTGATTACATCATATCTCAATGCATTTACCAATTTACATGTTTGTGTGAACACATATACATTAGGAGGAGTAATTGAACAGTGTAATTAAGGGTTATGGAAAACACGTGCCAAGATGGCTTCAAAACCAAATAAATGTCAAATAATCCGATCAATGTGGGGAAATAGAAAATCATGTTCACTGATAACGTAACACATAATTGAAACTGATTTGTGTGAGGGCTGGGATACTATCTGGTTGCCCAAACAAAAGTAGATGGTTTACTTAGGGAGCCACACTCCCAGTCTTCAACCTGAAGGTCTGATCCACAAGGCAATAAAGAAACTTTGATAGATGCAGTCGGATGATGGCCGGTCATCAATAATTGGTTCATACTCCATTTATTCACTCAGGATCCTGGAGATCATGTGTACCATTAGTTTGGAATAAGGGTTATCGAATTGCCATGGGTGGACCTTCCGTGTCCAGCAATCCGGTTAAAGCCACTGCTGGATATTCGGTTTTCGTCCTCTCAATTTCGTAAACAGCAGTAATACTGCGAGAAGGCAGTGATTAGAACTTTTATGTTAATGGTTATATGCACGTAGTCATGTAATAGCAATTGGATTGGGAGAGCAGACGTTCCCCACTCTCGGTCGTACCAGGACATTTGAGAGACTGACATTCTATGAGACAGAGATATAAGTGATTGACCACTGATAACATTGTAACTTGATCGATAGAATTAGATTGGCATTAAAAGGCTAGACAAACACAAGCTTGATTATCACTCAGTGGTTAATCAACTATAACTATCTCAATCCAACAAAATATCAGACGGTGTTTGAACAAGTCAATGGTGACATCTCAGGCTCTTAACCTAAGTGGCATACTGTTGGATACATCAAAAGAAACCAGTTCCTTATGATTACAGGTACCGTGTGCGAATATGTGTCCCTTAGTATAATAAGCAAATTTTCACAAGATTTCTTGTCAGCCATCTCTAATCACTTAACATGTTAATGATTAGTTGTATAATTCATGATATTCCAAAATGATACTCATTTAAAGTTACTAGGTTGATCATAAATTTGTCCACCTCATATCTTTTACAGAAACGTATCATAATCTAGGGATCCTTAACATCTATTAATTTATTTCATTGATATGTTGAACCTTCGGTCATACGTAAGAACTCTTAATCTGTAGACCACTGAGCCGATATTCAATGGTTATACTGTCGAACTTCAATCGATTCATGATGTTCCTCAACCTTTCATCCATTGTCAATAGTGAGTAACTGTCTCCAATCAACACAGATTAGACTACTCTAATTATCGTTTCTCACTAGAACTCTAGGAAACTCATCTTAAAGCTAGTCACTTGTGAGCACATGATTCTTATCAGAATAGGGGGTGTTTTGTGAAGAATATAGTTGAATTCATGAGTTGATTATGTATTTTTATGACTGTACGTAATATCGATTAGTTCAAAGGCTTTCTATCTTAGCGTTCATTAAAAACTATCACATTAAATGGTTGAAAGATTATAATCATAAGGGTATACAAAAAGACGCGCAATTTCGTGGATTGGTTGATGTTAGACACTAACACCATTGGATGCCGGCTCAGTGGTCTAATGGTTAAGTGCTCAGGCGCGAAACCAGTAGGTCCTGGGTTCGAATCCCGCGGGATGTGGGATTGTGGATGCGCACTGCTGAGGAGTCCCATACTAGGACGAAACGGCCGTCCAGTGCTTCCAGGTTTCCAACGGTGGTCTAACATCAATTGATTCATGATCTCAACCAAAAAAGACTATATCTCTAACGACAATTTTTCTATTTGAGTGAATAGAACTAAAATCCTGAGATTACATCACAAAATAATCAATAAATCATTGATGTATATCTCTATTGAATAATTCAACTAACTAGTCAGTAACTGAAACGTGACATCAATTCATTTAATTGAAGTATGTTAATGATTGGAAACCTCCCTAATTGGGATATGAATGATTATCGTAACTAATAATAACGAATGTTCAGTAACATGATTTAGACTGGGCCAGAGTGCGACGTTTTAATTTACGTTTTGTCTTCATTTACAACTAGATGACATCGTTTCTACTATAAATAATGCTGTTGGTACAAAGAATCACCGAAGGAAATTTCAACAGACTACTGATGGAAGATTTTTTTATTATAGAAAGACTCTGAAAAAAGTGATCACAGAACAAACTGAGCGCTCACCAGAAAGAGAGAGAGAGAAAGAGGGTGATGTGTATGCAAAAGTTGGACATGAGAAATTCCATACCAAATTGACTTTGTGAAAATGTAACTGAAAGGAAAAAAAAACAAGAAAAAAGAAAAAAGAAGAAAAAGGAAGAAGAAAAAGGAAGAAGAAAAAACACCTTCAAGATAATATTTTCTAAATTCGACATTTACAGAAAGATGGTAGACGACACTATGTGAATCGTAGAAAACGTAAAAAAGGAAAAAAAAAGAAAAAAAAAGAGGAAACTATAACCGTTTAAATTCTATAGTTTATTTATATAAAAATGCATTGAATCTTTGTATTGATGCATATTGAATAATGATATAGATTTAAAGTGTGACATTTAAATGTGGGGGGGGGGGATGGATGGGTGTTGGAAATGATTTGTGTGTGTGTGTGCATGGGGTATTTAAAAGGACACATTTAGATTAGTTAACTATGGAATGAATGTCATTTATTGATAAAGATTGTTAAATTTTTACATTATATATTTGGAATAAATAAGTTTATCGGAAAAAAGGGGGGAGCAATGTGGAGATATTAGTAACTGTGTTCACTAGTGACTGGCTCGAAGTTCTAGTGAGAAGTCGTGACCAATGGAGTTTAACTGGGTCTGTGGTGAGATAGTAACTTATTGGTAGACAATGGTAGACGGTGGTGTAAATTTTTGGATTGGTTGATGTTAGACATTAACAATGTTGGATACCGGCTTAGTGGTCTAGAAGTTAAGCGTTCGTGTGCGGAACCGAAGATCTTGAGTTAATAATCCCGCGAGTGGGATAGTGGATGTGCACTGCTGAGGAATCTTATACTATGACAAAACGGCCGAACAGTACTTTCACGTTATCCATTGTGGTCTAGCTTTAATCGACTCATGAATTGAATGATTAAATTAATAAACTTATACTAAAATGGGTTTATCTTTCAACATTTTCATGAATTTTGTCTGGGGAAGTGTGGAAAAGCACAATGAAACAAACAGGGTATTTCTTCGTTATTGTTTGGATTTATGTAAGAATTCCACTCAAGATCTTCATAATACCTTTTGCGGACGGATATTTGACACCAATTATATCATATGTTGATCTTTATCGAGTTATTAAAATATACATGACGTCTATCTTTATCGACTTGAATTATGTTAATGAATAATGGAATTAAATAAGTCAAATTTGAGAATGCATGTTTGAATATGTATATTACATTCACTCACTGATTTGACCAGGCAATTAGGGAGATGAAGCAAAGAGGGAGGAGCGAAGGAGATTGAAAAAGCGAAAAGAAGAGAACGGAACCAAAGGTATAAGCCAACTCCACTTAACGAAGCGTGAATTCATATTTATAGTCAGATATAAATAAGTTATAGACATATGATGAGCAAGGTAAGAAATATATATATAACATATTCTTGCATAAAACAGTCAAGGTTGACAAGAGAATATTTGCCCG
This sequence comes from Schistosoma bovis, assembly GCA_944470425.2. NCBI lineage: Eukaryota > Metazoa > Platyhelminthes > Trematoda > Strigeidida > Schistosomatidae > Schistosoma > Schistosoma bovis. The sequence goes on along the minus strand of OX103959.1, from coordinate 16,061,785 downwards.
ACTGTAGCTTCTACCTTGACGTGGTGGTCGGGTTTGCCTATCGTGTTGACACAACCGAGCTATATTGACTGGAAAACATCTTCCTGTAGGTTATACCATGCCAGGATTGTCGATTGGAGAACTGTAAGACTAAAAGCAGCAACTCAAGGTCTGAGGGCAAAGTCGTACTGCTGACTGTACAGAGGTGTGACAGCAGTGAGGTGTTTCCGTCCGGCAACCAGCATCTGCAGCGATGCTGCCTTCTCACAGGAAAGTGAGGGATTAGAAAAGGTCGACCCTAAAAATGACACGCCTCACCCTATCTCACGGATTTCCGTCTCCGGCGGTAAGGCCCTTTAAAGAACGGAGCTAATACGTTTAAAACCTTCCATAAAATACCTTGCGCGACCGGCCTCAAGCAGTTGTCCCTTGGGCTCTGCGGTCACGCTCTTAGGTCGTTAGGACCAACATTAATCCACCTTCTTTTTCCTCAAAAATACCCTTCCACGTTGTCAGCAGCCGGGAAGTGATATCAGCCCTCATATCCATAACAGCACACGAGAGAATAATTGACAAAGTCAAAATATAGCTTGAGAAGAATGGATAGGACGAGTTGTCCAGAATCTAGAATAAGCTATATGGGTTTAACATAACAACCGACAATACATACCCTCATCGAGAGAAATGGTGACAGGCATGAGAATGAATAAAAATTGGTTAGAACTGGAAAGGAAAGGCAGGACAGAGTGGGTTGGAGAATGGTGGTCCGCGGCCTATGCTCCATTGGGAGTAAAAAACTTAGGTAAATAAGTAATAATGGATAAGTATAGGGTTAGGTATTAATGAATATTTTTGTATAGAAATATATGGACTATCTAATTTTAATTATAAAGAAAGACAGGTATATTGCATTTAGGGGTTAAATACTGAATATTTGAGTGTAATTCCTAATGAAGCTTTCACTATGACAGATATTCGTAGTTATTTCATATAATTATGCTATTGTAGAGTAGTTCAGCATGAAGGATTGAAGGCATAGATCTTTTTAAAACATGGAAGTACTAGACGGCTGTCTCGTTCTTGTACGAAACTTCACAACGGTGCTCATTCACGACCCCATGTGCGAGAGTTGAACCAGGAACCTTCGGTCTCTCACGCGAATGCTTAGCCTCCAGACCACTGAGCCGGCATGCCTTCCAGTACTTCCAGGCTTTCCATGATCGTCCAACTTCAATGGACTCATGAATTTAACGAATAAATTACTACAATCTTCACAAATTTCCTCTACCAACGTTAACCAATTTATTTACTCATGACTTGTTCATATGTCTTTCTATCGATTGAATTCGATCAGATAATATTCTTGAGAGAGAGAGGGGGGCAAACAAAACTCGAATAAAACTCTTCCAAGAAATCTACAACATCGTTCAAGTAAAAGTTCCAGCGAGACTCTAATTTATGGAAGAGCCAATCAGAAGCGTCTGTGAGGTTTCAAGGTCATGGCGCCAACTTCAGTGGTTAATGCTAACGTACGATCGATTCGTAGGGAATTTTGTAATTGAGCGGCTATAACAAATAAAGCGGCGGGACTATAATTTGTGGATGAATCAATGAGGTACAAGATAATAGATCTCGGATTTTAACGCGAAACCCTTTCATCCATTTGACCAAATAAATTTCTGGCATTATAGCTGATGTCAGTTCGTGATGAAAACCTCATATATAATTCATAACTAAGGTAAAATATGACAATTATTGCGAAATGGATAATAAAAGCACCAGTAACACTGGTTGCAACCAGGTACTACAATATATACGGATGTTTGGAGAGCGTACAGACTCCTACATAGGCTTCGTTATGTGCATTGTGTCATTATCCACAAGTAGCATTTTGTGTACTCAACAACCGGAGTGCACACAATAAATATTGAAGCTTTGTGGTCGAGGCTGAAAGAGTATTTGAGACTTTATCATGGATCCAGTGGCTGACTATTCTGTAGCCACCGTATGGATGATTTCCTCTATTGCATACATTACGATTTTAGAATCTTTGAACCTCTTTCCAACCTTGAAAAGTTTTTGAATCACGTATAAGAAGCGTATCCACTTTGTTTCCTTAGTCTTGTATAACATATTTTTACTCTATACTTACAGTTTGCTGATTGGCTAAAATCCTCAAGGTCACTTAAAATTCATTCAAAGGTCATCCATAAATTAGAGTCTCGCCAAAGTTCCTTCTGTTACCAACGTGATCTAGTTTGAATGAAATATCTATTCAAAGTCATTCTTATCTATATTCATAAGTAGTATAGTAAAAAATAAACTGTTATATAAGATAATCACTGATAGAGAATGAATGAATGAATGAAAAAAAAGACTTAGTTACATAACAGCTGTCCCAGTTACATTAACAACATGAATTCCTTGTGTGCACATAGAATAAAAAAAAATTGTGTATATTTAAATTTGTTACTATGCCTTAATTAATTAAGCAACAACAACAAAAAAGAAGTGTTGTGTACATCATATCATTAATTGTAAAGGTTGAAATTAACCAGTTGTTGCTATTTAGAATTGAATTACAATCAATGATGGATAGTGATTAACAATGGAATCTAGAATGTATGTTTCATTCAATAAGATTTAAGTCAAACAATATCGAGTAAATTTCACCTCTTCAACTCATTGCACAAGTAATATGACTATCAAGACCCAATTGATAAGTGGATAATGTGATGGTGTTTGAAGTAAACAGAACTGGATTCGAACCCAAGGGTGAACATCAACATGTCTGGGATGTAAGTATATCCATCTGACGAGTCACAAGTGGGACAAAAAGTGCATCAAACTAGGTTCCACTGTTAACCACTATCCATCTTTGTTTAGAATGCTTGTGAATTAATACAATATCGAGGTAATCTGCACAGGATACATATATGCCAGTAAGACACTAATCAATTGCGGTCTTAAACATCAATGGAAAGATCCAAGTAAACAATACCGAGTGAATTTAAACTTCATCCCATTACACAAGCAAGTGGCTATCAGGAATCAGTTGATAAGTGGATAACATGATGACGTTTGAAGCGAACGTTACTGAGTTTGAGTCCCGAAGTGAACATCAACTGTGAGATGCACGCACATCCAGATGACGAGCCCCAAATAGGAAAAAAAGCATGTTCTGTATCCTGCTGCTGTTCACTACTCATCTTTGCTTATAATGCTTGCGAATTAGGGCGATATTGAGGTAATACGCACAGGATGCACGTATGTCCATATGAGACTGATCAATTGTAGTCCTAAACATCAATGAGAAGGTTCAAGTAAACAATACCAAGTGAATTTGTATATTGATCAGTTTTTCTTGTTATAAGTGGATTACTTACAGATTGCCTAGATATAATCATTTCATTACAACTGATTTAGAATCAATGGATTAGGATTAGAAATGAAATATAGGACATCAGTTTTATTCTATTTGAAACTCTTCAACTGGATATGTATAAATCTAAATGTTGATGTTCACATCAGGATTCGAGCACAGTATCTTTCGGTTTAAACATTGAAGCATTGTGCATTGAGCTACTGATCCCGGAGAGAAATGGAATGAATGATCTTTATATTAAAATCCATGTCTGCTTATAATCCACTGATTCTTAACAACTTATTACAAAATGGCTATATGAAGTATATTATTTAATGGATTAATCATTGAAGCAAACAATATTGTAGTGATCATGAGTGTCGTTAGAGTTATGAAAGCGGTTATCACTTCCCAGTTGCCCACATCGTGAAAGGGTTCTTCTAGAGGTACTTGAAACGAAAATTGGGTTAGAAGTGGTCTTAGTGATCTACGAGCGTGACCACATTGCTCAAAGGAAAACTGCTTGGGGCTGGTTTTCGTGTTAGCTCCGTGCTTGCTGAAACCTAACTGCCGGAGATGGATATCCGTGGGATAAGTCGAGGTGTGCATTTTTAGGGTCGACATTTTCTAATCCCACCCCTCCTTGTGGAAAGGCAGCATCGTAGTTATGCTAGTTGTCTGAAGGAAACACCTTACTACCATCACAGATCTGTACAGCCAGTAGTACGATTTCGCCCTCGAACCTTGGGTTTGCTACTTTTAGCATTACCGCTCTTCAACTGACCTGTCTGGCATGCTAAGACCTTATGAAACGATTGTTCCAGCCAGTAGAGCTCGATTAGTTCATTACGATAGGCAAGACCGACCACCATATCATGGTAGCAGAAACTATCGAGAAACAATATTACTGTTATTTCTTAACGTAAACAACAACTCTGGGATGCAATTATGTCCAGCTAATGAGTTATAAGTAGGACGAAACACCTGAGGTCTACATCCCATTTCTAACTACAATCTATCAATTTTAAATAACATTATATACATTGATTTGATTAGTGATCAATCTGTAAACCTGGTTAGCAACAAATTTCACATTTAAACAGTTATAAAATCAATTCACTATGAAGGTATCATAATCAATATTTGGCATTAAACCTTAGGAATTCGTTAGTGAATTTGTTTAACCACAAACATCAATGATTATGTTGATTATAACAAGTAAAGAGAAACATGTTTCTAAGTTATTCTTATTTTAGACTACACAAAATATCGCATACTAATCAATCATTAATCGATTTATTGATTGTTGATGAAGCATGACGTAAGCTTTATTACTGAGTATCATCATGATAGTCAAACTTGATCAACACTGATCAACTCTACCCACCCCCTAGTAATTAAAGTACCTCATGGATATACGTGATTAATTTTCACTTTGATTATAGATTCATGTTCAATATTTATATTACCATATTGCCATTTTCGGTTTTTTTTTAAGTTCTCCCTGAAATATTTAATTGAGTTTTTGATTGAGATCATGAACCCATTGATGTTAGACCACTATTGAAAACCTGGAAGCACTTTGTCGGGTAGAGACAGGTATCTACTTCAGTATAATAGACGATGGTCGCGCAATTTCATGGATTAGTTGAGTTTAGAGATCAAAACCGCTGGAGGCCGGTCAGCTCAGTGGTTTGGAGGTTAAGCGCTTGAACGCGAAACCGAAGGCCCTGAATTTGAGTCTCGCGAGCGGGATCATGGATGCGCACTGGTGAGGAGTCCCAAAATAGGACAAAACGGCCGTTCAGTGCTTCCAGATTTTTAATGGTGGTCTGACATCAATCGGTTCATGATCTCAACCAAAAATATGATAACCTTCACAATCACACACTGATAATTTAATTGAGTTGTTTGCATCAATTTCATTCATTCAAGTTTACATTAAAGCCTTCTATTCCTAATAGTCTTATACATTAATAACTTTCATAGAAGCTTATAATAGAGTGCATAATAAAAGAATCTTATTCCACAGATGTAAATTTCTATGGGCAGTTTAAGAGAGATGAGCTGAATAACAAAATATTACTTGAGACCATAGAAACAACACAATGAATTACTGACTTCCTAACAGAATTGCACAATAAACATTCAAGAAGTTGCAATAAATCGTAAGATGAAGTGAATTATTAAAATAAAAACGGTTTATAGGTATACATGGTTGATACCACAACATTGCCCTCAAAATTCCTTGGTATGGCCGAGACTGGAGGACAGTCAGCTTTCTCTCTCCAAATGCTCTCACATGGTCACGCCCATACAGCCACTACCACGAAAGTCCTACTCACTGCCTTCTGGTGCCATTATTGTTGTTTACGAAATTGAGAGGACGAAAAGCGTACGTCCGGTAGGAGCCTTAACCGGGTGGGTGGACAAGGAGGGTCCACCTAGAGGAGTTGAAGAACCTTCATTCCAAACCAATCGCGCACATGGCGTATGAACCTATTGTCGGTTACCCACCACCACGTGACTACTTCTTTTAACGCTGCTCCACTATCTTGCGGGTAAGACCTTGAAGTCGAAGGCTCTGGGTATGGCCTACTACGAAAACCACCTACTTTGGTCTGGGCACCCGAGTTTGTGTCGTGCATGAATGTCCAGTGCCCCTTTGTACCAATATTTATGTGTTCAAAATTATATAGTTACTTGATAGAATAGAAAAACCATACTCTAGCACTTCATTTGCAGAATGTTCATTCATTGTTTCAGACTTCATTGTTCCTGTATTTTCATATCAATTGCTTACTGTTCCCATTCTTTCCTCCTTGATCTACTCAACGTTCTGCTTCCAGACATTCTATTCCTCAATAGTTTTATGTACTACTTATGTGGACATAAGTAGTACACACCACATAATATGAATAATTTTTTGTTATTGCTTTTTATAGATTAATGATTGCCCAAATATTGATTTTACAAAATAAATTGATCTATAAAATGTCAACCAAATCGGAATTGAAAACATGATCCATAGAGAAAATTGTACATAAGTCAATTCATATCTCTAAAGGGATTAATTTTTTTGGACAAAATGATGATCATTATCTTTTTACTCACTAACTGAAACATATCATAGTTACTATGGTAAATAACTCCGCTTGGAGTCCCTCCGGTGGCTACTGCCGGTTTCAAGCGCGGATAAAGGAGGAGGGTCGGGCATGGGGTTAGCGACCCCATCCCATAGAAAACTAACTTGCTAAAAAAACGCTAACCAGAAGAAATTATTCAAACCTTTTAAATTATTCATTTACTATGGTAAATGAAGTGTCTGGGACCAATCTTGAATATAGTTGTGGATATTCATTGTAGTATTTGTCTAACCAAAAAAATATCTAAGAAAAGATGAATGGTAACTTGCAGTGGGATATAGCATTCATGTTTCATCTTATTTGGAATCTGTCAGCTGTGTGTACCTACATTCCGAAGTTGATGTTCAATCCAGGACTCGAACTCAGTACCATTCATTCCAAATACCATCACATTATTCACTTAGCTACTAAATCTCATTGATGTTTATGACTGCGAATGATCAGTCTCACATTGACATATGTATATATCTTGTGTGGATTGCCTTGATATTGTCATAATTCACAAGCATTCTAAGCAGAGATGAATAATGGCTAATAGTGAAATCCAGTTTGATGCGCGTTTCATCCTATTTGCGACTCGTCAGTTAGATTCGAGTCCCAAAGTGAACATCAACTCTGAAATACAAGTACATCCAGCTGATGACTTAAATCAGAGTTGTTATACATAAAACATATCAGTTTATTCAATAGTTCGGTCTTTTTTTTCTATATGGTAGAACACTCTTGTTAAGATTTGAAATTGTTTAATGCTATTCATGTTTATGTAGTAGAGCATACCAGCTAATTAACCGACAAACATATAAAAGCGAATTATGTAATTAAACCAATTAAGCAACCAGTCAATCTTGAATACGTTTACATTGTCAAGAATGTTAGATTAATTAATTAATTGATCGATCGATTGATCGATTGATTGATTGATCGATTGATTGATTGATCGATTGATTGATTGATCCATCGATCGATTGATTAAGTAAAGGAATGAGTGAAAAAGGTGGGTAAAGATTGAACAGTTTCTTATTATGTTCCATGATTGATGATAATGATGAACAATTAGTTCAGATAAAAAACAAGTTATAAGAGTTGGATTGATAAGTCGATCTAAGTTAAATCACCATTGAAAACTGGACTGCCATTTTGTTGTAGTATGCGGCTCCTCAACTGTGCACATCCTGTATTGAACAGAAGTGTTATAACCTAAGGCATTGTGTCTTATTAATATATAACGTAATGATACCGCCAAAAAGAGAACAGTGAATTACTGACCGGACCAATGACACATAAAACTATGCGAGAAGTCTAGAGTCTCTGTCGCTCCTTCTTTCGATCTAGTCCTGTCTGTTGAGTCCAGATCACCAATCTCGGCCTCCATGATATGAATTATGTATTTCAAACATACTGAGTTTATTTACAAACCAAACAGATCACATCGTACCACAAAATAGAAAATACACATTTGTACAAGATCAAGCCAAAAGTATCTGTGAATGGGGGAGACTGTAATTAATTGACTGAGCATAACTGAAGAACGGTGAATCGTGTTATAATGATCTGTGAATCAAAATACAGCTTAGAATAAGAGAAATATGAATCTACGTAATATAGTTACCCAATAGTTATACTTTAAGAAAAATATATGTAGTATTAGTCCAGAAACGAATCCCATTCATTATTCTTGTCAGGATATAACACGTCCTAGTATAGAGCTCCTCAACATTGTGCATCCGCGCACGAGACCTAAGGTTTTGTATTGGAGTCCCGTGTGTGGTACCGTGGATGCGTACTATTAAGGAGTTCAGTACTAGGATGAAATAGCCATCGAATTCTTTCAGGATTTCATGAATTCAACAATTGAGTTTACTACAATCTCTATAACACCCCATTCTCATAAAAATAAATTAATCATGATAAACTTTAATTGAATAATCTCTTCATTTTAAATGGTTCATTAGCTCAGTGGTTATGTATCTTTTACTCACTACTGATTACATTTCAAGCCGAGAATCGGAGTCAGGCATCGAAAGAATGAATAGAAACTAGAAAGAACTAGGAAGGATTATTGAGAACAACGTTGGATGGTGAATTCTGATGGGTGGCCTATTCTCTTCCACAATGAGTAACAGACATAAGTAAGTAAATAAGTTAAGTTTATTATGTTTTGAATCATTATGATCAGATATTACAGAAGAATTTTCTAGTTCAACTTGGAGATAATATTGATCCATATATGAACTAAATCTTTTTCACTACAATTCAGTTTAACAATATAAACAGTGATAAGACTTTAATTTATGATCGATCTTTAAGCGACGCTAACGTGACCTTGAGAATGCTGACCTACACACCACGGTTAAATGAGGCTTATAAACCAATGTGTGAGGAATTCGAATTATGATTTACAATTGATGGTTAGGGGTTAAGAATTAGATTTCAGAGTTCTCATCACGAAGTAACATTAGCTACAATGCCAAAATGGATGAATGAATTTCGCGCCAAAATCCAAGATCTGTTATCATATACATCTGATTGGTTCGTCCATAAATTATAATCTCGCCTAAATAGTTTATCTATATATAAGCTAATCATTGAATTTTTGTTTTGTTTTACTATATCGATACAACTTACTAAAATGATACATCCGGTAAAAGAAAACAAAACGTTCCATTCTATATTACAAGAAAGATAATAGGAATAAACAAGGAGATTGATGATGGTGTCTCCTCATTTGCAGCCCCCAAATGCCCTGGTATGGCCGAGAGTGGGATGGGCCCGTCGTCCCCCTCGAAATGCTCTCACATGGCCACGCGTATATAGCCTCTGCCAGGGAAGTCCTACTCACTGCCTTCTCGTGGCGGGGGTGTTGTTTACGAAAATGAGAGGACGAAAAGCAAATGTCCGGCGCTTTAACCGGATCCAAAACCGATGGTGCATATGGGCTCCAGTATCCTACGGGAGCAAATGGCATATGAACCAATCGTTGGTCGCCGGTTACCAGCGGACTGCATCTACTGACGTTGCTCCATTGCCTTGTGAATCAGACCTTTAAGTCGAAAACTCGGGGTACGGCCCCCTAAGTGAACCGCTTGCTTCAGTCTGGGCACCCGGGCAGTATTACAGACCACACACACAAATATAGTGTGGCACATATCTATTTGGTGCCCTCTTGTACCAATATTTATGTGTTCAAATAAAGTATAAAATAAAAGATGATGCAACTATGATGTTAAAATGATCACGTAATTATTGAAATCGTTTGACAAGTAGTCTGTATACAAACTGAATGTATTCGACAGAAGAAGCTTGATATACCTCGTGGAAGAGAATAGGCCGCTCATCAACACTCTTCATCGATCGCTGCCCTTAACATTACTTTCCAGTTCTTTTTTGTCGTTATTCATCCTTTTTATATCTTCTTACATTTCTTGACGTAGTATGTTCTTTGAACTTCCTTGTTTCCGTTTCCTTTCAGGATTCTAAAATAACGCATTCTTCCTGATGTAGTTTGGTGATTTCCATAATGTGTATCCTATCCACATCCAACGTCTTTTCCTAATTTTCTCTTCAATTAAAAGCTAGTTTGTCATTTCTCACAGTAGACTGTTGCTGATTGATTCCAGTCAATGAACATTGAATATCTTGTGTAGACAAATGTTTATAAAAACTTGTACCTTTTTGATTATGATTGTCGTGGTCCTCAAAGTTTCAGCCCCGTACAGTAGAATTAACTGTCTTCACATTCGTATTGAAGATTGTAACTTTGACATTGGTTGAGTTCCATATGTTGATCAACTTTAGGAATGCGGCCGTCGCTTAGCCAATCCTCGCCTTTACGTCTGCATCCAATCCTTCTTGTTCATCGGTGATACACCATAAGTATGTGAAAGATTCCACTACTTCCAGAGCTTCTCCATCAAGTGTGATTGATTTAGTGTACTCCATGTTGTATTTGAGGATCTTACCTTTTCTTTTGTGTATGTTGAGGCCAACCAATGCAGAAGCTGTTGCTACACTAGTTGTCTTCATCTGCATTTGTTGGTGTGCATGGGATAGAAAGGCCAGATCATCTGTAAATTTCAAATCATCTGGTTGCATCCAACCTGTACACTTTATTTTTGGGCATCTCGTCAGATAAGAAGGTCTTCATAAAGCAGCCAACCACCAGAAGAAAGAGAAAGAAGGGGAGTAAGCAGCCCTTTCTGACACCTGTCCTTACTTGGAATGCATCTTTCAGCTGTCCTCCATGCACGACTTTGCACTGTAGTCCATCGTATGAGTTCCCGACAATTTTTACAGTCAGGTGTCAGTGTCGGAGAAGTTCCCGTAATGTCCTCCTGTCCACACTGTCAAACGCCTTCTCATAGTCAATAAACTTGATGTATAGTGACGAGTTCTATTCAACTGATTGTTCAACAATGATCCGTAGTGTCGCGGTTTGATCTGTTCACAACCGATTCTCACAGAATCCTTCCTGGGCGTCTACTGCATCTTTTATCCGGTTTAGCAACAATAATCCTATAAACAGTTTATTATGGCTTACATAATTCTAGTAACCAAATCCACTGAAAGCTTAGGAAGATCTAGACATAAGACAGTGACATCAAAGAATCATGTTTGAAAATCGTTATTCAGTTTAACATTATTACGGCATCAAATGACCTATTATTTCGTGGACTACAAATAAAGTTTTCCTTCTTTGAATGCCTAACCTTTGTTTTATATTTTAATTGAAATCGGTTTACGTCTGTTAGTGATTGACATGATCTTCAGATAAAAATGTTATCAATATTTTATTGATTATCATACAGAAACTAGTCAACTAACTAAGGTTTCAGGCACAAACTATTAGATTTTAGCTTAAGATGAAACTGAACAGTAGCTAAGACTGATAGCCAAGACGTCCTATTTGGAACTTATCCGATGAATATGCCTTTCACTCAAGTTCTTGTCGACACTCAAATTCAAAATCATCTAAAGATTCAAACAACCCTTCAAATGAATTGAAATCCACACCTTTGTGTAAACTAGTGACTGTCTGGACTTAGTAACTAACTAGATAACGTGATGACATTCAGAGTGAGAGTATTGTAGTTAAATCTTGATGTAAAACGATCAACAATACTATGCTGATACATCCAGCTGACGAGTTCAAAATGAGACGAAATTCATGTCTTGGATTCCGCTGCTAGCCCCTATCTGACTCCATTTATGAATTTGATAAGGTTTAATGGTAGATCTTTAGCAATGCGAGCACAGAATACAACGCGCAATAGAGTGAATTCCTTTTATTTCACCTACATCAAAATCTTTCAAATATGGTAGACAGAATGATTTTTAATCGTAACGAACTTGAATTTGTCATAACAATAGTGATAATAATGGTAATAATTGCTGAAGAAGCTAAGAGAAGTACTTGGATAAGTAAACTGATAACATGTCAGATGTTCTATTTAAATGCTGAGACAAGTTCTAATAACTACAAATTATAAATAAACATGTCAATCTTAGTCATATTTTCATTCGTACATGCTATATATACTCGATTAGGTCACGGACACATAAATATTGATACAAAAGGGTACCAATTACATATGCGCCATACAAATCACTTGATTCATGTGTGGGATGTGATACTGCCCGAGTACCTAGACCGAAGCAAGTGGTTTACTTAGGAAGCCATACCCCCAGCCATCGACTTAAAGGTCTGATCTATAAGGCAGTGAAGCAACGTCAATAGATGCAGTCCCATGGTAGCCAGTGACCAACAATTGGTTCATACGCCAAATGTTCCTTCAGGATCCTGGATCCAATGTGCACCATTGGTTTGGAATGAGGGCTATCCAACTCCTTTAGGTCGACCTTCCATATCCACCAACCTGGTTTAGGGTCCTGCCGGACATTTGCTTTTCGTCCTCTCAGTTTCGTAAATAACAGTAATGCCACGAGAAAACAGTTAGTAGGACTTCTCTAGTGATGGCTGTATGCACGTAGCCATGTGAGAGCATTTGTAGAAGTTGAACTTGTAGGGCCAACGAAATGTCACTAAGCCCTAGCCAAATCATCCGGCAGTTGGGTCATTGAATATCGAGCAAATCATCGATCCTCGTCAAGGTCAGGGACAACCAACGCACATCAATTGATCGTATGCCATGGACTGGCCCATGCGGCAGTGGTCTTACTTTCGCTTGTATCTACTTTAACTAATATATTTCTGTAATAACGTCCTCTGTGTTGTACAGTCTTCAAAGCATCTATGGTACCTTGATACTTCAATGGAGTAGTCCACATAAGGTGCTGACTACGAGGTGTGACTTCGACGTCAGCTAGTTTGTCACACCATTCCCGTCAAATTCGAGTAGGTCTCCAATCATTTCAACATAGATCATCTACGTTGGTGATTTACAAGCTAACTCTCCCTACCCTCGACTGTACCAGAGCATTTGTGATATGGAAAGTACATAGTAATTCATTCTTCTTTTTTGACACGAAAATTATATTTTTTTAAAAACCTTCTATACATTTGTATCTACACAACAACCAACCGTATGAAACAATCAAATTACATGAAATGAAATGAATTCACTTAATCCTACAATGTTCATTGTTCATGCTTAGTAGACATTTACCAAAAGAATTGATTACATAATAAGTTTTTTGTTGTTGTTGTTGTTGATGATGATGATAATTGAATAGAGTAAAAAGCTGATGAATATCTAAATGAATCTATTCATATCAATAACTGTGATTCTATATGGAAAACGGATAGGTGTCTGCGAATATTGATTAGATTTATTGATTTCATTGAACACGAAATGATCATAGGAAGATTGAGGATACAGTAGAGCGTTCATTTTATAAAATATGGTGTAATATTAACTTGATCAGAGCCTTAATACGGGACTCTCTAATGAATGTACACCCACAACCTATAATCTCAAGGGATCGAACTCAAGGCAGTCAGTTTTGTGTTGAACGGCTTCACCTCTAGACCACTGAGTTGTTATCCAGTAGTGCACATGTCTAAATTCAACCAATTCACCGTATTATTTAAGTATCTTAAATTAACTATGGTGAATACCTGTCACACTCCAGACAGAAGGTCTTGGGTTTGATCCTCTGTGATAGAGCTGTGATTGCATACTGTCACTGAGATGTCTAATACTAGAACAATACAGTAGTCTAGTGCTACAAGTTTTCATTGTCGATCTATTTAAGATAAATTTATGACTGGTAGTATGAAAATAAAATTTAGTGAATGTTAAAAAACATATGCTCACTAGTGACTGGCTTCACGAAGTGAGAAGTAGTGACCAGTGGAGTTCAACCAGGTCTGTTGTGAGATAGTAACTCACTGAAGACAATGGTGGATGTGTCGCTCAATTTCGTGGATTAGTTGAAGTTAGAGATTAACATCGTTGGATGCCTGCTCAGTGGTTTTGTGGTTAAGTGCTTGCGCGTGAAATCAGTAGGTCCTTAGTCCGAATCTCTCAGGGGGGGGGCGAGGCCATGGATGCTCACTGCTGAGGAGTCCCATACTAGGACGAAACGGCCATCCAGTGCTTCCAGGTTTTCCATGGTGTTCTAGCTTCAACTGACTCATGATCTTAACCATTGAAAAAAATACTTCGCTTTTTAAGACCAATGGCGTCTAAATTAATTAGCAAACAATACGGAAGTTGAAATACAGATTTGGGATGTCAGTCAGTCACATGATTTGGAGTCAACCAAAAATTAAATAAACACCAGTCAACCAGGCATGTTTAGTGTTGTGAATGGATAATGATACATGAATGTAGATTAGATCCAGTCATCAATAGAATGAAATATACATTCTAAATCCTTACACTGTTCATTCAAAATGATTAATATTCACAATATGAAACTTGAAATAGTCTATTACATATGTAGTTTAACCAACTTAATCAAAATTGATGGAGAAACTCTGGAAGATGTGGAATCTTTCATGTACCATTGATGAACGAAGAGGATCTGATACAGACGTAAAGACGAGAATTGGTAATGCAAGGACCACATTTATACAGTTGAAGAACATAGACAATTAAAAACAATCGTCTATTAATCAATATCCAAGTCAAAATCTTTAATATGAACGTCAAAATAGTTCGAAAAGAGAATGGTGGTGTGTAGCCTATACTTTTCCACGTGGAGATTTTAGAAATTTCACTGGTTGAAATCATGAGTCAATTGAAGCTAGACCACCATGGAAAATCTGGAAGCACTGGATGACCGTTTCGTCCTAGTATGAGACTCCTCAGTAGTGTGCATCCACGACCGGCATTCAACGATGTTAATATATATTCTTTTCAAAAACAATAATAATCAATACTATCATTTACTTACTTCATGTATTTCACGTTTATAATTTGATCTTTTCTGTGTTGATTTTAATTTACATGTATAGCAACAACTAGTTTTACAATGATCCGGATCACTTATTGATTGTTTATTCCGTTTAGGCATATGTTTATCAATAGTATTATAGATTATTATTATTATTACTTTACTTGATTGAAACTAACATAACATAAAGGCAAATATAGATTTAAAAGAAAAAAAATAGAAAAAAAAACATTTCTCCGATCAATTTCAAAGAAAAAAAAAACAATCATGGTATGACGTAATCTATTAGTTTCCATGTTCAATCATCAATGTTTCATATCACGAATAGCATAGATACAATTTTGTCGTTGTTGTTGTTGTTGTTGCTGTGATGGGAAATATTCAAATCTAATTAATCGATTATATTCCAAAATATAAGTTGAGGAATAAAAATGAAATATGTTGGATAAATCAATGAAAAACATTTGAGCCCAACAGTATTTCAGTTTGTTTGTTTGTTTGTTTTACTATGACATAAACATTTTACGGATGAAACAAGATTGTTGTTATGATTAATTCATGATTATAGTATGATAAATAAATGAGCGTTTGTTACTATGCAGATATATATATATATATTTATATAAATCTATAATCCAATAAGCTGAAAAGAATATGAAAATAGGATTGGTGCGTGTTTATTTTGTTTGTTGTTTTTTTTCTTGTTTTTTTCTTTTTTTGTGTTTTTTTTCGATAACCTTGAAATCGAATAGCTATTCCCGCTTTTTGTTCAAGGTCATATGAAACAATTTTCTATAACCAATCAGTGTTTAATGATGGAGTAAAATCATGAATAGTCAGGCAAAACTAGACAGTGGACTAGTAATCATAATCATAATAATAATAATTCACATGCAAATCTAGTTGCAACAAGGTTGTTTCTATCTTCTCTTGTTTTTGTTTTTTTTTGTTGGCTCCTGGAAACAAAATGTGGTTGATTTAAACATTGAATATTTTGCATAACTAAAATGTAAAATGAAATGGTTAGTCTGTTGTGTGGTTGTTTGTTTGTTTGTTTGTTTTAAATGGAGTCAAACATAATAATAGATATTCATGAAATATGATCCATAAAAGGTGGGTTTTCTGAAGATTATAGTATTTTAATAGTTGAATTCGCCACGGAATACCTGGAAGTACTAGATGGTCATTTCGTCCAGGTATGAAATTCCTCAACAATGTACATCCACAATCTCGCATCCAAGAATCGAACCTAGGATCTTCTGTTTCATGGGAGAAACTTTAACCTTCAGACTGCTGAATTATTAAAAGGGGTATTTCGTGGATATCATAGTAGTTTCATTAGTTGAAATCATAAGGTAATTGAAGTTAGACCACAATGGAATACCTGAAAGCACTGGATAGTCATCATTATGGGTCCAATGATCCAAGCAAGCGATAGAGCAAACTTATGATAAAGGTGACTTATTCATTATTACCTCATAAAAAAACTAGTAATGTTTTCTGTAAGATAGTCATTACAACTGGAATGTTAAAGTTTACATCATTGATTGGTATTTGTTAGTTCCAGACATAAATAGTGACAAGTGTGGTTCTATCATATAGAGATGGTTGAGAAGATTTGTACTTCAGATGGATGAGTTTGATTAAGTTTTGTTCTTCGAACTGGATAGTTTGGTCGTGAAGTTTTCATCGTTTTACTGAACGACACTATCAGCACAAACTTCAGCTAGAAGTGAAGTGTTCGAATTTCTCCACATGTAGTTCATAGCTTGTCCTGCTGAGCCATCCTTTCCCAATGATAGTTTCTTTATCTATTTACATGATGAATATTTAGGGCATTAGCAATCAAACAATTATTAGTTAGCCTGTCACCATGCCCACCTGAAGTTTATAATCAGTATTATTGTGATTATTTCCATCACTGAGTAAAATAAGTATACATATTCGTGATTGTACAGCTTTGAACATGAATTTACCGAAAAGAGTACACTTCACTTAATCATTGTCAGAAACAGACTATAGTTTCAATTCATTTAGTATTATTTGCTTATATCTTCCCATTATTGTTTAAGACTAAAACTGATCAATCTCTTAATGGCATATGTGCATACTGTGCGTTTTGCCTCGATATAGTGTTAATTCACAAGCATTCTAAACAAAGATGGATAGTGGCTAACAGTGGAACCTAGTTTGACGCGCGTTTCGTCCCAATTGTGACTCATCAGCTGGATATAGCTACATCCCAGACATGTTGATATTCATTCTGGGACTCGAACTCATCCACTTAGCTACTGAATCCAGATTGTCACCTCCTTATGCAATAGATTAAAATTGAAATTCGCTTGGTATTATCATCTATCTTTACTTATAAAGACTACAATTCAATTTAGATTTTCATATAAACTTATTGATTATCATAACAGTAGACAAACACTAATCAAACCAGTCGTCATCATGAATATTACGGACAAAGTCAAATATTTTTAAGATCTAGACAATGTTAATTAAGTAATTCCTTAATTATTTAATGATGTAAGTTTATCTATGAAACATCATTTATGTTACCATCATCGATAAGATCTAAATTAAAAACAATAAAATCAATAAATAATTTGATCATTCATATTGAAAGCATAATGATATGTGATTATTATTAGCCATGTATAAAATAACTCCACCTGTAACTCTTGCATAGTTACTGCCGATCTCAAGCCCGAGTAAAGGAGAAGGGCTGGGTATGGGGTTAGCCACCTCTTTCCGTAGAAAATTGACTCACTTTTTAGCGATAATTCACCGATTCCGACCACCTTCAAGTTGCATCTTCACATTTCTGAAGTTATTTGGAAGACTAGACCGATCTGTCACATTGTACGAGCATTCCATTTATCTAATTAAATGGTTGCTCTGGTTGTCAGAATTATAATAATAATAATTGCTCTAATGAAATCATCCATAGTATTATGTAATCTTGTAAGTAACAAGAAGAAATCTTGAAATTTATAGATTATTCTATTAATCCTATCATAGGTTACATGTGATCACGATGATGATGAAGTATCTTATTCGCTACAATGGTGCTCGCCGTAGGACTTGTCGATAGATGTTGCTGTCTATAGTCGTTGGAGAGCTTTTTTAGATGATATATATGTACATATATAGAAAGCCCCCAAATGTCGAAGAAATCCTGGAGGTGGGTTTAGTCCGTCCCCTCTCTACAAATGCTCTCACATGGCCACGCCTATACAGCCATCACCAGGTAGGTCCAACTCACTACCTTCTCGTGGCATTACTGTTATTTACGAACTTGGGAGGACGAAAAGCGAATGTCTGGCAGGACTCAAAACCGCGTTAGTGGACACGGAGGGCCCATCTAGAGGAATTGAAATATTCTCATTCCAAACCGATGCTGCAAATGGTCTCCAGGATCCTGAAGAAAAAATGGTGTATGAACCAATTGTTGTTCACTGGCTACCGTGGGACTGCATCTCCTGACCTTGCTTCACTGCAGCATCCATCCACCGACTGGAGGGATAAATGGCTAAACCTTTTGGATATAACAAACGTTGAAGACGTTAAGGTCAACTCACATCATAAAATAATATTCGATTTATCAAGAGGTGGAAGTTTTCGAAAGTTACTTACTTACTTCCTCCTGTTACTACCAATGGAGCATAGAACACCAACCAGCATTCTCCCATTCACTCTATTATGGGCCTTCCTTTCTACTTCTCTCCAATTGTTATTCATTCTTCTCATGTCTATCTCCATTTCTCGGCCTAATGTGTTCTTTGATCTTCCTCTCCTGCTTTGGCCTTGAGGATTACAAGTGAGGGCTTGCCTTGTGATTCAATTGTATGCCTTCCTCAGTCTGTGTCCTATCCGCCTCCACAGCTTCTTCCTGATTTCTTCCTCCGCTAGAAACTGCTTTGTTCTCTCTCACAGTAGTTTGTTGCTGATAGTGTCTGGCCAAAGAATCCGAAGTATTTTGCGTAGACAACTACTAATAAACACTTATATCTTGTGAATGATGGCTTTCGTAGTTCTTCACGTTTTCACCTCATACAGTATAACTGTCTTGTCATTTGTGTTGAAAATTCTGATCTTCGTGTTGGTTGACAGACAGTTAATTTGAATTCCAGATGTTCTTCAATTGTAAATATGCTCCTCTTGCTTTGCCGATACACGCCTTCACATCTGCATCAGATCTACCGTATTCATCAATGATGCTGCTCAGATATGTAAATGTTTTTACATCTTCCAAATCTTCTCCGTCAAGTGTGATTTGATTGATGCATGTTGTGTTATGTCGGAGAATCTTGCTTTTCCCTTTATGTATGTTGAGACCTATTGTTGCTGAGGCTGCTCCTACACTGAACGTCTTCCCCTGCTTTTGTTGCTGCGTGTGCCATAGAACAGCCAAATCATCTTCACGTCTTTCCGCATTCTATTAGTCCAGCTGCATCTTATCTGTCCATTATATCCCATGCACCCCCCCACGAAGATGTTGACTTCTTCATGATCCAATCGATCAACAGCAGTAAAAGAAAATTTAATATTGAAAAGTATAATGGTTTAAAATGAAGCTTTAACAAAAATCGAAACACACATAAAATCATTCACATTCCATTTATCATCCAAATTTCATTTTGTCTCTATGCCAATTCATTCATAGATTTGTTTATATAAATCATATGATCTTAGTTGAAAACTATCACTGAGTATTACACTTGTGATTACATAACCATATTGATTCATGTGAATGATGTTTACAAATTAGATTAGGTAGAATAATTAGTGAAGAATGTCTACTGTTGATTTATGTTAACTATTTTCAATTTTATAGTGGAATTTTATTCTAAAAAGACAGGCATAAAGAGAGGTATCTACTTCAGTACAATGGAAGATGGTTGCTCAATTTCGTGGATTGGTTGAGGTCAGACATTAACATCATTGGATGTCAGCTCAGTGGTCGAGTAAACTGAACGTTCGCGCGCGATACTGAAGGCTCTCGGTTCGAATCCCGCGAGCGGGGTCATGGATGCGCACTGATGAGGAGTCCAGCGATAGGACGAAACGACCGTCCAGTGCTTCTAGGTTTTCAGTGGTGGTCTAACAACAATCGGTTCATGATTTCAATCAAAAATATAATACTCTGCACAACCCCAATACTGATAAAAAGAAATCCACTGGTCAGATTGAAAGGCAAACTTAATGATGACTGTGGAAAACTTGAAATAACAACTTATTTGTCTATATACTGAAATTCATGTGAGAAATAATGACTGATAGAATTAGATCATTCACAATTAATTGATCATTGGGTAGGTGATCTATGTCATTTATGTCAGGTTCTTATTATTATAGATCGAATCCTATCGACCAAGTTGCAATGTTGATATGTACTATGTTGAGATAATATGATGGTCGGAGGTAGTCAACAGGAAACCCTGGACCCAAATTTCTTGCTATTTGACACTCGTCAGTAAGGTGCACCTGTCATCTTGAGGGAACGGATGCTCCTTGACGGATTCGATCCCATGTCACCCAGCTTCACAATCAGAGATCTTATTACTGGGCTATCCAAGGCGCGACTGACCTCCTATAGAATTGAGTTGTATTTTCAATTGATTGATCACTGGGTGGTGATCACTGTCAAGTCTATCAGGTCCTTAGACTATGTTAGAGGTGAGACAAGTTTTATCAGTTCCATCGGATAATGATTATTCAATGTAATGAGTCGGTTGAAGTTTTAAGGTAATGGTTGCGAACGTAATAGTCTAGTCTAAGTGTTCTCCAAAAGACATGAAAAGTTTGGGTCTGATCCCTGGTGTGTGTACCACTGAAGAGCTCCGTCCTAGAATCAAACAGTTTTCCAGTGTTTATAAGTATTCAATATTTGTCAAAGGCTATTTCATGGTGTGAATAATAATGTAGAAAGCTGAACATAAATATTTGTGGTACTACTTAAAAATCCATCTGGTGAAATCAATTAGAAAGGTATTTCAATCATCACATAACTCACCTTTATACCATCGGATGATAGATATTTTGTTATAATTGATTAGTTCTCTGTGTGTCTGAATTCAATCAACTGCTTCTCAAAAACTAGATATGTGAGTCGTTTGTCAAAATCGCTTCATTGTCATATCTGAGAGAATATTTCATAATGATTTAGCAATGGGAAATATCGATTACTTATATCTTTTGTTTTGCATTATGAAATAGACTCAAGCTTATCCATTGATGCCAATAACTAGATTTACATGAAGATTAAGAGAGATCTTTAGGTTACAGTTGATTCTGGCTGCACACGCGTGGAAGAGTGGACTCTTTCCATCATTTTAGGGTATGGTTGGGGGCTACCAGTTGGATCCAGGAGATGTGTTTTGCCCTGTCTAAGACTTGTCAGCTGAATGTACCTGCATCTCGAAATTATTCACTCCAGAAGTCGAACCCAGTACCGTTCGCTTCAGATGCCATCTTATTATTCACTTGGACATTATTGATCATAAGTTCATTGTTAGTCCTCAAACGCTTGAAATATTTACTCAGTAGTACGTGGTGTGTTTTTAAATCAGATCTCTCAATTAAATTTAGTGATTTAATAAACATCCAAATCCTCATGTTCATAAACCAATTTACTTAGATACTTACACCTGTTACCGTTCTTGTGTTCACCTATCAAGAATCTCTAGTCAAATCTATTATGACCTTTCATTTCCAATTATAACCAGGTTTCACTCATGATCTTGGTATCTACCTCTAGTTGCCGTTGCCATATGTTCTTTGATTCGTCTATTTACCTTTCACCTTGGAGATTTCAAGTTACAACTGACTATAAATTATATCCTATCGACCTCCAGAGTCTTTTCCTAATAACCTTAACTGGAAATTGGTCTATTCTTAGACGGAGAAGAATATTTCCGATAGTCTCTAGTCAATGGATCTGTAGTGAATTATATAGACAATTGTTTATTTATTCATATATTTTTTCAAATGTTGTTAGTAGTAGTTGTTGTCAAGGTTTCAGCAGGTCATGTAGCAGTTGAAAGATTGAAGTTTAACTTCATGATGCATTGGGAAAACTGACTAAATAAGACTGATAGCCTTATGAAAATGCAAAGAACTTCAGGTCTTTAGTATAAAAGGATACTGGCTAATAGTAGAATCAGAAACTTAGGTGTCGTCCGATTTGAAACTTGTCAGATGGATGTGTGATGTATGCTACTTATTTTCATAGATATAAGTAGTATGTAACATCAATCACCATTTAATCGAGTTCATAGTTTTGTAAAGGATGTCATCATTTACAGATTAAATCAGTTTAGATTGATGATGAATAGTTCTCTGAATGTCACCTTACTATCAAACCGATACTATTCGAAGAGATTACTCCATCCTTTACTTAACATTATATCATTATTGATGTATTGAGTAACAAGAACTGTGTCCTAGAAAGTTTCACTAAGGACATCAAGAATGTCTTATACCTCGTTAGGTTTACTTTACAGGGAAATTAATAATAAATATTGTAAAAGTTACTTAATCTTAATGTAGTGTGGTGTTATCTGAGTTCGATGGAGCAAATTTGGATCTGTAGTTGTCATTTCTAACTTCATTACTGTAGCCTGCTTCATGTATAAATGATCTTTTCACTTATTCCACTGATTGTGTTCAGGTAATCTTGTTTAGAATTGGCTGTTTTTAGGTTTTTTGTGTTCATGTTAGACAACCATTGAAAACCTGGAAAAACTGGACGACCATTTCGTTCTGGTATGGGACTACTCAACAGTGCGCATCCACAATTCCACACAGTGGATTCGAACCTAGGACCTCCCGACTTGTGTGGGAGTGCTTAATCTCTAGACCAATGAGTCGGTATCCAACGGCGTTAATGTCTAACTCCAACCAACCTGCGATATTGCACGACCATCCTTCCGCGTATAGAATCGTCTATACGTCCTGATGAAGAGTCATATCCTATGAAGAAATGACAATCCATTGTTTCTAAAATTTTAATGGTGGTCTAATATTGATCGATTAATAATCCCAAACAGAACTCAACAATCTCTAAAACCCTTTACTGATAATTTGTTGTCTTTGTTCTTGTAACAATATCTAGGAAGATAGTCAATTGCTAACAAGATGATTTGAGTAAAACAACTGTCCAGTGCTTCAAAGTTCTTTTACCTAAAGTATATTTACCATCTGGTACTTTGGATTCAATGATTTCTGGATATACCGGCTATCTTACGAAAATGGATACACCGTGAACCTTCATAAACCAATGTTACACCACAAGGAATTAAACATACATGGTTGATCATTTTAAAAATATATTGGTCTAACGGTTGGTTGAGTATGATCAGAGGATTTCAGTGATAAAATCCCTTAAGCAGAAACTGTATTGGGCAAATTCAAATCATATAAGAACCTCTAGTTCTTTAAGATTATAGAGACGCTTTACTGATGAAATCACTATAGTACGAAGTGTTTATTAGTATTATTAGCTTGATTCAATATGATATGTTTTGTAAAATATATAATTCTTATAATAAAGCCTGGCGCGAGACTGATAGTTCCTGTGTTCGAATCCCACGGGGTGCGAGATCGTGGATGCACACTGCTGAGGAGTCCCATACTAGGACGAAACGGCCGTTCAGTGCTTCCAGGTTTTCCATGGTGGTCTATCTTCAACTGACTCATGATTTCAATCAAAACATTTCAACAAGTTGACGCTTCTTATTTCTTGATGGATCCTGAAGACACATGCTGAAATCTTGTAG
Organism: Schistosoma bovis; assembly: GCA_944470425.2. Taxonomy (NCBI): domain Eukaryota; kingdom Metazoa; phylum Platyhelminthes; class Trematoda; order Strigeidida; family Schistosomatidae; genus Schistosoma; species Schistosoma bovis. Next base: position 16,038,152 of record OX103959.1, on the reverse strand, counting down.
TGATATTGAACAATCGTCTTGAATTGTGATTACGTTATAATTACGATACATGTTTAGACTTAACAGGAATCAAAGATAGTCCACCTTGTCAATTAGTGATAGGCAGTTACATGTTAGCAGTTTAGGAATCGTTATCTGAACAATGTTTATTCTTTTCGATGGATATTGCCAGTAACCACAATATCTTTGATTGGACTCTTTTGTAACTTGAACACCTAGAGGTCGTAACCCGATCGTTGTTGTTACCTTGACGTGGTTGTAGGGGTTGCCCATCGTGATGAAGCAACTGAGCTATACTGGCTGGAAGACCCGTTCGTCAAGGTCCTACCATGTCAGACAGGTCGGTTGAAGAGCGGTAAGACTAAAATCAACAAACCCAAGGCGAAGTCGTACTGCTGACAGTACAGTGGTGTGACAGCAGTAAGGTGTTTCCTTCAGACAACCAGCATGACAGCGATGCTGCCTTCCCACAAGGAGGAGTGGGGTTAGAAAAGGTCGACCCTAAAAATACACACCTCACCTTATCCCACAAATATCCGTCTCTGGAGGTAAGGTCTCAACAAGTACGGAGCTAACACAAAAATTACCCATAATAAGGTCGTGTGTGACCGACCTCAAGCAGTTGTCCCTTGGGCACTGCGGTCACGCTCTCAGGTCACTAAGACCACCTCTAACCCAGTCTCTTTTTCATGTACCTCCAGAAGAACCCTTTCACGGTGTGGGCAACCGGGAAGTGATAACCGCCTTCATACCTCTGACAGCACTCTTCAAAGTCGTAAACTTTTTACAAACACATCCGAATAGGTTATGAGACTAAATAGGCATAATGATATGTTAAAACAAACATAAAAAACAGATAACTTGTTGAAATATTTAGATAGTGGCAGGAGAGGGGGGAACTGGTAACTCAGATATTCAAACAAATCGCGTTACATATTGTTTCCAACTATTTGACATTCACACTACTTATTATCTATCCAGTTGTATACAACGTGTAGATGTCTATATGCATTTAATCCTTATCATCCAATGACATAATAAAAGTTTCCCCAATTAAGCTAATAAAATGAAGAAAACAACTAAATAAAACAAAACTGGCGTCCACCACAAAAGAAAACAGTGATGAATAATGTGCAATGAATTGTGGTTTCAAGCAAATTACAGGTTAAACATTTGATTTATATGTATACGTTATGTCAAAAGGGTTTTATGGTCTTAATGCTACTACTACCACCGCTACTACCACCACCACCACCACTACCACTACTACCACCACTACCACTACTACCACCACTACTACTAACACTACTACTACTACTACTGCTACTACTACTACTAACACTACTACTACTACTGCTACTACTACTACTACTGCTGCTACTACTACTACTAATACTAATACCAATACTACTACAACTACTACTATTAGTAGTAAGAATAATAATAATAATAAATCACATCTGTTTAAATTGTAAATGATTGGCGTCAATTCTATCTTGCGGCTAGCAGATGATTGACTTACAATCAAATCAGATTATATTAACCGACAATTTAGAAAAAAACTGTTCTACAATGAATATTTATAAGAGTTTATAAGATATAATTACCGATAAATCAGTTTAGTAATTAAAAAGCGTGAAAGGATAATTTGCTAAAACTGTATTCTTTATAGCCGGAGTTTGACAGCAGCTCCCCGGAAATCAGTCTTTGTTGTCCAACCTGCGTCTAATGTGTTTCACTGATGCAAAGCACCATCAAGTTGTATCTTTTCATTTCTGCAGCAACTTGGATGATTCTCCCAGTCTTTCACATTGTACGAATATACCATGTACCTAGATTAATGGTTGCTCTGGTTGTTTGAAGGAGCATCAACCTCGTGACTACCGAAGGAACTTAGCTTTCATTATGAGACGTCATCACTCTTCTAATGGAAGACCTTTTAACTCCCGGATCAGGGTTTAAATGGTTTGAGTTATTTTTTGGTTAGTGTATTTTTTTAGCAAGTTAGTTTTCTACAGGATAGGGTCGCTAATCCCATACTCAACCCTCCTCCTTTACCCGGGCTTGAGACCGGCATTAGCCCCAGAGGCGCTCCAGGCGGAGTTTTGGTAAAACTGTAGGATTAAAAAAAATTAACTCTTGGGCATTTCGGATGAAATTCATTATACAGTAAAGGATAATTTCTATTTGTATTGGTTGTTTAAATCTTTTCGTTGATTCTTGGGACTGTATTTGATCATTTTTTTGGGTATGTGTGTGTCCTATGTGAATTGACTCGATACTGTCAGTAAGTCACCAAGATTATAAGCAGATATGGATGGCGGCTAACAGTTGGATACTGGACGGTAGGTTTATCCTACTGGGTTCCAGTCCTGAAGTAAACATCAACACCGGGATGAAGGTAGATCCAACTGACGAGTCCGAAAATAGAACAAAACACTCATCCTGGATCCAACCGATTGCCACCATCTATCTTAACCGTGAAGGATGATTTGACTGTATTTCGTATTTTGACTTATTTCGGTAACAATTTGATCATCTAGCATTTAGAAAACACTCAGCCTCTTAGGGCCAACATGTTATGTGATTTTGGACAGTAAATAACATGTAGAGAAAGTATAGAATTCAGGGTTGAAACAGCTTTACACCTTAGTGTGAGCTGATTGAGGAATTCTATATTAAGTGGCATATTTTTTGTCAGATCAAGTCTAGAACTTCAGCAGATCAGTTGATGTTGTAGACACAATTTATTACTTGTACTACACTAGCAGATGTTGCTGATGTGTCAGCAAAGTATTGATATCTATACTGTAGAATAATGCGGTTAGAAATACTGCTGAATTTGTAAGCTTCCGTCGATGGGCTTAAAGAAATCATTGAAATTGAGAAAACTGTTGTTTACAAAAAGAAGTAAAGGATAGAAGAGATAAAATAGAGTAAGTACTTACTTATTTGTTTACGTCCGTTACTCCCAATGGAGCACAGACCATCAACCAGCATTCGCCAACTCACTCTATCTTGGGTTTTCCTTTCTAGTTCTATCAAATTGTTATTCATTCTTCTCATGTCTGTCTCCATTTTTCAGCGTAATGTGTTCTTTTTCTCCTTTGGCCTTGAGGAGTAGATTAGGAAAACAACACTTTTTTCAATCTTACTAGACGTGTTTTTTTCAATAGGAGATTGTATGTTGCAAGAATGTCATTTTCAAATAGAATAACGTTAATCTAAAAGCTTTTTTTAACTGTGAATGAAAGTTGGCCAAGAATTTACTAAAGATGTCAGATATTTGTAGCCCTCTATAGTTAAAAAGTACGTGGAATTTAGATCATTGTCAATAGCGCAAACAGAACGTTCTCTTAGCAATTTCTAAATAATCCAGATATCTCTGTATTACAGTTGGGACCGCTTTTGTCTGAATTTTATTCAGAATTGTCTGTACTCAATGAGCTGACTAATATAGTTGAAGTTAGACATTAACACCGTTGGATGCCGGACCACTCAGTGGTCTAGAGGTCAAGCGTTCACACGCGAGACCGACAGGTCCTGGGTTTGAATCTCGTGGGGAGAGATCGTGGGTGCGCGCTGCTGAGGAGTTCCATAATAGAACGAAACGGCCGGCCAGTTCTTTTGGGTTTTTCATGGAGGTCTAGCTTCAATTGACTCATGATCTTAACCATTGAAATGACTGATATACATATTAGTGTTTGGATCTTCAGGATTAATTAAGTCTATTCGGACATATATGCATTTTGTCCACATTGTCTCGATATTGACAATAAGTTACAAAGATTTCAAATAGATCAGATTGCATATACACCAACAAAGAAGATGGAGTGTTTGTAGTGGTTATCTGAACTTCGTAGCTATGTGGATTACGTGATGACATTTGAAACGATGGATACTGAGTTCGAGTTTCGAAGTGAACATTAACAACTGGAAGTTAGGCATATTTAGTTGATGAATCCAAAATAGGAATAAACGTACATTCTAAATTTCACTGCTTGTTACCGTTTATCTCTACTTAAAACTATAACATTTATCAAAAATCAAAATAGATTTTTAACAAATTGAGGGTTTTTGTGGAAATTGCAGTAATTTATTGGTTTAATTGACAAGTCGATCCAAACTAGACCAACATTGAAAATCTGAAAGCACTGAATAGTCGTTTCATCCTAGTATGTGACTCCTCAGTAATGCACATCTACAATCTCGCGCGCGGGACTCGAACCCATGACCTTAGAATGTACGTTCGATTTGAACTTTTTCCCAAATAAACAATTTTTGCTTCACATTTATAGATCACATTATGCACAATGTGAGTTTTGTTGAGTTTAATAAACAAATCAACCGACAAAAAGCTGAAAGCACTGGATGGTTGCTTCATTCTAGTATGGAACTCCTCAGCCTGAGTGCCCTGTTAATGGATAACGTAATAATACCACCAATCAGAGAGCAGCGAATTATCGATCGAACCAGTGACGCATAAAACACGTGCGAGCAGCCTAGAGTCTTGATTGGTCTTGCTTCCTGTCTAGCCCAGCCAGTTAAGTCCAGAACACCAATCTCAGCCTCTCTATTTCAAACATACGGGGTTTATATACCAACCAAACAAATCACATCGTACCATAAAACAGGAAACAACATTTGTACAAGATTTAGCCAAATGTGGCTGTGAGTGTGGGAGACTTTAATGAATAGACAGGGCATAATTCAAGAATGGTAAATCGTATAATAACAGTCTTTAGGTCAAAATAAAGCTTATAATTAGAGGCATATGAATTTGAATAGTTCAGTTACATAACAATTATACGATAAATATATACGTTTAGTATTGGTCCATAAATGGATCCTAAAGTTACCATTCATTATGCTTATCGGGACCTAACACCGCGAGAATATGTGACCTCGTACATACGAAATGAACCAAGGATTTTCAGTCTGTTGAACGCGGATGCTTAACCTTTAGATCAATGAGATGGCATATCATATGCAGGGTCTCGGATTCCCAATGCTGAGGAATCTCATACTAGGAAGAAACGGCTTTCCAGTACCGCAAGGTTTTTAATAATTGTCTAATGTTGATTAGCTCATGATATCATTGCAAAGAATCTGAATCGTGGATGCGCACTTCTGGGGAGTCCCACAATAGGACGAAACGACCGCCCAGTGCTTCCATGTTTTCAATGGTGGTCTAATATCAATCGATTCATGATCTCAGTCAAAAACTTTATATTCTCCACAACCCTATACTGACACATGGATGCTTAACCATAATATCAATGAGCTGGCATCTCACGTACAGGGTCGCGGATTCCCACTGCTGAGGATTCCCATACTAGGACGAAATGGCCATCCAATGCTCATGATATCACTACAAATGAATGATTTGATATTGATTCGTTAAAACAAAAACTGACTATATTCATAGAGACAATCCAGTTGTCATGTTAATTATATTTTACCTATAAAAATACTTATATATATGATTAGATATTATCTCATATGTTGTGTTAAAAGTTATTTCCGTAGTGATAAAACATTTCCTAATTTACAATTAATTATCTAATTCACAAAATTTTGGTCAGATTCTATTTGTTTTATGATCGTAATAGCGATCAATGCACTGAACAAGAAAATAATTATATATTACTGATATTGTAATAAGTAGTTTTTACATGGTATCCTAACAACTAATTTCAACCGTTTATTATTGTCACCATTCCATGGTTTCCATGGTTTTCTGAACGTCTCCAAATGCCCTGGTACGGCCGAGAGTGGGGAGGATCCGCAATCCCTCTCATATGGCCACGCGTACACAGTCTCTGCCAGGGGAGTACTATTAACTGCTTCCTCACATCATGGGTGTTGTTTACGATATTGAAAGGACGAAAAGAGAATATCGGGCAGGAGCTTTATCCGTATTGATGGACACGGTGAGTACACCTAGGGAAGTTGGAAAACCCTGATTCCAAACCAATGGTGTATATGGGCTCCAGTATCCTGAAAGAACAAATGGCGTATGAACCAATTATTGGTCCCCATAGGACTGTATCTTTTCACGATGCTCCACTGACTTGTGGGTCAGAGCTTTAGGTCGAAGGCTCGGAATATGGCCTCCTAAGAAAACCACCTGCTTTGGTCTGGGCACACGAGTATTATCACAGCCCACACACAAATAAAATGAAATAAATAAATAATAACGATTTTTGGACTGATTTTGTGATTATAGTTAATTTATGTTGTGAATTTGAAATCTCTAGTGTTTTTTTTAATGAGTCTACAATATAAGTCAACAAATGTAGGAGAAGACGATCGGTGTAGAAGCAGCCTCAGCAACAATAGGTCTCAACATACACAAAGGGAAAAGCAAGATTCTCCGACATAACACAACATGCATCAATGAAATCACACTTGACGGAGAAGATTTGGAAGATGTGAAAACATTTACATATCTGAGCAGCATCATTGATGAATACGGTAGATCTGATGCAGATGTGAAGGTGTGTATCGTCAAAGCAAGAGGAGCATATTTACAATTGAAGAACATCTGGAATTCAAATTAACTGTCAGTCAACCAACACGAAGATCATAATTTTCAACACAAATGACAAGACAGTTATACTGTATGAGGTGAAAACGTGAAGAACTACGAAAGCCATCATTCACAAGATATAAGTGTTTATTAGTAGTTGTCTACGCAAAATACTTCGGATCCGTTGGCCAGACACTATCAGCAACAAACTACTGTGAGAGAGAACAAACGAGTTTCTAGCGGAGTAAGAAGTCAGGAAGAAGCTGTGGAAGTGGATAGAACACATATTAAAGAAAGCACACAACTGCGTCACAAGTCTAAAGGAGAAGAAGAGGAAGATCAAAGAACACATTGCACCGAGAAATGAAGACACATATGAAAAGAATGACCGAGAACTGGATAGAACCAGAAAGGATGGCCCAAAACAGATTGAGTTGGATAATGCTGGTTGGCGGCCTATGCTCTATTGGGAGTAACATGCGTAAGTAAAAACATGTTAACAATATAGGCCATATTGTTGTGAACAAGAATACAACTGGGGACATTCGAATGCATTTGAATACAAAATTATAAAATCTCATAGTGAAATCTGAGATTCAGCAGCCAAGTGGATAACACTATAGCGTTTGTTGAAATGAACGGTACTGTGTTCGAGTTCAGAAGTGAAAATCAACTCTGGGATATAGGCACATGCAACTAACAAGTCCCAAATAGGACAAAGTGACTCTTGTCCTTTACATTGTTTTCTATTTCAAAAATGCATCTTATACACCGAATCTCTTGTATCAATGTAGTGAGCGAGAACATAGGTGTGGATTCTAAGTTAGGGGTTGCCTTGTGATGCAGTTTGGTGATTTCCGTAATGTATGTCCTATCCACTTTCAACCTCTTTTCCTAATTTTCTTTTCAACTGGAAGCTGATTTGTTCTTTCCCACAATGGGCTGTTGCTATTGGTATCCGGTCAACGGATATCGATTATCCTGTGTGGACAACTGTTTATAAATATTTGTACTTTTTTAATGATGGTTGTGGTAGTTCCAAAGTTTCAGGTCCATACAGTAGAACTCTCTTGAAGTTCATATTGGAGATTTTGACTGTGATATTGGTTGATAATTGTTTTGATTTCTATATGTTCATCAATTGCATGAATGATATTCTAGGCATAATCGTAATATTGTGAATGTCGAATCCATGTAATCTAAATATACCTAACTGTTTAACCTTCATATATTCCATTTAAACTACGAATAGTCGAATAGAGAACTTAACATTAATACTCAACACATGAATAACAACAGAATTTACTTACTTACTGGCTTATTTACGCCTGCTACTCCCAGTAGAGCATAGGCTGCCAACCAGCATTCTCCAACTCACTCAGTCCTAAACCTTCCCTTCCAATTCTATCCAATTATTGTTCAGTCTCCTCATGTCTGTCTCCATTTCTCAGTGTAATGTATTCTTTGCTCTAGCCTGGAACCCCCCTCTGGGGTTACTGCCGGTTTCAAACCCAGATCGAGGTGAAGGGTTGGTCATGTAGTTAGCGACTCCATCTCGTAGAAAACTAACTCATCAATTCAAAATAGTAATTTAAGTTATTTGATATTAAGTTTTCTTATTATGCCCTTCGGTGAACAAGATAATAAGATCGGAAATAGACAATAGAATTAGTCTACTAAACAGAAAAAGGGACGAGATATTAGAAATGATAAGAAACAAACAAGAAAAAATCAGCCGCCAGACAATGTATTATAGGAGAACAAAATAGTTTTGTCATTAAGTGTATTGAGTATATACATATCCTTCAATGACATCAATAATGGGGAAAAGATTACGTAACTCATTAAACTATTTAGATTTACATATGAAATGATAACTCTAGGAAGTAAAGGACAGTAATACTTGACATCTGTATTCATTAGAACACATAAGCTAATTATGTTAATTGACAAACTTCTTTCTGTGAACTAAGAATAGTGATTTGTAAAGATGGTTGAATACATGAGTCGGTTTAAACTAGATCATCATTGATAACCTGGAAGTACTGGACCGGATAAATGGTTGTACAACATCATGGTTAGATATTAACACCATTGAATATCAGCTTAGTGGTCTAAAGATTAAGCATTCAAGTGTGAGACTGGAGATTTTTTTGAGTTTGAGTCACGCATGAAGGATCATAGATGTGTACTATTGAAGAGTCTCATACTAGGACGAAGCAACCATCCAATGCTTCCACGTTTTCAATGGTGGTCTAACTTACATTGACTCATGAGTTAAACTATTAAAATAAATTTCTTTAACTAAACTTACTTTGAAATCATTTACTGATCAATTGCAGTCTTAAACTTCAATGTGAAGATTCAAGTAAACAACAATACCAAGTGAATTTAAATTCACCCCATTGCACAAGCAAGTGGCTATCAGGACTCAGTAGCTGAGTGGATAACGCGATGGCGTTTGAAGCGAACGGTACTGGGTTCGAATCCAGGATGAACAGCAACTCTGAGATGCAGGTATGTCCAGCTGACGAGTACCAAATAGGACGAAACCCTCGTCCTGGATTCCACAGCTAGTCATTACCCATCATTGCTTACAAATAGCTTGTGAATTAAGGCCATATCGAGGCATACGCACAGTATGCACATATGCCAATAACAGACTGATCAATTGCAGACTTAAACCTCAATGGGAAGATACAAGCCAAACAATACCAAGTGAATATGCCACTTATGTCGACACATTTAAGTAGTATTTAACACCGATCAAAAGTTAAATGTCTGACAGTATAAGGCTATGTAGATTGATCTGGAATGTGACTTGGAAGAATCATACGGATTATGAAGGACAAATGATTTAAATTCGCAAATGGAGTGTACTGATAATTACCATGTGCTCACTAATGACTAGCTTAATGAAGGAGTTCTCGGAGTTCTAGTAAGAAGCAGTGACCATGTCAGGTAGAGACAGGTATCTACCTCAGTAGATTGTTTCAAGTTAGAGATTAATATCGTTGGATATCGGATAACTCAGTGGTCTAAAAGTTAGGCATTCGCACACGAGATCGAAATCCTTGGGTTTGAATCTTGAATCGTGGATGTACACTACTGAAGTGTCCCATACTACGAAGAAACTGTGATCCAATGTTTCCAGGTTTTCAATAGGCGCCTAACATGAATCGATTCATGATCTCAAACAAAAAGATACGTTTCAGCTAAATCCTTAATCTGATTAACCATTCAACTAGTTAGAGTAATCTGATCATGAAGAATTTACAATTAAAGATTTCTTTCTCGCTTATCGTCAGTCATTTATGTCACACCATAAATTGTACAATAATCAATTAGCATGTTCAATTGCTTTGTTTGTTTGTTTGCTTGCTTTTCCGGTAATAGACATTTGAATATGTTTAATGTCCAATAGAAAGGTTCTTTACAATAAAGAATTATATATATTAGATAAAGAAACGAAGTGTAGAACAACCGGATAAATCTTGAATTCGAATCTCGTGTGGTGAGATTGAGGATGCACACTGCTGAGGAGTCATATGTACGAGGCATAAAACAACAGTTTTACATAGTTCTAAATTAATAAATGAACATTTCCTGAAGTTCTAGTGAGAAGCAGTGACCAGTGAAGTTTAACCGGGTCTATTGTGAGATAGTAACTCACTGAAGATAATTTTAGATGTGTCGCTCAATTTCATGGATAAGTTGAAGTTAGACATTAACACCGCTGAATGCCGGCCGGCTCAGTGGCCTAGTGGTTAAGCGTTTGCGCACGAGACCGACAGGTCCTGAGTCCGAATCCTGCGAGGCGGAATTGTGGATGCGTACTGTTGTAGAGGAGTTCCACTATAGGACGAAACGATCGTCCAGTGTTTCCAGGTTTTCCATGATGGTCTAGCTTTGGTCGACTCATGATCTCAACTATTAAATAAAGCAGTCATTCAAACAATAAAAACAATGAAATTGAATGAGTAAATTTAAACAAATAGATAATATCATTGTAACGAAATAGATTTATGGACAAACATGTTACTATGCAGTTGTTGATCTGACAAGAAAAATATGTGATTACCATTTGCAAAACAAAAATATGTTTTCAGATATACAGACTGACAATCATAAACAGAAAAGTGTGATCTAATCAGGGTGGGATTGTGTGGAGATTGTAGTAATTTAATAGTTGAATTCATAAGTCAATTAAAACTAGACCACTATGGAAAACCTTGAAGAACTGAACGGTTGTTTCATTCTAGTATGTGGCTCCTCAGCAGTGCACATTTACGATCTTGCCCCGCGAGACTCGAACCTAAGATCTGTCGCTCTTGTACACGAACGCTTAACCTTTAGACAATTGAGCCGGCATTCAACGGTGTTAATATCTAACTTCAACCAATTCAAATGTGATGGTTTGGAGTATTTTAATTATAGTACAAACTAGATGAACACGGACGAATATATTGTAATTGGAATTCGAAATCAAACAGTCGTCAATTACAAAGTAAGCATTAGTCTATACCAACACCACATAAAGTATAATTCACAATCCAAATCACTGTGATATTAATATACTCAACGCATATTTGTGAAATATGATCACTGAGTAATGAGAAGATCAGTAGCTCTCTACTCTGGCTATCAAATTTGCAATAGATCTATTGGTCAAAGTAACATGTGTTCCACCTTCTCATATTAAGTGGTTGGAATCAGTCTTTAAGATAACCTAGAGAGAAAAAGAGAGAAATTCTTTAAATTAGTTGGGAACCATCAACTGTCGATATTTTTACAGGGATTTGGACTGGTGTCACTGTTAGTTATGCTACAACTGAGGTGTTCACGGTGCGAGTGACTCTCATTCTGTTTTCAACAATAAATTATGTTATGGTCGTAAGAAAACCAGTGTTAAACGACCACTGGAAACCTAGAAGCACCGGACGGTCACCTCGTCTCAGCATGAGACTCTACAGCAGTGCTCATTCATGATCCCACACATAGGATTCGAACCCCGGATCTTCAAACTCGTACGCGAACGCCTCACCTCAATAACATTGAACCATTATTTAGTGGTGCTTTAGGGCCCTGCCAGACATTCGCTTTTCGTCCTCCCAAGTTCGTAAATAACAGTAATGCCGCGAGAAGGTAGTGAGTTGGACCTACCTGGTGGTGGCTGTATAGGCGTGGTCATGTGAGAGCATTTGTAGAGACGGGACGGACTAAACCCACCTCCAGCCTTACTTCGGTATTTGATGTCTTTCTATATATGTACATATATATCGTCTAAGAAAAGCTCTCCAACTACTATAGACAGCAACATCTATCGACAAGTCCTACGGCGAGCACCATTGTAGCGAATTAGATACTTCATCATCATCGTGATCACATGTAACCTATGATAGGATTAATAGAATAATCTATAAATTTCGAGATTTCTTCTTGTTACTTACAACATTACATGATACTATGAATGATTTCATTAGAGCACTTATTATTATTATTATTCTGACAACCAGAGCAACCATTTAATTAGATAAATGGAATGCTCGTACAATGTGAGAGATCGGTCTAGTCTTCCAAATAACTTCAGAAATGTGAAGATGCAACTTGGAGTTGCTCGGAATCAGTGAATTATCGCTAAAAAGTGAGTTAATTTTCTACGGGAAGGGGTGGCTAACCTCATACTCAACCCTTCTCCTTTACCCGGGCTTGAGATCGGCAGTAACTATGGAAGAGTTACAGGTGGAGTTATTTTATACATGACTAATTATAATCACATATCATTATGTATTTGTGGACATGAAGAGTTTTCCTTGAGGAGTTGTAAAACCCTCATTTAAACCAGTGGTGAACATGGGCTCCAGTATCCCGAGGGAACAAACGGTGTAAGAATCAATTACTGGTCACCGGTTACCATAGAACTTCATCTGCTGACGTCACTCTACTGCCTTGTGGATCAGACCTTTAGGTCGAAGGCTCCGAGTGTGATCCCCTAAGTAAACCACCTGCTTCTGTCTGGGCACTCGGGAAATACCACAATTCATATGTATTCGACTGCCCTTAATGTTCAAATAAATAAACAAATTCAACTATACATAACACCATCAAAATCATGACAAACAAAGAAGAAGAAGAAGAAGAAGAAGAGAAGGAGAACATCCAATAGGTAATTACAGATAAACAAATAAATAAATAAAGAGGAAATCAACAGCTTAATGGATACGATTTAATAAACAAAGCACATACAATAAACTGTAAACAATCTTCCTCTTTTTTTTTCTGACAATTCGATCAGATTGTTCGTCTGTTTGTTTGTATGTTGCTATACTGAATTTTTGAAAACTGAAAGGATAGAAACACAGATGCCCATTAGTAAATGATCCTTATTAGGAATTGAATTGTAATTGTGTTTTTTTTTTACTGTTTCTATTTAAGGAAGATAGATTAGTAAAGTGTATATATGCCAAATCTGTTCAGAAGACTATACTGACTTACTCTATATATGATACACACACATATACATATATGATTAGTTACAAGTGTATAAACTAAGTTTTGGGTAGATCGGTAAACTGATGAATCATTTAATGAAATAATCCTTATTTTATGGAGAATGGTGATTACTATTGTTTATTTTTTTCGGTTTAATCTCTTTATCATGATATGAGTTTATTTAGGAGTAATATTTGAAGGCATCAATAGACGACTTAAGGTATCCTCGAAGTATTTTTGAATAGTAGGCATGGTTTTGCATGCTAAATTAGGCGGTCGATAAAGATCGAACTAATCACTTACTCTGTCGAGTGATTGATTAACTCGAGTTTTACCTGAGGCTCATTTAACCTCTCCGGATCACCTGATGTATATGCCTTTGCATAAGCATTACAAAAGTCTTCAAGTTTATGTAGTTCATGTATTTAGTTATATGCAAAGGGTGTGCGTGTGATGTCGTGCAATGGGAACGTTAGCTGAAATGTTTACTGCCCAACGCCTAATAAAGTCGGCAACCTAATCTATCAGGTCGAAGACATAATAAAAGTGTATAGTAGCAAATACTAGGGAGAGGAGACCAACAACCTCTTCAGAGAGAATGCTTATACTTACGTGTGTGTCAGGAAGTACTGGTACGGTAGCTATGTGCTGAATGTCACACATATATTGTGTAAGAGCAATCTGTTGTAGCAAATACGTATCAGTGGGAGTGGTGAACATCTACCCTCTCAAATCGATGAATATATCTTTATGTATGATATAGGATAAAACCTGTGCTACCGATGTGCACGTATATATATATATATATATATATATATATATATATATATATATATATATATATATATATATATATATATATATGCCAAGGAATACTCGAATGAAAGTCCATGTATTACCTAGTATGCAATAGACTATACCTATCCTTTACTTGCTCTTCTTACGATACCGAGATACACGAAAAGACCTGTAGGGCTACGGTTCCCCACAAAATTACACACATGTGGTGGGTTTGTGAGCCTTAAAAGCACGTAACCCATTCTAGAACGGTCAACTGAGGCCTCTTCAGAAAAGGCTTTACTATCCAATCTGGCTGGAACACCAACAGTAATATATGAAACTAGTAAACCATATTCAGAATCAGATTCATACTGCAAATGGTTGATGGTGGCCCATTATCGCAAAATATTTGTTATTAGGAATTAAAGCCAATGAATATCAATCCTATGGTCTGAAGTTTATGTGTTCATCAAGAGTCCTGGATTTGTTCATTGGTTGATTTCTGGATATACACTACTGACTAGTCTCCAACATGGATTAGACAGACAACCAATCCATTCTAGATATTAATTTCAGTCTAACCAAGGTGAGTGTGTGATTGAATATTTTAAAATCGATAATCTCCCCAACACTCTATAGTGAGAACCTATATCAGTTTTCTTTAAAGAACATCGTTTTATGAGTTGACAGTTATGATAGCGAATTGTCGATCATTTGATAAACGAATTTGAAACTACATCCTATCTTAAATTCTACTCTTACTTGATAATAATTACGTGTTTGACTATGTTTCTTTTATGATAGTTGGAACATAATTCTTTTATTTAAGACCACTATGCATACAACTTGGCATTGGACTAAACTAGACCAGTGAAGCTAATTTGTGTCGAGTGTGAGGCAGTTAGCTATCGAAGATAAATATAAGGTTGTTGAGCAATATCGTGGATTGGCTGAAGTTAGACATTCACACTGTTGGGTGCCGGATTAATAGTCTCGATTTTATGCGTTCACTCGTGAAACCAAAGGTCTGAGTTCAAATCGTACGTGTAGGATCGTAGATGCGCATTGATGAGGCATCTCACAATAGGATGAAACTTCCATCCAATGCTTCCAAGTTTTTTTTAATGCTGGTCTAATATTGATCGATTTGATAATCTTAATCAATAACTCAACAATCTTCAAAACCCCTTTACTAATAATAGTTCTATACACTTCTTTATGAATATAAATTTCAAGATAGATCAATGGAATAGGCCAGTAATCATATTTCACTATCTCAATTCTATTCAAAGTTTGTTTGATGTAATCTAGACAAATCTTGATTAAGCTATTCAGCTCAGAGAAAGTACCTACATTTTATATTGATTATAATCTATATGAATTAATGAATGAAACATTCAAATAATCTAAATGGAATAAAAGTTACCACGAATAAATCAATGACGTAATTCAAGCAACTAGTACCAATGAATGAATTACGGTATCATCATTATCTCTAAGGGGACAATAAGTAATAGAAAAGAGAACAGAAATTGTCGTCAAAGCACTGTTTGTATCTATGCCTCCATTCATTCCTTCATTCATTCATAACATGATTTATACCCTTAAATGTAGCTGTTGAAATATATACATATATATACATGTATATCAATGGAATGAACATATAGCATGTATAGAATAGGAAGATTTTTAGTATATTTTGTACAAAAGACATTCCATTCTTCTTTTTTATGAAAAAGCTTTATGTACTAAAGACTTGGTATGATATATATATAGTTTAGAACTATATGACAGAATACATAATGTGTTGTAGTTATCTTGTCTAATGGATACTTTTTTCTATGGTGGATAGGTATGGGGAGATTATTTCAAATTGAAATTGGCATACATTTACTTGATATTATTTTACTTACTTACTTACTTACTCACGCCTGTTACTCCTCGTGGAGGAGCATAGGCCGCTCACAAGCACACTCCATTCAACCATGTCCTGGGCAATCTTTTTCAGATCTTTCCAGTCATCATTTATCTTCTTCATTTCTCCTTCTATTTCCAGATGTAATATGTTCTTCGCCTTTCCTCTTTTCCGATTCCCTTCACGATTCCAAATTAGCACTTCCCTCGTGATGCAGTTTGATGATTTGCATCATGTATGTCTTATCCATTTCCATCATCTTTTCTTAATTTCCTCTTCAACTGGTTGTTGGTTTGTTCTCTCTCACAGTTGGCTATTGGTGATGGTATCCAGTCAATAGATGTTGAGTATGTTGCATAGACAACTATTTATAAATACTTGTACCTTTTTGATGATAGTTGTAGTAGTTGTCTCAGTTTCAGCTCCATACAGTTCATCATATCATTAATTTGAACACATAAATATTGGTACAAGGGGCACCAAATATATACTAAGTAGATTAATTGTTGCTTGATATGATGGAAAGAAAAGTCGAAATTCGATTGATTTACTCATTATGAGTTTTATTCAACATTCAACATCCGTCATGATTCAACTTGAGGATCATTCAGTGTAGTATTCGATTTGTTTTCTCAGTATGATATTTTCCTCTGTATAATATGCGAGATATTCTTGTATTCCATTGACATGAACTATGCTCAGTAAGTGAGTTGTTATAACTAAGTATGTGATGTAATCCTAATTATTAATCAAAATGGATGTACAATCAATATATAAACCAGTGTATTTTAGACTATTTGATCATCGTTCGTCGTCATTGTGTTTTGGGGTTAATAAACCTTCACTTATACCAGTTTTGTGTGTTCTTACTTTCGCATCGTGGGAATTACCGAGGTCCCTCGTTCCTAGTATAAGTGATCAGCGTTTTTGTTTTTCCGGCACAACAGGCGTTCATATTGAAGATTCTGACTTTGATATTGTTTGATAGTCGTTCTGAGTTTGTAGTGTCAGTTATTATGCCAAGCCCATATACCTTATTCGAGCTTTCTGACATCCCATTCTATTCATTTTACTTGAGCCATACATTGACCTTGTTATTCATTCGCTTATCAATCTAGACTGTTTTTATATGAGAGTATATGTGTGTGCGCTTCTTATTCCATTAATCACATGTCTGTAGCTTTATTTTGTCTGACTATAAATATTGAGTAACGCTTGACAAAGATGGAGTTGGCTTCCCAGCCATCTTCCATATTTGTCAAGTTTTATATGTTCTTCAATTGTAGGAATTCAGCCCTTGCCTTGCCAATCATCGCCTTTACCTCTGCATCTGATCCTCCTTGTTCCAAAGTATGTGAAGGATTCTACATCTTCAAGAGTTTCGCCATCAAGTATGATTGGATTGGTGTTCTCCGTATTGTATTTGAGGACCTTAGTTTTCCTTCTGCATACTGGGTGTTTTTTAGCATTTATCTAATCTGGAAGCTATATTTCGAGATTCCGGAACGTTCTTTTAAGACATGATTGGATGTAATATCTTCGGCTCATTCAGAGCTTCGTAGAGCTTCCTTTAGTTCACTAAGAGCAGTCCCTACAGACATCATTATTGATATTGAACGATTGTCGTGTTAAATTAAAAAGTCACTGGAGTTGGAACTTAGTATTATGAAAATATTGTACTCATCGTGTAACCTAAAAATGGATACTCCTAATGAGCAGTAGATGAATACAGTATTAATAAAATATACGTGCCTAAAATAAAAACAGATCAAAATTTGTTTTGTTGTTTAAAGTTATATTTATTGTCAAATTTTTCATATGTAACTGTGGTGTGTACTACTGATATCGTCAGATATAAGTAGTATATCTCATCAATAGGAAATGAAATACCTAACGGTAAAAGATTAAGAGAAGAAACAAGAACGAGAACAAAGAATGATTGGTGTGGAAATGAAGGAACAATGAAGTCTGAGATAATTGATTGACATGCTGTAAGTGAATTATTTACTGTATGGTTCTTAGATTTCACTAAGACATTCTGTAATTTTGTGTTCAAATACATTCACTACAAAACCATCGTAGATAACTATTTAAATTTCAAGTATTAAACTATTTTATAATGACAGTGAACAACTGCGATATCCAAAACTTCAGAATTCGATCAGCATAAAGACGGTATTGGTCATCATCGGACTATTATTCAATGTAAATATCTCAGTTCCGTAGAAAGTCGATCATGTTCCAAATAGCCAAATGGTAATATCTATATTGTCGATACTGTATGACACAGGTTTAATTGTAACAGAGAGTTTCAGTTCTTCCAAGGTGACAAATACGCATCTTTAATTTGGATCAAAATCTCAGAGTTTGTTGTGAGGCAGTAACTCACTGAAGACAATGGTGGACGGTCATGCACTATCGTGGATTGATTGAAGTTCGACATGAACGTCGTTAAATTCCAACTCAATGGTCTAGAGATTAGGCTTTCGCATACGAGACTCAATGTTATGGGTTAGAGTCCTGTTTGCGGGATCGTGAGTGCACACTGCAAGGGAGTCCTTCACTAAGACGAAACGACCGTCCAGTGTTTCTAGGTTTTCAGTGACGGTCATCCACTCATGATATCAATCTAAATTTCTTAATGGTTCGATAATGACTTATTAGCGTAGCAGAAACAAATGATCATCATTTATTTATTTATTTGAATACATACATATGGATACAAAGGGGCATTAAATACATATGCGCCACACAATGACAGCGAGACAAAGAATATAGGGTACGTATAAGAAAATGGGGAAACAAATCCACCATAGGCGAGCTGCTGTTTAAGCTGGAATATAAGGATACACAAAGTGAGAATAGGAGAGAGTAGTTAAGTGACGTAGTATAGTTAAAAAAGAAAAGTAAAAATGAATGTTATCACATGGATGTGAGTTGTCTGAATCTTATTTGGAGCGAGAACAGTATTTCTAATAATTATTGTCATTTCATTTTATTTATGTATGGGCTGTGATAGTGCCCGGCTGGCCAAACTGAAGTAAGTGGATTTCTCAGGCGGCCACAGCTTGAGCCTTTAACCCAGAGGTCTAATTCACAAAGCAGTGGAATAACATTAATAGATATAGTTCCATGGTATCCGATGACCAACAGTAGATTTGTACACCATTTGTTCCTCTAAGATACTGGAACCTATGTAAACCATTACATCATCAAATTAGGAGGAGATGGATTGAGTTATATGATTGTATAACTCAAATATAAGTATATTCAAATTAAACAGATAGATATTCAGTTAACTTTATAAGTCAGCAAATAAATCTCATTTCTAACTGACTTTTTTCATACATAATTACTTACGCTTGTTACTCCCAATGGAGTTTAGGCTGCCGATCAGTATTCTTCAACTTACTCTGTCCTGGGCTTTCCTTTCTAGTTCTATTCAATTATTGTTCATTCTTCTCATATGTGTCTCCATTTCTCGGTATAATGTGTTCTTTGGTCTTCCTTTTCTTGTTTGCCTTGAGGATTCCAAGTGACGAAATTGAGAGGACGAAAAGTGGACGTCCAGCAGGGGCTTTAACCGGATTTTTGAACAAGGAGTGTTCACCTTAGGAATTTGGAATACCTTCATTCCAAACTAATGGTGTACATGGACTCCAAGATCGTGTAGGAACAAATGACATATGAACCGATTATTGGACACCGACTACCATGAGACTGCATCTCTTGACCTTGCTTCATTGCAGCATCCATCCACGAACTGGACGAATAAATAGCTAAACCTTCTGGATATAACAAATTTATTGAACGTTGAAAACGTTAAGGTCAACTCACACTATTAAAAACACATTCGATTTATCAAGAGATGGAAGTGTTGGAAAGCTACTTACTTACTTACACCTATTACTCCCATTGGAGTATAGGTCGCAGAACAGCATTCTCCAACTCACTCTGTCTTGAGCTTTCCTTTCTAGTTCTATCCAATTGTTATTCATTCTTCTCATGTCTGTCTCCATTTCTCGGTTTAATGTGTTCTTTGATCCTCTGCTCCTCCTTTGGCCTTGAGGATTGCAAGTGAGGGCTTGACTTGTGACGCAGTTGTATGCTGTCCTCAATGTGTATCCTATCCCTTTTCAACGCTTCTTTTATCATAATTATTCACTAAAATGTATTAGTGTTTTTCATTTCAAATAAACAGATGTAAATAAATAAATAAATATACAAATCAATGAATGGTAAACATTCAACAAAGAACTAGTCAGCAACTAATCACAGATGTTGTTACTATGGGAAAAAGATAATAATAATAGTAATAATACGATAAGGTATCAATAATGAACTGGATTCAAGAATTAGACATTTAATTATGTCCAGTATTTAGTAGACAGTTACTAGAAGAAATAAAGAAAATCAATAAATGCATTCATGGTAGTTGTGCGTATATGGGACTGCCTGTCTATCTAACTATTGTTTGTCTGTCTATCTATCTTGTAGTGCACATTTTCGTGTGGACATATATATATATCACATTACATTAATGCCAATAATTACCTCGAATAGACCGTGTATATATTGATGCTTACTTAATTATTTATGCCTGTCACCTATCGTGTACAAGAATAGGCCACATACTATCATACTCCATCCAACTCTGTCCTGGACAGACCTTTCCAGTTGGTATTCATCCTTTTTATGTCTGTTTCCAATTCTGGACAAATTGTGTTCTTTGGTTTTTCTCTTTACCGTTTCCCTTCAAGATTCCATGGTGTGGCTTGCCTCGTGATGTCGTTTGGTAAATTCGGTAATGTATGCCCTATCCACCTCCATCATCTTTTCCTGATTTGGTCTTCAGATGATAGCTGGGTTGTTCTCTCCCACGGTAGACTGTTGCTGATGATGACTATGGTAGTCCTCGAAACTCTACTTGTAGCTTTTCTAGAGTTACTGCAAATCCCAAGCTCGGGTAAAGGAATAGGGTCAACCACTATCAAAGTCAGAATCTTTAATATGAACGTCAAGGCAGTTCTACTGTATGGAACTGAAACTTAGTGAACTACTACAACTATCATCAAAAAGGTACAAGTATTTATAAATAGTTGTCTATGCAACATGCTCAACATCTATTGACCGGATACCATCACCAATAGCCAACTGTGAGAGAGAACAAACCAACACTCAATTGAAGAGGAAATTAAGAAAAGATGATGGAAATGGATAAGACATACATGATGCAAATCATCAAACTGCATTACGAGGGAAGTGCTAATTTGGAATCGTGAAGGGAAGCGGAAAAGAGGAAGGCTGAAGAACACATTACATGTGGGAATAGAAGGAGAAATGAAAAAGATGAATAATAATTGGAAAGATCTGGAAAAGATTGCCCAGGATTGGGTGGAATGGAGTGTGTTTGTGGGCGGTTTATGCTCCTTCATAAGGAGTAACAGACGTCAGTAAGTAAGTAAGTCCTTGAAGTTTCAGCTTCATACAGTACAGTTAACTGTCTTTACATTCACACTTTGATATTGATGGACAGACTATTGTTTAATGTTCCATGTCTTCTTCAACTGTATGACTACTATCATTACTTTGTCCGACATTCATACTACAATACAAATGGTTTCATACAACTATTGTCTAAATCTAGACGATTCAAAAGAAAGAAAAAGAGAAACACAACAACAAGATAGTAATTTAATAGGAATAACAGATGATCTTCTTTCAGAAACATTCAATACAATCTACATTCATACACACATAGTAACTAACCGATTGTTGGATTAGAAGAAGAAAAAAAAGGAAGCTGAAAAATCAATCAATATCCAGTGATCGACAACCTGTCTGTCTGTATCCAACTGATGCACATACACATACATACACTTATACACACAGACACATAAAGCACACACGCACACATACATACAACAATGTTACATTTAAATATCGTAAGATAGACAGTTATGTTAGAAAGACAGACAGACAGTTTTATATGATACTATATATATAAAAATGTGTCTAATTAATAAATGTCTGTCACAGTATGTTCACATCTGGAACGATGTACACAGACAGTACTGAAGTTATATGTGATTTGAGTAATTCAATAATTTACAAATTTAGTAGTTGAATTCATGAGTTCATTGAAGGTAGACCACCATGGAAAACCTGGAAGTAATGGACGGCCGTTTCGTCCTATTGCGAGACTCCTCAGCAATGCGTATCCATGATCCCACCACACGAGATTCGAACCCAGGACCTATCAGTCTCGTATGTGAGTGCTTAACTATTAGACTAAATTATAAATTTAAGACATTTTCACTGGTAGGTAACAAGCAACACATGTGATTAACCTGTAGATCTAAGATCTTGGATTCAAGTCCTGCTTACGGATTCATGAATGGAGTCCTATCCAATGTTTCCAGATTTTCATTGGTGGTTTAGCTTCAATTGAATTCAAGTATTAAATTACAGATGTATTAAATCTATTAATTAATGAAACTTTGTATGACTTAGAAGCGCACGAGATCCAAGATCCTGGGTTCAAATTCCCTTAAGATTTAACTTTGTCAGTGTTTGACGTAACTGTTCAATCCACAATGAAATGGAACAGATCCAGAAAAGAAAACAATCCTATGACAGCTGATAACCTAAAATATGTTTGGATGACACTTGTACTCTTAGAAGCCTGAAGTTCAGTGTCTGGTAACTCAGACATCCATTTTGCATTATTATTTTTATAGAAATAAGCCTTCAGTATAATAGTCATCAGTGAGCATTTGGCAAACTAAACAACCAGCACATTTGAATGATACATGTTTAATTCAATGGTGGTCTAACATCGATCGATTCATGATCTCGATAATAAAAAAATCAGTTCAAGGTCAAATTTAAAGTGCCATCAAATGCCCTGGTACGGCTGAAAGTGGGGTGAGTTAACTGTCCCTCTATAAATGCTCTCAAATGGCCACGTGCATAAAATCAACGCCACGGAAGTCCAACTCACAGCATTCTCGCGGCATTACTGTTGTTTACGAAATTAAGAGGAAGAAAAGCGAATATCCGGTAGGAGCTTTACCCGGGATCGTGGATTCGGAAGATCCACCCTGATTACAAACCAATTGTTTACATGAGCTCCAGTATCCTGAAGGAACAAATGGCGTATTTATGAGCCTATTGTAGGTAACCGGCTACTATAGACTGCATCTCCTGACGTTGCTTCACTGCCGTGTGAGTCAGACGTTTAGATCAAAAGCTTCGAGTGTGGCCACTTAAGAAAACCACCTGCTTCGGTTTGGGCACCCAGGCAGTATCCCAGCCCTCACACAAATCGAGTTACTTGCGTGGCGCATATCTATTTGGTGCCTCTTTATACTAATATTTAGGTGTTTAAATAAATAAAGTTTAACGTAACCTTCTCAGAAGACATGCATTCTATTGGTTAAAACGTGATTTAATCTTCTGAGGGACACATATCTATATAACTGAATAAGTTCGTGACTACATTATGATTTAATTAGTTAATACATGCTCCCTACCCACCATTAGTTCCCACTCAGCAAACTAGGCTATGTAGGAGACAAAATTGGAGTATCTGGTTCCGTTTATGTGAAGTGTCAAAATTTATGACAACAATGAATGAGTCAAATGTAAGCTTTCAACTAGATGGTGGTTGGGGGTAGTCAACAGGAAACCCTGGACCCGGGTTTCGTGCTACTTGGCACTCGTCAGCAAGGTGTACCTGTAATCTTGAGGGGACTGGTGCTCCCTGGCGGATTCGACCTCGTGTCACCCAGCTTCACAGTCAGAGACGTTACCACTGAGCTATCCGAGCCGTGACTAGCCTCCTGTAGGACTGCGATGTAATCACAATTGATTGATCACTGGGTGGTGATCAATCTCATGCTTGTCTAGTCCTTATTAGTGCAGATCGAATGCTATCTATCATGTTGCTGGGTGACCCGGGTCCAGGGTTTCCTGTTGACTACCTCCAACCACCATCTAATCTCATTACATAGTGCCCGCAGTGTCGAGTCACCTAGACTGGTGGCCACATTGCAACATGATCGATAGCATTCGATCTGCACTAATAAGGACTAGACAAGCATGAGATTGATCACCACCCAGTGATCAATCAATTGTGAAGCTTTCAATTCCTATACATAATAATAAGAAATATGAATGCTGATGCCTAGCACCGGAAATAATTAACATAAATAATTGTTCATTTTGATTGATTGTCTAATTGTAACATTATTCTATTCAAAGGTTAACATATGAGGTTGTCAGTGAGGTCTAAAGGTTATAAGTTCGGTAAGATGAACTACATTGTTTAAATACATTATTATTGAGTTTCATATTAGGATGAAACAATTGTCTAATACTTTCTAGTTTACATTGATGATGACAATGGTGAAAGGGGTCACAATTTCATGGATTAGATGAAATTAGATACTAACATAGTTGAATGCCGGCCACCTCACTTAAGCGACTGAAGGTGTTGTGTTCCAGTCGTATGTTCAGGAATGTGGAAGCGCACTACTGAGGATTCCTATAATAGGACAAAACAGATATCCAATGCCTCTAGGTTTTCCTTAATGGTCTAGCTTCAATTGACTCATAAACTCAACTATAAAATCACACTGGTTATATTTAAATCAAGTTGAATTCATAATGAAAACTATTTACAGAATTAAACACAATTATAATATTTGATCTGTCTATCTATATATATTTGCTGGGTAAACAAATGATTCACCGATTGTTTGTTTTCGATACGCTATTCATATTGTATGGGATTTTGTAGTAAACCGGATTATGAGAAATGTTTCAGTACAGATTAATTGATGGGTGTTTTGTTTTGTTTTGTTTATGTAAATAGATAGATTAATTAACATGTGCTCACTAGTGACTAGCTTCGTGAGGGAATTCTCGGAGTTCTAGTGAGAAGCCGTGACCAGTGGAGCTAATCCTTGTCGGGTAGAGACAGGTATCTACCTCAGTGCAATGGAAGTTGGTCGCGCAATTTCGTGGATTGGTTGATGTTAGAAACTATCACCATTGGATGCCGGCTCAGTAGTCCAGTTGGTTAAGCGTTCGCTCGCGAGACCGGAGGCCGTGGGTTCGAATCCCGCTCGCGGGATCGTGGATGCGCACTGCTAAGGAGTCCCACAATAGGACGAAACGGCCGTCCAGTGCTTCCAGGTTTTCAATTGTAATGGTCTAACATCAATCGGTTCATGATCTCAATCAAAAACTTAATAATCTCCACAACCCCTATACTAGTAGATAGATAATAAGTAGTATGAAATGCTTTGAATATCATATTGGAACATCAATTGAATCACATATGGAAGAGGTGAAGTCTTTCATGTACCTGGAAACGATCATCAATGAACAAGGATGATCGGATACAGATGTAACGGTGAGAATTGGTAAATCAAGGATAACATTCCTACAATTGAAGAATATATAGAACTCAAAACAAATATCTGTAATTGGACAAAATTCAGTGTAATTATTTCGAGCAATTATCGACGACCAAATATAATAATTGACGACGGGGTTTAAAAAAATACAATCCAAAGTCAACCTTCAGCATCCAGATTAGTCATCAGTATCCTTCAACCACATTGTTCATTAATCATACAGTAATTTTCATTACTGGTGCTGATTAAAAAAAAGACTCTTCCTTCCGATCGATTATAGCATCTATTTGAGCGACAGTTGAAGTTCTTAGTCAATTTACGCACGCAGCTGTTAAATCACTCATGCTTTGGAGATGTGACGGAGGTGGATGGATTGATTGCTCAATTGAACACTGAGCTGGAAAATGATTGCAGCCTCTATGAATCCTCGATAAACCGTACTTCAAACGAAATAGCAGTCATTCATGATGCACCCAGTGATCCAGAAATATCCATTTCAGAGACATGCCCTGTCGTGGTTCCCGAAACACTATGTACAAACACTGGATTGTTCAGCTCACAGAAAGAGGATGTCTTATTAAATGCTCATGAAATTATCGCAATACCTGCCCAAAAAGAATCAGAAAATGAATCAAGCATCATAATGAAGACAGTTGCATTAAATGGAGCTCATCATTCTACGACAACAGTTTCTGATGAATGTACTTATTGGAGTTCTCTAGTTAAAAGACTAATATTTGAATGAAGAATATTCTTTTCGATAAATTCTCTTCAGGTTCTACAATTATCCCATATCCAAATTATTAATCCGAAAAATGGCCAAGTTAAGGGTAAAGTACATCGTTTAAAGCATGTGAATTTAGGATTGTGATAAACAAAATACAATAAAATTGTTAATGTTAATAGGACTCATATCAGAATGTAAACTTGAATCTGCGTATATATTAAGTGAAATCATTTAAGATCCATGATCAGAATAAATATGGGTCAAATAGGGTGAGAGTGAAATAATAGTGCAATTACAATTCGATCAAATAAGTAAGACGTAATACGGAGGGATGAATGCGAAGTGACTGAATCATGTATAGGGGAGATTAATGATGCTTAACCAATAATACCAAAAACAATGATAATAATGGTTGAAATCATGAGTCAATTGAAGCTAGACCAACATGGAAAACCTGGAGTCACTGGACGGTCGTTTCGTCCTGGTATGGGACTTCTCAGCAGTGCGCATCTACGATCCTGCACCCCGCGGGATTCGAACCCAGGACCTGCTGGTTTCGCGCTCGAGCACTTAACCACTGGACCACCGAGCCCGCACCCAATGGTGTTAATGTCTAACTTCAACCAATTCACGAATAATAATACTAATAATACAAAGATTTATGAATAAAGATAACAGGGACAATTACAATTGACTACGAAAGGTCATAGTCAAATTAGGTCATTCAATAGTTAAGATTACGATTGATTAATTGGCCTTGATGTTGGCCAGGGGAGGAGGAGTGGTTGAATATATTTCTTCTGTACGCATAGCTCTGGTTTCTTCATTCGGATGGTTACTGCTTCAGCCATTTGAAGGACTTTCAGTCTGACCAGTTTTGGCAAAAAATTACTTACCTTATAAGTAATTGAAAAAGATTGGTTTATACTGGCACTATGACCGGTTTGTACTAAATGGGCCAATATTGAGCTGTTCACCTTCTTCATCAAACCTTTGTTTAACCACGCTGGAAGGTGTTCACGAGCACGAAAATGTAAATTCCTAGAACTTCGACCAATATAACTCGCTTCACAGGAGCAGTTGAACTGATAAATACAAAATGATGTGGTCATTCTAGGTAATTCATCTTTTAGCTTCGGTGTAACCATTAGGCGCGTAGAAAATACTAATCGCAGTTCTCCGGCGTTAAAAGACTTTTGTATTGTCCTACGTAGTCTCTGAGTTAGTATTTCGCTAGCCGCATCCCCTCTGAATTGTAGACGCATGAACAAGGATTTCTTCTTCACTGTTTGTAATTCGCCTACTTTCGCCTTCGTGACCATATATTTAATTATAAACTTTCTAGGGTAGCCGTTCTCCCTGAGAGTATTATGCAAGGTGGTAAGCTCTTGTTCGACTATATCAGCAGAACATATAATGCGAATACGGTAGCTAAGGTTTTTGATCAAATTTCGTTTGTACTGTAGAGGTACAAAGCTCAGGAAATTCGTATACTGCCCAGTTCAAGTACTTTTTCTGTTTATATTCCTTTTTAACGATCCATCCACTCTCTTAGTCAAGAGAACGTCCAACAAGGCTATTCGGCCATCATTGTCTTCTTCAGATGTAAACTGAATGGCTGGATGCACTTCATTAAATCGTCTAAGAACCTCTTGCGGCGACGTATTATCTTTACAGAGGATGAACGTGTCATCCACGTATCTACAGTAAAATGTGAAGTTGTGAATAATCTAGTTGTTTTACCAGATATGAGTTATTTTAATGACTCACATGCTTTTGATCAAATTTCTTACAAAAATGAGGAAAATTTGTCGGATGCATCAAACGATGATCAAGAACTTAATAAAATTTTGATAGATGCTGATTATCCTAGTGATCAACTATCTACAAATGAGATTTTCAAGAGATCTGATGAAAATCTTTCACAATAATCAAATCTTAATGACCTCATATCTAAGGTCGCTGATCCTCACCATCTAGTCAGTTCTAGTGGACTTCCTACTCAATACGGGAAATATGCTTTAAATAGAGTCAAACTAACTGTACCTTAGGTATATGAGGACCCAACGTTAATTCGTGGGGGAGGATGAATTCATAAAATTTAAAGATGGATCTCAACATAGAGTCTTCAAAAAAAGAAGAGGGGGGGGGTGATATGATGGAAGGAAAAGTCAAAATTCCATTGATATATCGACTATGAGTTTTATTCAACATGAATTCCACTTTGATTCAATGTCATGATTACTCAATGGAGTATTTGTTACTGTTATCTCAGTATTATTAACCAAAGCGTGTGTACAATCAATATATAAATGAGTGTATTTTCGACTAGAGTTGTCGTCGTCGTTGTTGTGTTTTTGAGGTTGATGAATCATTACTTATACCAGTCTTGTGTGTTCTTACTTTCACGCCGTCGGAATTGCTGAGGTCCCTCGTTCCGAGTATAAGTGACCAGCGTTTTTTTCCGGCACAACAATTGCGACGACCGAATATAAAACAAACAATATCAAAGTCACAATCTTCAATATAAACGTCAAGAGAGTTCTACTGTATGGAGCTGAAACTTGAAGAACTATTACAACTATCATTAAAATACAACAAGTATTTACAAACAGTTGTCTACAAAAGATATTGAATGTCCGTTGATCGGATATCATCAGGAATAATCTACTGTGGGAGAAGATAAATCAGCTTCCAGTTGAAGAGGAAATTAAGAAAAGACCCTGGAAATGGATACGACATACATTATGGAAATGATCAAACTACATTCACTCTTAAGATCTAATTATTCTTATATTATTGATCAAGATTCTTCGGATAATTCCATCCATCATCCTGTGGCTTAATTATAATCTGTTCACACAAAAAAACAACCATGAAAGTATATCTTCATCAACACTCGGAGACTTTTTATTGTTACTGAGAATATTTAAATTGAGCTGAATGGTTTTTTTTTAATTGTAAAGTTCTTATTGTCTTTTTAGATGAGAACATTAGTATACACTTGTACAGTAGTGTGTGCTACTAATCTCGACAGATATAAGTAGTATATATCATCAACGTATGGTTCCCAGATTTTACTAAGAGATTCTGTTATAATGTATTCAAATACACTTCGTTGTTCTCATTTATGTACTAACCGTAATGACCGGAGAGCAGTTGTATAACCTCTCTCTCTCGCGCGCTCGCTCTCTACTCTGATTATCGATTAGCTCATTAATATTGTCGATTGGGTCGTTGATCTTCTAGGCATCAATTGACACACTGACCAATCAACAACAACAACAACAATTAAGACTTTTATGCTCATTGGTCCTGAAGCTCCTACTAACCTAGCGGCCAGTCAAAGCACGATTAAGAATCCTCGTTTTAACAACTACACAGATCACGGATTTCTCAATGAATGTTTACATCGTTATGTCACACGTTATTCAGTCTTTTGATATGTATTCAATTAGGATTTGAACAGATCTACTAATACAATGAACGAGAATACAAGTGAGGACAACCAAATGTATTTCGTCATCAAATGACAGAATATCGTAGTAAAATCTGACACTCAGTAACGAAGTGGATAAGACGGTGACGTTAATTGAAATGAACGATACTGGTTTTGAGTTCAGAAGTGAACACTAACTCTCGAATGCAGGCACATCCAGATAACAAGTATCAAATAGGACGAAGTGACTCTTGCCCTTTACATTATTTTCTAATCCAAAAATGCATTTTCTATTATAGCAACTCACATGCAAGTGAGTTTGTTCTCATTTAATTCAGTTAAGCCCTTTTGTTAACTTATTTAGCGGACAAAGTCATCCGTACTACAACAACTTATTGTACCTTTATTATTGTTGTGCTTGTATGAAATATGTAGGCTTGAACATTGCTTACCGCCTAAGCATAAATTCATTCTGCTAGCTTTATTAATAACGGCCTAATTGATTCGATGATCCATTCATCTCCCTATATATATACATGTACATTTACACTCGACACACTCTACACTCTAGGTTCGTTGACTCATTCATTTGCCTCACTGCTTTGTGGTCTGAGTTATCTGCTAATAAAACTGTAGTCGCTGCTTCTCTTTACCTTCTGATTTCAAACACCGTTGAGGATTGTATGGTAACGGTTACGAGGGTGATTGGCTAACGAAGTACAGCCATTACACTATACCTAATCTCTTGTGTTCTTGTAGTGAAGAAGAACACATTGCGGAAAATCGACTATATTTGAATACAACATTACAGATTATCTTGGTTAAATCTGTAAACCATACAGTAAATACTTCACTTACAAAATATCCATCAATTATCTCGAACTTCATTGTTCCTTTATCTCCACATCAATCGTTCTTTGTTCTCGTTCTCTTCTCTTCAATCTTCTTAATCTTCTGTCTTCAAGCATTCGACTTTCAAATGATGATCTGTACTACTTATATCTATCGATGTCAGTAGCACACAACACATTAGTATCAACAATATAACCGACAATATTCATCTCCTAATCAAATAGGTGCTGTTGTATTGAAGGTAAACAGAAGTGTGGACAACCAAACCTATGTGAATACAAATTGATAGAATGAATTACTGAAATCTGAGAACCATACAGTAAATAGTTCATTTACAAAATGTTAATCAATTGTCTCAAACATGATTGTTCCTTCGTTTCCACACCAAATATTCTTTGTTCTCCTTCTCTTTTCTTTGATCTTCTTAACCTTCTACCGCCTGGTATTTCATTTCCACTGATTTTTATATACTACTTATATACATCGACATTAGTAGTATACACCATATTATTATCGTCATCTAAAATAAGGCCTTAATAAATATTTAGTAAAAATTAATGTGAATTAAAATTTGCATATTTTACCTGTGGGGGTAGGGATGGAAGGTTTTTTCCTGCTTATCAAAAACAAAAAAAACAGAATATTGTCACCGATTCTGTATGATTATCGATTTCCGGTGGGAAAACAAAAAGAAAAACGAAAAGAATTCAGTATCATCAATAATTTGTGTTGATGTATGTGTGTGTTTGTGCGTGTGCGCGTGCGTATATGTGTGTATGTGCTTCAGTGTGTGTGTGTTTGTGTGTGTGTGTATAATTCCGAAAGTTTAATTTATGGAATTTCAATTTTATTATTTTTTACAAAAAAAGTTTTTTTTAAATTTCCCATTAACATAAAACGGAATAAATTCACTTGATATGGTTGTTTTACTTGTATCTTCCCATTGTTGCTAAGCTTGGAAGTCTCATCAGCCCTTGTGGTCTTGTGTGTGACGATATCTCAGCACGGATACAGAAGGCTCGACTAGCTTTTGCCAACTTGCGTCATTTATGACGTAGTCGAGATATCCGTCTATCAACCAAAGGACGGGTTTACTGCGCAGCAGTTCGTTCTGTCCTACTTTATGGCAGTGAAACATGACCAGTAAGAGTAGAAGATATTCATAGGTTACTAGTATTTGATCATAGGTGTCTTCGAAACATTGCTCTTATATCCTGGGACCACCGAGTAAGTAATGCAGTTGTTAGGAAACGGGTACTAGGTAAGGATGGCAAATCAATTGATGACGTAGTGAAACTTCATCAGTTGAGATGGCTGGGACACTTGTTACGTATGCCCAACCACCGACTACCTCGACGTGCTATGTTCAGTGGTATAGGAGTAGGTTGGAAGAAAGCTAGGGGCGGCCAGACCAAAATATGGCACAAGTCCATGAAGTCACTGACAAGTGGACTAAGCCATGTTGGTAGGTGTAGACAACCTGGTTGGGGACCGCGAGATGATAGCAACCGATGGTTAGAGACCTTGAATGACATAGCTCAACATCGTTTGAAATGGCGCAGGTGCATCCACTCTTTGTGTTCTCCCAAATTCTAGTCTTCTGAATTCTTCATGTCCTTTTTTTCTCTTTCCAAATTTATTTCACTGGATTATACTCCTTGAATAACATCTTCGAACCGTAATCTTTACGATTACTGCATATACTCTTACCACCTCTACCACTACGGGATTTGAATCGACAACTGTATCTCTGTGCTAATGTGGTATGACAACTCGAACTGATGTACGTACGTACGAATTTCTACGTTGTTACTGACTGACTGATTGCTGTTAGGGTCTATAATTGATCAGTCTCTTATTGGTATATGTACATCCTGTGTAGATTGCCTTGATTTTGTCTTAAGTCCCAAATAGGAAGAAACACACATCATACTGGATTCCACTGCTAGGTACTGTCGATCTTTGCTTAGAATGCTTGTGACTTAAGGCTATATCAAGGCAATCTGCACAGGATGCACATATACCAATAGAAGACTGATCACTTGCAGTCCTAAACATCAATTAGAAGATAGAAATAAAACAACAACACCAAGTGAATTTAAACTTCATCTCATTGCGCAGAACTCAGTAGCTCAGTGGATAACGCGATGGCATATAAAGCGAATGGTACTGGGTTGAAGTCCTCGAGTGAACATCATTAAGTCTGGGATGCAGGCACATCCATCTGACGAGTCTTGAACAGGACAAAACGCGGATCCCGGATTCCACTGCTGTTCACTATCCATCCTTGCTTATAAATCGCAATATTTCTACCTAATCATGTATGTGTATTAAAATAGGCCTGGTGGGGGGGTTTGTGAAGATTCTTGAATAGCATAGATTAGAGACTATGTTCTACTTTGATAACCATTGTAAAGTAGAAAGCACTGTAGAATTTGAATAAGATTTTATAGCAGATCTAGGGCTGAATGTTCTTGATGGAGTTGTAGATGCATACTATTGAAGAGTTGTTGATAAAGTACTTTTCAAAGACTTCCTAGTTTTTTGAATGGTTCTTTGAGACTAAGACAGGTTTTAATGTTATCAATGGAATTTGACAAAGCCTAGGTAACCATTATAGTTATAAGATTAGTCAGACAATATAAAAACCTTAATTTATTCCAGCTCAATAATATCATTGTTTATTTGATGTTCTGTAAGTCTTGTAAGTCAAATGCTATCTTATAATTGATTGATCACTGTGTGGTGATTAAGGTCATGTCACCTAGACCGATGGCCACATTGCAACTTGGTCGGCAGGATTCGACATACATGACATTGATCATCACCTAGTGATCAATCAATTGTAAATACATCTTAGTGTTACAGGAAGTCAGTCGCGGTCTGGGTAGCTCAGTGGCAGCGTTTCTGAAAATGAAGCTGCGTGATATAGAATGGGGCCCGTCAAGGAGCACCAGTTCCCTTAAGATTACAGATATGTCTTACTGACAAGCGTCAAGTACCACAAAAACTAGGTCGAGAGTTTCCTGTTGACTACCTCTAACTACCATCTAATCTCAACACAGTGCACGTAATGTCGAGTCACCTAGACTAGTGGCCACATTGCAACTTGGTCGATAGCACTCGATCTGTACTAAGAAGGACTTGACACACATGATATTGATCACCACCCAATGATCAATCAATTGTAAGTAGTAACCTCTTCAAGGTACACATTTCATATGCAAATTATTGAATGATGCTGTGAAAATAATTTCGAAACTATTTTAGCTACTTATAAGTAGATCAAATGGAAAAGTAGTAAAACACCAACGCTGTTGAGAAGAAATGATTGAAGAAATTTTACAGACATTTTGTATTACTTACTTACTTACTTACGCCTGTTACTCCCAATGCAGCATAGACGGCCAACCAGTATTCTCCAACTTACTCCATCCTGGGCAATCCTTTCTAGTTCTGTCCAATTCTTGTTCATTTTTCTCATATCTGTTTCCATTTCTAAGCGTAATATCTTCTGTGGTCTTCCGTTACTTCTTTGACCTTGAGGATTCCAAGTGATGGCCTGTCTTGTGACGAAGTTGAGCGGTTTCCTCAATTTGTATCCTATCCCCTTCCAGCACTTCTTCTTGATTTCTTCCTCCGTTGGAATCTGGATTGTTCTTTCTCACAGTAGTTTGTTACTGATAGTGTCTGACCAACGAACCGGAAGTATTTTGCCCAGACAACTGTTAATAAACATTTGTATTTTTCTGAATGATGGCTTTCATAGTTCTCCAAGTTTCCGCTTCACACAGTAGAACTGTCTTGTCATGTGTATTGAAAATTTTGACTTTGGTGTTGGCTTGCGGACAGTTGTTTTGAGTTCCAGATGTTCTTCAGACATTTCGTCATAGTCATTTGTTACTTGACTTAATGCTGATATTAAATATTGGATGTCTTATCTTAATGTTTTTTCCTCCATGCATGGAACAATATATTTACAGTGAAAATATGCTTAAGTACCATTACCTTGTACTTCATTTGCTTTCAAGATGAAACTATAATTTATGGACGACAATTGAGTGACACTAAACTAGCCTTGTGAGTGTCTACCTAATAACTAGGATTAAATGAGGCTTATAAACCAATGTGAAGCTTTAGAATTATAATTCACAGTTGACTGTTAGCGGTACTGGAGCTCATGTATATCACTGGTTTGCAATCAGGGTTTTCCAACTCTCCTAGGTGGACCTTCCGTATCCATCAACTCGGTTAAAGCTCCTACCGGACATTCGCTTTTCGTCCTCTCAAATTTGTAAACAGCAGTAATGTCACGAGAATGCTGTGAGTTGGATTTCCGTGGCAGTGATTTTATGCACGTGACCATGTGATAGCATTTGTAGAGGGAAAGCTAACTAACCCCACTCTCGGCCGTACCAGGACATTTGGGGGCTGATAACAACATACAATGTATGCATTATACTATAAACGGATATGGAGTGGAAATGAACAATTTTAGATACTGACTCATCTATCTAAACTAGACTAACTGACCCCAGCGCTTATAAAGTATAAATTAGATCTCTGGTAGTACAGCGTGTACATAGTCATAGGCGTCCTATCATAGAATTAAACAGTTTTCAGTAGCTCTCGGTTTTCATTATCTCAATTGTTTTTCTCCGATTAAGCTTTACCGATTGAGAATATTCTTTGACAATAAGAGCTTTCCTATGTACGATGTTTTTGGTTGTCATGATAATACTCAATTAGATTCCACTATCATATGCTTACTTGTAACTATCTCTATGAATAAGAAGTTATTGTTACTGTGATTTCAACATGTCGAAAATGACAGAGATATGACCGATGAAATAGGTTGGTATTCGCTCTCTTTTACAAACTGACTAAAAACATGGAAAATGTGAATCTTTCAAATTCCATACAAAATATATATGAGACTTGGAATTTTAGATCTTGACTCTCATGAAGTCATACTGATGATGAGTTGGATATTATGACCATCATTCCTAATAATTTTTCAACTGATGATGGTTCATATTGTGAACATTATCTCAAATGAATGAAATCTGAACAATACATGAATGTTTCATTGCAATTACAAACCAATCCAACCTAGACAGCTAGTCAAAACCTCTATGAACTAGACTGCCGTTTTGTCCTAGCATTAGACTACTCAGTGGTAGTGTGCATTCATGATCATGTAACCAGGAATCGAACCTAAGACCTCCGGTATCGTGCTTGAACACTTAACTAATATAGAATGATTTACCTAAGAATTACCAATATTCCATTTGTTTTCATTCAACATTTGATTAATAATTATAAGAACAGACTTAATGACAATAAAGTGAACTTCATACTTAGTTACCGAACGAAAAAACTGATTTAAATAAATTTACTACTAATAAGTAGATCAAGTAAAATCAACAAACTTCTAAGGATAATCCATATGGTTTAACTGGATTTTGAACAGGCAAATATCATTCAATTATTTTTAACAAATTACACATTTGGAAGGATTAGATTATCTATATACAAAGAGCATGAATAAATAAACAGTAATCTGGGTGAGAGATTCTAGCGGAGGAAGAAATCAGAAAGAAGCGTTGAAAGTGGATAGGACACCCATTAAGGAAAGCACCCAAATGCATCACAAGTCAAGCCCTCAGGAAAGGAGAAAGATCAAAGAATACATTAAGCCAAGAAATGAAGACAGAAATGAGAAGAATGAACAACAATTGGATAGAAATAGAAAGGAAGGCTCAGAACAGAGTGAGTTAGAGAATGCTGGTCGGTGGCCTATACTCCATTGGGGGTCACAAGAGTAAGTAAGGCACGAATAGATTTAAACTGAAACACGAAAAACTTCACACGATAGGGTTTGAGGCATGATAGAGTATGGTCAAAATAAGTCTTAGGAAAGAGAATAAGATGAAAGCATGTTTAATATATCAATTCCTTCTGGTATAGATTTCTTTAAAACAATTGTATTCCTAACTAACCATTGAACGATAGTCTATTTTTTTTGAAAGTACGTCCTACTTCTGAGAAAGAATGTATTTGTAAAATAACAAGGTTGGGGTTTAAATTATTCTAGTAAGCGTCTTTTTAGCGAGTTATTTTTCTACGGCATGGTATCGTGAACCCCATGACCAACCCTCCTCCTTTATCCGAACTTGGGACTGTCAGTAACCTCAGAAGAGCTACAGATAGAGTTGATGAATAAGGATAATACATCCTAAAATATTATGGATTTGTCTCCATTTTGTCGACAATTTCAAGAGTCTTATGTATTATGTTTCATAACCATTTCACTGTAAAATGATGGATAGAATTATTCACATGCATAATTGATCGGACAAGCAAGAGGTTTCGATTCATTTATAATAAACATCTTTTAATGGTTTCTTAATCACTGCCAAATGATTTATGAGTTTAACTTCAGGCGATTCAAACCCCCCCCGCAAATACCACTATCTGAATGATTATGACATCTAAACCATTGAATACTCCCACAGTCATTTAAATTGTAAGCGCTCGTCACCAAACTTGATTATCCTGGGTTTGACGCCTCTAAGTTACACATTATTCTAGGGTCTCATCCGAGGACAAAACGATGGTTCAGTGCATTTCAGTTTTCAGTTGTTGCATAAATACAATCGTTTCCATGATGTAAACTACATACGTTTATAACAACGTAATCTTGTAATTCGACTTACCTCATTATATTTCTGTAAATCAATCGATAACTCACTTGATGTTGTTTTACCTGTATCTTCCCATTTTTATTTACGACTGCAATTGATCAGTCTTATGTTGGCATATATGCATCCTGTACGGATTACCTTGATATAGCCTTAAGTTACAAGCTTTTCAAGCAAAGATGGTTTGTGGCTAACAGTGGAATCCAGTATGACTCGCGTTTCGTCCTGTTTGGGATTCATCAGCTGGATGTATCTGCATCCCAGAACGCGAAGTCGTTAGAAGCGTACGGTACTGGGTTCGAGTCCCGGAGTGAACATCGACTCTGGGATGCAGGTACATCCTGTTTACGAGTCCCATATGGGACGAAACGCGCATCTTGGATTTCAGTGCTAGCCACTATTCACCGTTTTAATCGATAACTGTTTAGAAATTAACAAGTTCAAAACCTAATAGTTACCAACATGATGATAGGGATTTAGATGCCATATGAAGTAATTAGGAATTGATACTAAGTATTATTATTATTATTATAAATGTTGAAAACCTGGAACCCGTGAACTGTCACTTCGTTTTAATATTGCTTATAATGATAAACAGCGTGTTTACTAGTGACTAGCTTCCAAAGGGAATGGACAGAGTTCTGATGAGGAGTTGAGATTATTAAAATTCAATTGTATCGGGTGTGAAGAAGTTACCCACCATAGAGGACGAAAGATTATCGCACAAAATAGTGAATTAGCTGAAGTTAGACATCAACACTATTGTATTCTGGCTTTGTGGTTTAGAGGTTAAGCATTCACACGCGAGAGTGAAGGCCTTAAGTTCGATTTTCGGTTATAGGATGGCGGATCATCACTTCATACCGAGGAGTTCCATATTAAGATGAAACGATTGTCAATTGCTTCATCGTTCTCAAAGGAATTAAATTCAACCAACTTCACAACTCTATACTTACTATATGGTTAATATAACGTCTGTCAATATTCTACTCTCCTAGCTGAATTAGACAAATTGTCATTATGGATGACATCAATGCCTACATACTGCAGACCGTTAGGATGACATTTCACGATTAGTCTCGAAGATCAGAACATTGATAAAACCGTTCACTTAGGACGAAACTCTAATAAATAAACGTATTGTAAACATTTCTGTGGATACCTTTATTTACAGACATGATTTAATCACATAATATTCTGTAGTAGTCTTATAAGAAATCGGGTCATTATCGATTTCAGATAATCGATTGTATTCACAATTGATTGAGCATTGGGTGATGGTCAAGGTCATGTGTATCAAATCAACTGTTGACAGAATAAATGTTGATTACTCATGAGTAATATATATTTACTCATAAAAATTAGTATCCATGTATATGTCTACGTATGTGTATATTTGGAACTCATTTATTTATTACTATTAATGATTGTTTTGATAGTTAAGACAGATAAAAGACATAGTAAGTCACTGAAGATAATGGTAGATGTGTCGGTCAATTTCGTGGATTAGTTGTAGTTGGACATGAACACCGTTGGATGCCGGCCAGCTCAGTGGTCTAGTGGTTATGCGCTGGCGCGCGAGACTGAAAGATTCTGGGTTCGAATCTCACGAGGTAGGATCGTAGATGCGCACTACTGAAGTGTCACATAGTAGGATGAAATAGTCGTCCAGTACTTCCAGGTTTCTCATGGTGTTCTAGCTTCAACTGACTCACTATCTCAACCATTTAAACAAAAATTTTGATGTTATTCTGAAAATAGATTTATAGTAGTTAATTGGTGTCACCGAATTGTGACACTACGGGAAATCCTTTGAGTGAAACTTGTCACTATACGTCAACTTCCTAGAACATGAGAAGGCGTTTGACATTGTGGATAAGAGAATATTATGAAAAATTCTTCGACACAGTGGTTTACGTGAGAAGATCTTTAGTATCATACGGAATTCATACGACGGACTACAGTGTAAAGTGATGTATGGAGGACAGCTTACAGACTGTTTCCAAGTGACAACTGGATTCAAACAAGGCTGCTTACCTTACGTTTTGCTCTTTCTTCTGGTGGTTATGAAATCCTCGACATCTGGCGGGAAGCATGGGATACAATGGTCAGATTGGATACAACTAGACAAATTAAACTTTGCAGATGTCCGACACTCTGCAACGAATGCTGGTGAAGATAGCTAGTTTATTTTCACTGTGTGTGCTGCTGTTTCCCTAGTTGTCTAATGTTTCTTTAGCTTCAGTTTCATCTTGACCACAAAATGTAATCTTTCAAACAGATGAATCAAAACGTATCAATCGAAATTGCTGGATTCAATTAGTTTACGATGCGACATGATGATCATTAAGTGTCATTTGATTGGTAACTACTTTAGTTTTGAATCGATCAACTTTACGGATTCTTACTAGTTCCCAGTGATTAACTTTATGTGTGGGCTGGAATACTGTACAGATGTGAAAACTGAAGCAAATGGTTTTCTCACAAAGACCAACCTCTAGAGCTTTGAACCTAGAAATATAAGGCATGAACCATTGCTACAGTGTTAGAAACCATATTCTTGTGATGGATTATGATTTAGGTGAATTCATGCGCCATTCATTTTGTTACGATGCTGGTACTCGTGTAAACCATCGGTTTGGAATCAGAAATTTTGAACACCCGTTCTATACGGTGGCATTGAATATTTTCTACGGACTTCATTGTTTATGTGTATAACTAAATTTGACGAATTTCAACATCTAATAAAAAAATTTTTGATTGAGATCATGAACCGATTGATGCTAGACAATCATTGAAAACCTGGAAGCACTGGACGGCCGTTTCGTCCTATTTTGGGACTTCTCAGCAGTGCGCTTCCACGATCCCGATTCTGGTGAGAAACCAGTGGAGCTAATCCGTGTCGGGTAGAAACAGGTGTCCACCTCAGTACAATGGAAGGTGGTTGCGCAACTTCGTGGGTTGGTTGAGGTTAGACATTAACACCATTGGATACCGGCTCAGTAGTCCAGTAGGTTAAGCGTTCGCGCGCGAGACTGAAGGCTCCGGCTTCGAGTCCCGCGGGCGTGATCGTGGGTGCGCACGAGTGAGGAGTCCCACGACAGGACGAATCGGCCGCCCAGTGCTTCTTAGCTCTAAAGAACATAGAAAAGATCCAGTTTCAATCAATCAACTTCACCAGCTCATCAAATTGTTTTTTTCAATCATCATATTTCTCGATGCAGTTTCCACCCCATAGATACGGAAAATGTCGAAAAATATCCAGTTAAGTTTCTCACTATGTAGATTTAACCTACTAAGTAATTTTATAAATGCTACCCTCTCTCTCTCTCTCTCTCTCTCAAACGAACACACACACACCCACCCAAAAAGGGTTGAATTCAATAAACAAACATAAAACAACATTATAATCTAGTTAATAGAATAACCTTGACATGAACAAAGGGAGAGAGAAAGAGAGCAATAGAAACAGAGTGAAAATCCATTAAATAGAATCCATTTGATCAGTTAACGTTCTATATACATTTTTATTGATTAAACTATAAACAATATTAGAATGAATGAATGAATGAATGTATGAATATGAGTAGTAGAAAAAAAATTACATTCAGGTCAAGATATTGTGTAAAATGATTATTATTGTTGTTACTTTCCCCCCCCCCACACACACACAGACACACACTCCACCACCCACTTCACACACCCCCTTATGTATCTATGTGTTTGTTTGTTTGTTTGTTTACAATCTAAACATTGAAAAGAAAAGGTGGCAACACAGTAAAGTTTTTCTTTTGGATAAAAGTTAGGTTAACCTAAAAACTTCAAAACTACAATAATAATAATAATAATACATGAATCGTTGTATGTTTATAATATTATAGAAACAAATGACTTATTTACTAATTATTTCTTTATTCTTTTGAATGTTTACATATTCACGTATAGACAATGTGTATGGTTGTATAAAAGAGCAAGAGAGAGAGAGAGGGAGAGGGAGAGAGAGGATAAGAACGCATTCTTGGAAGTGTACAGTTACCATGGTATCACTATGTAGTGTACTTGTACTCGTGTATACTTGTGTTCTATTAAATAGAATGCCAACTTGTCCAAAAGTGAGAAAAAGTTTAAATTGTTTATTTATTTATTTATTTTTTAAGATTTTCAATCCATGAATCATCAACTACTGAATAAAATAATTTAAAGACATTAGTGAAAGTAACAATAAAGAGTTATTGGGTTTAGATGGAATAGATCAATGTTAGATTATCATTGATAATCTAGAAGGATCGGTTGGTTGTTTCATTCTAGTATGGTATTCATTTAGTAAACAATAAACATTCACGATTCTCCACGTAAGACTCGAACCAAGGATCTTCGGTCTCATGAGCGAACGTTTAACCAGTAGACTATTGGGCTGGCATCGAACAGTTAGATTAGTAAGTTTTCGATTGAGATCATGAATTGATTGATGTTAGACCATCATTGAAAACTTGGAAGCACTGTACGACTGTTTCGTCCTATTGTGACACTCCTCAGCAATGTGCATCCACGATCCTGCCTCATGAGATTTGAACCCAGGGACTTCGGTCTCGTGCGTGAACGCTTAACCTCTAGATCAATGAGCTGGCCGGTATCCAACGATGTTAATGTCTAATTTCAACCAATATATATCAATCTTAATAGTTGAGATCATAAGTCAATCCAAACTAGACCACCGTAGAAAACCTGGAATCATTGGACGGCCGTTTAGTCCTACCTCTCAAAAGCAAATAGGATCATAATGATGGACATTTTTTAAATTTTCATAATTTAAATCATGAACTGAATATAGCTAGAGCACTGTGGAAGATCTGGAAGTATTTAAAATTCTAATATAGGACTAATATCCTTCATCTCTCTATATATATTATTGACACTGAAGTAACTGTTTTTAAGATTTCGGGGTTCATTTTATTGTGCTAACGACGTATGACAACCTGGATCCATGGATATGTGTTCCTGGTCCTTACTGAGTATCTTCCTCATAGAATAAATAAATTTCACAGTTTATTTAAATAGATAAATCTTATCTTAACATTTATAACACATAAGCATTTAATTGCATTGAACAAATATTTTTGATCTTGACTACTGGATGGGGAGAGTCCACTCCTCCTCCAGAAATGCTCTCACACGGCCATCCATATACAACTACAGCCACACAAGTCCTACTCACTGCCTTCTCTCACTTCGGGTGTTGTTTACGAAACTAAGAAGACGAAAAGTGAATGTCCAGCACAGACTTTAACCGAATTGGTATATATAGCGGATCCATCTAGAGCAGTTAGAAAACTCTC
Source organism: Schistosoma bovis (assembly GCA_944470425.2). Taxonomy (NCBI): domain Eukaryota; kingdom Metazoa; phylum Platyhelminthes; class Trematoda; order Strigeidida; family Schistosomatidae; genus Schistosoma; species Schistosoma bovis. The sequence goes on along the minus strand of OX103959.1, from coordinate 15,995,950 downwards.
ATTCCAAATCAATCGTGCACTTGGGCTCTAGGATCAATCAAGGGACAAATGGCGTATGAACCAATTATTCATCATTGGCTCCACTTTCTTACGTTGTTCTACTGCCATGTGGATTAGATCTTTAAGTTGAAGTCTTCAAGTGTAACCCGTCAAGTTCACCATCTACTTCGATCTAATCACCTGGTCAATATCCCAATCGATACACAAATCAATTGACTTGTATAGCACATACACATTTGATGTTCCTTTGTATCAATCTGGCTAAGTAAACAATCAATCCATAAATGTATCCTTCAACTAAACATCGATTCTATTCATCGTTTATTGATTTTTTATAAATAAACAAATAAACACAATGGGCAATAACTAGTAACTTTGTTTATCTAATTTGTTTATTCTAATTAATAGAAATCATTCTGTCCAACTATTAGTTTAACTATTAGTTTCTTACAATTCGGTCAATCATATTATAAAATGTCTTTTATGACATTCTATTGATCAAGTTTATATACCTATCTCTCCCTCTCACTCTCTCACTATGTATATATATATATTGATTTGTCCTTGAAGCCGTGATTTGATTGGTTATTCATAGGAAGAATTCTATTGGTTAAGATAAATTAAATGAATAAACAAGACATAAATGGTTAAATCATTTTGGGATAATTTAGATTACACCCTTCATTATGATTGTTTATATTTTTCTTTTCTTTTTTCTTTTTTTCAAAGAAAAAAACCCGGACAAATTGAACAAACGAACAAAAACAAACAAAAAACGAGAAACATTCAACCCCATTTAAACTTACCTATTTTTATTGATAAGATCAGATAGTTTACTAGAAGAAAAGAAAACAAACGCGTTCACACATACATACACACACACACACAATGATTCCAGGTTTTCAATGGTGATCTCACATCAATCAGTTCATGATCTCAATCCAAAAAAAAGATTTGACAATCTCCACAACTCCTAGTTTATTATGAAATGAACAATGGTCATTTCATGTTAACATACAATTGAGAAATGTAATTGATGTAAGTTGAAATTTATAGTTAAATCTTGTTTGAATTATGATGATCTATTATTCAATGAATGATTTATAAAGAGTTTTAAAGATTATGCAGCATCCCCTAAGATATAATTAAGAAGATGAATGAATGTTGATAAAGTTTTCTTCATTAAACTGAATAGTACTTGATTGTGAAGTTTTACTTGTTCTTCTTCTAAATAACATTATGTTGATGGAGTTTTGTTCTCTGAGCTGGATGGTTTGGTCGTGGAACTTTCATCGTCCTTCTAGACGACATCATCAGCATAAAATTCAGATAGAAGTGAAGTATTCGAATTTCTCCATATATATTTCACCTTGACGTTGATTGATTCTTATTGACCTTAAATTTGTCTGAATTTTGTGCTGATGATGTCGTTCGGAAGAATGATGAATGCTTCACGACCAAAACATCCAGTTCAGAAAACAAAAATCCATCAAAATCATCCACCTGAGTTATAAATCTTCTCCATCATCTCAAATAACATTATCAGCATAAATATTTCAGATACAAGTTGATAGATGATGATATTATACAGAAGAACAATGAAAGCTTCTTGATCAAGTATCATTTACTTGAATATGCTTTCAGTTAAATGTAATGCTTATCCTAGATTTCATAGTTAGGGGGTTATTTCATTTATTCTAATAAGATCTTATGATTTAATAGTAATATAAAGATAATCTCTTATAGAATGTGCTAAAATATCATAACAATTGAAAGTAATATTTGTTTATTGTATCCAAGTGATTCAATGTTGTGCATTTTGTGAATGTATTACATATGACAGTGCTTGAAGTCATTAAGTTCTAGTCTCAGCCATATTGATAGTAGATGCAAACTACTTGGTTGTGGTTCGCGTGACTATCCTAACCAATGGTTGGAGATTCTTGGTGACATGTCTCAAAATCGATCGCAATGGAGTAGGTGTATACACCTACCACCATTAGCTTTGTTCTTTCTATGAATTCGATGTTCATCTTGTAGTGCTAATGAGGTATGACAACTTGAACCGATGTATATATGTGCCTAGTCTTATGTTGTAGCTAACTGACTGACTAACTGATTGACAAGTAATATCATATCTATTCCGTTTCTTTTTGTTTCAACAAAACAACCTTTTGATCTATAGTAAAAGCGCTTTTTTTTCTGATCGCTTTTGAAATGGTTGTCAAAATTCTAATCTTGATGAACAAAAAACAATTTGGTTCAATGTGTTCATCGGGATGTTCTTTTCTTGAATATATACTATGATAAAGTTTATGTCATAAAGGATTGAAAGCATTCATGCTGATGGTTAAAATTGCTTTCAACATTCATTATAGAATGATCTATATCATTTATCCAGTACAATACAGTGTATTTGACTTTACAATGATATATAAGACTGCCCCGATTGATTGATCAAATCCAAATAGGTAGCATAGCGAGAGTTTTATTCATGGACGAACCAATCATATTTACGATAACAAGTCTTAGATTTCTGTACGAAATTCACTCATCCATGTAGCTTAACAGCATCTTGATATTTTAATTTATGTCAGTTGATGATGACTGGGATTTGATTAGTTCACTCAGTTTAGATGTATAGATTTTGAGAATGAATTGAAATCCAAGTTTCTTTTCGTTTTCCTAACATAAATAAATCGTGTGCGCAACCAGTAGCTGCTGGGTTCGAATCTTGCAGGGGGCGAGATCGTGGATGCGCACTGTTGAGGAGTCCTACCATAGGACGAAACGGCCGTCTAGTACTTCCAAGTTTTCCATGGTGGTCTAGCTTCGACTAATTCATGATCTTAAACATTGATAAATAAATCACTTTATTACAGTTTGATTTACTCTAATTAACATTCATACATAGAAAGAAGATCATTTATGCATAGACTATGTTGATATTTGTTAGAAATTTTTTATTGACCTGATTAGAACAAATTTATTGATTGATTGGTTGATTGAAATGTGTTATCAAGTGGAATGATCATGATTACATTATGAACTTATGAAGTTAAGGTATAGATAAAGGAACCCCCCCCCCTTAGATACAAGGTTATAAGTGTATATTAATTAGGTAGTATAAAACGTGATTAAGATTATTTAATCTTTTAGGATGTTGCTAATCAAAATTCGATATTTTAAGCACGTAGAACAAAAGAAGGGATTATATTCTAATCACTAAGTGACTAGAACTTAATATCACTTGATAGAAAAGGAATTGATAATGCAGAATGAAGTATAAACTAGTAACAAGATGATATTCATTATTAAGGGTCTGATCAGTCTGTGTATCCTGAATATCAATGACGGAAATAGACATCTTGTGGTATATGCTACTTATATTGACAAATATCAGTAGTATTTGTCAGCAATTGGATGTGGAATGTTTGTCAGTGGAAGATTAAACTGTAACGTTCAGTCCAGATTCTAAAGCTAATCAAGATGAGATGAGTTGGATTTTTACGTTGTATTATGAATTGTGTAAGATGAATCTAATCTACTTGCTGAATAGAAACGATGATAATAGCTAAGTATATTGGAGAATACTATTTGAGTGGTTACAATTGTTGTGAATAAATATGAAGACTAACGAAATATCATGAAAAAGGGAACATTGTGCATTGATGTCGGTCAAATGAAACTACCTGTACATGAATGGTTTGAGTGTGATACTGTAGTAAACGAGAATATCAATGGGGACAATCGAATGTATTTCAACACACCATTACAGATTATCTTGGTAAAATCTGTAAACCATACAGTAAATGCTTCATTATTCCTTTGTCTTCACATCAATCCTTCTTTGTTCTCGTTCCGTTTTCGTTGATCTTCTTAACCTTCTGCTACTAGGCATATCATTTTCAATTGATTGTTACATACTACTTATATCTGTTGACATTAGTAGCATATATCATAGTTCATAGTTTATTTATTTATTTCTCAATGAATTCTTAAAGATGTTTCTTTTCTGTTTTCTATAAGTTATCCGTTTGAAATACTTCAGTACATTGTATACTTAATGAGAATAATAATATTATATGAACGTGGATGCGCAGTGCTGAGGAGTCCCATACTAGGACGAAACGGCCGTCTAGTGCTTCCAGGGTTTTCATGGTGGTCTGGCTTCAGTTGACTCATGATTTCAACCAGTGAAATAACAACTGTCAATTAATAGTTGAAGAACATATGGGATTCAAAACAACTTTTCAACCAATATCAAAGTGAGAATCTTCAATAAGAACGTCAAAGCAGTTCTACTGTACGGAGCTGAAACTTGCAGAACTACAACAATCACCATCAAGAAGGTACAAGTATTTATAGATGGTTGTCTACGTAAAATACTCAACATCCATTGGCCGGATACCATCAGCAACAGTCTTCTCTGGGAGAGAACGAACCAGCTTCCAGCTGAAGAAGAAATTAGGAAAAAACGATGGAAATGGATAAGACATACATTATGCGAATCGTCAAACTGCATCACAAGGCAAGCCCTAACTTGGAATCCTGAAGGGAATCGGAAAAGAGGAAGACCAAAGAACACATTACATCGAGAAATAGAAGCAGATGTGAAAAGGAAGAAGGTGGAAAAGATTGCCTAGGACAGGGTTGGATGGAGAATGCCGGTGAGCGGCCTTTTCTCCTTCACGAGGAGTAACAAGCGTAAGTAAAATTAATAGTTGAGATTATGAATCAATTGAAACTAGATCATTATGAAAAACCTGGAAGCACTAAACGACCATTTCGTCTTATTGTGAGATTCCTCAACAATGTACATCCACGATCTTACCCCATGAAATTCGAATCTTGGCGCCTATCAGTTATTCTCCGACGAGTGTACTTAACCACTAGACCACTGAGTTAACCTGGAATCTAATAATGTTAATATGATATATGATTTGAATCATATTTCACTAGTATTCAACTTATTCTCTATAGAATGATTCAATTCATAATCAGGCCACTTTTTTTTAATTATTATAAATAGGTCATTGATAGAATCAATTAGTTTGTTTAAATGAATGAATGAATGAATGAAAGAAGAAGAAGAAGAAGAAGAAGAAGAAAAAGAAGTTATTTCAGGACATTTGAATACTATCTGAATGTGGATTAGTTCATTCTATAGAATTTGTCCTTAAATTGAACTGAATATGACCTTAAAACAATTTGAATTCATAAACTATTTAGTATAAATAGTATAAAATTGAATCTATTCATTTCATTATAAGACGGGTAAGTTGATTTTATTCCTTTGATGAACTTCCATTTTTATACAGTGAATTTCTACTTGGAATCAATTCAAACACAAGGAATCATTCAATGTACAGATTAAGATCAAAGAATTGATTGAAAACTTTGAAAGATTAGATGGTTGTTTCGTCCTAATTGTAAGATTCCTCATCAGTACGTATCCATAATCTTACTCAAGGGATTTGTTTGAAATGATGAATTGATCTATGTTAGATCATTATTAAGACGTTGAAAACATGTAAAGATCATCTCCTATTCACAGTAAGTTATACAATTGTATTTTATGATTGTATTATGAGAAATCATCCTGTATGAATGATAGATATTCACTTAGTAACTGAAGTAAAAGAGTCTTGTGATATTAGGTATAGTTGAGATCATGATTCAAATGAAACTAGAACACTATGGAAAATCTGGAAACAATAGACAGCCATTTTGTTCTATTGTGAACTACTTCAACATTGTACAGCTATGATCTTGTTCGTAAGACTTTATTGAAATGTTGAATTGATCTATGTTTGATGATGATTGAAAAGTTGAAAACATCTAGAGATTATCTCCTGTTCACAGTAAGTAAATTTTACAATGGTATTATAGTGTTATATTCGTTATTGTGAGAAACCACTTTTATTTAGTTAAACACATAACTATTGTTACAAGAAGGCATCAAACAGAGATGTGCTGGGATATTGTCCGGGTGCCTAAACGAAAATATATGATTTTCTTAAGGGGCCACAATCGGAGCCTTCGATCTAAAGGTCTAATTCACAAGGCAGTGGAGCAACGTGAGGAGATGCAGTCTCATGGTAGCCGGTGACTAATAATTGTTTCATACACCATTTGTTTCCTCAGGATAGTGGAGCCCATGTGCACCATCAGTGTGGAATGAGGGTTTTCCAACTCCCCTAGGTAGATCCTCCGTGTTGACCAATCCTGTTAAAGTGCAGGATATTCACTTTTTGTCTTTTCAACTTCGTAAACAATCCCTCTTCGCGAGAAGTTAGTGAGTAGAACTTTCGGTGACGATCACTGTATACGTGTGGCAATTCGGGAGAATTCGGAGGAGGAGGAGAGCTGACTCTTCTCACTTTCAGCCGTACCAGGGCATTTGGTAGACATTATACTGTATGATTGATAGATATTTAATTAGAAACTGAAGTAAAAAAAAGTCTTATGACATTAGGTATAGTTTAAAATATAAAAAACAAAATGTCTGTTATAGCCTGATAGAATACACAATTCATATAATCGTCTTATATAGCAACTAATCAATCAGGAAGTAAAGATTAGCTATTTGTCATATCCCGATGGTAAGTGTTGAGGTCTATTTATAGACTACACATACATTCTTACTGTATAATCGTTAATTAGCTAAACTATGCATATTCATGTTCTTATTATAAGTTTTCTTTCGACTGATGAACTATTATTATTATAAGATTTACCGTTCTTGAGTTATACCCAGTATATCAATTACTATCTCCCACATTTGGTTAAATCTTGTACGAATGTTATTTCCTATTCTGTGGTACGATGTGGTCCGTTTGGTTGGTATATAAACCCGATATGTTTGAAATACATGATTCACATCGCGGAGGCTGGGTTTGGTGTTATGGACTCAGTAAGACGGGATGAAGAAGGACTGATAAGGACTATAGATTGCTCGTACGGATTTATACGTCATTGGTCCGATCGACTATTCACTGTTCTTTAATTGGCGGTATCATTACGTTATATATAAACTGATAGGGGCAACAAGACCACAATTTATAACACTATTAACTGAATCAACAACTGGACATGATATCGAATCTAAGTTTTATACCATACACAATACTTTTAGATATATACACTATTATACATTGTATTGAATTCATATGGAATTCAATGATATTCCTATAGACTAACTTCAGAATACTAAAAATTAAGAAATCATAGTTAATGTATGGGATAAACTAATATAAGAAGTTAGACCAACATTGAAAACCTGGAAGCACTGGACGGCCGTTTCATCCTATTGTGGGACTCCTCAGTAGTGCTTCCAGGTTTTTCATGGTGGTCTAGCTTCAACCCATATTATCCACAAAACCCCTTCTGATATTCATATAAAAAGCTTAAATCTTCATTGAATAGTCAAAGAAATTGTAATCTTGTCAGTTACTGAATGTTTGTTATTTCTTTTCAAAGGAATATCAATAATGAATATCACTAGAAATGTTTCTATGAGTGATTTAACGTACAATATTATTTACTTACAACCTATTACCCCTATTGAGAGGAGTATAGCTCGCTCATCAGCACTTTCCATCCAACTTTATCTTCGGAAATCTTTTTCAATTCTTTCCAATTGCTATTCATCTTTCTCATATCTACTTCCAATGCCTGGAATTCATCTCCCCCCCGATCATAGAAATGACTAAAAAACAAGAAGAAAAATATAATCATGCGAGTTTGTGGGTGGATATGCTCGGTGGTGTTGTGAAAATCAATAAAAAACATTCTCATACTATAAATCTAGTTGAGAATAACATCACCGGGTGTTTTTCACCCTCACGCGCTTGATAAGTCATCTTCTTTTATGATGAAAATATAAACAGAAAAACAACGACAACAGTAAGTTATAATGTAATATTTTCACTTCATTTATTGATATGATTAGTATGCTGATATTAATTATGACGATCAAATCAATAATCGATTCATAGTGTGGTGTATACTACTGATGTCAGTAGATATAAGTAGTATGTATCATGATTTGAAAGTGAAATACCTGGCGGTAGAAGGTTAAGAAGATCAAAGAAAACAGAACGAGAACAAAGAATGATAAATGTGGAAATGAAGGAACAATCAAGTCTGAGACGATTAATGAATTATTTACTGTATGGTTCTCAGATTTCAGTAAGTGATTCTATCAATTTGTATTCACATAGGTTTGGTTGTCCACACTTGTGTTTACCTTCAATACAACAGCACCTATTTGATTAGGAGATGAATATTGTCAGTTATATTGTTGATACTTGTGTGTTGTGTGCTACTGATATCGATAGATATAAGTAGTATGGATCATCATTTGAAAGTCGAATGTCTGGAGACAGAAGATTAAGAAGATTGAAGGGAAGAGAACGAGAACGAAGAAGGATTGATGTGGAGATAAAGGGACAATGAAGTCTGAGATGATTGGCAAATATTTTATAAATGAAGTATTTACTGTATGGTTTACAGATTTTACTAAGATAATCTGTAATGTTGTATTCAAATATAGTCGATTTTCCGCATTTGTGTTCTCCTTCACTACAATAACACAAGAGATTAGGTATAGGAAATGCATTTTTCGATTAGAAAATAATGTAAAGGGCAAGAGTCACTTCGTCCTATTTGATACTTGTTAGCTGAATCCGAGAGTTAGTGTTCACTTCTGAACTCGAAACCAGTATCGTTCATTTCAACTAATGCCATCGCGTTATCCACTTAGTTACTGAGTGTTAGATTTCACGATGATATTCTATAATTTCATGACGAAATACATTTGGTTGTCCTCACTTGTGTTCTCGACCACTGCAATAATAGATCTGTTCATTTCATAAGATTGAACAATGTGTGAAATAACGATATAAACATTTGTGTAATTCTTAAAACGAGGACTCATATTCGGATCTTAGTGAATTCCTCTCTGCCTCATTAAATATCATCATCATACTTTTCTACTTGTTTGAATTCAAATGGATTATGCAAATATCGATGCTACATTTTGATGTGATGTGATGTGATGAATAGTGTGGAAATGTAACACGTAGGACCATCTCACAAAGGATTCCTGTCTATATTTTCATTGTAAAATTACTAGAAGATGAGATTGTTATATTTTTATATTCTCCTATCTCTAAGGTTTCGTCTGACATATAAATCACTGTTACGTCTTATTGTTCCATTGTATCACTTATGACTGAGTTGTGTACATTTTGTACTTCAGCGATTGTGTTGCTCTATGGCCAGATATCTTATGTATGTTATTGAATGACCCTTGAATTATGATTGAATAGAGTACAATGGAGAAATTAGCTAGTTTATATTTACGTGCTTCGATTGTCCACTGGGTTAGTAAGAGCTTCAGGACCAATGAGCATTAAAGTCTTGGTTGTTGTTGTTGTTGTTATTGTTGATTGGTCAGTGTGTCAATTGATGCCTAGAAGATCAACGACCCAATTGACAATATAAATGGGCTAATCGATAATCAGAGTAGAGAGAGAGAGGTTATACAACTGCTCTCCGGTCATTACGGCCTGATTACGCGGGATTCAGTAAAATCTAGGCACGCGGTTTGTTTATTCCCAACATAACACTTTTCTACTGATATTAACATTTCAAGCAGTTAGACTTTACAGTGTATATTAATATGAAGTACGATGTTTAGGAAAGATGAAATATAAGATATATGTATAAGTTTAATAATGATTTACTGAGGAACTTAGAGACGTTTTGAAGAATCTTGTCGTTGACGAAGTAAACCGTCGAAATAAATAATGTTTGGATTAATTTGGAACGAATAATCAGACTACTTCTACAACCAGAATAAATGAACAATTCTTCTACTCATAGAACTATCATTGTTTTTTGAAGTGTCTTGTTTCTCTTTGAATTTCCTTGAGAACACAGAAGACTTGTTATGTATTTTAAACTTTCTCCATGATAATCCCTTTAAAAAGTGAATAGTAGTAAACTAGGACCGGAGTTAGACAAGGTTGCTTACTCTCCCCCATTCCTCATTCTTCCGGTGGTTGACTGGATTATAAAGCCCCCCACATATGAGGGGAAGCAAGGAATACAACGGACAGCTTGCACGTAACTCGACGATTTGGACTTCACAGATGACCAAGCCCTTATATCCCATACACACCAAAAAGTGAAGATGAAGACAACCATTTTAACATCAGTAGGTCCCAGCATACACAAGGGAAAAAGTAACATCCTCAAATACAACACAAAAAACACCAAACCAATCACAATTGATGGAGAAACTCTGAGAGAGGTGGAATCTTCCACATATCTGGACAGCATCATCGATCAACAAGAAGGATCCAATGCAGATGTGTTAAATGTATATTAACCATTAAACATCAACCTAGTTGTCATAAGGTTAATATCCCTGAATTGAATTTTCAGTTTTGTAATGGTTATGAGCTAATGAGAAGTTATTGACAAGAGTCGAGCATCACTTCAAACCTTTTTTTTGCATGTTATCAAGCTGGAATTTGTTACTTAAATGTTACACTAAAGAACAAGCAAGTAAACTTTAGCATATGGTTAACTTGAATGGATTATTTAAAACGAATATATACATATATTGAATCACACTGTTTTCAATTAGCTCCTAGACGAAATATGCCCTCAAATGCCTTGGTACATACGAGGTTGTGGGGAGACAGCTCTCTCTTCCTCCAAATGCTTTCACATGATCACGCGCATTCAGCAAATTTCGGGAAATTCCTACTAACTGCATTCTCGCACTTCGGGTGTTGTTTACAAAATTAAGAGGATGAAAAGTAAATGTCCGGCGGGAGGTTGAAACGGATTGGTAAGGACGGAGGGTTCATTTATGGGGGTTAGAAAACCCTGATTCCAAACCAGTGAGCTTCAGGGTACTGAGGAAACAAATGCAGTACATATCAGTCCTTCGTCATCGGCTAACAAGGGACCGTATCTCCTGATGTTGCTCCACTTCCTTGTAGATCAGAACTTTAGGTCGAAGGCTTCGGGTGTGTTCCCCTAAGAAAACCACTTGCTTCGGTTTGGGCACCGGGGTAGTATCTCGGCCCGGATACAAATCAGGTGACTTGTGTGACACATATGTATTCGATACCCCTTTGTACCAATATTTATGTGTTCAAATAATCATAGAATCATTGATGAAAAGAAGCAAGCTATACATTAGAACCATCGTTTTTTAATGTTTAACAAAATGGGAATATCTATCAGTTTCGATAATTTTTTTCCTCATTTATCCAGTGAATGAGTACTATATGAAGGAATATAATTTTCACTAGGGATTTCATTACATCAGATTGGAGATATGTAGAGGTTATAGTAATTTTAATAGTTGAATTCATGTGTCGTTCTAAGCTAGATCATCATTCAGAACCTAAGTGGAAACAGTTATCCAATGAATGAAGAGTTGCGTAAACCCATAGATCGAATGAAGTTAGACACTGATAATGTTGAATGCCGGCTCAGTGATCTAAAGGTTAAACGTTCGTGTATGAGACTGAGTCCGAATTCCACGTAGGGGAATCGTGGATGTGTATTGCTGTGGATTCCCATACTAGGACGAAACGGCGGTCTAGTGTTTCCAGGTTTTCAATGGTAACCTAGCTTAAATCGACTCATGAATTCAACTATTATGTTTTCATTTTATTCACTTAAGGTTATCTTAATATCTAATATCTATAAACATGCCATTAAAGCGCATCTCAAAGTGAATGTTAGGGTTTTCGTTGAAATCCTCAGTGGAAATTACACTTTTTTTATATGCAGAATTCACTTAATAATTCGATAGAAAAATGTTAGATATTGAAGACATAATAAACATTGAAAGTCAGCTATGCTAAAAATTCATAGACACTCATCCTATCCCGAATGATTGATATCTATCGGTTGAACTAAATTCCACAGTCCATCAAACTAGACATGTATGATAATAATGAAGTTGATAATGATAATCATGATGATGATGATTTGGATGCTGCTGATGATGATGGTGATGATGCTTTGGATGATGATGATGATGCTTTGGATGATGATGATGATGGTGATGATGATGATGATGATGATGATGATGATGATGATTATGATGCTTTGGATGATGATTTGGATGCTGCTGCTGCTGATGATGATGATGATGATGGTGATGATGCTTTGGATGATGATGCTTTGGATGATGATGATGATGATGATGACGATGATTTGGATGCTGATGATGATGATGATGAAGATAACGATGACGATGACGATAATCGATGCTGTATTTAATAAATTAATAACATGTATCATGCATGTTATTGACAGGATTCATTCCTTTTTGAAATGTACTCAGGACAAATAACAATGTGTATGACTCAATGTACAATTAGAATATTAACAAACTGATATCATGATTCCCTGAGACTATAATTTATGGACGAACCAACTAGATTTAAGATAACAGGTCTTGGATTTCGCTGCTAAATCCATCTATCCATTTGGCTACACAGCATTTCGTCATTATAGCTAATATCAGTTCATAATGGAAAACGTTAAATCTAATTCCTAACCCCTACCCACCAACTGTAAATCATAATCTTTATTGCTTCATACAGACTTATAATCTTTATTTAGCCCTAGTAAGTAGGTGAACATTCTCATGGTCACTTTAGAGTCATTCAAAGATCGTCCATAAATTAGAGTCTCATCTTCTATGACTAATACATGAATCTAAGTTAAATGTTCATTATATACATATAGGTATAGATGAATAATTGTGTTACCGACCTTTTGGACAAAACAAAAAGTAAACTGACTTATGGAAACAACATCATTATTTGTATTATTGTTGTTGTTGTTGTTATGGTTAGTGTGATTGTGGTTGTTGTGGTTGTTAAATATAAAATAAATGTCTTAATATGAGTTTAAGTTAAAGCCAAAGGTGGCCAGTTTTTATAAAATAGATGGTATAGAAGAAGAAAAAGTAAGTCAATCAAGCCCTACTCATGAAGTGTCGAATATGACTAATTAACTAACTAACCTGTAGACCACTGACCCGATATCCAACAGTGTTAATGTTTAACTTCAACTAATCCATAAAATTGCTCAGCTGTCCACCATTGTCTTCAGTGAGTAAGTATCACACAACAGATCCGGTTGAGTTCCACTAGTCAGTGATTCCTACTAGAACTCCAGGAAATACTTCATGAAGCCAGCTATTAGTGAGCATATGCTGAGATGGATAGTGGCTAGCAATAGAATCTAGAATGAGATTTTCGTCCTATTTGGGACTCGTCAGCTGGATATACCAGCATCTCAGAGTTAATGCTCATCCTGGGTTTCGCACCCAACAGCGTTCGATAGCCACCATTCATCTTTGCTTATAATGCTTGTGAATTAAGGTAATATCAAGGTAATCCAAACTGTATGCACAAATACCAATCAATTACAGTCCTAAACATCAATGGGAAGATTCAAGTAAAACAATGCCAAGTGAGCATATGCTGTTTAGTATCAGCAAATTAATTGTTGAAAGAAAATATTAGAACATTAAAAGACATTCAACAACATTATAAACAGAACTGATGGTGGCTAGCAGTGGAATAGAGGATGCGCGTTTCATCACATTTCGGACTCGTTAACTGCATGTAACAGATTAATCAATTTCAGTCCCGAACATCAATGGGAAGATTTAAATAACCAATGCAAAATGAGTTATTTTGCTATTTTGTTCATTGTAGTACTTGAAATCGTTTATGGGTAACAATCGAGTGGGTGATTAGTCCGATCTCTACCATCCAATTTACCGCTCATGTTAGTTCATGGAACAAATCCCAATATCTAGGAGGCAAAACGAGGACGTATGAGTTGTGTTTTATCGTTAACAACATTATTATTGGATAGACAAACCAAAGGGATTTGTTGGTTAACATATTAAAAGTGATTGATAGGTCTTGAGTTCGAATTTCGAGTCTATGATTATTCTTCGTCAAAGTTCCTGGAAGCCCAGAAAACATTAGGAAATGCATAATTTATTCAGTATTGAATAGATGCTTCTTAGATATATCTAGAGAAATTCTGTTTATAGAAGATTCCTAAAGATCAGGGTTATATGCAACTCAAAATGTACTCTTGATTTCCTAAGTATGTACCAAAATCGGGGTAGAGCTTTTAAATCTCGCACCTTCCCTCAATTGTTAAAGTTTACTTGTCAAAGTACTATAGGGTTATAGGACTTACTTACTTACTTACTTGAGCTTGTTACCCCCAATGGAGCATAAGCTTCCAACTAGCATTCTCCAGCCCAATCTGCCCAGAGCCTTCTTTTCTAATCCTATTCAACTGTTGTTCATTCTTCTCATGTCTGTCTCCATTTCTCAATGTAATGTATTCTTTGGTCTTTCTCTCCTCCTTTGGCCTTGAGGATTACAGATGAGAGCTTGACTTGTGACGCAGTTGGGTGCTTTCCTCAATATGTATCATATCCACTTTCAGCGCTTCTTCCTATTTGGGATTATAGGAAATGGCTAGTTAGTAGTAAGTGTTTCCGGTAGCAAACTTACCAATCTGGTGTCCAGTCTATCAGAATAGTGATATTCGACAATTTTTGGTATTTTACAATATCCACTGGTAACATTTGTCTCATACTAAACCTAAGAACTGAATTGAAGTTTAGAACATGATCAGTATAATGGTTTTTTTGTTAATCAGTAGTTCTTTTGAAGGATTACGAACTTCAAAAGACCTATCAAGCTAGACCACCATGAAAAAACTTGAAGCATATTAACATCTTTGAATGCCAGCCAGCTCAGTGTTCTAGCGGTTAAGCGTTCATACATGAGACTTATGGTCCCTGGGTTCAAATCTCGCGTGGTGGGATCGTAGATGCACACTGCTGAAAAGTCTCGTACTAGGACGAAACGGCCATCCACATGAATTCAATTATTGAAAACAAATTACTACAATCTTCACAAAACCCTTGTTTGATAGATTATTAATTTGTGATATGAAAATCATACAAAAAAACTTGTCTTTCGCTTAGCAACTAATGATCATGCCAAAACCATTAAAGAAAGAATTTACTTATGTGATTAATAAGAACAATAATAGTATCAATCAATGAATTGTGCATGATTATTGATTTTGTGCAACGTGTATAAAAATGAATAGAACCATTCATTATGTTGTTTTTTTTCTTTGTATTTTGTCTTAACAAGAATGAAAGTTGACATGTTCAACAAATTCATCGATTGTTTCTTTAGTCTTAGATTATGTTCTTTATGTAAACATCGACTAAGCTTTTATGTGTTGAAAGTATTGCCTGAAGGTAATTGTCTTAATTCATAAGGTAGCAATGGAATTCAGTTTGACGAGCGTTTCGTCCTATTTGGAACTCGTCAGCTGGATGTAACTGTATGACATTTGAAACAAACTGCACCAAGTTAGAGTCTCAGAGTAAAAATCAACAAATTTGGGATGCAGGTATAATAAGCTGTCGAGTACCGGATAGGACGAAGTACGCGTCAAACTGTATTCGATTGCTAGCCACTATCCATCTTTGCTTTGAATATCATTATTGAGGTTTCGAGGGAATATTAATTCACCTTATAAGGATTGCATTATATTCCATACTGTTATTATTATGTGTACATAATATGATTCCACTCGTTTTTCTATTTATTTTCTTGACATTTACGTTATTCCTGATTGATCTCAAACTTTACTTTCATTTTATCATTTTGTTATTATATCGGTGAATACAGAATATCAATGGTTAAGATCATGAGTCAGTTGAAGCTAGACCACAATGGAAAACCTGGAGGCAATGGTCGGTCGTTTCGTCCAAGTATGGGACTCTTCAGCGGTGCGCATCCACAACCTCGCCCCCTGAGAGATTTGAACCCATGACCTGCTGGTTTCGCGCACAAGCACCTAACCACTAGACCACTGAGCCGGCATACAACGGTGTTAATGTATAACTTCAACTAATCCACGAAATTGGGCGACACAACCATGCGCGAAACCAGTAGGTCCTGGGTTCGAATCTCTCAGGGGGCGAGGTTGTGGATGCGCACCGCTGAAGAGTCCCACACTAGGACGAAACGACCGACCATTGTCTCCAGGTTTTCCATTGTGGTCTAGCTTCAACTGACTCATGATCTTAACCATTGATATTCTGTATTCACCCATATAATAACAAAAAGCTGGATAAACTCCGGAATAGGTGGAAACATTCACATACCTGAGCAACATAATCAATGAACAAGGAGGATCTGATGCATACGTAAAGGAAATAATTGGAGAGGTAAAGACAGTATTTCAACAACTGAAAAACTTATGGAACTGAACAAAAACGCCAACCAGTATGAAAGTCAGAATGTTCAATATGAATGTCAACACAGTTCTACTGTATGCAGTTGGAACTTGAAGAATTACCGCAAATATTATCAAAACGGTATAAGTATTTCTAAACATTTGTCTACGTAAGATGCTGAATGTCCGTTGACCGGATACCATCAGCAACAACCTACTGTGAGAGAGAACAAACTAGCTTCCAACTGAAGAAGAAATTAAGAAAAGACATTAAAAATGGATAGAACATACATTGAGTAAATCATCAAACTGCAACATGAGACAAGTACTTACCTGGATTCCTGAAGAGAAATAGAAAAGAGGAAGACTCAAGAACATACTTCTTCGGGAATCGGAAGTAGACATGAGAAGAGTGTATGGAAACTGGAAGCAACTTGAAAGGATATGCGAAAATCACAATGATTAAAAACGACTGGCTGTATCACATACTAAGTTGAAATCAACCATCCACACTAAATGATTCCACATGAGATTCCATACAGTAACTTCATACTTAAATCAAAGTGTGTTGATTTCTATACCAATGAATTGAATTTCAGAAGCTCAACTTTTTATTCTTGTCATTAAATGATCATTACTTGAAATGAAGAATGGGAAGCTTTAGATAGATCCAATTGAAGGGGTTTTAAAATTAGATGAGTATCATAACTTTCTATGACTTATTTTCTGATATAGTCGTCTATGCGTCCAAATGCCGTGATACAGCCGAGAGTGGGCAGAGTTAACTATCCCTCTCGAAATGCTCTCTCATGGCCACGTGAATACAACCACTGCCAGGGTAGTCCTACTTATTGACTTCTCGTGGCGGGGGTGTTCTTTTTACGAAGTTGAGGGGACCAAAAACGAATGTCCTGCACTTTAACAGGGTTGGTCGACATGGAGGTTCTACCTAGGGGAGTTGGAAAACCCTCATTCCACACTGATGGTGCACATGGGCTCCACTATCCTGAGGAAACAAATGGTGTATCAAACAATTATTAGTCACCGACTACCATGAGACTGCATCTCCTCACGTTGCTCCACTGCCTTGTGAATTAGACCTTTAGATCGAAGGCTCCGATTGTGGCCCTTTAAGAAAACCACCTGCTTCGGTCTTGGCACCTGGGCAGTATCTTAGCCCACACACAAGTCAAATGATTTATGTGGCGCATATCTATTTGGTGCCTTCTTGTACCAATATTCATGTGCTTAAATAATAATAATAATAATAAGAATGTACATATGTCTATTGCCCATTGGTTTTTTAATAGGTATAAACTTAATGATGTAACTATTATCGATTATCTGAAGCACTTACCTTTCATAAATCTAGGATTTTATTGATCTATGTTTGATACAATTAGGTACTGACCGTTGGTTAGACCACACACAAAGATTTTTTTTTCATATTGCCTCCAATGTTATCTCGTAGGTTAAATGGAATTAAACGACTGTGTTATGTAACCACTCCTTTTAATCTTTTAAATGAAACATTCAATTTACAAGGTAGTGGAAGAATGTTAGAAGATGCCTGTCTATGATATCCGATGATTGAAACCTAATTCTTAGACTATTTATTCTTTCGAGATCCAAGAGTTCAAGTTTATTATCGGTTTGAATTAGTGTTTTTTCCAATGACGTTAGATGAACCATTTGTATCTTCAAAACTTGGTTTAAACCCTTCCCATTGAGTGAAGGTAGCGAGAAGGACTACCATGACAAAGGTTATAAACGCATAACATTAAAATAGCATTTTCAGCGGGAAAACAGACCTATTCTACAATGGGATTAAAAGGCCTGTAATCCCATCCTTTGTCAATGATTTGTATTTAACTAACTTATAGAAGCCAACTTAATTGAGTAGAATGTTGATCACTTTCACTTGGTATTGTTTACATGAATATTCCTATTGATGTTTAGGACTATAATTGATCAGTCTCTTATTGACATATGTGCATACTGTGCGCATTGCATCGATATAGTCTTAATTCACAAGCTTTATAAGTAAAAATGGATAGTGGCTAGCAGTGGAATCTAGAACGCATGTTTTGTCCTATTTGGGATTCGTCAGCTGGGTTCGAGTCCCAAAGTGAGCACCAACTCTGATATACAGGTACATCCAGATGATGTTTATTTTACATTAATATACAATTTATCTAGGTTGTTTTACCAAATTCAGTTAAGAAAAATATATTATTGTGTTCAAAGAGTTGAATATTATGTCCTGCGTTTGAGTCCCACATGCGGGATCGTGGATGCATACTGCTAAGGAGTCGCACACTGAGACGAGACGGTCGTTCAGTACTTTCAGGTTATTAATGATGGTCTAGCTTAGATCAATTCATGAAAATTAAGTACTTAAAACGGTTTATTGAATATTTACTAAATATTTACTCCATTGCATAAGCAAGCGGCTATCAGGACTCAGTAGCTAAGTGGATAACACGATGAAGTTCGAAGCGAACGGTAGTAGGTTGGAGTCCCAGAGTGAACATCAACAAGTCTGAGTTGAAGGTACATCCAACTGACGAGTCTCAAATTGGACGAAACATGCGTCAAACTAGATTCCACTACTAGCCACTATCCATCATTGCTTACAAAAAGCTTGTGAATTAAGTTAATATCGAGGCAATCCGCACAGTATGCACATATGTCAATAAGAGACTGATCAATTACAGTCCTAAACATCAAGGAAAAGATTCAAGTACAAAACAATACCAAGTGAATTTATCAAATGTAGTTGTTATTTTTGTAAAAGGATAAGAAATATGTGGTCTGAAAGTAAAATTATAAAACAGGCAAGAAATTTATTGACCATAAGGTTTATATGAAAACTAAAGAGACAATAAATGAATATCCCTTTTTTTTAATGGTGGGTTATGTATTTCAGACAAAGATATAACTAACAGAATAGATATTGGGAAAGTTGGTAGTTTTAGAAATGTTAAACGATACATTACAATTACCATGTTTGATGTATAGTTATTAGGTAATTGAGGGGAAAAATACTGAGTTCGAATCCAGGAGATAACTTCTATACTAGTTCATCTAATGAGTTGAGATGATAGTTGGAGGTAGTCAACAGGAAGTCTTGGTGTACCTGTAAACTTAAGGGAAATGATACTCCCTCATGGATTCAATCATATGTTACCCAGCTTCATAGTCAGAGATGTTACTACTGGGTTGATGAGTCTCGAATAGGGCGAAATGTAGTTATTGAACCCTACCACTAGCCACATTCTACTTATTCTTTATAAAGTAAATGTTTCACTGTATTTCTTCACATTCTTATTTATAAGCTTCATTCACATCACCTAACAATGAATATACGGTTTATACATCTGTTTCTTAGTTGTTTTCTGTCACTTATGGTTTCATTGTGTACAGGCTTTAATTTCTCATGTGTGATGTGTTGTGATCTAGTGAGTTGTAAATATAATCCTGTGAGTGTTTCAGTTATAACAATAAAGATTCACGGATTGCTATGTTTGACTTCTGCTAAGGCTATTAGGATGCAAGGGATCCGTTTTATTGATTACTAGGAATAAGGAGTTCACTTGGTATTGTCTGGCTTGTATCTTCCCATTGAGGTTTAAGACTGCAATTGACCAGTCTGTTATTGGCATCATCATGGAAAACTTGAAAGCACTGGATGGCCGTTTTGTCTTATTGTGCTACTTCTTAGTAAGCACCCACCATCCCGCCCCACGACAATCAAACCTAGGAGCTATCAGTCTCGAGCATGAACACTTGACCACTAGACCAATGAGCTGGCCATCAACCAATCTATGAAACTAATCCACCATTGTCTTCAGTGAGTTAATATCTCACAACAAACCCGGTTAAACTCCACTGGTCACTGCTTCTTACTAGAACTCCAAGAAATACCTCATGAAGCCAGTCATTAGTAAGCATATAATGATTTTGTGAATACTACCTCAATTTAATAGTTGAGTTCATGAGCCAATTTAGGTTGTTCCTATCCACGATCCCACCTGGTGCACTGTTGAGGAGTCTTACACTAGAATGAAACAACCATTCAGTGCTTCCAGATTTCCCATGAAAGTCTACTTTCAATTGCTTCATGTTCTCAACTATGAAATGAGATACTCATGAAAAAGAAGTTTTAAAAATACATTTCAATTGCTTTAATGAAACAAAACCAAATAGAATAAAACATCATCAAATAATGTATATTACTGATTAGTCATGGTTTTGCAATGTATTTAAGTAGTAATATTAGTAGTAATAGTAGTAAAAATGTCGTAAACTAGTTCAATGTTCAATAATCAGTTCTTTTTTTTCTTTTTTTCTGGATAATCAATTTATTGTATTACACTACTAAGTGTAGAAAATCTCTATTTTGATAGTAACTACCATGCCACGGTAAAGAAAAGAAATGAAAACCCAATGGTAATACATCATTCGATTGTTAAGAATTAAAATTAGTACAATCAAGTGATTAGATGAAATGAGAACTTGAAATCGATTGTTTATGGTTAACTAATAGAAGCTAAAAAGTGATTGAAACATAGTAAATACGTAATGAATGTCGGGGGGGGGTAGCAGTGGGTTTGTGGAGATTGTAGTAATTGTAATAGTTGAATTCATGAATGGATCTAAGCTTAACTTGAAAGCTCAGTTTGTATGCGTGACTGTAGGTCATGGATACGAGTTCTACATTCAGGATGATGATTGTGTACTGTTGAGAAATTCAATACTACGACAAAACAGCTCTGTCTAGTACTTACAGATCGACTCATGAATTCAACTATTACAATGTTAATATCAGAAGGTTTTTTGTGAATATTATAGTAATTTTAATGGTTGAGATCATGAGTGATTTGAAGGTAGACCACTATAGAAGACCTGGAAGCACTGGATGGCCGTTTCGTTCTATCGTAGGACTCCTCAGTAGTGCGCATCCACGATTTCACCTCACAAAATTCAAATCCAGAACCTATTGGTCTGGTGCACGAGCGCTTAATCACTAGACCAATGAGCCGACCGGCATCCAATGGTTTTAATGTCTAACATCAACCATCCACATCCACCATTGTCTTCAGTGAGTTACAATCTCACAACAGACCTGGTTGGACTTCACGGTTCGCTGCTTCTCACTAGAACTCCAAGAAATGTTCATTTATTACTGTAAGCTTAATACATTTAGAGATTTACATTCACCGAACATAGTTTTTGGCACAGACTAATCACAAAAACATATGTATACTAAGATTAATGCTTTCTAGTGGTGTACATCAACGATTACACAAAGAGAATGAAACAATGATTTTCTTGTCCAACAATTGACAAGATATATATGCCCAACTGTGACGATAGTGAACCAGCATAAAACTCCACTAGGATTGAATAAAGTTGGACCCACCTCTTATATATTGATTGTAGTTATTATGCTGTGTAAAGATCCCTCATCCCTCATTTGTGGCTGAACACTCTTAACATATCTTAAACGGAGATAAAAGATTAGTTCATTGCTTCTTCATTTCTCTCAGCATTTCAACTGATGACATTCTTCAATGTAAATAAAAAAAATTGCGTACAGTCAAACTCGGGATGCATCATCATTTACCTTACTACAAATCTGTTGGGTAGATCTACCGTAATCCTTGTATTACTAACCAAATTAACACTCAAAGCTTATGTTTATCTCCTTATCCACAAATCGGTCACCGATTAAGACAGTAATTTCAGATAGCCTCTCTATTAATTAACAGATATGATATTTACTTCAAGTTAATTCGTTGTTGATGTTTACGAACAATATTCAACTACCCCCTCTGGAAAAAGTCTACGTTACCAAGTGCATTATCAAATTAAGCTAGAGTTAAACAAGAGTTGTCAGTCATTAGTAGATCATACTGTTCTAATCCTTAGAGCACAGTAAATCTTCTCAAGCAGATAATAGTTACAGACTAAATATTTACAATTTATATTCGTAATGAAGGGTTTCTGAACAGTTAAAGCAAATGGTCGCCTATCAATTTAATCCACAGAGTTAAAATTATAATCATTAGGCTTTAGTTTGAGGTAAAATGTCAGGAAATCTAGTGTATATTCATGCGGTGCTCACCATAGAGACATATGGGTATTTGTCCACTCAATAACATTCCGAAGGTACAAGGATCTTTTTCAACTGTATAGTTACTGACGTTTGCTTCATGGTAAGTGATATTCATCTACGATCTTCCCACACACAAACTTCATTGACTGTTTGCGTCAAAAGACTGCTAGTGAAAAAGGTAGTTTAATAACTAAATCTAATAGACCATATATATACCCGTTAACAGAAACATTTGTCTATCTTTCAGAAAACACGGCCAACATTAGTGTATATCTCATCCTTTGGGAATGAAAACGATCTCTTAACCATTACCGGCTCAGTAGTTTAGAGGTTAAGCGTTCACGTGCGAGACTGAACGTCCTGGGTTCGAATCATGTGGGATGGGATCATGGATGAGCACTACTGAGGAGTTCCACAATAGAAAGAAAAGGCCGTCCAGTACTTCCAGGTTTTCAATAGTGGTCTAACATCAATCAATTCATGATCTCAATCAAAAACCTAATAATTTCCAAAACCCTATACGGATCGTAACTAATCATATCCATTTATCACTTTAACCGATTTTCCCTTTAACCAACAGATTGACTAATGGATTAATACGATTGAAAATGCTTTTCCTACCTTACTACAGAAACATGTATATGGGTGAACTGTCAATCATTAAACAATATCACAAGACTTCACCCTAGAAAGATGATTGTAATGGATTGAAAGGTTAAAAAAACAGTTATCGTTTTAGGTTATATTTTAACCCCTAACAATCTCTCAGTTAACATACATTTAAACCCAATCAAGCCTTCAAACAGCTACCAGGTGTTCAAGTTATAATTTTAAAAAGACGACAGATAATTGTGTGTTGTGTGCTACTGATATCGATAAATATAAGTAGTGTGTGTATCATCAATCAAAAGTGAAATGTCTAGTGGTAGAAGGTTAAGAAGATCGAAGAGAAGAGAACGAGAACAGAGAATGCTTGGTGTGAAAACGAAGGAACAGTCAAGTCTGAGATGATTGATTGGCATTTTCCAAATGGAGCATTTACTGTATGGTTCTTGGATATTACTAAGATGTTCTGTAATTTTATGTTCTAATACATTCGATTGTTATCACAGAAGGAACCTGGAAGTTAAGCATAATATGATTACTAGATTAACAGTTTGGGGGTTGTGGAGATTATTAGGTTGTTGATTGAGATAATGGGCCGATTGATGTTAGACCACCTTTGAAAACCTGGAAGTACTGGACGGCTGTTTCTTCCTATTGTGAGACTCCTCAGCAGTGCGTATCCACGATCCCGCTCGCGGGTTTCGAACACAGGGCCTTCGGTCGTTCCCACTTGTGTTCTCGCTCACTACAACTGTAACAAATGTAACTTGAAGTTAATTGACATGTTCAGGTTTAAATCAAGTTCGAAAGTTAATTGATAATATGATATTTACATTGACCGACCCCTGATAGGAAGTCAAGTGTTTCATTCTTATTTAATCAATTGAATTCCATTAATCACATCCTCACTTACTTACTTAATCCTGTTACCCCTCATGAATGAGGATAGGCTATCTATCAGCACTCTTCATCGAACTCTGTTCTCAACAATTCTTTACGGTTGTTGCTATTCATCCTTTTCATATCTGCTTCCGTTTCCCGACGTAGTTTGTTCTTTAGCCTTTCTCTTTTCCATTCCCCCTTCAGCATTCCAAGTTAGCGCTTGCTCCGTGATGAAATTTAATGATTTCCAGTGTCTTTCCCTTATTTTCTCATTAACTGAGAGCTGGTTTGTTCTCTTTCACAGTAGGCTGTTACTAATGGTATCCGGCCAACGGACATTGAGTATCTTGCGTAAACTATTGTTTAGAAATACTTGTACCTTTTTGATGATGTGATGGCTGTGATAAGTCTACAAGTTTCAGCTCGATTCATTAGAACTGTGTTGACATTTGTATTGAGGATTCACACTTTGATAGTGATTGACAGGCTATTGTTTTGAGTTCCATATGCTCTTCAACAATCTAACATCAATCGGTTCATGATTTCAATCAAAAACTTAACAATCTCCACAACCCCTAAACTAATAATCTTGTAGTGACTCACATTTATCACGAGAACACGACCGGTTTAATAAAAACAATTATTATTATAACCAACTGTACCAGTGTTTGTTTTAACGTGCTTTTGTTTGACTGTGCTAATGACGGCGATACTGTGCTTCCATTCTTATTCTTACACTTTTGATTGTGACTTCGCGCGAATTCGATTACGTTCTGTAACCAAGATTGTATCCTGGCACGATCTCGGTATCCTTTCGATGCCACGAGGTCGTCAGCAAATATATCTCGACTTGGTCCATTAACTGCCTTCTGATAATTGGCTTCCAGGGGATTTTATGGATTTATTTGGTTACGTTCAACCTACGCCTTCTGATTTATTTGGCACGCGATCCTTTGTAGCGGTGTTCATAGTTAATCTCAACTCGACGCCACGCTACAATCTAATAATCATATTATACTTAACTTCCAGGGTCCTTCTGTGATAAGTCATTATATTGATTTTAAACTATAATTTCAAGATTTTATTGATTATGAGGTGGTGGAAAAGATTTGTAGCTCAGGTTGATGATTTTGATGGAGTTTTGTTCTCTGAGTTGGATGGTTTGGTCATGGAGCTTTCAGTGTTCTTCTGAGTGACATCATTAGCATAAACTTCAGGTAGAATTCTGTATTCCGGTAGAAGCTTATACTGATGGTATCGTCCAGAAGAACGATGAAAGCTCCACGACCATCCATCCAGCTAAGAGAACAAAACTCCATCAAAAATTAATTGGTAAGTAATATTTTGTTACTATTTTAGTCAGAATTGTACGGTTGATTTCATTTTTGTTGTACTCTTTGGACTTACGCCTGTTACTCTTAATGGAGAATAGGACGCCGACCAGCATTCTCCAACTCACTATGTCATGGGTCTTCCTTTCTAGTTCTATCCTATTCTTGTTCATTCTTTTCATGTCTGTTTCCATTTCTCGGCGTTATGTGTTCTTTGATCTTCCTCTCCTCCTTCGGCCTTCAGGATTCCATGTGAGGGCTTGCCTTGTGACACAGCTGGGTGCTTTCCTCAATGTGTGTCCTATCCACTTCTAGCGCTTCTTCCTGATTTCTTCCCCTGCTGGGATCTGGTTTGTTCTCTCCCATAGTAGGTTGTTGCTAATAGTGTCTGGCCAACGGATCAGAAGTATTTTGCGTATACAGCTGTTAATAAACACTTGTATCTTCTAGATTATGGCTTTCGTAGTTCTCCGAGTTTCCACCCCAAACAGTAGAACTTCTTGATACTTGTATTAAAACCTTGGTGTACTCTCTGAACTGAATGGTTCAATTCTAAAGATTTTGTTGTTGTTTTAATCATCATGTGGAGGTAAACTGTTGATTTACTCCGCAAGAGTCGAATACACACTTACTGATGATTATGTGTATGGGCGGTTATTTTCAAAAGTTTCTTGTATTCCTGTTCTTTATATTTCAGTCGATTTTTAACTGACATCATGAATTGTGATAAGTATAAGACCACCATTGAAAAGTTAGAAACATCTGAAGGTCTTTTCATCCTTGTATAGAATTCTTCAGCAATGTACATCCACGATTCTTCACGTGGACACTTAACCTGTAGTTCGCTGAACCGTCATCCAACAGTGTTAATGTTTAACTTCAAACGGTTCACGATATTGAGTGTTCATCGTGCATTGTCTTTGGTAGGTAACTGCATCATATCCATCACGGTTGAACTCTAATATTCATGGCTTCATTCTATAACTTTGACGCAGTTACCCATCGATGACAATTGAAGACGGTTGCACAATACAGTAGATTGGTTTCTTTACATTCCTTCGGTTCATAGTTAAAATTTCTGTTAACCAGACTTTTTATCCAAAACATGAATAACATTTTGTCACTTTGCTTCATTGGTAGCCTACTTTTGTGTAAACCTAGATAAAGGAGGTTTGATTATTCAGTTGGCAGTATTTAGGACTGCATTTACTGCTGAAGAGTTCTATACTGGGATGGAACGACCCTCCGGTGTTTCCAGGACTTGAACCCAGCGCCTCCAACCTCGCATGCGAAAGCGTAACCTATAGACCACTGAGCTGGCCGACATCCAATGATGTTAATGTCTAACTTCAAAGAACTCACAATCTTGCATGACCGTCTTCTATATTCTTCGGTAGGTAACTGCCTCACACCCGACACGGTTGAACTTCACTTGTCATAGCTTCACACTAGTCTTGACAATGTAATTTTTTTAATAATAGGTGATTTATCTACGGTTTACATAGGTTTATCATCATTGGAGATTAAGTATGCCAAATTAATGATCATTGAATAACTTGACAGAAATGACTGAATTTTAAGAAACCTGAATCCATCAATAATTGCTGGTTAGAAACAAGGCTATTTGAATCTACAAAATTTGGAATGTAATCACAGAAGTTGTCTTTTGTGTTTGTGTGTGTGTGTGTGTGGGTTTCAATCATTCATCATGTTACATAACCTTTGTTTTATTCATATGGAATACTTTTGATATATGAAATGTATTAATTAGTTGATGAATAGATTTTACTAATTAATTAGTTGGTGATTGTTTGCTACTGTTGAAAGAACTAAACTTTTCAACAAAAGGGTGTAGAAAGTGTGCAAGTTTATCAATACTTATTCCATTTTGATGACGATTGTGGTAGTTCTCGAAGTTTCAGCTTCATACAGGAGAACTGTTTAGATGTTCGTATGAAAGATTCTGACTTTAATGTTGATTGACGGACAGTTGTCTTTTGAAAATTGTCTTTACTTTGCCAACCCTCCCCCTTACATCTGCATCAAATTCTCCTTGTTCATCGATGATATTACTCAGATACGTGAAACTTTTCACTTCTCTTAGAGTTTCTCCATCTACGTGTTCTATTTGAGGGTGTTGATTTTTCCCTTGTATGTGTTGAGATCTACTGATGCAGAGACTGTTTCTACACCGATCGACTTCATCTGCATTTCTTGCTGTGTATGGGATAGAAGAGATATGTCGTCTGTGAAGTTCAAGCCGTCAAGTTGCATCCAGCCTGTCTATTTTATTCCATGCTTCCAGTCAGATATAGGGGTCTTCTTAATCTAGTAGACCAATAAATGAAAAAGGAAGAGGGAGGGTAAGCGGCCCTGTTTGACACTGGTTCTCACTTGAAATGCATCAGTCAGCTGTATCAATTATCCACACTGTCAAATCAAGGAAATTAATGTATAGTGACGAATTCGATTCAACTGTTTGTTCATCGACGATCCATAGTGTCGTGATTCGGTCTGTGTACGATCGATCCTTACGGAATTCAGCCTGTTGATCTCAAAGTTGGGTGTCTACTAAGTTCTATATGTGGTTCAGCAATACTCTGTTGAAAATCTTTCCTTACAGTAGTGATTGACTGTAATTAAAATGTCTTCCATTTCCTCCCTATATCTTTAATATGAACTATATTACCTTCTAAATGTCCATGTCAGGATTGAGGCTAAAAAACATCTGTAGCTTTTTTTCCTGAAATTATTTGCCATATCTTCTTTGTGTTACAAACACGAAAAGCTGGTACTTGACATAGGATATTGTAATTTGTACTACACAAATAAGAAGATAACACCAGTAACAGTGATAGTACTTATTTAATTTGAAGAAAATACTACAACCTTTGAATACAAATACACTTGTATTATCAGCTATAATGACACCCAATAAACAGTTAACAAATATCATGTCAACATATCAAATATCATATCATTCGAGGAAATGCAAAAAATGATTATTAGTCTAGGGTGTTTGTCGAAATAGTAGTATTTTCACAGTTGAAACGACTGGTCGATCTGAGCGAGATCACCAGTAAAGATCTGGAAGCATTGGACCACGGTGAACATTTCAGAATATTACAGTACAACTTGCGTTACAACGTAAGTTTGAAAATTGTTGAGAATACAACTGCTTACTGAATGTAAATAAGTAGTATAGAACAATATACAAAAGAGTAGAAAGCTAACGAGTAGGAACAATGTAAGATAAACTTAACAATGATGCTCCCCCCAGGTGCGTGAAGGATTCCACCACTCCCAGAGTTTCTCCATCATGTGTGATTAGGTTGGTCTTCTCTGTGTGGATAAGGTCTTTCGTCAAACACTGGCCGAAAATGCGCTTAAGTGGTACCAGTGAAGGGTTTGCTCGTGTTCAAGTTGCTGTGTAAAATCTAGCCTGGGGGTTATTAGGACGAAGAGATTAGGAAACCGAATCTGTCATTCATTTAGAAGACTTATAAATATTTTATACTTGAATTCCTTTCAGCCTACTATAAAAAATGCTGTGATCAAGACACTATTTTACAAAGTTGTGAAGATGCCACAGGTATTTTTAGTTTAACAACTCTTTAACCAGTAACACCTTCAACCATGAATCGTGCTCGCCTAGTGAAATCAAACGTCAGAAGCGAAGAACTTCGAAGAAATATTTGATAGACTATCAATATATCGGGCATCGACTGATCTAAACTGGCAAGCGATTGCAGGGAATGTTGAGCACGGTGTTCCCTCTCGTGATCTGGTAGGGATGCATAACCGAGCGCCTTCAGCTACATGCGTCCATCAAAACTAACGTGGTCAGCATCCAATGTCAAATACTTATAGGGCTATTTATTTTGAGGATTTCTTTACCGCTATTGATCTCTCCTCTTTTAGTAGGGTATTGATGGCCTTAAGACATGGTCAGCCAGAAGTTTAAACCCAGTGAGTTTATCGTTGGTAAACACTCTTCTAATAGCTAGCTATGTTGATCAGCGTCTGATCGTCTTTTCTTACTATAAGGAGTCATGTGATACACTATCGTAATAAAGAAATAAGGTTCAATTAAAATTTTGGTTCATCGTAAACCTCTTCGTTCTTTTTTCGTCTATTTCAGCCGTCCTGGGAAAGAAAACAGGGATATGAAAGTGAATATCGAATCACATTTTTACGTGCGTCAAGACACAAAGTGGGCGAAAATAACACATTACTATTCGAAAAAAGCTCATTGACAAATACACATAAACAGAAAGCAACATTTCTATATCCAATAGAAAGCATATAATCATGTTTACAACTGTAATTATGACCTAATGTGCTTACTTACTTACTTACTTACGTCTGTAACCCCTTGTGGAAGAGCATAAGTCTTCAACCAGCATCCTACATAGAACTCTATCCTCACCAATCTTTTCCAGTTGACATTCATCCTTTTCATGTTTGCTTCCAATTCTCGACATAGTGTGTTCTTCGGCTTTCCTATTCTCCGTTTCCTTTCAGGATTTCAAGTAGGTACTTGTCTCATGATGAAGTTTGATGATATCCTCAATGAATATCCTATCTATTTCCAATGTCTTTTCCTAATTTCGTCTTCAGTTGATATAATGTAACATAATGAAACTTTTCATTCGTGATCATATTCTAGACAATAGGTTGATATCTATTACCTTCGCTATCCGAGCTGTTACCATTAAACTATTTGAATCTTGAATGAACGCTTCAATTAGTGGTTATATTAGATTGAATTAGATAAGGATAACATTTATCAATCAGTGTTAATATCTCAGTTATACTAGAAGTATAACAAACCCTTAAACGCTGTCTTAGCAATAAGGTTTCAGATTGTGAAACAGTGTAATGTAATTTCAATTCCACTAGGGATCATTAACTTGCACACGGTTGTAGGTACGCATCACTGATGAATGTTCATTACCAATAAATCTACTTCTTTACAAAGTTTTCTATCGATTACCTCCGACTACTGAACATACCCCTCTCTTGATATTGTTTTACTTGAATTTTCCCATTGACGTTTTTGGACTGAAACTGATCAGTCTCTTATTGGCATATGTGCATACTGTGCGTATGCCTCGATATTGCCTCAATTTACAAGCATTATAAGCAAAGATGGATAGTTGCTAGCAGTGGAATCCAGGACGCGCGTTTCGTCCTGTTTGGGACTCGTCAGCTGGATGTACCTGCATCTCAGAGTTGATGTTCACTCTGGGACTCGAACTCAGTACCGTTCGCTTCAAACGCCATCGCGTTATCCACTTAGCTACTGAGTCCTGATAGCCACTTGGACTGTGCACCACAGTCCAAAAACATCAATGGGAAAATTCAAGTAAAACAATATCAAGTAAATTCAACTTCAACCCATTGCACAAGCAAGTGGCTATCAGGACTCAGTAGCTAAGTGGATAACGCGATGGCGTTTGAAGCGAACGGTGCTGAGTTCGAGTCCCGGGGTGAACGTCAACTCAGATGCAGGTACATCCAGCTGACGAGTCCCAAGCAGGACTGGACGCGCGTCCTGGATTCCACTGCTAGCAACTATCCATCTTTGCTTATAATACCCCTCTCTGTTTCAAATGAAATTTGAGGTTAAATTTGATCAAAAATTGATCTGTCAACAGACCATATCTATGATCTGTATGTTTAACAGAAGACTTGAGGGGTTCAGAACAGATTTCCGACTTTAAATAGTATTCAATAAAGTTTCATCTTTATCCAATGTTATGATACATGGATATCGTACGATCAACATGCTTGAACTACTTCTATTCTTGGCAATACTATAATCTATGGACGACCTTTGAGCAAAACTAAAATGACCTTGATAAATATTAGCTAGTCATAAAACGGTACGTATAGAGTAAAACAAAAGTTTTTTAAGGTTAGAAAGAAGTTCTGAGGTTCTGAAATCGTAAGACGTACGGTAGAGGAGGTCATCCATATAACTTCATAATAGTCGACCACTGGAGTCATCATAAGGTAGCAAAAACTGTTTCAGCCTCGACCACATAGCTTCACTATTGCTTGTGTGCACTCCGGTTGTTGGGTTCAGAAAATTCCATTTGTGGATAACGACACGATGCATATAACTATGTCTATATAGGCATCGGTACGCTCTCTAATCACCCATTTTACTGTTGCTTTTATTATCCAGTTCGCAACAGCTATCATGATTTGCTTTGATTTCAATCTGGATTGAGAGATAAAAAGTCCCTCCATTATGAAATTAGGGATTGAAAGCACCGAACGACAGGTCCGTCCCATTTTGGAACTTCTCAGTAGTGCTCATCCAAGGTCCCATTCGCGGGCATCGAACCCAGAACATTCGGTTTCGCGCGTGAATGCTTAGTCTGTAGAGCTGGTCGGCATCTGACAGTGTTAATGTGTAACTTCAACCAATCCACGAAATTGCGCCACCGTCCACCATTGTTTTCAGTGAGTAACTGCATCACAACAGATGCAGTTGAATTCCACTAGTCACAGATTCTCAACAGAACTCCAGGAAAAATCTCATAGAGCCAGTCACTAGTGAGCACATGGTGCTTATTATCAGAAAGGAGGTTTAGTGGAGATTGTAGTAATTTAATAGTTAATATTCACTTGGTATTGTTGACTTGAATATTCTCATTGATGTTCACAAGCATTATAAACAAAGACAGGTAGTGGCTAGCAGTGGAATCCAGTTTGACGCGCGTTTCGTCCGATTTGGAACTCGTCAGCTGGATGTACCTGCATCTCAGAATTGTTTGTATTCACTCAGGACTCCGAACCAGTACCATTCACTTCAAATGTCATCGTGTTCTCTACGGGTCCCAAATAGAACAGAACATGCGTTGTGGATTCCACTGCTAACCACTTTCCATCTTTGCTTTTAATATATAATAGTCAAGCTTTAGTCGACTCATGAATTCATCTATTAAATTACGACAACCTCCACAAAACCCTCCTTTTTCAAAATAAAAATTCACTTGAAAAAATCATAAATCTAACGTTCATTTGATGAACATATTCAATGTATTACTATATCTTGGAAAATGGTCAGGAATGAAATTGGAAGAAGGCTGGTTTCGTCCTATTTAATACTTATCAGTGAAATATATTAGATTCTTCATCTAGATGATATTTGACATCACATTAGTCAACTATCATTGATTTGACTTAGGGTGTTGGTGTGTGTTAATGTCTCAACTCAATGACTTCGTATGCAAACGTTTGGGAATTACACAGAATTACCTTCATCAGATCTCTAATCAGAAGACAAGAATCAGATTTCTCTAATGAACGGGAACACAAGATCTCCATCATTCCAGCCAAACAGGTTGGTGAAGTCTAGTAGGCCCTTCTGGAGAGAAACAGGCCACATCGAAGTACGGCACAACTACCGGGAGTAGAATAGCTGCTTTTGCAACCATTTGGAGTTTGCCCCGTGAGGAGCAACCCCGCACATTATGTGCACCACTTGTGTCAATTTTTTATCGTTTTGCCATCCAAGAGTAATTGTGCTGTGTTTCTTTGTGGTGTTTGTAATCGATTTGAGGATATTGGTCGAGTGCGTGATTAGTCCGATCTCTACCACCCGGGTTACCGCTCACGTTAGTTCATGAGTCATTCGTCCTACTATCCAGTAGGCACAACGTGGATGTGTGAGTCGGATTTTGCATCCCATTAAAATCTGAGAACCATACAATAAATACTTCATTTCCAAAACGTCAGTCAATTGTCTCAGATTTCACTGTCCCTTTATTTCCACACCAGTTGACCTAAAAGGCCAATCATTATACAACCCTTCTTATTTCAGAAATCGATAGTTTTTGTCTTTCTTGATTCACTATTCTTTTTAACATATTTGATTTAAAAGAACAATTAAATAGTTTTGTTACACACTGCGACTTAACACAATAATACTCATAGATATGCGATATTATATACAGGATAATCGACTGATCACAATAAGATGGCGGTTGGAAGTAATCAACAGGAAACCTTGGACCTAGGTTTCATGCTACTTGGCACTCGTCAGTAAGGTGTACATGTAATCTTGAGGGAACTGATGTTCTCTGATAGATTCGATCCCGTGTCACCCAGCCTCACATTCAGAGACAATACTGATCAAAATATTAGATAATTCAACCACCATGCTCATGATGTTCTATGCGAACACACAATATCAGACCAAAAGTTGATAACTAGACAGTGGATTAGGCCTTGTGATTAGAAAAGTTTTTCGGCATTTACGTTGACACATATATGTTCAATGATCACATTATGATTTGAATTGGTTGAATATACGCTGAGAATCGAAAAGTATTGGACAACTGTTCTCTCCTTGTATGAGAATATTGAACAGTGCACATGTAAGATCTACAGTAATAGTTATAGTCATGTTCTCTAGTGACCACATTTGCAGTGTTATTCCTGAACTACAAATGAGGATTACTGTTTGATATAGTTCAACAATTTTAGCAGTGTGTCATTTACCATGAATACTATTGAAAGATGATTGAGTATTATAGAGAACTAAGTAAGGATGGGTATGACGGCTCTCTACCAGAATTAAAGATCATGAGCATCATCTTTGGTAGGGCTTTCGATTCACACTTCTAAGTAGTCAAATATTAGGAAAAATTCACTGTCCACTGTTTTGTTGATTTTAAGTCTTCTGTTAAACTAAGTAGGGATTTGTGTTCACTTATTTCGAAGTTATGGTCAATCTTTGAGAGAAAATAAAGTGACCTTGAAGATGTCCACCTAGAAGCTAGGACTAAATGAGGATTATAAACCAGTATGAGGAATCTGGATTATGATTCACAGTTGATGGTTAGGGTTAGGAATCGGATTTATTTTTTTTTCATCATGAACTGACATCAGCTATGATGCCAAAACGCTACTAAGCCAAATGGATGAATGAATTTCGCGCCAAAACCTAAGATTCGCTACCTTATATCTGATTAGTCCGTTCGTAAATCATAGTCTCTCTGTGTTTAAATTGATATCACAATGTTAAACTACCATTGAAAACCTGGAAGCACTGGACAACAGTTTCATCATAGCATGGGACTCGTCAGCAATGCGCATCCAAGAAGTGTTCGGTAGAAGTGTTCTTCATATTATCTTTTTATGATACTGTCAGCCTGCTGTATTCCAGTTATTTTTGTACGAAACATGGACAATACGATAATAAATCAGCAGTTTGTACTATGCTACTGACAAATTGTAAGTAGTACATCTTTGTTTCGTAAACTTTAAGTGGAAAAAAATCTTACATCTCTTTCAATGAGTTTTTGTATTCCAGAGCATACAGTAATTCTGAAATGAATTACAAGCATCCTTTCATAAAATGAGCCCGCTCTATCCCGACTTTTTCGCTGGTGTTATGTTAGTCAAGATCTTGTGAATAAATCTGATACATTCACTTGGTGTTGTTTACTTGAATATTCCCATTGATGTCTTAGGACTACAATTGATCAGTCTTGTATTGGCGTATGTTCATCCTTTGTGTATTGCCTCGATATTGACCTAATTTACAAACATTATAAGCGAAGATGGATAGTGGCTAGTAGGGGAATCCAGTTTGACGAGAGTTTCGTCCTATTTGCGACTCGTCAGATGAATGTACCTGCATGTCAGAATTGTTGATGTTCACTCCAGGATTCGAATCATGTATCGCTCATTTCAAATGCCATTGTGTTATGCACTTAGACAATGAATGCTGATAGCTACGTGCTTGTGTAATGGGGTGAAGCTCAAATTCATTTTGTATTGTTTGTCTGAATCTTCTTATTGATGTTTAGGCCTGCAATCGATGGGAAGTTTCAAGTAAACAGTACCTGGTGAATTTACACTGCACACCACTGCACAAGCAAGTGGCTATCAGAACTCAGTAACTAAATGGATAAAGCAATGGCATTTGAAATCAATGATACTGGATAGGAGTCGGAGAATGAATATCAACTTTGAGATGTAAGTACGTCTAACCAACGTGTCCTAAAATAGGACGAAACGCTTGTCCTAGATTCCACTTCTAACCACTATCCATCTGTGCCTAGTCTGATACAGTTCCGTTATTTTCTGTCTGATACACAACAAGTCTTTAAATATATGTCTAATAGTCAATTGTTTGTAATGGTTACCACTAGTTCGGTGTTTTTGTCATTGTAACTTTCAATTCATTACGACTTTCTCAGTACTTATGTTTGAGCTGACAATCACAGTATCATTAATGTACTATCGTCCTGATGGCGTTAACATGTCTACATTTCTTTGATGGAAGTGTTTAAGGTCACTCAAGTCCTACTCACTGCCTTCTCGCTCAACGGGTGTTATTTACGAAATTGAGAGAATGAAAAGCGAATTTCCGGCACGAGCTTTAACCGGGTTGGTGGGTACGGAGGATCCACCTATGCGAGTTGGAAAACCCTCATTCCAAACCAATAGTGCACATGGGCGCCAGAATTCTGAAGGAATAAATGGTGTATGGATCAATCATTGTTCACCGAGTACCACGGGACTCCATCTCCTGACGTTGCTCCACTGCCTTGTGGATCAGACCTTCAAGTCGAAGGCTTTGGAAGTGGTCTCCTAAGCAAACCATCTGCTTCGGTTTGGGCACCCAGTTAGTATACTAACTCACACACAAATCAAGTAACTTGTGTGGCGCATATGTAGTTGGTGCTTCTTTGTAGCAATATTTTCTATGTTCAAATAAATAAATAAAGGAGATCAAGAATGGATAAAATGACCTGTCCAGTAGCTAGAATAAGTAATGTGTGGGCTTAATACTCCCAAGACAAGTTGTCATCCAAAAAACACGGGCAAGCTTCTTTCCTCTCTCCCTTCCAACTTTATTGAAAAACCGCAAATGTATCACATGCTTCGTCTGCAGCCTCTCTAGGGCTACTGCCGGTCCTAAGCCCTAATAAAGGAGAAGGGTCAAGTACGGGGTTAGATACCCCATCTCGTAGAAAACTAACTCGCTAAACAAAATGCCAAATGTATCACATATATACTTGTATATTCGTATTGCAAAAAAACAAACAAAAATAAAATAGAGAAATCATTCATTCAATCATTCATTTGTAACTAAGTTATACAGCTGAATACAATGGAAAACATTATGAAAAGTTATATATATGCCAATACATTTACAAGTAAGTAAGTAGGTAAGTAAGTAGGTAAGTAGGGTAGGTAAGGAAGGTAAGCAAGTTAATATACATTTATGAATAGAACATTGTATTCGGATTATTTCTTATAAAATTACATTCAAATGGTAAGTAACTCTTTATGTTATTGTTGAGATATTTCAATGTTTTGGTTCATCTGTTATCTACCGACCCAGAATTGATTATGTTCCGTTGTAATAATGCCTTCTAAATGTATATAAATGATGAGTGATTAGTGAATTATCATTCATAGATTATATTTTTTTCAATTGAGATTATGAATCGATTGATGTTAGATCACGGTTAGAAAAGTAAAAGTTCATTAGTGACTAGATTTAAGATGATTTCCTGGATTTCTAGTGAGTAGCCGAAACCAGGGGAGTTCATTCCTGTGTTGGATAGATAGAGGTATCTACCTCAGTATAATAGATCAACGGTTGAGCAGCTATTCATGGATCGATGGAAGTTAAATATTAACACCATTGGATATCGGTTTAGTGATCTAGAGATTAAGGGTACTTGCGTGAGACCGAAGGTCCTGGATTCAAGTCCCATATGCGGGATCGTGGGTTCTCACTACTTACTGAGGAGTCTCATGATAGGACGAAATAGCCGTCCAGTGATTCTAGATTTTCAATGATGATCTAACATTATTCGATTCATTATCTCAATCAAAAATGTATTTAAAACAATAGGTCTTATGTATATCTTCAAAGAACCATTGAGAATTAATATTTATAGGACAGTTACTTCAGTGATAGTGTTCTATCAACATGCTTTAAGTAATGGATACGCACTGCATAGGAGTCCTATAATTGGAGGAAACAGCCATCCATTGTTTACAGGATTTCCATGATGGTCTAGCTCCAATTGACTCATGGTCTCAACTATTGATATTTAACTAAGAGTCTAAAATTAATCTGATTACTAGAAGTTTTGATATTTGTGTTGACACTAGCCAATCGAAGACTGTTTGCCTTACTGTAATATTCGGAAATGACAATAATAATAACAATCAGTTATAACGTTCGTGGAGAATATTTACTACTACCGATTACGAAGGCTAATATATTTGAAATAATGTAGTACAGTGAAATATAGATTAAGGAGCTATAATACTAAGGTTTTAATGATAACTAGTTATAAGGACAATCCTAAAAGTTGTCTTCGAGGAAACAGTAAACCGGTCATTCGTTTTACGCGAAAAATATGGACTAACCAATGAGTTTATTTATGCCAGTGATGGAATATATTTCCATCCCATGTAACCACGAATTGTAAAATCTTAATTTAACAATATTTTTAGCAGCACAACTTTTACTACTTATAAGTAGTCCAAAATAGATTATGAAAAAAGTGGTTATGTGTTTTTTCTCATTCATATCACAGCTAGATTACGTGAGCTCAATATCAGGAGGACAATAGTAGGAGTTTGCTAATCATTTTTTTAAAGTAATCTATGATTACTTGTATCATTTTATGATAGCTAGAGGTAGACAGAGGGTAGACATTGATTGGAGAGTATTCAAAATTCGTTCCGCCCTAGTATTGAACTTTTAAGAAGTGCACTACTTTTTAATGTTATCAGTAGTTAACTATCTAAATCTAGATACAGATACACTTAACTGATTATACATATTCATGTTCCCCCTATAATAAGCTTTATTTTGACTGATAAATGATTATTATACGATTTAACATTCTTGAGTTATACCCAGTCTATTATTTACAGTC
Organism: Schistosoma bovis; assembly: GCA_944470425.2. Classification (NCBI taxonomy): domain Eukaryota; kingdom Metazoa; phylum Platyhelminthes; class Trematoda; order Strigeidida; family Schistosomatidae; genus Schistosoma; species Schistosoma bovis. Next base: position 15,957,737 of record OX103959.1, on the reverse strand, counting down.
TCTCACATTCACAGCCACTTTTGGCTTGAGGCTGTACAAATATTGCTTCCTATTTTATGGTTCGATGTGGTCTGTTTGGTTTGTATATAAACTCAGTATATTTGAAATACATGATGCAAATCGTGGAGGCTGAGATTAATGTTCTGGACTTAACAGGCAGGGTTAGGCAGGAAGAAGGACCGATAAAGACTCTAAACTGCTCGTACGGGTTCACGCGTCATTGGTCTGTTCGATAAATCACTGTCCTCTAATTGTCAGTATCAGTACGTTATCTATTAATAAGGTACAAGACCACAAGTTATAACAATACCGAATTATCGTATTACATAGATCTGAGAACATTCACATAGTAATAATCTCTCACGATCTTCCTCTATCTCTATCTCTCTTACCTGTATACTTCTGAGCATATCTTCAATTGTTGTAAGTTGATTTTGAAAATCCTCCTGACGTAATGAAATATCAGCAACTCTTTCATAAACATTGGTTTGAAGCTATTAGATATTAAATGAAAACAAAAAGGAAAATAACATTGATGAAAATGAAGCTTAAAATTTTCTCAATGATAGTTCTATTTTAAGAAGACAGTTAACACTAATAGTTCAAACTATGGACGATCTTGACTTCGTAGATGATCTGGTGCTTCTATCACACACGTAACAACAAATACAGGAGAAGAGATGACCAGTGTAGCAACAGCCTCATCAACTGTAGGTCTCAACATATACAAAGGGAAAACCAAGATTCTCCTATACAACACAACATGCAACAGTCGAGTCACACTTGACGCAGAAGCTTTGAAGGATATAAAAACTTTTACATATCTGGACAGCATCATAGATGAACACGGCGGATCTGATGCAGATATGAAGGTGTGAATCGGCAAACCAAGAGCAGTATATATACAACTGAAGAACATGTGGAACTCAAAACAACAGTCTGTCAACCAACATTACAGTCACAATATTCAATACAAATATCAAGACAGTTCTACTGCATGTCCGTTGACGGGATACCATTAGCAACAGACTACTGTGGGAGAGAAAAAACCAACTTCCAGCTGGAGAGAAAATTAGGAAAACACATTGGAAGTGGATAGAAATACATATTTCGGAAATCATCAGACTGAATCACGAAGCGAACACTAACTTGGAAACCTGAAAGGAAACAAAAAAAGAGGAAGTCCAAAGAGCACACTATGTCGAGAATTGGAAGCAGACATCATAAGGACAGATAGCGACTGGAAAAAAATGGAGAGGATTATCTAGGACAGTGTTGGATGGTCAATGCTGGTAGACAGATAACAGTAGTTTTGTCAGTGCATAAATGTTTGTTATTCGTCATTATTGACCCATGGTACAACAAACTTGATTGGAATGTTTCATAACTCCTCCCTATGTATATCTTAACAAATGTGAAGTGATGAATTCAGTAGGATATCTTATAATCATTTATAAAATGATGATCTATGTATAAAATCATGGAGTTAATTTTCTTAGCAACAATCAATTTTATGATATGATAGACGGTCTTCGGAATTGAACATTCATTTGTGACACCGAATGTATTGAATTCAATGCCCTATATGGTTTATATGCTCACTGCTACGAAGGTTTCCCTTATTATTATTATTATTATTATTATTATTATTATTATTATTATTATCAATGATCTAGAGGTTGAGCGTTCATGCGCGAGATTGGAAGTCCTAGGTTCAAATCTCACGTTCAGAATCGTGAATGCACATCACTGAAGAGTCCCATGCTAGGACGAAACAACCTTCGATTGATTCCGGGTTTTCAATAGTAATCTATTTGGCATGGACTCATGAATTCAACTTTGATTATCATTTATTTCATTTTAACGTTTACAATGTTACTTTTTATTAAAATATGAACTATTTACAAACGTGATTTAATTCACGTAAAATATCAAGTTTGTTTTGTATGAATCAGGGAAACAAAGTGGGAAGGGGAAGAGAGAGAGAAAGAGGGAGAAACGGAACTGGAGACAAGTAAAATCACTTCAAATTGCGTGCATCTTGAAAATAAATTTAAACAAGACTGAGTGTTTTAATGTTTCAAAACAAAAACATTGAATGAAATACATTGAAGATACTACCACCACCACAACCACCACCACCACTACTACTACTCCTACCACTACTAATACTACTACTATTACTGTTACTATGACTACTATTACAACTACTACTACTACCACTACTACTACTACTATTACTACTACTTCTACTACTTTAATAATAATATTTTGAGTAAACTCTATATGTTTGTAGGTATTCCATTTGCTATGAGAGGTATCCATTTGAAACAACAATATTAATAATTATTTCTAGTGTAAACGATCATGTTAATTGTAGAAACTTGAATAGAATAATTATTGTCAAGCAATTGTATTCCTTCAAATAATATTTACATTACATAGTACATAATTGAATTGAATGGGCAATAAAGAAGGAAAAGAAGAAGAAGAAGGGAAATAAGGAAATGAAGCAACTGACAGTATGGGATTGTGTAGATGATTAAGCTTATTGTTTAGATCATGAACTGAATGATGTTAGATCACAAGTGAAAACCTGGAAGCAGTGGGTGGACGTTTCGTTCCATTGTGGTACTCCTCAGCAATACGCATCCACAATCCTGTTCGTAGGATTCGAACCCAGTGTTAGTGTTAGGGATAGGTCTAACATCAATCGATTCATGATCTCAATAAAGTAACTGAATCGGGACTTCATTTTTTACGTGTATATATATGTTGATGGATAGAAAGAGGGAGAGAGTGAGAGCATTGAACAGAAGTTTCGTAATAGTCTAAAACTGCTCCATGGTGTACTGTAGAGTCTGGTCCTAAGTTGAGCCCACATAAATTATTCTAGCTTCTGGATAGGTCAGTCTATTCATTCTTCTTAAGCTATATATTGACCTTGTCACTAATTCGCTTATCAACCTTGACCGTATTTATGCAACCGTATATGCGTGTGCACTTCTTATTCCGTTCATCATTTGTCTGACTATAAATATCGATTCATGTTCATGGCATCCGGTCAATGGACAGTCAGTTTCTTGTGTAGACAACTATTTATAAATACTTGTACCCTCTTGAATAAGGTTGTGGTAGTTCTTCAAGTGCCAGCTCCGTGTAGTAGAACTGTCTTGACGTTCGTATTGATGATTCTGACTTTATTATTGGTTAACAGACAACTGTCTTGAGTTGCATATGTTCTTCAATTATAGGAATGCGGCTCTTCCTTTGATAATCCTTATCTTCACATTTGCATCAGATCCTCCGCGTTCATCGATGATACTGTCCGGGTTAGCGGTTAGCACTGGAATCCAGGACGCGTGTTTCGTCCAATTTCGGACTCGTCAGCTGGATGTATCTGCATCTCAGACTTGTTGATGTTCACTCGAACCCTGTACCGTTCACTTCAAACACCATCGCGTTATCCACTCAGCTACTAAGTCCTGATAGCCACTTGCTTGCATAAACTTCGTAGCCACTATCTATCTTTACATAGTAAAATTTCACATGTTAATTTGAATAAAACATTTTCAGATATAAAAATAAATCGTCTTACCTTTGCTAAATCCACTAAAGAGTTTGATTTATCTTGAAGTTCACGTTGTTTCACCTTCATTGTTCTTAATCTAAAATGAGATTGATTATTTAAAACAAATTTAGGTTGATAAACTCAACTTAAACAAATATGTCTACAATAGTTAGCATGAAAGCCTGACCTCAATTAAACAATCTATGAAGACAGATAATCACTAGGCAGTTGTTTCTTCATATACTGCGACTCTCCATTGATGATCATGTGCAGCAACGATCAACCAGTAAACAAACACAACATGCTTAAGTATCGTGCTTACTTATGCCTGTTGCACTTCGTGGAGGAGCATAGGCCAACCATCAGCACTCTCCATCCAACTCTGTCCTAGGCAATCCTTTCCAGCTCTTTACAGTTGTTATTCATCCTTTTCATATCCGTATCTATTTCCCGACGTAATGTATTATTTGGCTTTCCTCTTTTCCGCTTCCCTTCTGGATTCCAAGTTAAGGTTTACCTCGTGATCCAGTTTGATGATTTGCGTAATGTATTTCCTATCCAATTCTAACGTCTTTTCCTCACTTTTTCTTCAACTGGAAGCTGGTTTGTTCTCTCCTACAGTTGGCTGTTACTGATAGTATCCGGCCAATGGATGTTGAGTATCTTGTGTAGACAACTATTTATAAATACTTGCACCTTCTCGATGATGGTTATAGTAGCTCTCCAATTTTCAGCTCTGTATAGTAGGACTGTTTTGACGTTCGTATTGAAGATTCTGACTTTATTGTTGGTTTACAGGCAGTTGTTTCGAGTTCTAGATGTTCGTCAATTGTGGGAATGTTGTCCTTGTTTTAACAATGCTCGCCTTACGTCCACACTAGATCCTCCATGTTTGTCGATGGTACTATTCTGGTACGTGAAAGACCTCAAAACTTCCACAGTTTCGCCGTCAAATAAAGCGGGCGCTTTGATGGTTTATATGTCTACTGTCAGTCAAGGAAATCGGCATTACGAACACACATATTAGACCATGTTATTTATGTACTAGTAATCTTGATTGCGTTTAACAAGCTATTATGTGTGCATTTTTTTATAGAGATGATGAATCGATTGAAAACCTGAACGGGAATTTACCTAAGACAATGGATGAATGGTTGCGCAGTCAATCATGGATCTATGGAAGTTGGACATTAACCCCATTGAATGCCGGCTAGGGGTTAATCGTTCGCGTGCGATACTGATGGTCTTAGGTTCCGAACCAGCATACGGAGTTGTAGATGCACAATTCAGAGGAGTCCCATACTAAGACAAAAAGCCGTCTATTGCTTCCAAGTTTTCAATAGTGGTCTGACATCGATCGATTCATAATCTCCATCAAAAACTTAACATTCTCCACAACTTCATACTGATGGTTTCTTTAAATCATTTACTCTTTTCTGTCTGACACTAAAAATAGAGAGTGACATTTACAAAATTAAGTTCATATGTATTCCTGTTCGCCCCACATTGTTCGTCTGCATTATTGATTGTCTGAACCACACGTCATGACTTAATATTGAAGTATTGTAGTATATGTGTTCTTACGATGAGATTATAAGTTATGGATGACCGTTGAACACCACTCAAATGACCTTGGTATGTGGTGGCGGTTGGAGGTGGTCGACAAGAAACCCCAGATCGAGGTTTCATGCTATTCGGCACTCATTAGTAAAGTGTACCTGTGACTTTGAGGGAAGTGGTGTTCCCTGATGGATTCGATCCCATGCCACCCAGCTTCACAGTCAGAGACGTTATCGTCGGGCTATCCAAGTTGCGATTGAGCTCCTGTACTAACAATTGGTTGATCACTGAGCGGTGATCAGTGTCATGTATATCAGGTGATCCTTAGTGCCTGGATAGCCCAGTGGCGACGTCTCTGACCTTGAAGCCGGGTGAAACGGGGTCGAATCCATCAGGGAGCATCAGTTCCATCGAGATTACAGGTACTTTTTGCTGATGAATGCCAAATAGAACGAAACCTAGGTTCAGGGTTTTCTGTTGACTACGTTCAACCATCATGTTATCTCAACATAGTGCACACAATATCGATTCACCTAGACTAGTGGCCACATCGTAACTTGGTCGATGGGATTGCACCTGCACTAAGAAGAATCTGACATACATGTCACTGATCATCACCCAGTGATCAATCAATTGTATTGTGCATGGTATATACACCTGTTTACTATGGTTAAGTGAGGGTCATATATTAGTGTGGGGAATTAGAATTATCATTCACAGTTGATAGTTAGGGTTAAGAATTAGATTAAGTCAAATGAGAGTGAATGAATTTCATATCAAAGTCCAAGATCCCCTACCATAAATTTGATTGGTTTGTCCATAAATTATAGTCTCACCGTTTTTTGTTTCTAAACGTTCATAGATATAAGATCTTATTAGCGTAAGTTCCTGAAACAAAACACCGTCTAGTTACTTTCTAATTTGTGAAGAATTAAAGTAAATATTAAGAAGAAAAATAAAACCCCTTTCCAAAGGCACAAGGGAGCTTTATTTCGTGAAAACAAGTTACGTTAAGCAAAGATGAATGGTGACCAGTAGTGGAATCCATGACGCGCATTTCGTCGTATTTGAAACTTGTCAGCTAGATATACCTGCATTCCAGACTTGTTGATGTTCGAACCCAGTACCGTTCACTTTAAACGCTACTTAGCTACTCAGTTTTGATAGCCCCCCTGCCTGTATAATGAGGTGAAGATTAAGTTCAATTGATATTATTTGCTTGAATCTTCCTATTGATGTTTAGGACTGCAATTGATCAGTCTCTTATTGGCATATGTGTATACTTCGTTCGAGTCTCGGAGTGGAGATCAACAAATCTGGGTTGCAAGTATATCCATCTAACGAGTCCAGAATAGCACAAGAAGTCCGCCCTAGATTCCACTACTAGTCGCTATCAATCTTTGCTTATAAAGCGTGTGACTTAAGACAATATCGAGGCAATCCGCACAGGATGTACATATGCCAATCAATCGTAGTCCTAACTAACAACTGTAAAATACAAGCAAATAATACCAAGTAAATTTAAAGGTAGATTTGTTATCATCATTATTTTAACTACTTCTTAAGTATACAGTTGGCTTTATACCGAATTGGCACATACATTGAAATCTATCAATCATAACAAAGTCTTCCCTTTATTCTTAAACAAAGTGAATTAGTTAACAAATGACTATACACATCGATTACATGAAACTGTAGTGTTAATTGCTATGTTAAGCTTACATAGCCTATTCTGGCTTTTGGATAAGCCAATTTATCCATTCACTTCAAGCGACATTTCTAATTTGTTAATTATTTGTTAGTGAGACTCGAACTGATGGACGACCGTTGAGCAACGCTCAAGTAACTTTGAGAATGCCCACCTAATAACCAGTACCAAATGAGGGTTATAAATCAATGTGAAGTATTAGATTTAGGGTTTTTATCACAAACTAACATCACCTAAAATAGTGAAACTCTATTTAGTCAAATGGATGAGTGAATTTCATGCCAAAATCCGAGACCTCTTTATCTTATATACACCTAATTGGTTCTTCCATTAGTTATAGTCTCGCCTATTTGTTTATCAATCGTGATTACGTTTATGTTAGTGTGTGTGTACACTTCTTATCCTATTCATCACATGGCTGTAACTTATTTTTGTTCGGCTATGAATATCAACTAACGCTTGGTGGTTAAATTGAGTTGTTCCAGTCGCCTTCTCCACTGTGCGTCATTTTGCTTCATTCTCTTCACTTCGTTCCTCTAGTTATCTGTTCAGACCAATGAGTCCATTCTCGTATTCATTAACGTTATTTCAGTCAATGATTCTATATGAGATTTGTCGATATGTGTATATTTCAATAACAATCATTTATCCGATCTAATTAAAGTCATATTGGATTACTACATGTCCAACTTCAACCAATCCACGAAACTAAGTCACCATCCATCATTATCATTAGTTAGTTATGATCATACAACAGGCTTGGTTCAACTACACTAGTTACGTTTTGAATTATTTCGACCGCCCTCCCCCCCCCTTCAAAAAAATATCATACAAGATTACCTGTAAATAGCTTGTAAGAATTTACGTTGATGGGCTCGAACACGATGTGAATTAAATGTTGGCATTAATTTTGCATGTTTATATAATAACCAAGTTTCTCGGAGTACATTAGCTGCACAATGTTTAACCTAGAATAAAAGAAAGTAATAACATTGAATATAATTATATATATCATAAGTATATTGACATGGCAACTTGGATTAGATACCTAAGCGCCCCCAAATGCCCTGGTATGGCCGAGAGTGTGGTGGGCCCTCCCTCCCTCTCAAAATGATCTCACACGGCCATGTGTATACAGCGTCTGCCAGGGAAGTCCCAGTCACTGCCTTCTCGTGGCGAAGGTGTATTTTACGAAAATGAGAGGACGAAAAGCGAATGTCCGGCGCTTCAACCGGATTCCAAATCAATGGTGCATATGGGCTCAAGTATCGTGAGGGAGCAAGTGGCGTATGAACCAATCGTTGGTCACTGGCTATCATGGGACTGCATCTCCTCACGATGCTCCACTGCCTTGTGGGTCAGACCTTTAAGTCAAAGACTCGGGGTCTGGCCCACTAAGAAAACCACCTGCTTCGGTCTGGGCACCCGGGCAGTATCACAGCTCACACACACACAAATATGGTGTGGCGCATATATATCTGGTGCCCTCTTGTACCCGTATTTATGTGTTCAAATAAATAAATAAATAAAGATACCTAAGCTGAAATTAGAAGACGTGGAAACATTCACATATCTGAGGAGGATCATCGATGAACAAGAAGGATCTTTGATGTAGATGTAAAGGCCATGATTAACAATATTCTTACAGTTGATGAAAATATATAACTTAAAATAACTGTCTGTTAATCAATATCAAAGTCATAATCTTCTATACAAACATGAAGACAGTTCCACTATATGGGGAACTATTACAACCATCATCAAGAAGGTTCAAGTATTTATAAATAATTGTCTACACAAGATACTCAATATCCGTTGAATGTATACCATCAACAATAGCCTACTATGGAAAAGAACAAATCAGATTCTAGTCTCATGGATTCACACTGCTGAGGAGTTCCATACTAGAGTGAAGCGGCTGTCAAATGATTCCAGGTTTTCAATGGTAGTCTTGTTTAGATTGACTCGTGAATTCAACTTAATGATTAGTTAAGAAAACATCACAAGTCGTGAATTTATTTACTTAAATACATGGAAATCAGTAGAAATGGACACCAATATTAATACATAAATCAATTACATCAGTTTCGTTACTACCTAAATGAATCTTTTTAGTTAAACAGGATTCTTTCTCTCCCACAAAGGAAGTAACGAAAATTGCAGTAGGAGTGCAAGTGGTTTCTATTCTGAAACATATCCAGTAACATCTCAAGAGATTATTTTGCACTGTTTCTAGCACTCCAACCAGGGAATCGTAAATTACCGACAAATAACAGTCCTGTACAACCTTCTTTCAAACCACGGCACTATATCGTATACTGACCAACACTCTCCTTTTTTCAATCAATCACAGTGCTGGGAAAATATGAAATTCGTTGGGACATTTGAAGTACATGTTCAATTCAATGAAGCCAGTGTTTTTAAATGATGACACCAATTGATTTATCGTCACTGTGCTCAGGCATACGTTACTGAACCTCCACACTTCTAACATGATATTTTGATACAGAATCTTCAATATGTTATTAAACTCCTCAGGCATACCCAAAGAGAAGTCCTGTCTAATGAATCGGAAGCAGCCTTGACATCAAGAAACGAAGGTGTTCTTATATTATACAATCGATGATCTGAAATAGACTTATCTTCCGATAGTTGTGGCATAATTGACTTAGACTGTTTCTAAAGATAGTGATGAATATCGTCTCACTACAATGCGTTACAACATTCGCTAATTGCCAAGCATCTGCAAGCAACTCATTCATTTCCCTGATCAGAAGTTACTCACCACTCTTAAAAGGGTCAAGGGGTAAGTCATCTAAGCCTGGAGGTTTACTGCTTTTCATTAGTTGGATTTCCGTCGGAATCAGTCGCAACTGAATACGGAGGACAAGATAATCTGATAGATGTTGGTGAGATAGTATCAACTTAGCTAAAAAGTCCTCATAGCCAATTGTTTGCGCAATCAGTCAGGTTTAAATTCCCTCTGAAGCGCGGGCACATCCAGCTGACGAGTCCAAAATAGGACGAAACGCGCTTCAAACTGAATTCTATTGCTTGTTACCGTCTATCTTTACCTATAATGCTTGTGACTGAAGATAATATCGAGGCAATCTGCACAGGATGCACATATGCCAAAATGAGAATGATCAATTGCAGTCCTAAACATAAGTGGGAAGATTCAAGTAAACCATACCAAGTGAATTTAGTATGTTCTGATATTATTTATCCTTTTATATTTTATTTATAAACGATAATCAATTAATTGTTTTCTTCTTTTCAGTATGGGAATTTGTGGAGATTGCAGTATTTTGAAAGTTCATTTGATGATTCAATCTAATCTAGACCAGCATTATAAACCTAGAAGCATTGAACGATGTTTTCGTCCTTGTACGGGACTCCTCAGCCGTACACATCCACGATCCTGAACGCGGAAATCGAACTCAAGACGTTCAGTCGGACTCGCGAACTCTCAACCTTCAAACCACTGAACCATCATCCATCTATGTTAATGTCTAACTTCAACTGGTGCATGATCTATTCCGTGGATGCGCACTGCTGAGGAGTCCCATACTAGGACGAGACGGCCGTCCAGTGTTCCCAGGTTTTCCATGGTGGTCTAGCTTCAATTGACTCATGATTTCAATTTAATAAATGTATGTATATGCTAATAAAACACTATGGTAATTAACGTACAATAGAGTTATATAAAGGAGGAATAATAATAATATTAATAACAATCATACAATAAAGATCATTATACTTTTTTGGTTAGTTTACTAGATTCCATAAAATGTAGTACATGTTTTTCAGCTTTAGTCATTTCTAACTTCTTTGAAAATACAGCAACTAATAATGCAGTACAAGCAGAACCCTAAAATTGAAAAAAAACAAACAAATGGGTAGCAACAACAAAAACAATCAAAAAGGGGTTTTGTGAATATTATAGTACGTTAATAGTTGTATTCATGAATCAATTGAAGTTGACTCAGTGATCTAGAGGTTAAGCATTCGCGTGAGAGACTGATTGGTCTTGGTTTGGAAATTCACGAGGTGGGATTGTGAATATGCAGTTTTGAGAAGTCTCATATTGGGACGAAACGGTCGTCTAGTGATTCCAAGTTTTCCATGATGGTCTAGCTTCAATCGACTCATGAATACAACTACTAAACAATTAAAGTTTATTGAGAAGGATTACGTGAGATTATAAAGTTGTTTGGTAGAATGACATGATTTACAATGTTTATATACTATAATACTAATGATATTAACAATCCATTGTGACGTGAATGGTACTATGAAGATGGAATAGTAACTCATTGATTGAAGAATTCAACTTCTACTCCATAAGTCGTCAGTGAATAAATCTGAATTTGTTAAATGAATTACATTCATCATTATGAGATCAGTAGAAATAAAATAAGACAAAACTATCTATATATCTATTTGAACACATAAATATTAGTACAAAGAGGCACCGAATACGTATGCGCCACAAAAGTCACTTGATTTGTGTGAGAACTATGATATTGCTCGGGTGCCAAGACCGAAGCAGACGGTTTTCTCAGGGGGCCACACCAGGAGCCTTTGACCTGAAAGTCTAATCCACAATGCAGTGGAGCAACATCAGGAGATGGAGTTCGATGGTAGTCGGTGACCAATGATTGGTTCATACACCCTTTGTTCCCTTAGAATACTGGAGCGTATGTGCACCACTGGTGTGGAATCAGGGTTTCCCAACTTCCCTATGTGGACTCTTCATATCCACCAACCCGGTTAAAGTTTGTGCTGGACATTCGCTTCTCATCCTCTCAATTTCGTAAACAATAGTAATGCCGTGAGAAGGTAGTGATTAGGACTTCACTGGAAGTAAGTGTATACGTGTGGCCATATGAGAGCATTTCGAGAGGGAAAGCGAACTCACACCACCTTGGCCGTGCTTGAGCATTTGGGCGCGTTGACGAAACTAACCGATAAATGGTGAAAGGTAATCTGCAGTGAACCCTGAGCTTAAATCATGCTGGCTGATATTCACTAACAAAGCGTACTTGTACTTTTAGATAGATAGAAAACCAATCAGTAATATTCAGATATGACTAAGGATTAGAAAACATGATATTACTGTCTACATGGTAATCGATCAATACAGAAAAGACTGTTTATTACGTAACTAGTATATTTAGAAAGAGGCAAATATGCAATTTCAGTTTGTTACCAAAAATAGGATCGATCAAAGGATTCACTTATCCAATAATCATTTTTAATTATAATGGTGTGACATTACGACACTGATAGTTCATTGATATGTGGTACTTACTTACTTACTTACGCCTGTCAACCCTCACGAAAAAGGATAGGCTACCTACCCAACACTCTCCATCCAACCCTGTCTTATGTAATCCTTTCCAGTTGCAATCCCGAATGTGATAAGTTATTGATTATTCATTGAGGAGTGTTAATCCGTTTAAGGTTATACAAAGTTTGGATTTTCAAACAATGTTAAGTAAGTTTATAGGTTCCAGTATAATGAGGAACTGTTTCTAATCTAATTTAACTTGTAATAGTTTGGATTACCCTGTTCTTGGAATTCTTAAACTGAATTTCCATTGATCTTAGTTGGCATCTGTGCATACAATGTAGATTGTCACATTAAATATATTACTTCACAAGTTGTCTCAAAAAACAGACAGGATGTGACTAGCAATAGAATCCAAAAATCACGAATCCTAGAGTGAACTTCGGCTACATCCAACTGTCAAGTCCCAAAAGAGACGAAGCATACACGCTCGATTAGACGGCTAGACTTATGTCATGTATTCGGTTTTAACTTTTCAGTTGCGTCATCTGATTTGTATACTCATCATCTGAGCAACTCAAGTTTTTGTATATAATAGATTAATAAGTAACTAATACTAGTATGTCTTCTGTGGGAGAGGACAAACCAGCTTCCAGCTCAAGAGGAAATTAGGAAAAGATGTTGGAATTAAATAGGACATACATTACGCAAATCATCAAACTGCATCACGAAGCAAGCCCTAACTCGAAATCCTGAAGGGAAGCGGAAAAGAGGAAGGTCAAAGAACAAATTGCATGGGGAAATAGAAGCAGATATGCAAAGGATGAATAACAACTGAAAACAACTGGAAAGGATTGCCCAGCTTAGGGTTGGATGGGGGGTGTTAACAGGCGTAAGTAAGTAAGTAAGTATACAAAGCGCTAGTGTTTCAAACTTTCCATATCGTAAGATAAAAGCAATAATATTAACACATTGTTTAAGGGAGATTGTAATTTATGAGCGAACCAATCAGATTTAAGACAACAAATCTTGACGCGAAATTCAATCATCCATTTAGTTAAATAATGAGATTAGATGGTGGTTGATGGTAGTCAACAGGAAACCCTGGATCCGGGTTTCGTGCTACTTGGCACTCGTCAGCAAGGTGTACCTGTAATCTTGAGGGAACTGATGCTCCCTGGCGGATTCGATCTCGTGTCACTCAGCTTCACAGTCAGAGACGTTACCACTGAGCTATCCGAGCCGTGACTAACCTCCTGTAGGACTGAGCACCAGTTCCCTCAAGATTACAGGTACACCTTGCTGACGAGTGCCAAGTAGCACGAAACCCGGGTCCAGGGTTTCCTGTTGACTACCTCCAACCACCATCTAATCTCAATACATAGTGCCCGCAGTGTCGAGTCACCTAGACTGGTGGCCACATTGCAACATGATCGATAGCATTCGATCTGCACTAATAAGGACTAGACAAGCATGAGATTGATCACCACCCAGTGATCAATCAATTGTGAGTTAAATAATGTTTTAGCATATTAGTTGATGTCGGTTTATGATGAAAATCTTAATTCTAATTCTTAACCCCAACTATCAACTCTTCACACTACTTTATAACCCTTAAGTAACCCTAGTACATTGAAAGATAGTCTCCGGGGTCATTGAAATCATAACTTGAATAGAATATAATCTTACCATAAGTCCAGTAGCAACAGCAATTAATCGACCACAACTTGTATGTGGTACAATATCACCATAACCAATACTTAAAAATGTGACGGATATAAGCCAAGCTGAATTTAATAAAGATAAATGATTATCTCCTTGTTCCCTATTGAACAAAATAGAAATAAATAACAAACATAAAAGATACTACTTATGATAGACTTAATGATAGAGATAGTCAAATATACTTTATGTTGAATGAATGAATGAATGAATAGATGAATAGATGAATAAAGATAATATGTGACATGGAATTATTATCAATGTAAATAATGTCAATAAGATAATGATCATTGTTTACATAATCAACTTGTTTTATTGTGTTATATTGACTTAGTATTAGAGATTATAACATAAGATAAGGCAAGAATTTGAGCTTCTTTAAGTCTATGCAGATGCATATATGTTTCATGAGTCAATTGAAGCTAGACTACCATGGAAAACCTGTTGTGGGACTCCTCAACAGTGCGCATCCTCGACCCTTCTGATACTAAACAACATATCCTCACTAGTGACTGGCTTCAAGATATATATCCTGGAGTTCTAGTGAGAAGCAGTGACCAGTGGAGTTCAACCGGGTCAGTTGTGAGATAGTAACTCACTGATGACAATAGTGGATGTGTTGCTCAGTTTCGTGGATTAGTTGAGGTTGGACATTAAAACCGTTAGACGCCAGCCAGCTCACTGGTCTAGTTGGTTAGGCGCCTGGCGCGGGACCGGAAGGTCCTGGGCTGGAGCCCCGTGGGGCGGGGTCGTGGGTGCGCACTGGTGGGTCCCACAGTAAGACAGGATGGCTGTCCAGTGCTTCTGGGTCTTCCATGGCGGTCTAGCATCGATTGACTCATGATCCCAACAATTGAAATTACTACAATCTCCACAAAACCCCTTCTGATACATATATTTTTGTTGAGAAATATAAGTAAAGATGAATGATGGTTAGTAGAGGAAACTAGGATAAGCGTTTCATGTTATTTAAAACTTGTCAGATGGATGTAATTGTATTTTAGATATGTTGATATTCACTCTAGGACTCGAACTCAGTAACGCACACTTTAAACACCACCTCGTTATCTACTTCTTAGGTTCGAGTCCCGGAGTGAATAACAATAAATCTGGGATGCAGATACATTCAGCTGATGAGTCCGAAATAGAACGAAACCTGCGTTGTGGATTCCACTACTGGCTACCATTCATTTTGGCTTGTAGTACTTGTGACTGAAGGTAATACGCACAGGATGCACATATCCCAACAAAAGACTGATAAATTGCAGTCCTAAACATCAGTTGGAAGATTCAAACAAACAATACAAAAAATGAACATTGTTTTTGGTTTATGATATACATCCTGTACGAATGGTAAACAAATTCTCAGTATATGGTTGTGAAGGTCCTAGGTTTGATTAACGGTTTCCAGGTCGTAGGTGCCAACTGCTAAACAGTCTCTTAGTGAGACAAGAGGGTCGTTCAGTGGTTTCAGGTCTTCACTGATTATCTAACTTAGATTAATAAGTGGGTTTAATGAAAGATTAATAAGTTTTTGAACACAGAAATTTGGTTACTATGATCCTCAACATATTGTGGCAACACCATTATTATGCTTATGATTTTCATGCAAAATGACATGTTTCCTTAAAACGATTCCAAGTAATCTTACTTCTGACCGACTTAGTGGGTTTTTCTAAAGGATCATGTAGAGAGCGAAATGTGATTTGGTTATCCAAGTATGATCGATGAAGACAATAATGGATGGTGGTGCAATCTCGTGGGTTGGTTGAAGTTAGACATTAACACCGCTGAATGCCAGCTGATTGGTCTAGAGGTTAAGCGTTCGCGCACGAAAACGAACGTTTTTGGTTCGAATCACACGGGTAGAATCGTGGATGCGCACTATTGAGGAATCCCATACTAGAACGAAACAGCCGTCGAATGCTTCCATTTTTTCTACATTAATCTAGTTTCAGTTGACTCATGAATTCAACTATTGAATTACTATAATCTCCACAAAACCCCTTACTGATAATACACACATTTAATGTTTGAACCATCAGCAAGATCTGCAACGTTAATTTGATTGATTGCAAATGGAAACGAATAATGTCACATATACAACATACTACACACTAAATCATTCGCTACTGAAATTTTAGTTGCTTAAGTGTAGTCAACAGGAACACAATCTGACTTATGTTTCTTGATAGTTGACATTCATCATGACTGAAAGGACGTTGGTTGATTAACTGGATCATCATCATATATATGTATGTCCATTAAAAAATTATGTCACCTATAGCGTACTTCTCATTTTCAGTAAATGAAGGACAATTTTGTTCATTCATTTCATGTGTGTATCGGTTTATTCTATTACAATCCAACAGTAACGATATCAGTAGTACTAGGAAAGATTAGAGACAGTAAGATTCAACAAGAATGGGTGATTAATTCCGAGCCGTGTGATTCAACGTCTATAACAATTGATTAAAATCGTCTTACAGACATTAACCAGATAGTCCTGACTTACCTATACAGCTCCTTATATAAGTGGACTAATATTAGGCTTTAGTAATGACACACTTAGCTTCCTTCTTACCTACTCTATCATCAGTAAACATCATACACTGAAGTATGCGATGGTCTTAACCATGTAATACAAATCTCAGTAGTCTTTGTCTATGTAGATTTACTCTCCAATCAATCGATTGGCCATCCTTAATTAATACTCTGTTGTTAACGATTGAATTGATTATTTAGTGATTCCAAGATATATTATCACTGCTTTAGCGATTTTATTGACAAACATTATATTATAACCGTTTACCTCTATATACTCTGCTTTAAGCCATACATTTTGAATACTACCCAGCTATTTAAACACAATTCATTACGTGGCATGTGCTACTGATGTCAACAGATATAAGTAGTATGTATGATCAATTGAAAGTGAAATACCTGACGATAGAAGGTTAAGAAGATCAAAGAGAAGAGGACGAGAACAGTGAATAATTGGTGTGGAAACGAATGAACAATGAAGTCTGAGATAATTGATTGAGATCTTGAGCCGATTGATGTTAGACCACCATCGAAAACCTAGAAACACTGGACGGTCGCTTCGTCCTATTGTCGGACTCCTTAGCAGTGCGCATCCACGATCCCGCTCGCGGGATTCAAAACCAGGGCCTTCAGTCTCACGCGTGAAAGCGCAAATGTGTTAATGTCTAACCTCAATCAAACCACGGAATTGCGCCACTAGGTTTTCAATGGTGGTCTAACATCAATCGTTTCACAATCTCAATCAATAACTTAATAATTTCCACAACCTTATACTGTTATTCTAAGACAATTGATTGATAATTTGCAACTGGATTATTTACTGTATGCCACTTAGATGCTAATAAGAGATTCTGTAATTTTGTATTCAATTACATCCGAATGTTCCCATTTGATATTCTCGTTCACTACAATTAAAGAGCATAACTCAAAACATACAACATATGCTCACTAATCCATTCAATCAACATGGAATGTTGAGATTAGATGGTGGTTGGAGGTAGTCGACAAGACATTCGGGTCCAGGGTTTCCTGTCGACTACCTCCAACCACCATCTAATCTCAATATATAGTGCACGCAGTGTCGAGTCACCTAGACTAGTGGCCACATTGCAACATGGTCGATAGCATTCGATCTGCACTAAATAAGGACTTGACACATACATGACATTGATCACCACCCAGTGATCAATCAATTGTGATTACATGAAATGTATAAACAAAACAAAAGCATACAACTTACAATTCACAAGCTCTTAATGTCCAACTGAATATTATCCATATTGTTGTAATGAAAACAAGTAATGCTTTCGCTGGACATAATGTCATTAGTGTTTTCAATACAAATTGTAAATTGAAACTGACCTAATTGAATGTTGTTCATGAGAAAAAAAAGAAGAAGATAGTGAATATAACTTTACACTGACGGATTAAATAAGGATTGTGAGAAGTACTTGTTAATGACAACTTACTTACTTTTTTACTTACTTACACATGTCAACCCTCGTGGAGGAGTACAGTCCTCACAATAGGGTTCTTCATTGAATTCTGTTCTGATCAGTCCATTCCAATTGTTATTCATTCTTTTCATGTGTACTTCTAATTCTTGATACAGTGTGTTCTTTGGACTTCCAACTTTCTGGTTTCTCTTTCAGGATTTCTAGTTAGAGCTTGCTTCGTGATGCAGTTTGAGGGTTGTCACAATGTATGTCCTATCCACTTTTAACATCCTTTTCTTAATTTCCTCTTCAGATGGAAGTTGATTTGTTCACTCTCACAATAGTCTGTTGTTTATAAATATTTGTACTTCTTTGATAATGGTTTTAGTAGTTCTCTACGTTTCCGCTTCGTACACTAGAACTAATTGTCTTGACATTTGTATTGGAAATTCTGAGTTTGATGTTGGCTGTCAGATAGTTGTTGTAGAAATGTTCACTTTCGTTTGCCAACTCTTACCTTTATATCTTCATCGGATCCTCTTTGTTCATTGATGATGGAGTCCAAGTACGTGGAAGTTTCCACGTTGGTTGGTATTAACTGTGTTGTATTTCAGGATGTTTCATTTTCCCTTGAGTCTGTTAACGTCTATGGCTGTACAGACTGGTAATTACTGTTACGTAAATATCCCATGAATCTTAATATATGGTTTTTGTATTATGAGGCAAAATGATCAGTTAACTTTCTTTCTCATGAGATAAATTACGTTGAAATCTGTGTATATGACGGGGAGCTTGGAACCTAATCACAGATAATGAAGTGACTAGACACTTGATAGGCCTTCCTGGATATCAGAATATTTTCATTTGATCATACACTGATCATAAATACTACTAAATAAAACCTTCTAAACGTTGCTTGTAACCGGTTAACATTTCCAGTTATCGATTTGGATAGAGTTAAACACCTCTGAAGTTATGAATATCAATTCTCTTATTATAAAATGTTTTTATTAAATTTCATAGGTCCTGGGTTCGAATCCCGCAAGTGGGATCGTGGATGGGAACCGCTGTGGAGTCCCATATTAAGACGAAACGGTCATCCAGTGCTTTCAGGTTTTCTATGATGATCTACGTTTAATGGACTCATGAATTCAACTATTAAAAAAACATTTTGTCAATTTCATTCAGACTATTAATTAATCAGTTTTATAATACTTCGACACTGTTATACTTTCGTGACCTATTCTATTCTTAAGTGGATTTTTGCAGAAGTCTCTTCCTCTAAGCTAGATGGTTTAATCGTAGAGCTTTCATTCTCCTTCTAGATAAGTGTTATCTCCCAATAAGCATAATGAATGGTAACTTTTAGGATCCATTTATGGATCAATACGATACATATATTTTTATTGTATAGTTGTTAAGTAACTAAACTATACATATTCATGTCCCTCTCATTATGAACTTGATTTTGACTTATGAACTGTTATTATACGATTTACTATTCTTGAATTATGCCTGGTCTATCAATTACCGTCTCCCAAATTCACAACTACATTTGGCCAAATCTTGTACAAATGTTGTTTCATATTTTATAGTACGATGTGGTGTGTCTGATTGATATATAAACCCAGTACGTTTGAAATATATGATTTATATCGTGGACTCTGAGATTGGTGTACTGGACTTAACAGGCAGGGTTACGCGGGAAGCAGGACCGATAAGAACTCTAGACTGGTCGTACGGGTTTACGCGTCATTGGTCCGATCGATAATTCGTTGTTCTCTGATTAGCGGGATCGTTGCGTTATACAATAAACAGGGCACACAGGTTCACAAGTTATAACAATAGTATGACAAGCATAAACTTTAGACAAAAGTGATCTATTACAAGTTTTCCATCTAGGAATAGTTGCTTATTCTACTCAATCGATTTTTTCTAAAGCTCATGTTAATGGTGCTATCTAGAAAGACAATGAAAATTCCGGATCAAAAAAACGATACTCACGATACTCAACATCCAGTAGCCGGATACTATTAGAAACAGTCTACTGTGAGAGAGAACAAACCAATTTCCAGCTGAAGGGGAAATCAGGAAAAGATTATTGAAGTGGATAGGAAATACATTACGCAAATCATCAAAATGCATCACGAGGCAAACCCTAACTCGAAACCCGGAAGGTAAGTGGAAAAGAGGAAGGCCAAAGAACACATTACGTTGGGAAACAGATGCGGATATGAAAAGGATGAATAACAACTGGAAAGAGCTGGAAAGGATTACCTAGGACAGAGTTAGATAGAGAGTGCTGATGGGTGACCTATGTTCCTCGACGAGGACTTACATGCATAAGTAAGAAATAAAAAAAGGACTTATATTTGAGCTATGAATCTTCACCACAATTCTAAAGAAAAAGTCAATAATCTTGATTAGTTAGGTACTGAGAAAGGAAACGAAGTTATGATGATGTAAACTAAATTTCAAGAAGATATTCCGAATAGGTGAAACAATAACCTATGTATGAAGTTTTAATGTGGTATCTGTTACCGATCTCAACAGAAAGTGAAATACCTGGCAACGGAAGGTTAAGAAGATCGAGTAGAAGAGAGATGGATCAGAGATTGATTAGTGTGGAAATGAAGGGACTATGAAGTATGAAATGATTGACTGATGTTTTGCAAATGAGGTATTTACTGTATGGTCCTTAGATTTTACTAAGGGATTCTGTAATTTGATAACGAAATACATTTGATTGTCCCCACTTCTGTTCTCCTTCACTATAGTAAAACTTAAAACCTAAAATGATAGAAACAGAGAATCCATCTGTTCCGACCTATCACCAAATTTTCCAATCACTGATGAAAGTTAACTTGTGGATCTCAATCAGGTAGTCTTTAATTACTTAAAAGATTAGATTAATAGTTAATAGCTGTGTTAAATTGAGGTCTTATCTTGATTAATTCAGTCTATATTCTCTTCTAACTCTTTCCTACATCAGTTAATCATTAGGATAAGTAGTGTTTGGGAATATGTAACACAATTTCCAACCATCATAAATTCTAATTTTTTCAATCTTACCAACCATTTTTCTATCCCTACCCTCTTTATATATAACAACCTAGTATAGGGGTTGTGGGGATTATTGAGTTTTTGATTGGGATCATGAACCAACTGGTGTTAAACCACTTTTGAAAACCTGGAAGCACTGGACGGCCGTTTCGTTCTATTGTGGTACTCCTCGGCAGTGCGCATCCACGATCCCGCTCGCGGAATTCGAACCCAGGGCCTTCGGCCTTCGCGAACGCTTAACCTACTGGACCACTGAGCCGGCATCCAATGGTGATGGTGTCTAACATCAATCAATCCAACCAATCCCATCATGGATTAGCTCCCGCGAGGGGAATCGTGTATGCACACTGCTGAGGAGTCCCACAATAGGACGAAACGGCCGTCCAGTGCTTCCAGGCTCCCAAAGGTGGTCTAACATCAATCGGTTCATGATCTCAATCAATAACACTACCTAGTTGATCAAATGATAACTGTGTATGATTTCGAATGTTCATCTTGATTAACAGAAGTTATGATAAACATTCAGTAATAATAATTTCAATAATAATGATTTTGACACTCGGTCACTTGACAAAACTTTCTGATCTGTTCATATTTAGTCATACTACTATACTACCATTATACCTGACTGTAAGAAAGTCAACAGTTTACTTTCAACAGTTGAGATCATGAGTCAATTGAAGCTAGACCATCATGGTAAACCTGTAGGTACTGGACGGCCGTTTCGTCCTATTGTAGAACTCCTTAGTAGTGCGCATCCACGACCCTGCCTCATGAGATTCTAACCCAGAGTTTATCAGTCTTGCACATGAGCGCTTAACCACTAGACTACTGAGCTGGCTAGCATCTAACGGTGTTAATGTCTAACATCAACTAATCCACAAAATCGAGCGACACATCCACCATTGTAATCAGTGAGTTGAGCTCCACCGATCTCAACAATTTAATTTACTACAGTCTCCACAAAATTCTTTCTATTAATGTTAAACTTGCATAATCACGGTCAGAAATGATTCCTCTAACCTATTCACATAATCTGTGACATATTAATGCTAGACATTAACGACTGAATTGCATAGACCAGATGGGGTTGTAGGGATTGTTGAATTTTTGATTGAGATCATGAATCGATTGACGTTAGACAACCATTGAAAACCTAGAATCACTCAACGGCCATTTCGTCCCAATATACGACACCTAAGTAGTACCCATGCACAGTCTCTCACATGGGACTCGAACCCAAGATCTTTAGTTTCGCAAACGAACGCTTAACCTTTAAACCATTGACCTGGCCAGCATCCAATCCATTTTCGTCCATAACTTTCTCCGGTAAATTGTAATAAGTTTTTATCAATAAAAAAGCACATTGGTAATAATGATGGTAACAATCAATCAATTTCATTTTACTTCAAGAAAACATATACATCAAATACATTCTTGATGTATGACCACTTCAAAATGACTTAAGCATCATAAATCATGGAGCAATCGGAAGAAAGAAAAACACAAAGAAAGAAAGAAGGAAAGGAGGAGAGAAAGAGCTGGAGAAAATGAATGAAACACTCAAATTGTTTATCTCTTTTTCTTTTCTTTTCATCCAAACTAGTCAATAGTAATAATAATAATAATGGTAGTAGTAGTAGTAGTAGTAGTAGTAGTAGTAGTAGTAGTAGTAGTAGTAGTAGTAGTAGTAGTGGTAGTAGTAGTAGTAGTAGTAGTAGTAGTAGTAGTAGTAGTAGTAGTAGTAGTAGTAGTAGTAGTAGTAGTAGTAGTAGTAGTAGTAGTAGTAGTAGTAGTAGTAGTAGTAGTAGTAGTAGTAGTAGTAGTAGTAGTAGTAGTAGTAGTAGTAGTAGTAGTAGTAGTAGTAGTAGTAGTAGTAGTAGTAATAGTAGTAGTAGTAGTAGTGGTAGGAATAGTCGGAGTAGTAGTAGTAGTAGTAGTAGAAGTAGTAGTATAGTTCAGTTTTGGAATAAGATAGATTAGAAATTAGGTGAAGAATGTATAGATAGATCATACAATAGTTAGTTTGATGCATAGAATAGTTGTGAAGAAATCAATCGATACAAACACTATACAGGTATTTACATCATGAATGAATCCCATCCGCCCCCCAATCTCCTAGGATATTTTGTTTCGTCGACGGAATAAAACTATTAAAAATATGCCAATCCCTTTAGACTCCAACTAATGGGTGTTTTATTTTCAATCCAATGGGCTATTTTGAAACAATTAAACCGTGGTCTATCAAAAGATGATATTAACACAGGGGTCTAAGTCTAAAATTAAATAGTTGATTGGTTCCTTTCAGTCGTTTTTTTATTACTGTTAACCCCAAACGCCCTGGCACAGTTGATAGTGGGGAGAGTGAGATCTCCCACTCGAAATACTCCCTCATGGCCACGTGCATACAACCATTGCCAGAGAGGTCCTACTCACTTCCTTCTCGCAAAATGGATGTTGTTAACAAAATTGAGAGGACGAAAAGCGAATGTCCAACACGGGCATTAACCGGGTTGGTGGATACGCACAGTTCACCTAGTGGAGTTAGAAAACCCTGATTCCAAACCAGTGGTGTACATAGGCTTCATGATCCTGAAGGAACAAACGGCGTATGAACCAATCGTTAGTCACCGGCTACCATCAAACTGTATCGCCTGACGTTGCTCCACTGCCTTGTGGACCAGACCTTCGGTTTGGGAACCTGGGCAGCCCTAACATAAATCAAATGATTTATGTGGCGCGTATCTATTCGGTGCAAATTTTATGTGTTTGAATAGATAAACAAGATCTATAACTGATATTAGACAGCAACAAAATAATCAATAAATAAAGACTGTTATGGATTCGGAAGATTTCGACTTGTACATTAAGGAATTTATATTGAAGAATTTGCCAGAAACCAAATTGATTCTCACATTTTGTAAATATGATAGAGATGTAACTAACGGTGAAACTGATATAAGTCGGTGCAACGAGGTAGAGTGAATAGTGGTCAATGTCTTATTCACGTCTATTATCACTCATCGCTGATCGAATGCCATCGATCATGTTACGTTTTATCTATTAGTTTGAGTGACTAGACATCAAATGCATTATGTTGAGATATTAGGCGGTTGTATGTAGTGGATAAGAAACCGTGGACCTGAATGTGTTGCTGGTTGACACTTGTCAACAAGATATACCGAAACAATTGGCGGCATATTGGTAACTTGTAGTGGCTGGTCCCTTAGCGTAGCTACATAGAGTATTCTAGCTTCCGAACTGGCCGATCTATTCATTCACTTCAAGCTACAGTTCTAATTTGTCAGTTATTTGCGTATCAACCTTAACTGTTTTGACATGAGCGCACGTGTGTGCACTTCTTATCTCATTCATCATATGCATGTAACTTATCTTTGTTCGGCTATTAATATCAATTAACTCTTGGTGGTTGTCTCAGTTGCATTCTTCACTGCGCGTCATTTCGCTTCACTTCTCTTCGCTTCCTTCGCTTCGTCTCTCTGACTATCTGTTCAGATCAACGAGTGCATAAAATGCGTATATTCAAACATACAGTCTCATATTTGACTTATTTAATTCCGTTATTCACTAACGCCCTTTAAATCAATGATTCTATACGAGGATTAACGGCATGTGTATATTTCAATAACAATCAGTAGTCACTACAAAAAAACAAACACATATTTTATCATTATAAAGGAGGTTTGTGGAAACTTTAGTAATTTGATGGTTGACTTCATGAGTCAATTAAATCTAGACCACCATGGAAATCCTTGAATCACTCGACGGCCTTTCATCCTATTGTGAGACTCTTCAGCAGTGCACATCAACAAGCCCACATTCAGGATTTGAGTCCAGGACCTATCGGTCTCGCGCGCGAAAGCTTCAACTCTAGATCACTTAATCGGCATCCAACAGTGTTAATGTTGAGCTTCAACCAATCCACAAACTTGAGCCACAGTTTACCATCGTCTTCAGTAAGTTACTATCTCACAATAGAACTGGTTGAACTCCACTGGTTACGGTTTCACATTAGAACTTCACAAACCGTAACTAATGGAGTTCAACTATGTCTGTTTTAATATAGTAACTCACCGGAGACAATGTTAAACGATGGCACAATTCCATAGATTTCTTAAAGCTCAATATTAACACTGTTAGATTCCAGTCAGCTCAATGATCTAAGGACATCTTGTCAATAATAAAATGAATTTATATAAATCTATACTATTTAATATAAATTGAATATTTAATTATATGAGTTATATACAGAAAAAGAAACAAAGAAAAGAAGAAATGAATCAGTTTATCCTAGAAACTTGACCTGATTAACTACAAACCATTTGATCATACTACTAATAATACTACTGATAATAACAACACTAATAATAATACTAATAGTAATAATAATATCACTACTACTAATAGTAATATTACTAACCGTAGTAATAATGCTACTACTAATAGTAGTAATGGTACTACCACTACTACTAATACTACTACTAACAATAATACTATTAATAATAGTAGTAGTAATAGACCCCCTTCATAAGTTATGCTCATTTAATCAGCTGACATATTATTAGTAGAAATAATAATAAGAAACTATAAATTATATAAGTAGTATTATTAGATTTAAAAGAAATTTTGAATATTGACCTAAATACCAATATTCTTGTCAATCATTAAGTAAAAAACAACGATAGAACCTATCAGTTATGTTCTAATTCACAAAACATATAGATATATACTGAATAGTTGTGATGAGTTCAATCTCATATCTCATATTCACTGATGGATTCTATAAAAGGATAAAGTATTTGATTAGTTATTACTGATGATATTCATCAGCAATGTATTATGTAAAGTGGTAGTTACATGTAGTTGACAGGAAACTAATGATCTAGGTTTCGTACCTCTTTTTTTCGTCCTCGTCAGCATAGTGTACCTATCATCTTAAGAGTATACATATGCTTGAGAGGAATCGATTTTTTGTCATCTAGTTTCATAGTTATGAATATGATTACTGAGTTACTCAAGATATAACTTGCCTTTTATAAGACTAAAATATATTTACAATTGATTCGGTATTGATTAGTAACCCATGTCATATTTGTCGAATCATTTTTTCAGACCTGATCAAATCCTATAATCCAATACTCAATAAGAAGTCAGTTACGGTTTGAATAATTCAGTGGTAAGTTGTGTGAATCAACGTTCAATCTGTTGCCGAGCATCAGACTATGCACCACGTTAATAAAAGACTAGTTGAAACGAGTTCAAATAAGACATCAGTGATCAAAAATTATAGTTGAGTTCTTATGTAACAAGTTCATTCAAATAAGATCAATAAAGTGTAGTAATCCTTTTGGATGCATTATATCCACTGTTAAACTAATGATGAATAGCTGCAGTTCAGTGAATGAGACAATCGAATGTATTTGAAGATAGAACTTACAGAATCACTTAGTATAATCTGAAAATCATACAGTAAGTACTTTAATCGCAAAAATGTCAATCAACTGTCTCAAACTTCATTGTTCTTTCATTTCCATACCGATCATTCTCTGTTCTCGTTCACTTCTCTTCGATCTTCTTAACCTTATGTCACCAGGTATTTCACTTCCGATTGATAATACATACTACTTATATCAGTTGACATCAGTAGCACACACCACAATAGTACTAAAAACATTCTATCCATTCCTAATCCCAGCATTCACAAAACAAACGAATCCATGATTAGTTTTCATACAAACATTGCTATTAATACGATGAATTGTAAAGACTGTAATATTTTCAAATTTGAGTTCACGAGTCAATTTAAGCTTGTTCACCATTGAAAACCTGGTAGCACTGAACTGAAGTAGTTCGAGTCGAGTGTGAGACAGTTATCTACCTCAAACAATGGATGAAGGGTTCCACGAAATCATGGACCGACTAAAGTTAGACATTACCACCGTTGGATGCCGGCCAGCTCAGTGGTATAGAGGTTAAGCATTCTCGCATAAGACTGAAGGCGCTGGGTTCGAGTCTTAATTGCGGCGTCGTGGATGCGCACTGCTGAGGAGTCCTATACTAGAATGAAACGTTGTCCAATACTTCCAGGTTTCCAGTGGTGGTCTATATTAAATTAACTCGTGAATTTAACTCGACAATGTTTTTAATCTATTTAAACATAACTTGTAAAAAATCTATGTTGAAAAGATTTTTATTTCCATCAACAACAGCCTAATGTCAAAGAGAACAAACCAGATTCCAACTGAGGATGATATTAGGAAAAGACGTTGGAAGCGGATATAATACACATTACGGAAATCATCAAGTTGCATCACAATGTGAGCCCTAACTTGGAATTCTGAAGGGAAACGAAGAAGAGGAAGGTCGAAGTACGCAATGGAAGCAGATATCAAAACGATGGATTGCAGCTGGAAATAACTAGAACAGATTGTCCAGGACAGAGTTGAATAGAGGGTGCTGATGGTCGGCTCATGCTCCTGCACGATGGTCAACAAAAGTAAGTAAGTAAGTAAGTAAGTAAGTAAGTAAGTAAGCAGACTATCATACTTTTGATCAACTACAAAATAAAGACATTTCACAGATTGAAATCATGAGTCAATTGAAGCTAGAACACCATGGAAAACCTGGAGGTCCTGGGTTCGAATCTCGTGGGGTGCGGGATCGTGGATGCTCACAGCCGGATGAAACGGCGTCCAGTGCTTCAAGGTTTTCCATGGTGTTCTAGCTTCAATTGACTCATGATTTCAATCTGTGAAATTTCTAAAAATCTCCACAAACCCCTTCTGATAAAGATATTTCAACTATTTATCTTCTTAGTAGTAAAAAGATATTGTTCTCTACCATTTTGTTTTTCTCCTCAATCAAATCACTGATGTATTCTTAATTCAATTTCTAAAACTTATTCAATCACGCATATATAAAGTATAGAAAGGGATATTATCCAAGGAGTCTACAATATAAACAGTTCAATGTTCACTTACTTTAATTCAATTATCCATTATCTCAAAGATAATTCATAGATGAATGAGTTCAGAATGTTTCAATACTATGTCTTGACTATTTCAAATTAATATTGATTGCCAGAACTAATACAGGCCATTAAGCTTATTATCCTTTCCAAACTTAAACTGAAATAACTGAATAGGATAAGTATTGAACTTAATATGGATTTATAGTGATTAATATTGTCATCATATAGGGTGTGTTGAACTCCTCATGGAACGCCACTGGAGCTACTACCGGTTCAAAGCCCGGATAAAGGAGAAGGGTTGGGCATAAGGTTAGCGACCCCGTTGCGTAGAAAACTAACTCGCTAAAAAAACGCTAACCAGAAAAAAATTATTCAAACCATAGTGAGTGTATGGAAGTTGTGGAGATTTTTAAGCTATTGATTAAGATCATAAATTGATTGATGTTAGGTCACTATTAAAAACACTAGGGGCGGACAGAACAAAACATGGCACAAACCCATGAAGTCACTGAAAAGTGAACTGAGTCATGTTGGTAGATGTAGACTAACTGGTTGGGATCCGCGAGACAATAGCAGCCGATGATTAGAGACTTTGAATGGCATGCTCCTTGAATATCATCTTCAAACCCTAATGTTTCCAATTACCGCTCATACTTTTACCATGTCTACCACTATGGGATTTGAATCGACAATTGTATGTTTGTGCTAATTTGCTATGGCAACTTGAACTGATGTACGTGCGTACGAAGTTCTGCTTTGTTGCTGACTGACTGGCTGATTGTTGAAAACCTGGAAGTAGTGGATGGCCGTGGTAATCTCAATCAAAAACTTAACAATCTTCACAACCATATTACTGATAATTACCATGTGCTCACTAGTGACTGGCTTCGTGAGGTAGTTCTCGGAGTTCTCATGAAAAGCTGTGATCAGTGGAGGTAATCCATATCAGGTGGACACAGGTATCTACCTCAGAAAATGGAAGATAGTTGCGCGATTTCGTGGATTGGTTAAAGATAGACGTTAACACCGTCCAATGCCGTCTCAGGGGTCTAGTAGGTTAAGCAATCGCACGCGAGACAGAGGGTGCTTGGTTCGAACCCAGCGAGCAGGATCGCAGATGCGGACATTTGAGGAGTCCTATACTAGAACGAAGAACGCAAGAGACCTCATCTGACAGTTTTTGTCTCTGTTAGAGTGATCGTTGATGTACATTGTCCGGAACTTTATGATTTTTAATGGTTGTTTAACTTACATCATTCTGTGATGTCAATCATAAAATTATAAGTTTCATGCTCAGATTAAAATATACTTACAGGCAAATTGTTTTTGGTATAGTTTAGTTACTTGTACTGAGAGGTTTAAAATTTACAAATCTATTATTGTTTCTAAAATGAATAATACGTACGTCTTATAAACAAAGATGAATGGCGACTAGCAGTGGAATCTAGGACGCGCATTTCGTCCTAATTTGGATTCATCAGATGGATATGCCATCATCCCACACTTGTTGATGTTCACTACAAGACTCGAACACAGCTCTGTTGGCTTCAAAAGCAATTACGTTATCTACAGAGCTACTGAATCCTGATAGTCGCTATCTTGTACAATAGAGTGAAATTTAATTTCATTTTATATTGCTTTTTTGAATCTTCCCACTGATGTTTAAGACTGTAATTGATCAGTTTCTTATTGGCACATGTGTATACTGGGTTGAAGTCCCGGAGTGGACACCAACAAGTCTTGGATGCAGGCACATCCAGCTGACGATTCCTAAATAGCACGAAACACGGATCCTGGATTTCACCACTAGCCACTATCCATCTTTGCTTATAAAGCTTGTGAATTCAGGCAATATCGTGGCAATACTCACAGTATACACATATGTCAATAAGAGACTGATCAATTACAGTCCTAAGCATCAATGGAAAGATTCAAGTACAAAACAATAACAAGTGAACTAAATACGTCTGTTTTAAGTTAAATCACCCAATTAAGAGAATGAAATGTGTTTCAAAAATCTTAATTTTATTGTTCACACATCTACACTATAACTGTGAATTGAACTATCAATTTAGATTAAGACATTCAACTGACTGTAGCGGAAACATGATGAACTAAGAAAACCATGATACAGAAGGTACAACTGTTTATTTACAGTTGTCTACGCAAAATACTTCGGATGCGTTGGCCAGACACTATCAGCAACAACCTACTGTGGGAGAGAACAAACCAGATCCCAGAGGAAGAAGAAATCAGGAAGAAGTGCTGGAAGTGGATAGGACACACATTGAGGAAAACACCCACCTGCGTCACAAGGCAAGCCCTCACATGGAATCGTCAAAAACAAAGGAAAACAGGAAGACCAAAGAACACATTACGTCAGGAAATGGAGACAGATATGAGAATAATGAACAAGAATTGGATAGAACCAGAAAGGAATACCCATGACACAGTGGGTTGGAGAATACTGTTGGGCGGCCTATGCCTTATTTGGAGTAACAGGCGTAACTAAGCAAGTAAGCAAGCAAGTAACTAAGTAAGTAAATGTAACTTTTGTGTACTAATTAATGTACATCATTCATATTTCTTTGTTCGTTACCTATTAAACATTCTAATTAACAATAACAGAATGATTAATTAAAGTTTATTAGCCGGAACTATTAACCGGGATTATGTTTCAAGTATTAGTAACATCAAAATGAATTACATTTGATTCATAGAATACTTTGGATTGTTTTGTTATAGTTTTTGGATTATACTTTGTATTAATGTTATTTCAATTATAATGTTCACTATTCAATGGTTGTTTCTTCAGTGTGTATAGATGATTCATCAAGTGTCCGAAAAGTATAGAATTCATTTTAAAACATGAATGTAAATTACATTACGAAATTAAGGGAATGATAGAACATGTATCATCCTGTCATTTATATTTTGATATTGAAGAATTAATGATAAATTATTTGGCTTGAATCTTCCCATTAAGGTTTAAGACTGCAATTGATCAGTCTGTTAATGGCATATGTGTATACTGTGCGGATTGCCTCGATATCGCCTTAATTCACAAGCTATTTGTAAGCAATGATGCATAGTGGCTAGCAGTGGAATCCAGTTTGACGCGCGTTTCGTCCTACTTGAGACTCCTCAGCTGGATGTACCTACATCTCAGAGTTGATGATCACTGGCTATCCGGACTCAGTAGCTGAGCGGATAACGCGATGGCGTTCGAGGCGAATGGCACTGCGTTCGAGTCTCAGAGTAAACATCAACAAAACTGAGATGCAGGCACATCCAGCTGACGAGTCCCAAGTAGGACGAAACGCGCATCAAACTTGATCCCACTACCAGCCACTATCCATCATAAACTAAATATATTCATTTATTACTTATTAGGACAATGAATCGATCGATGTTAGACCACCGTTGGAAATCTGGAATCACTAGATGGTCGTTTCGTCCTAGTATGAGACTCTTCAGTGGTACACATCCACGATCATGCATACAAGATCCGATTCCAGAATCTATAGGTCTTGCACATGAACACTTAACATCTAGACCATTGAGCTGATATCTAATAGTATTAATATTTAAATTCTATCGATCTACGAATAGCTACGCAACTATTCATCCATTACCTGAGGTAAATACTTGTCTCTACTCGATGTGGAATGAACTACACTGATCAATCACATTACACTAAAAAAATAGAGATAGTCATAAAAAGAATGAACAACAATTGTATAGAAATAGAAAGGAAGACCCAGTATAGAGTAGGTTGTAGAATGCTGTTGAGCGGCCTATGCTCCATTGGAAGTGACAGAAGTAAGCAAGTAAGTAAGTAAGTAAGTAAGTGTTGAAGTAAGTAAGTAAGTAAGTAAGTAAGTAAGTAAGTAAGTAAGTAAGTAAGTAAGTAAGTGTTGAAGTAAGTAAGTAAGTAAGTAAGTAAGTAAGTAAGTAAGTAAGTAAGTAAGTAAGTAAGTAAGTAAGTAAGTAAGTAAGTAAGTAAGTAATTCATGACTTCCCAATCAAAAAATTTATTAATGTCCACAACCCCTTACTACAAATAATGAATGTAATAATGTTTCATTTCATTATTTGAATTTCCATTTGATTGCATTATGTAATAATTAAAGAAGTTAGCAATTCCATATTAAATTATAAGTATTAAACATCATTTTGTTCCGTAATTTTAAGTCTTAATTTCTATCCAGAGTTAGAGAGAGAGAGTGAGAGGGTGAGTGAGTGAGTGATTGAGAAACAGAATGAGTAGAAAAACGATAGATTCCGCCCTAGAAAATACTCTCCACTTGTACATACGTATGTATGTATGTATGTACAAATGGTTGTCATAATGTTTCTCAATTTTTACAGTTTTTTTTGTTTTAGTTACCAGTTAAAAAAACAAAAAAAAACAATCACCAATTCTGCCAAAGTTGAAATTGAATTATTTTTATTATTATGACAGGCTACTAATTTCTTTCTCTTAAATCAATATATAAATTAATCTTCTTTATTTTTGGAATAATTTTGAAGTTAAGTTGATTTCATGTCAAAGAGTATGCTACATCCACCTCTCATTATACTACTTATATATATGTAATTACTAGTAGTATTAATAATGGTAGTGGTAGTAGTAGTAGTAGTGGTGGTGGTAGATAACCAACCTAATTTTGGTTCATTTCCTGTTTATATAAATGATTGATAATAACAATTATAATGAATAGAACCGAATTGAGTATTGTTCCCATCTATGACAATGTTATGTAAAATGAAGAAGTTATAATTGTAGTTGTAGTTGAAATGGATATGACTGAATTGAATGGATATGTAAGTGTATGGATGTATGTAAATACAAAGTAGCTGTATTTCATCTAATGGAAAGTGTATTTTAAATTTGTTAGGTTCTTTTTATAGTAGAATACTCTTTGATTTGGACAATATCTTAAATGGATTGGAATATGACTAAAAAAAGGAAGAACAGTGAACAACTAATTCATTATAGATAGAGTTGGATGATAGGTAACAGTGGAATACAGGATGAGGATTTTGTCTTAAGTAAGACTCTTTAGCTGGATATACTTGATTATTAGAGTTTAAACATCCTTTGATGTTTGAATTCAGTCCATTATCACGTTATCCACTTAGCGATTGAGTACACATAATCAGTGTGTATACTGAGCGGGTGCCCAGATCAAAGTAGGTGGTTTTCTCAGGGGTGTCACACCTGCAGTCTTCGACTTAAATATTTGATCCACAAAGTAGTGGAGCGTCGTAAGGAGATGCAGTCCGATGGTAACCGGTGACCAACAAATGGACTATACGCCTTTTGTTCCTTCAGGATACTGGAGCCCATGTTTACCATTGGTTTGGAATCAGGGTTTTCTAACTCGCTTAGGTATAATTTCGGTGTCCACCAACCCGGTTAAAGCCTATGCCGGACATTCACTTCTTGTCCTTTCAACTTCGTTAACAACACCCATAATGTGAGATGGGAGTGAGTAGAACG
Source organism: Schistosoma bovis (assembly GCA_944470425.2). Classification (NCBI taxonomy): domain Eukaryota; kingdom Metazoa; phylum Platyhelminthes; class Trematoda; order Strigeidida; family Schistosomatidae; genus Schistosoma; species Schistosoma bovis. Next base: position 15,924,343 of record OX103959.1, on the reverse strand, counting down.
TCCGTGACCATTCTTATCAACAGTTTAAACCATTCAATAGAATACAATTACTTTATTGTATAATGAAATCAACTATTCATGATAAATGAATTACTCACTTTATTAAATGCTCCAATACTTCTTGAACCAGCATCATTAAACATTCTTGAATGTAATAATAATGCACGTAATGCTAAATATAATCGTCCTAACATTGGTAAAATTAATAATAAATATGGACTAAAATGATCACTTAAATGATGTAATGAATGATTACGTTTATAATTTATATAATTAGTTATTGGGAATGAATGATTAAAAAATAAATCAATACCAGGGAATGGATGAATTGAGCAAATCAATAATTCTGTAATAATTTGTATTACTCTATGCTTAGTTACACATATTCTCCAATCTTTAGTATATTCTTCACATAGGAAAACCTTTAAAACAAAAACAGAAGAGAGAAGAAAGGTATCAATGAATGATGTAATAGTTGAGAGGTTATCAAGAAAGATACACTAAACATCATTAATCGGGTTTAAAGACTGAGTAATGTCTTGCTCTTGTGTGAAACAGAATTGAACTGTACTGCATAGGTGTTATATTCGGTTGTCGTTGATTACTATGCTGGAAAAAGCCACTGATCAATTATACTCGGAACGAGGGACCTCTACAATTCTCACGACATGAAAGTAAGAACACACAAGACTGGTATAAGTAAAGATTTATTAGCCCCAAAACACGTCGACGACGACGAATCACAATGGTCTAAAATACATTGGTTTATATATTGATTGTACATCCATTTTTGATTAATAATTAGGATTAGATCACATACTCAGTTATAAAAAATCAGTTACTGAGCCTAGTTCATGTCAATGGAATATAAGAATATCGTTTATTATACAGAAGAAAATATCATACTGAGAAAACAAATCGAATACTACACTGAATGATCCTCATGTTGAATCAAAACGGATGTTGAATGTTGAATAAAACTCATAATGAGTAATTCAATCGAGGAATTGACTTTTCTTTCCATCATATCTATAGGTTACGTTTGAGCGATATCTGGCTCTCTTGTGAAACGGAATTGAACTGTACTTAAATTATTGTCTCATAATAGGACGAAACGGCCGTCTAATACTCTTAGGTTTTCCATGATGGTGGTCTAGCTGCAATTGACTTATGATCTTAACTATTGAAATTACTATAATCTCTACAAAACCCTTTCTTATACTAAACGAATAAGTGACAAGGTTTAAATGTGAAACAAGAATGAATAAACTGGCTTATCCGGAAGTCAGAATAAATTATGTGGCTTTGATATAGTAGCAGATACTACAATCTATCAAAACAACTATAAATATGAATATACAGCATTGTTAAATGACTTCGTTGTAAAGATGATTAGTGAGACTATAATTTATGGACGACCTTTGAGCGATGTTACAAATGTCAAGACAGTTCTGATGTATGGAGCGGAAACTTGGAGAACTACGAAAGCCATCATACAGAAGATACAAGTGCTTATTTACGGTTGTTTACGCACAATACTTCGGATGTGTTGACCAGACACTATTAGCAATAACCTACTGTGGGAGAGAACAAATCAGATTTCAGAGGAGGAAGAAATCAGGAAGAAGTGCTGGAAGTGGATAGGACACTCATTGAGGACTGCACTCAACTGCATTACAAGGCCAGCTGTTACATGGAATCCCCAAGTTCAAAAGAAAAGAGGAAGATCAAAGAACACATTACGCCGAGAATTAGAGACACATATGAGAAGAATGAAGAACATTTGGATGGAACTAGAAAGGAAGGCATAGGACAGAGTAAGTTGGAAAATGTTATTTGGGCGTCCTATGCTCCATTGGGAGTAACAGGCGTAACTAACTAAGTAAGTTTGAGCGACGTTAGACAGATTGAAATTTAACTATGATAGATGGGGTAGATATATAAATATATATGTTGAATGATATCAGATATAATGTCAATGAAATTCTTCCTTCCAATCTATGAATACACTAAATATGAACTATATTACTGATATAATCATTGAATAATATACAACAACAACAACAACAAAACGGTATTATCTACTTACCATGATATCATATGTATGATAGCATATTATAAGTAGTAGAAGAATAATTGTTGAAAAAGTAATCAAGATTCGCATAGTTGTTGAATAAATACTATTCTATAAGAATTATGGAAGGCAAAACAGAGAATAGAAATCAAAGTATAAATAATGACTATTCTGAACTCAATAGTTAAATGCTATAATTCATCGAGTATTTGAAGTGAAAGTTAAAAAAACATGGCTCAAGTCTTAGTATTAATATCAACATTGAAGTGTTTTCATATTCAAGTTCGTTTGACTTATGTCAACTTACATCACCGCCTATGGCGAAGGCGAGATATCCGTCTATCAATTAAGGGATGACTATACTGCGCAGCAGCGTGTTTTGTCCTACTTTATGGCCGTGAAATGTGGCTATTAAGAGTAGAAGACATAAGTAAGTTACCGGAATCGCTCACATCTGCTAGGATCATCGAGTAAGTAATAGTGAGGTTAGACACAGGGTATTAGGGAATGATGGTAAATCTTCATCGACTGAGATGGTTGGATCACGTGTTGCGTATACCTGAAAACCGATTACCACGACTAAAATGCTGGCTAGAGTTGGGAATGGTTGGAAGAAAGTTAGGAGCGGCGAAACCAAAACCTGGCATCAGTGCTTGAAGTCACTAACTTCTAGTCTGATCCATGTCGGTAGATGCAGATTACTTGGTTGGAGTCCGTGCAACTATCGTAACCAATGGTTGTAGACTCTTGGTAACATGGCTCAGAATCGATGACAATTGCGTACGTGTATACACTCTCTGTCCTCCTTTAAACTATGAGATTAAAATTGCTTCATATCTCTCTTTCTACGAACTAATTCTTTTTGTTGTATTATATCCTTATACATAATCTTTCTTTTATATATTACTTCTACTGAATTAACTGCTTCTATGAATCCGGTGTTCATCTTGCTGCGCTAATGAGGTATTGAAACTTGAATTGATGCATATATATGCTTGGTTTTACGTCATAGCTGACTGACTGAACTGACTGATGAGTATAGGATAGGACGAAACAAGCAATTAGATCTCATTGCTAGTCATTGTGAAATAATAATTGAAAATGCTTATCATTTAATGTCTATTTCGAAGCAATTCATATAGGATACTTAAAAAGTCAATAGTGGTTGTATGTTACAATCTTAACATTGACAATGGTAAGATTCAATCTACAAAAGTGAGTTAAAATTATGCTCAGTTTATATTATCTAATAATAAGTGGTATCACAATGTGAATTGAACTTGAATATACTTCTTATTTTTTTTCAACATTTCATCAGTTAAACTGTTTACACTTATAGGGCCAGTGAAATGTCATTGAAACTTAGCCAAATCATCCGGCAGTTGGGTCACTGAATATCGATCAGATCATCAATCCCTGTCAATGTTGAGAACAACAAACGTGCATCAGTCGTTCGTATGCCATGGACCGGCCTATACGGTGGTGGTCTCATTATCTTCTTTGTACTCGTTCTTACTAATATGTCTCCATAAAAGAGTCCTTTGTGTTGTATGGTGTTCGAAGTATCCACAGTACCTTGATACGACGAAGGGGTAATCGACGTTCAACGCTGACCTCCTGGTGTGATTTCGACGTTAGCTGCTGGTCACAGCATCTCTGTCTAACTCTGTCTAACTACAATCCATCTATTCTAAGTGTGTTCTTTCAAGCTACTTTGTGAAATAGACATGTTATATCTATATCAGAACAACAAACGAAATGGCAATAAAATTGTCTAAATATAATTCAGGTTAACTAAAAGCTAACGTATTTGATTAGACAGAAGAAACAGGAAGACCAGAATGTGCCATTAATATCTGATATTTCAGAAGCGTTTTCTTTGTCTACTTGTTTATCCATTATTCTTTCTCACCTACTATCTTCCTTTCTTTCTTCCTCTCTACGTATCCTAATAATGGTATTCGTAACGGTTTCAATAGTCTGTTGGTTTCTTCAATCTACTGGTTACTTTACTTATAATTACGTTCAGGGGCCTAAATTATAAATCATGATGATAATAATTATGTGTTCACCACTGACTGACTTCAAGAAGTATTTCTTGGAGTTCTGGTGAGAAGCCGTGACCAGAAGAGTTTAACCAGGTCTGTTGTGAGATAATAAGTCACTGAAGACTATGGTAGACGGTCGCGCAATTTCGTGAGTTGATTGAAGTTAGACACACAGTTGACCTGAACTTGACTTTCATTATGTAATTCTGTATAACCAAACCAATTGTTTTATGTTGACCAAACGTGACATGTGTCTCAAAACTAATTTCATATATAATTAGTGGAGTAGAAAAATGATTGATTAGATAAGAATTGTTAAGTAGGTTGCTTGATATCTTGGAAATGTACCAAATACATTTTGAATTATCAGAAAGGAGTACACACAAATGCCCTGGTACAGTTGAGGTTAGGGAGAGTTCGCTCTCCCTCTCCAAATGCTCTCATGTGAACAAGTGTATACAACCACTGTCAAGGAAGTCCCATTCACTGCCTTCTCATGACGCCGGTGTGGTTTACGAAATTGAGTGGATGGAAAGCGAATGTCGAACTCTTTAACCAGGTTTCAGGATATAGATGATTCACCTAGAAGTGTTGGAAAAACCTGACACCAAAACAATAGTGAACATAGGCTTTAGTATTCTGAAGGAACAAATGGTGCATGATTTATTCGTTGACCCCCGGCTACCATGAAATTGCATCCCCATACGTTGCTCCACTACCTTCTGGATCAGACCGTTAAGTCGAAGGCTCCGGGTGTGGCTCCCTAAGAAAACCACCTGCTTCGGTCTGGGCACCCAGTCAGTATCACAGCACACTTACAAATCAAGTGACTTGTATGGCACACATATATATATATATACCGCTGCCTGTTCCTTACCATTATGTATATATTCAAATAAACTATGATAAAACAAAATATAACTTACTTTATTATACAATGATCTTGAAATGAATTCAATATCAAGAAATGCTGCCAATATACCAAATATACTAAATGCTAATGCAAAATCAGCCATTCTTCTACGACTTTCTAATAAACGACGCCTTCTACCAAGATGATAACCAATACCTTTAGATAATTTATCAGTTAAACGACGTTCTTTTTTAAATTTATTAGAGAATAATGAATTTTTATTTAATAAATTATTTGTTTCATGATTTAATGTTTGTTTTAATGGATCTAAATAATCATTGGATTGAATCAGTTCAATAGAAGGTTTACTTTTCTTCAGCATAGGACTACCATCATCATCATCATTATCATCATGAATAGGGTTTGTATGTTCTAGCATATCATTTGGATTATTCTTCTTTAAATGAATTGTAGATGATCCAGAACTATTCCTGAAATGATATAGATATGAAGACATATAAAGAGTGAAGTCATGAATATGAAATGCTAATTGTTCAATAGAATAATTTGAAGATCAGATTGCCTGGAATTTATTGTTTGTTCGGTTATTAGAATAATGTTGTAGTGAATGAGAACATTTCATAATGAAATCGAACACTCAGTGGTTAATTGAATAATGAAATGATGTTTGAAATGAAAGGTATTGGGTTGGAGTTCCACAATGAACACCAACCTCTGGAATGTAGGTACATTCAGTTAACGAGTTTCAAATAAGATGAAATGATTCTTGTCCTTTAAATTGTTTTCTATTTCAAAAATGCATTTTATATAGCTAATCTTTTGTATTACTGTAGTGAATAAGAACACGAGTGGAGACAACCATATATACTTAAACAGAATCATTTAGTAAAATCTAAGAACCATACAGTAAATGCTATATGTGAAAACCCCCGGTCAATTGTCTCAGACTTCATTGCTCCTCCGTTTCCACACCAATCATTCATTGTTCTCATTCTCTTCTCTTTGATCTTCTTAACCTTCTGTTGTCAGATATTTCACTTTCGATTGATGATACATACAACTTATACCTGTCGAAATCAATAGAACACACCGCAGTATGAATTTGATTTGAAATTTTCGTTTTCTTTTCCAAACTATTGATTTCAGTAGTTGAGATCATGAGTCAATTGAAGCTAGACCACCATGGAAAACCTGGAAGTACTGGACGGCCGACTGATAGGTCCTGGGTTCAAATCCCGCGAGGCGAGATCGTGGATGTACACAGCCGAGGAGTCCCACACTAGGATAAAACAGCCTTTCAGTGCTTCTAGTTTTTCCATGGTGGTCTAGCTTCAATGAGCTCATGATTTCAACTATTAAAATTACTATAATATCCATAAATCTCCTTCTGATATTAGTCAACATATGCTCACTAGTGACGGTTTCCAAGAGGTATTTTCTTGGAGTTCTGGTGAGAAGCATCGACCAGTGGAGTTCAACGGGGTCTGTTGTGAAATAGTAACTCACCGAAGACAATGATGGATGTGTCACTCAATTTCATGGATTACTTGAAGTTAGACATTAACACCGCTCAGTGGTCCAGACGTTATGCGTTCGCGTGCAAGACCGATAGGTCCTGGGTTCAAGTCCCGCGAGGCAGGATTGTAGGTGAGCACTACTGAGGAGTCCCACAATAGGATGAAACGGCCGTCGAGTGATTCTTGGTTTTTTCATGATGGTCTAGCTTCAATTGACTCATGATCTCAACTATTAAAATGACTATGATATCCATAAAACCTCTTCTGAAATATATTTTGCTGACAATTCTATATTATGAGATGGTGGAGAAGATTTGTAGCTCAGGTGGATGATTTTGGTGGAGTTTTGTTCTCTGAGCTGGATGGTTTGGTCGTGGAGCTTTCATCGTTCTTCTGAACGACATCATCAGCACATCACTTCTATCTGAAGTTTGTGCTGATGATGTCGTTCAGAAGAACGATGAAAGCTCCACGACCAAACCATCCAGCTCAGAGAACAAAACTCCACCAAAATTCTTTATTATACCAAACATATAATATTGAATAAAGCCAATAATAATAATAATTCCACGGTTCTTCTGTTTTTCTTTGAAAAAATCTTTCCCAAAGTTCTTTTTTTTTCTGTTTTTTTTTCAATTTGCACTCATTTCATTTTATTTTTTGTCACGAACCGAAGTTAATCGTTACGACTTCAAAACATAACAACTAACCAACAAACAAACAAAACAAAATATTGGATATTGATTTATTAAACAAAATATTGACACATAAACTATACCATTGAAATTGTATCTAAGTAGGAGGTGAGGGGTTGCTAAGGTGGGGAGGGGGCGAAGGTCATTTACATTTATATCATCAATGTACATGAAAAAAAAAATGAAAAAAAAATTGATGTCAACTCTTTTTTTTTCTCTTTAATTCTTTCAAACTATTAGAGAACGAATATTTAAAGAAAAAAATAGAAAGAAAATAGTTTGGCCCTTTAATTCATTCAACCATTTCATTGTAACAATCAGTTTCTTTCACAGATTTATAGAGAAAAAAAAAGCAAAGAAAAAGAGTAAGAGAGGGAGTGGGAGGGGGATGGGAAAGAGAGAAGGAGGGAAAAAGGTGAATAAGGTGATGATGAGAGAAAGAGTTTAATTTATTATAAAGAAAGACATGCCCTAGTAACTGTGATTATATAAAGGATTACAATGATTCATTGGAAGAAGAACTATTACATTAAATACAATAATACGAAATCTAGAATAGAATATTAACAACATATTGAATTAGATTGTTGTAATGAACAAATGTTTAATGAGTTAAAGTGTAAGTAGTTGATAATATAGATTTTCTACTTTCACCTTAGTTACAACTAAAACACATTTTAATTCACTTTTATCTTTCCATTGAGGTTTAAGACTGCAATTGATCAGTCTGTTATAGGCATATGTGTATACTGTGTGTATGCCTTGATATTGACTTAATTCATAAGCTATTTGTAGGCAATGATGCATAGTGGCTAGCAGTGGAATCCAGTTTGAAGCGCGTTTCGTCCTATTTGGGACTCGTCATCTGGATGTACTTGCATCTCAGAGTTGATGTTCACTCTAAGACTCGAACCCAGTAACATCCGCTTCAAACGCCATCGCGTTATCCACTCAGCTACTGAGTGGATAATAATAATTATATGACTTATTAAAGTTAATTATATTTGAAAATAAAGTTTTTGTAGAGAATATCATAATTTTAGTCGTTACATTCATGGGTCGATTGAATATAGACTATTCGGGAACTATTTAGATGATTTGAACTTTTCAGATGGTCTAGACCTACTATCTCATACATACGAATAAATGCAAATGAAGACAAGTAGTGTAGCAGTAGTCTCTACATAAATAGGTCTCAACATACATTAAGGAAAAAGCAAGGTCCTCAATTACAACAAGGAGAACACTAACGCAATCATACATGATGGCGAAACTCTGGAAGATATGGAATCCTTCATGTATCTGGGAAGCATCACCAATGAACAGGGAGGATCAGATGCAGACGTAAAGGCAAGGGCTGCATTCCTACAATTGAAGTGCGTATGCAACTCAAAACAACTATCAACCTATATCAAAGTCACAATCTTCAATACGAATGTCAAGACAGTGCCACTGTACGGAGCTGAAACTTCGAGAACTACTACAACCATCATCAAGAAGGTGCAAGTATTTATAAATAATTGTCTACACAAGACACTCAACATATACTGGCCGGATACCATCAGCAACAGTCTACCGTGAGAAAGAACAAACTAACTTCCATCTAAAGAGGAAATTAGGAAAAGATGATGAAAATGAATAGGGTATACATTTTGGAATTCATCAAACTGCATCACGAGGCAAGCCCTAACTTGGAATCCTGAAAGGAATCAGAAAACAGGATGTCCAAAGAACACATTATGTCAGGAAAAAGAAGCAGATATGAAGAAGATGAATAGTGACTGGAAAGGGCTGGGAAGTATTGCTCAATACAGGATTGGATCGAGCGCGCTTGTGGGCGGCCTACGCTCCTCCACGAAGAGTAACAGGCGTATGTAAATAAGTAAGCAATCAAGGGTTTAATTTCCTATGAATCTTATCATAACAACAATTGTATTATTCAGTCCTATATTTATGACTGGTTCAGTACATAGATGGATTTAATATTGACCACTTTTGAAGGCTTAAATCAATAAGTCTAAAGATGGTTGACTAATGTCCTTGTTTGATTACGGTTAGAATTGTACATCACTGGATATCGGTACAGTACTTTAGAGTCTAAGTTTTTGCTCACAGTTTTGCTCTTAGGGCAGGATTCTCAGGTAATGTGTCGTGAATAGGGACTACACAGAGGTCTTATATCACAACAAAACAGCGGTCGAGATTTAACTATTTGGATATTGGTATGAACACTTTATAATTAAGAAACGCTATCGTCTATTGATAATATTAAGACTTTGTTTGCATTCAATTCATCATTGAGAAGGATCTTAAGTGTCTTCATTGTAACCCATATACTATTTAATAAAGAACTTAGATACGTGATGCCGTCATTCTCTTGGATTTCAGTGGTTAAACAAACGCTAAGTTTTACATTTAAAGTAAAATAGGATGAGACTATAATTTATGGATAACCTCTGAGTCAATATAGACTGAACTTTAAAGTTTCCACCTAATAACTAGGACCAAATGAGGGTTATAAACCTGTGTAAGAAATTAGAATTACAGTTATGGTTAGTGATAGGGATTAGATTTAGCGTTTCCATCACGAATTGACATCAGTTAGAATGCCGAAACTCTATTTAGCCAAATTGATGAATGAATTTCACGCCAAAAATCGAGACCTGTTATCTTGTACATGATTGGTTCGTCCATAAATTATAGCCTCACCCTTTGGACTTCTTTTTCTACGTTTCTCTTCAGCATTCCAAGTTAGTGCATACTTCGTGGTGCAGTTTGGTAATTTGCTCAATGTGTGTCCTATCCACTTCCATCGTTTCTCCCTAACTTCCTCTTTGACTGGAAATTGATTTGTTCTCTCCCATAGTAAGTTTTTGCTGATAGTATTCGGTCAACGGACGTTGAATAACTTACGTACACAATCGTTTATAAATACTTTTACTTTCGATGATGTTTCTCATAGTTCCCCACGTTTCAGCCCACCCTCAAGTGAGGGATTGCCTTGTGATGCATTTGGGTGCTTTCTTCAATATGTGTCCTATCCACTTTCAGCGCTTCTACTCGATTTGTTCCTCTACTGGGATCTGATTTGTTCACTCCCACAGTAGTTTGTTGCCGATAGTGTCTGGCCAACGAATCCAAAGTAACTTGTGTAGACAGCCGTTAAGAAACACTTGTATCTTCTGTATGATGGTCTTCGTAGTTCTCCAGGTTTCTCCACATACAGTAGAAATGTCTTGACATTTGTATTGGAAATTCTCACTTTGATGTTGGTTGACAGTTGTTTTGAGTTTTAAATGTTCTTCAGTTGTAAATATGCCGCTCGTGTTTTGCCTATCCGCGCCTTCACATCTGCATCAGATCCACCGTGTTCATCGAAGTAGCTGCCCAGATACATCTTTCAAATCTTCTCCATCAAGTGTGATTCGATTGTTGCATGTTGTGTTGCATCGGAGAATCTTGTTTTTCCCTTTGTGTATATTGAGACCTACTGATGCTGCGGCTGCTGCCACGCTAGTCGTCTTCTCCTGCATTTGTTGTGTGTGCGACAGAAGAGCCAGATCATCTGCGAAGTTTAGATCGTCTAGCTGCATCCTAGATGTCCAATGTATCCCATGCTTTTCCCCAGAATTTGACGTCTTCATAATCCAGTCGATCACCAGGAGAAAGAGGAAAGGTGAGAGTAAGCTACCTTGCCTGACACCAGCCTTTACTTCGAACAAGTCTGTCAACTGTCCTCCATGCACAATTCTGCAGTTTAATCCATCACAGGTATTCCGTATGTTACTGACTATCATCTCATGCACTCCGTCATGTCGAAGAAACCTCCATAGTCTTGTCCTATCCACTCTATCGAACGGTTTGTCGTAAGAAATCTAAAAGATGAAAATCACTTTACATACATTAAACTAACTTATCATTTGTAAAATAATTCTATTCATTTATATAAAATATATATAACTTACAATTTAGGTATGACAGTTTCATTACTATCATTATATTGATTAGATGAATGTGTTGTTATCATATCTTGTCTATTCTGTTGTAATATCATTGATACTCTTCTTATACGTAAAGATAATTCACAATCACTACTTAAACTTTTATTGATTTGTGGTAGTTTTGGTACATGTAATGATATAATATTCATGGAATCTGGATGATTTCCTAAAGGGGGAATACTTTCATTATATTGATGATTAGGCAATTCTAAATTAGTTGAATGATATTTTAATGGAGGTTTTTGATTCTAGAAGAAAAAGAAATAAAAATATATTATGAGTGATGAAATGAATTCATTAATATTTAGTTATAAATCAATAAACAATAACACTAGATGGTGGTTGGAGGTAGTTGACAGGAAACCCTGGACCCGGGATTCGTGCTACTTGGCATTCGTAAGCAAGGTGTCGCGGCTTGGATAGCTCAGTGGTAAGGTCTCTGACTGTGAAGCTGGGTGACACGAAGTCGACTCCGCCAGGGAACACCAGTTCCCTCAAGATTACAGGTACACCTTGCTGACGAGTGCGAAATAGCACGAAACCCAGGTTCAGGGTTTCCTGTCGACTACCTCCAACCACCATCTAATCTCAATACATAGTGCCCACAGTGTCGAGTCACCTAGACTAGTGGCTACATTGCGACATGATCGTTAGCATTCGATCTGCACTAAATAAGAACTTGACACACATGACATTGATCACCACTCAGTGATCAATCAATTGTGAGACAACAACACTGTTGGTTGCCGGTCAGGTCAGTGTTCTAATGGTTAAGAGATCGTGAGAGAAACCGACAAGTTTTGGGTTCGAATCTCGTAGAGTGAGATGGTAGATATGCACTGCTGAGGAGTTCCATAGTAGGATGAAATGGTTGTCCAATACTTTCAGGTTTTCCATTGTGGTCTAGCATCAAATGAATCATGAAATCAACAATTTAGATACATATGAAAAGAACCAATCAGATTTAGGATAGTAGATCTCGGATTTTTGGCGCGAAATTCATTCATCCATTTGGTTAAAGAGTGTTTTGACGTTTTAGCTAATGTCAATTCATGATGAAAACCTTTAAATCTAATTTCTAACACCTAACCATCCACTATCAATCCTGATCCTTATTCTTCAAACCATTTTAGAACCCTCATTTAGTTCTAGTTGGTAGGTGAACATTCAGAAGGTCACTTAAGCGTCACTCAAACGTCATTCATAAATTATAGTGTCACCGAATTTCCACTGAACAACTGAAGTTATACAGATATTTTAAAGAAAGTGACTTATAAAGCTGTTAAAATCGAGATATAATAAAGTACTTTAACGCAAACTGGCTAACATTATCGTGTTCTATAAATATGTGGAACATCATTAAAAGTGATGCCCACAAATGCGCTGGTACGATCGAGAATGGCGAAAGTTTGCTCTGACTCTTCAAATGCTCTCACATAGCCACGCATATACAGCCATTACCATGGAAGTCCTACTCGCTGCCTTCTCGCACTATGGGTGTTGTTTATAAAATTCAGAAGACGAAGAACGAATGTCTGTCAGGAGCTTTGATCGAGTCGGTGGATATGAAGGATTCACCTAGGAGAGTTGGAAAACCCTCATTCCAAACCAATGGTACACATGGGCTCCAGCATCCTGAAGGGACAAATGGCGTATGAACCAATTGTTAGTCATTGGCTATAATAGGACTACATCTACTACTCTGCGATTCACTATGATAATCTGGTAGTGTTGTGTGTGCTACTGATTTCAACAGATATAAGTAGCATGTATCACTAATCGAAAGTGAAATGTCTGGTGGCAGAATATTAAGAACATTGAACAAGGGAGAAAGAGAACAGTGAATGATCGGTGTGAAAATGAATGAACAATGTAGTCTGAGACAATTGATGGATACTTTGCAATTGAAGTATTTACTGCAGGATTCTCAGATTTTTCTGAAAATATTCTGTAATCTTGTATTCTAATACATTCGACTGTTCCCACTTGTGTTTTCGTTCACTACATTACTACCACCACTACTACTACTACTACACACACACGCACACACACATACACAGGAACAAATAAACACTACTAGTGTTTTCACAGACAATGCAATTGAAACATTCAACAGAATGGAAAAAACACACAACAAAACGATGCATCACCATTATCGGCTGTACGAAATTCTTTCCTGTTTTAAACAGCTATGTTTTTCTGTTTTTTTTCTTTTTATTATTATCAAGCTCAAACAAACAGTCGGTTGCCATGGCTGAGCATTCGTTATGTGTTCCTTTTTCGACATACATAGAAACAAAAAGTTTGCTTGTTTGTTTGTTTGTTTTTCTTTTTTTTCGATTAAAATTTTATTTCAACTCAAACTGAAATACAAGTGAAAATGTTACAGTTTGGTTGTTTCAATGAATTACATAAATGGAAATTAATCAATAATAGATTGTATTGTTTAATCATGAGAGGATAACGTCAAGTGTAAGCATTGGACCTAAAAAATATTCCTCCTGTACATTAGTACTCAAACATTTCAACTACTACTACCACTACTACTACTACTACTACTACTACTACTACTACTACTACTACTACTACTACTACTACTACTACTACTACTACTACTACTACTACTACTACTACTACTACTACTACTACTACTACTACTACTACTACTACTACTACTACTACTACTACTACTACTACTACTACTACTACTACTACTACTACTACTACTACTACTACTACTACTACTACTACTACTACTACTACTACTACTACTACTACTACTACTACTACTACTACTACTACTACTACTACTACTACTACTACTACTACTACTACTACTACTACTACTACTACTACTACTACTACTACTACTACTACTACTACTACTACTACTACTACTACTACTACTACTACTACTACTACTACTACTACTACTACTACTACTACTACTACTACTACTACTACTACTACTACTACTACTACTACTACTACTACTACTACTACTACTACTACTACTACTACTACTACTACTACTACTACTACTACTACTACTACTACTACTACTACTACTACTACTACTACTACTACTACTACTACTACTACTACTACTACTACTACTACTACTACTACTACTACTACTACTACTACTACTACTACTACTACTACTACTACTACTACTACTACTACTACTACTACTACTACTACTACTACTACTACTACTACTACTACTACTACTACTACTACTACTACTACTACTACTACTACTACTACTACTACTACTACTACTACTACTACTACTACTACTACTACTACTACTACTACTACTACTACTACTACTACTACTACTACTCTACTACTACTACTACTACTACTACTACTACTACTACTACTACTACTACTACTACTACTACTACTACTACTACTACTACTACTACTACTACTACTACTACTACTACTACTACTACTACTACTACTACTACTACTACTACTACTACTACTACTACTACTACTACTACTACTACTACTACTACTACTACTACTACTACTACTACTACTACTACTACTACTACTACTACTACTACTACTACTACTACTACTACTACTACTACTACTACTACTACTACTACTACTACTACTACTACTACTACTACTACTACTACTACTACTACTACTACTACTACTACTACTACTACTACTACTACTACTACTACTACTACTACTACTACTACTACTACTACTACTACTACTACTACTACTACTACTACTACTACTACTACTACTACTACTACTACTACTACTACTACTACTACTACTACTACTACTACTACTACTACTACTACTACTACTACTACTACTACTACTACTACTACTACTACTACTATTACGACTACTACTGCTACTTCTACAGTGATATTTGTGCTACTTATATTGACATTAGTAGTATAAGATGGTAGTCGTGAACAGAATGTCTGGAAGCAGAGAGACAAGAGGATCGAACCGTAAAGAACGGAAACAGAATGCAATTTGTAGGAAAATGCATGTCTGAGTCATTATGAGACAATTGATGAACATTTTGCAAATCAAGCATTTACTTTATGATTGTTAGATTTTATGAACAAATCCTGTAATTTTGTGTTAAATACATTCGACTGTTCCCACTGGTGTTCTTGTTCACTACGCTACTACTACTATCAACACTATTATTATTACTACTGCTACTGTGATGTGTCCTATTTATATTGATACAAGTAGTATATGACGCGAATTAAAGAACGTAATGTCTGGCAGCAGAAGATGGGGGAAGATCAAGAAAAGAAGAGCAAGAACGCAATGCATTTTGAAAAAAAAACGTATGAACAATGGAATGTAAGACAATGGATTGATGTTTGCAGCAGGAACAGTCCGGTTTGATATGATGGATTATTATTTTGCAAATTGACGATTTACTATATGGTTTTTCTATTTTATCAACTAACTCTGTAATTTTGTGCTAAATGCATTTCGGTTGTCCTTACCTGTGTTCTGTTCGCTACACTACTACCACCACCACTACAACTATATATATACATTCACAGGAAAATGTAAACAAAGTTATAAGCAAAGACGGATAGTAGCTACCAGCTGGATCCAGTTTGACGCGCGCTCCGTCCTATTTGGGACTCCTCAGCTGGATGTACCTGCATCCGAAACTTGTTGATGTTCACCCTGAGACTCGAATCCAGTATCTTTCGTTTCAAACGCCATCGCGTTATCCACTCAGCTACTGAGTCGTGATAGCCACTTGTTTGTGCAATGGAGTGAAGTAAATATAAACAAAATTGTTTTTTTTAAAGCTGAAGCAGCTGAAAGGTTCAACTTAATAAACACCAACTTGTTTACATGTTCTTTTTTATTGTTGACTTGTTAAAGTGATGTCGAAATAACCGAGGAGTTGTGAGTCAAAGAAAATTTATAGATTGGTTTTCAATGTTATATCAAACTTATTGTATCCAATAATGGTAATATTCTGTGATATATTACCTGAAATTGTTTAATTATATTCTCAATATAGAGATTTCTGTAGACTGTAGTATTTTATTAGTTGAATTCACGAGTGAATCATAGCTAGACAATCAATGAAAACTTGAAAGCATTGAACTACTGTTTTGTACTAGTGTGGAACTCCACAGAAGTATACATTCACGATTCCACACTTGGGACTCCAGACCAGGAGCATTGATCTTGTGCGCAAGTTTGTAAATGAGCCCCCCCCTATACTCCAAGGTTTTCTATGGTGGTCACTCATGAATTCAACAGATAAAATACTACGATCTCTACAAATCCCTATACCGATAATAAGCATGTGTATATCAGTAACTAGCTTCACGGTAGCTTTTTTGGAATTCTCGTAAGAAGGTATGACTACTGGAGTTCAATGACATTCATGTGGAGAGAGTCATTCACCTCAGACAATAGATGAAAGGTTGTGCAAGATCATAGATAGTTGGATACCGGCTCAGTGGTCTAGAGGTTTAACTTTCTCGTATGAGTCCAGATGTCCTGGATTCGAGTGCTCAAGTATGAGATCGTGGATGTCAACTGCTGAGAAGTCTCCTAATAGAACGAAACAGTTGTATAGTGCTTCCAATATTTCAATGATGGCCTAACGAACATCCATTCGTGAGTTCAACTGTTAAAAAGTCCATCCTCATGATTTTGTTCGAGAGAACGTTGAAAGCTCCACGACCAAACGATTCAGTTCAGAGAACAAAATTCCATCAACATTCAACTGTAAATTATATCGAATAGTAATTTAACCTTTAAACTATTAGTTCGTTTGAATAAATTCAAAAGCGAAACTTCTTTCTCGATGAGTCGATTTTCAATTTTCTACATCGATTTCATGACGTTCAAAAAGTCTTTTAATTAGACTACCTTCACTTATTGCCTAGAAATATGTACATGAATGTTTATACGAATGACTCTGTCACAAAATCGTTGCAAAAATATTGATAAAATAAAGTCATCTTGAAGTAATCTTCATGTAATTCAATGGGTATGTAATAATTAAAAAGAAGGAACTTAATGGGAACAAGTGATTTATGGTTGTTTACAGTGTAAAACACTTCATTAATCTCCTTACCCCATATAAAATCGATCATTGACGTATATAGAGAGAAAGTTAAAATAAAATACGTGTTAGGAATTAAAGTTCTTTCTTTTCAGCCGAACTTCAATACATCTCTTATCACACATAGGTGTCATGAACGAGAGCATCAAGTGGGGACAATCGAATATACTTGAACACAAACTTACAGGATCACTTAGTAAAATCTAAGGACCATACAGTAATTGCTTCATGTATAAAAATGTCTGTCAATCGTCCCAAACTTGATTGTTCCCTTGTTTCCACACCAATCATTCACTGTTCTCGTTCTCTTCTCTTTTATCTTCTTAACGTTCTGATAGCAGACATTTCACTTTCGATTAATGATACATACTACTTATCTCTGTCAACATCAGTAGTACACACAATACTACTATATTATAAACATTTTTATCGTATCTGTATTTGTGAACAAAAACGAAGTTATTCACAAGAAAAAAGTCAGGAAATCATGAAGCCTTCAGCAATGGAGTGATAGATCAATAATGTCAAATGGCTGATCAGTAATCAGTTTTATAGTTATTTGATGAGAATAGTTGAATAATTGCATGAACTAACTTGGAATCTAGAAGGGAAGCGGAAAAGAGGAAGGCCAAAGATTGCAATACGTCGGGAAATAGAAGCAAACATGAAAAGGAGGAATAACAACTGGAACGAGCCGGAAAGTAATGCCAAGGACATTTTTGGATGGAGAATGTTATTGGTTGATCTAAGCTACTCCACGAGGACTAACAGGCTTAAGTAAGTAAGTACGTATTAAGAGAACGTTCTTAAAAGGTGGTTATAACATTTTAGATTACTTAATGATTCTGAAAATTTTCTTTTTCGTAAACCAATAACAGTTCGTTCGTGAACCGTTCATATTAGTCCAGTAAATTTAGATAAATAGATAGATAGATAGATAGATAGATAGATAGATAGATAGATAGATAGATAGATAGATAGATAGATAGATAGATAGATAGATAGATAGATAGATAGATAGATAGATAGATAGATAGATAGATAGATAGATAGATAGATAGATAGATAGATAGATAGATAGATAGATAGATAGATAGATAGATAGATAGATAGATAGATAGATAGATAGATAGATAGATAGATAGATAGATAGATAGATAGATAGATAGATAGATAGATAGATAGATAGATAGATAGATAGATAGATAGATAGATAGATAGATAGATAGATAGATAGATAGATAGATAGATAGATAGATAGATAGATAGATAGATAGATAGATAGATAGATAGATAGATAGATAGATAGATAGATAGATAGATAGATAGATAGATAGATAGATAGATAGATAGATAGATAGATAGATAGATAGATAGATAGATAGATAGATAGATAGATAGATAGATAGATAGATAGATAGATAGATAGATAGATAGATAGATAGATAGATAGATAGATAGATAGATAGATAGATAGATAGATAGATAGATAGATAGATAGATAGATAGATAGATAGATAGATAGATAGATAGATAGATAGATAGATAGATAGATAGATAGATAGATAGATAGATAGATAGATAGATAGATAGATAGATAGATAGATAGATAGATAGATAGATAGATAGATAGATAGATAGATAGATAGATAGATAGATAGATAGATAGATAGATAGATAGATAGATAGATAGATAGATAGATAGATAGATAGATAGATAGATAGATAGATAGATAGATAGGATAGATAGATAGATAGATAGATAGATAGATAGATAGATAGATAGATAGATAGATAGATAGATAGATAGATAGATAGATAGATAGATAGATAGATAGATAGATAGATAGATAGATAGATAGATAGATAGATAGATAGATAGATAGATAGATAGATAGATAGATAGATAGATAGATAGATAAATAGATAGATAGATAGATAGATAGATAGATAGATAGATAGATAAATAGGCGCATTGATGACCTTCTCTCAACTCATAAACTGAACATCACAAACTGAAACTAATGAATCGTTAATTGATTATCAATTATCAATCACTATTGTTTTCAACTGTCTTTCATTCTCTCAGTTCATCAATGAAGTAGATTGGACTTTTTCTTATGGATTATCAGTTTGACTGATAGGCAGTTCAGTTTACTTTTTGAATTATCTCACCCGTAAATCAAAATTGGCTAATCTATTCATTGTTAAATGGAATGAGTCTTGGCTGTTTGTTTCATTGTTTCAATATAGATCTCAATAAATGATCATTTCAACTCTTCTAATTAAGCATATACATAAATAAACCATATGACTTGACCATTAATGATCTATATTGTATGTTTGTCGTAATCTACTGAGTGTATGACAGATATGTAATGACTTCCATCAAGACATTAGTTCACACTAATCAGCAATTAGGTCACAATTGAAATATTTTCCAGTCAATAAGACTAAAGCAGAAACATAACTAAATGTCCAACGATTACCGGTAATGAACAATTAACTCTAGATTTCTATTGTGTTATAAATGAGACTAGTCAGTAGGCTGGATATTCACTTTTGAGTTGAATTGATTGACCTCTCTTTCGGCGGCTAACTCTCAGTCGGTGAAGAATAATGGAAATATTTCCAACTGACATTATGCAACATCATTTCAAACCACATTTCAGACGTTTGGAGATTGATGACACACAATGTGCCAACTGGTTGTATACTTCATAACAAGAAATCTTAATCAATATACCTAAAACTTACATCAAATTTTACAAGGAAAACATCCATAACATTTATCTTAGGTACTTTAGCACTCTAAAACATGAGTATTGTGATGATTTCTTGGAAAAACTGTTCTGTTCCGTCAAACAACTGAGACATTTCATGACTTCATGTTGCAGATGTGAATTACTTAGGAAACGACTTATTGCATGAGTAGTTTCTTATAAAAACTCATGTTAGGCACTTAATCAAATAGTCAATTTTCATCGATAAATGATCTTATGCAATACACCGTCGAGAACACGAGACAGTATTGAATATCTGATTTCTTCTCCAATATGACACCTTCACAATACACAATCATGTAAAGTGGTTGAGCAACATTGTGAATTGATGGAAACTGGATGCTGAATTACTACACATTAGAAAAGTCTAATTCCTTAGTCCGATTGCAGAAAGAGTCGATGATGCTCACTCCTCAACAGTACACTCAAATAATTGTCCATTGTTTTCTCATATACCAATTCTGTATAATTAAAATCAGTCAGCAATCAGTCCGTTACATGAAACTTCAACAATACTATCATAAACACATCTCCATGACTGTCGTACAAATAGAGTAGCATCTCTCACAATCACATTAGTTCACACACATGTTCCAATCTCATGTAGAACATTAACGTCGTCAGCTTTATTCACACACACACACACACGCACACACACAGTTTACTGACAATCACCAACTTGCACAACATATTTCTCCAATATACAATTCACATCAACAATATCCAAACATGATATGTTAATGTTATTCAATGCCTGACAACAATAAATTCTCGAACCAATACACTTTCCATTATTTATGTTAATATTTCTGTGTTATTATGTTCAATGAATAGTTGTGTTATGTAATCATATGATCAATAATGTTCCTGTGTCTGTGTGTGTGTTTCTGTGTGCATTTGTATGTGAATTGAGGTGAATAGGTATCTCATGATAACTATCAATAAGTAGTTTACATTCGTTGTAACCGTGTACATCTGTAATTTAGTTCAATCTGCTTCTTACACAGATCTGTTTACATATAATCCCGGTTATCAGTATTCACATTAGTTAACATGAAGTGATGCATAAATTGTTTGTTTTACTCATTGGAATGTATAACTTTAATGTGTCCAATAAGTTGAAGAATACATGGAGAACCATTCACAAGCATGTCAAACAAATGATCATTGATTAAGTTAGGTTGTTTTACGAAGATGAATATCTTGATGAATCTAAATATAGATGAAAGCTATGGGGTGTATTCATGTTTCTACCATGGATAACTCTAAACCCATATTATGTTCATAGACTCAATACCTTCTATTCTATATGTCGATGATATTGGTAAACGATGATTATACAATATTGTTAATCACAAATTATACTATAAATGGGAATGACAATGATTTTATATCATGTAATTGTTTGTGATATGGTGAATACGACTTTATGAGAACACGTAATCGTAAATTGGACAGTGGTTTAGAGGTTAAGCGTTCGCGCGTGAAACCAGTAGGATCTGGGTTCAAATCTCACGAGGCGGGATAGTGGCTGCGTACTGATGAGGAGTCCCATAATAGGACGAAACAGCGGTCTAGTGGTTCTAGGTTTTACATGGTGGTCTAGCTTTGATTGACTCATGAATTCAATTATCCATCCACAAAACCCATCTCTGATTGTAATTATACAATTGTGCATTTCTTTTCTGCTTTTCACGTATAGTATTCCAACAGGAGACAACGGGTTTTAAGCGTTCTTCAAGTCCTAAGGATTCAGGTTGGGCTACTTCGTTTACTACTAAAAAATATGTTACATGCAGTATAAGCTATATGGTTATGTAGAGCTGAAGGTCTCATATGAGACTGGAGGTTCACCAATTATATTGTGGATGGTTCGGCATTACTTTGCCAAGTTTTGCCGAATGTTCATATGCAAAATTGGTTTACTGGATAACTGATTCCATTCATACTGGTGATTACTTTCCAGTGTTTTCAAGAGTTGTAGTCATTGGGATATTGTGAGGCATATCTTCATTGCTAACATTAATGAGATTGAGTATGGTGTATGCGGAATAGGTGAACATTGGCCTATTTGTGCTGTGCATAATTGATTTACTTGATCAATGATCGTAATGATTATACATGTGATGTGGATGTGTATACGATTGTTGGGAATGATCCACCAGCGTATTTGGTACCTATGTGGTTGAGCCACAGGATTGAGCTTTACTATTCAGATTGTAACGTTAAAGCCATATGATGTCTGAATCTCCTGTGAAATGGGATTGATCTGTACTGATCAGGTTAAGCCAGGGCGGTGTCGGGCCCTCCTGTTAAATGGTATTGAGCTATATTCAATGGGTTGTCGCGAGAAAGTCTGGATAGTATCTGGTTCTCTTGAATATCAATGTAATATTACCCTGGCCCACAAGGGAAATATTATATAACGAACTGTATGTCTGTTTATTGTATGGTGAACAATTATGAGCTTGTCTTTGGTCAATAATTTTCAGAATTCAAATCACAAGCTTGTAATTCAGCGAAGTGTATTAATTACTTTACGGATGTTAGATTCTAGTTCAGTGGTTTAGAAGGGTGGAATAGCCATTACGAGGCTCGAAGGTCTTGATTTCTATTGATTGTTTAGTATTTTTCGAGTGTAACTAAAGTTTCATGTATAAGTACAAACGAGTTGGTCAAATGAGATGATGGAGAAGATTTGTACTAAACAATGACAAATTTAAGGTCAACAAGAACCAATCAACATCGAGATGTATAGGACAAGGTGTGAACTACATGTGGAGAAATTCGACCACTTCACTTCTACTTGAAGTTTGTGCTGATGATGTCGTTCAGAAGATTCCAGTGTTGATTATTACCCTGCGACTTAAGCCCAGTAACTTTCACTTCAAATATCGAACCTTATTACTTTCAACTGATGATTCCCAAATAAAATGGAATATTTGGTATAGATTCCATTGCTAGCTACGGTCAATCTTTACCATAAAGTCAATTCACACACGATGTACATATGCTCAATCAAGACTGACTAATACTCACTCAAGTATATCAACAACGGGATAAATCAAACCCGTTTTATTAATAATTGAAACACATTGTGTCCAATTAAAAACTTTTTAATAATATTATTAATTATTGTCAACTCTGCCTGGGGCCGCTCTGGGGCTACTGTCGATTCCTAGCCTGGATAAAGGAGGCGGGTCGGGCATAGTGTTAGCGACCCCATCACGTATTAAACTAACTCGCTAAAAAAAACTTTAACTAGAACTAGTGAATAATAATTATCATTGTAAATATGCTATCGATTACACTTGGTCAGTAACAGTCACTGTGATATGAGTAGACGTTGACTTCTATGGTACATTACCTCTGTTATAAACTTCAAACCTGATGCAAATATCTATGTTGATGAAAATGGATATACTTATAGGTTATCTTTAAGTAGACAAAATCCATGGAAAAAGTTAGGAATATATTATTTTTTCGAAAATCCTTGATGATCCCCAAACGAATTAGACCTCGTGTCACCCAGCTTCACAGTCAGAAACGTTACCACTAAGCTACCCGGGGCGCGATTGACTTCCTTTAAGATTAAGATGTATTTACAATTGATTGATCATTGGGTGCTGATCAATGTCTTTCAATCTACACTAAGAAGAACCTGACATGACAGTGATCGCCACACAGTGATCAATCAATTGTAAATATCAAAATCATTGGAAGATAATGATCAATAAGAAATCATTTCCCTTTTGAAGATTCATAGAAGTTATTCTCCATTTTCTCCCAAATGATTGGTTAGTAGAAAAAAATTAAGAATTATTTAGTAACATTTGTCAATTGAAGTTATAAAAAGTGATTTGAGTAGTATTATGGTATGTGCTACTGATGTCGACAGATATAAGTAGTACGGATCATCAATAAAAAGTGAAATAGCCGGTGGTATAAGATTAAGAAGATCAAAGAAAAGAGCACAAGTAGAAAGTGAACATTAACTCTGAGATGTGACGGTTGAATCCACCTGACAAGTCCCAAATAGGATAATCCGTGCGTCCTGGATTCCATTACTAACCACCAACTATCTATACTTAGAATGCGTGTGAATTAAAACTATATCGAGGAACTCCACACAGGATGCACTAATGATTGGTGTGAAAATGAAGGAACGATGAAGTATGGGACAATCGATTAATATTTTACAAACGAAGTATTTGTTGTATGGCTCTCAGGTTTACGTTCTCCTCACATGATGTTCTTATTCACTACAGTGCCCCCAAATGCCCTGGTACGGCCGAGAGTGGAGAGAGTTCGCTCACCCTCTCGAAATGCTCCCACATGGCCACGCGTATATAGCCTCTGCCAGGGAAGTCCTACTTATTGCCTTCTCGTTAGTGGGGTGTTGTTTACGAAATTGAGAAGATGAAAAGCGAATGTCCGGCGCTTAAACTGTGTTGGTGGACATGGAGAGTCCACCTAGGGGAGTTGGAAAACCCTCATTTCAAACCAATGGTGCAAATGGGCTCCAGGTTCCTGAGGGAACAAATGGTGTATGAACCAATCGTTGGTCACCGGCTACCATATGACTGCATCTCCTTACGATGTTCCATTGCTTTGGGGATCAGACCTTCAGGTTGAAGGCTCCGAATGTGGCCCCCTAAGAAAACCACCTGCTTCAGTTTGGGCACCCTGTCAGTATCACAGCCCACACACATATCAAATGAGATTTGTGTGGCGCATATGTATTTGGTGCCTCCTTGTACCAATATCTATGTGTTAAAATGAATAATAAATCACCATAGTATATTTACGACAAAGCTATGTAATCAGTTTATAGATCAAACAAACAATGAAGTACAAAGATGAAAAAGAAACGTCTATCTATTTGATTGGTTCAATGTATTATGTTTTATGATAAACCTGGAAATGTAATTATATTAGTTGTGATAATGTATTAAGGTGTATCAATCTCAGTCAACTAATTGAGATATTTCACTTGACCTTAAAAAGTGATATGGGAAATTAAATTATCTTCCTTGATTAAGTTAAATGCATCTCTTTGATGTTATACAATTGAAGAGTGTTAACCTTCATAAATAAAATTGTTTTTAAACGAAGAATCATGACAATTAGAGTTTTCTGTGACATAGACTAACCAGTAACTTCAATCGTTGAGATCATGAATCAATTAAAGTTAGACCATTATGGAAAATCTTGAAGCAGTGAACAGCGGTTTCGTCCTCAGTAACTAAGTGGATAACGCGATGGCGTTTGAGGCGAACAGTACGAGGTTCGATTCCCAAAAGGTACATCAACTCAGATGCAGTTATGTCGAGCTGATGACAAAACGCGTATCCTAGATTCTTCTGCCTAGCCACTATACATTCTTGCTTATAAGATCGTATTCCTTACTTACTTTCATACTTACACTTGTTAGTCCTCGTGGAGGAGCATAGGCCACCCATTAGCACTCTCCATCCAACTCTGTCCTCAACAATCCTTTCCAGCTTCTTCCAGTTGTTATTCATCCTTTTCATATCTGCTTCTATTTCCGGGCGTAATGTATTATTCGGCCTTCCACTTTTCCGCTTCCCTTCAGGATTCCAAGTTAGGCGCTTGCCTCGTAATGCAGTTTGGTGATTTCCGTAACGTGTATCCTATCCATTCCCATCATCTTTACCTAATTTCCTCTTGAGCTGTAGGTTGGTTATTTCTCTCCCACAGTAGAAAAATTGCCGATGTTATCCGGTCAATGGATGTTGAGTATCTTGTGTAGACAATTATTTATAAATACTTGCACCTTCTTGATGATGGTTGTAGTAGTTTTCCATATTTCAGCTCCGTACAGTGGAACTGTCTTGTCGTTCGTATTGAAGATTGTAACTTTGATATAGGTTGATAGTTGTTTTGAGTTCCATATGTTCTTCGATTGTAGGAATGCGGCCCTTGCCTTTACGTCTGCATCTGATCCTCCCTGTTCATTAATGATGCTTCCCATATACATGAAAGATTCCATATCTTCCAGAGTTTCGCCGTCGTATGTGATTGAATCAATATGACAGTAGCCAAACTGGATTACAATGCTAGCTACTATCCATCTTTGCTAATAAGTTTGTAATCCTAGAAGGTCCCATACCAAGATTAACCAGCTACTCAATGATTTAGTGAAATCAATCCATGATATAAATAAAATAGATTTTATATATCAGATTTATGATTAAAAAAAACAACTTACAATTTGATGATTTGTACAAATTTTCTCATCTGAATCATAATTCACTATACAAGTAGGTATTAACATGGAATTAGTTTGATTCCTATAAGTTAACTTGTCATCATCATCATCATCGTCAGCAGCAGGAGCAGCAGCATCGGCATCATCATCATCATTATCATCCTTATTATTCATTGGTTGATTGATCTTTTGAAGACTAGATGTTTGATGAATTGTCGGATATCCCATAGTACAATTATAATCTTCTTTATTATCATTTTTTAATTCATTAAATTGAATATTTTCATCAAAACATGATTTTCTTTTTAAATGACGAAAATTCAATGGAAAACATGTTGATGATATTGAGCTTAAAGTTGAACGTCTACTATCTATTCTTGATTTATGAGTAGAATCATTGTCTGGAACTATAAGAACAAAAACAAGAAAAAGAAAGAAAGAGGATGTAAGAAGGAGAGTGAAAGATATAAATCCATGATCCCCCCTACGCAAGATTCGAACTGAGGATCAATCAGTCTTGTGTCTGAGGAGACTCACGATGGGACGAAACGGCCGTCCAGTGCTTCTAAATTTTTTCATGGTGATCTAGGTTTAGTTGGCTCATGATCTCAAATATTGAAATGAACTTAATTATCATTTTTAAATATAAACTGTTTTCTTACAAAACAAGGGACACTTAACACGTATTCTATATTAGTTTAAGACTGTCAGTTGAGGTTGTTTGCTCTTTCTATTTGTCTTTCTTTTGATGATTGTTTGGATTGTGAAAAGACCTCCATATCTGAGAGGATACATGGAATATAGTGAATAGTTGGAAAGCAGTTGGCCTTTCTGTACCGATATACATCAACAAATGTAAACGAAGACAACTAGTGTAGCACCAGTTTCTATATAAGTAGGTCTCAACATACACAAGGATAAAAACAAGATATTCAATACGACATGGAGAATACAAACTCAATCACACTTGATGGAGAAACTCTGGGACAGGTGGAAAGATTTACGTATCTTAGTAGCATCATCGATCAACAAGGAGAATCTGATCCAGACGTAAGCGCGAGGATTTGAAAAGTAACGATCTCATTCATACAATTGAAGTACGTATGCAACTCAAAACAACTATCAACCAATATCAAAGTCACAATCTTCAATACAAATGTCAAGACGGTTCCATTGTACGGAGCTGAAACATGGAAAACTACTACAACCATCATCAAATAGTTGTATACACAAGATACTCAACATCTATTTGCCGGATACCATCAGCAACAGTTTACTGTGAGAGAGGACAAACTGGCTTCCAGATGAAAAGGAAATCGAGACAAGACGTTGGAATTCGATAGCATATACATCACGGAAATCACTAAACTGCATCACCAGGCGGTCTCTCAACCTGGAATCCTGAAAGGAAACAGAAAAGAGAAAGACCGAAGACCACTCTATGTCTGGAATTGGAAGCAACTCTGAAAAGAATGAATAACGACTGGAAAGAACTGAAAAGGTTTGTCTATGACAGATTTGGATAGAGAATTCTGATGAGCGGCCTATGCTTCGCCACGAACGTTAACAGGCGTAAGTAAGTAATAATATATTATGAAGTTCTAATATAAATTTGCTTAACCTGATTACATGGTCTGGATTTATGAAAACATTAATTGTTTCACTAAATATTCTTGTGAGGATGACCGACGAGTGAACTCAAGGAAGCTCTAAGATTCTGAGAAAGATTTGAAGACATTTTATTCAATCATCTTTTAGAAGAACATTCTAGAATCTCGACGTGTTACTTCCTTATTGGACAAATGCTAAAACATCACTATATACGGATTGAATGACTATAATGATGATTTGGCTCTTACTAAAAACTACAAATACCTTAGAGCTTTATACCATATTTGACACTGTTTGGAATAGTATTCTTTCTTAACCGTCTTTTGTCTGTTCATTTTGCGATTTGGAGAGTTCTAGCGTTCAGATGCTCAATTAATACTAGTTATATCATGAATCTTAACTGTAGATATAACAAGTCTTATCTAAGATATTGAAATCTTAGCTCTACACATTATTTGGTGGTTAGTCCTATGTCGAGCTCACATAACTTATTCCAGCTTCGGGACAAACTATCTTATCCATTCTGTTCATGCAACATTTCGACATTGTTAATTATTCGCTTGTCAACCTTGACTTACTTTCATATAAGTGAATATGTGTGCATTTCCTATCTTACTCGTCATATGATTGTAATTTATTTTTATCTGACTATAAATATCTGTTCACACTTGATTAAATTGAGTTGGCTGACATGCCATCTCCACTACATATCATTTCACTTCGTTCTCTTCTCTCTTCACTTCATTTCTCCGCTTGTTTGTTCAGATCATTGATACGTATTTGAAATTCATTGTTATATTCACTAAGACGATTTAACTCAATGATTCTATCCAAGAATAATCGACATTCATACAAACCAAATTGAAGTTAAATATCAAGCCGCTGAATTCGTCGATAACATCAACCAATCTAACTGATGTCAAAAAGGAAGGACTCCATCTATAAATAATACATAGATCAGTTTGTTTTATGATCTAGATTTGTTTCCTTAATCATTTAGATCATTTTACAATGGTAACAAATTGAATCTACTATTTTCTTTACAAAACAATGATTCTATTCATATTAACAAGAGATTAGCTTATGCTTATATGAGAACTTCGATTATTATGTGTATGTGCGTGTGTGTGTTTTATGTGTGTGTGTGTGTGCGTCTATACATGGTATGTTTACTTATATGGTTTATACAAGTTAGTAACTATGGTTAGTATCTGGGTTAGATTAATAACAATTTAACCAATTGGTTACTTGTTTCTCTCAATACATTTAATAGTTAAATGTTCACAGTTCATTTGCTTTGTTTGTTTGTTTTATTTCTCAATGAATTTAATCATTAATATACAATTATTGTTTTAGAGTATTCACTTTTGAATTAGTTCATATTCGTAATTACTTACTTGAATATTCCCATTGTTGTTTAGGAATGTAATCGATCAGTCATTTATTGGCATATGTGAATCCTGTGAGGATTGACTTGATACTACCTTCAACAATAAATAAAGATAGGTGGGGGCTGGCAGTGGAATCTAGGATGTGGGTTTCGTTCTATTTTGGACTCGTCAGATAAATGTACCTGAATACCAGACTTGTTAATATTCACTCAAAAACTTAAACCCAGTACCGTTCACTTTCAACGTCATCGATTAATCCACTTACTGGATTTGAATCCCGGAGTGAATATCAACTATGAGAAGCAATTACATTTAACTGACGACTCCCAACTAGGAAGAAACATGCGTCCTAGATTCCATTGTTAGCCACTATCCATCTATGCTTACAATGCTTGTGACTCAATTCAATATTGAGACAATCCATACAAGATACGCATATACCAATAATAAACTGTTCAAATACAGTCCTAAGCATTAATGAGAAGATTCAAGCAAACAATAAGAAGTATTTCCTGGAGTTTAGGTGATAAACAGTCGAGTTCAACCGAGTCTGTTGTGAGATAGGAAACTCATTGAAAACAATGATGGATATGTCGCACAATTTCGTGGATTAGTTGAAGTTAGACATTTACACCAATGGATACCGGCTGGCTCAGTGGTCTAAGGGTTAAACGTTTGCGCTGGAGACCGATAAGTCCTGGCCTCATTTCTTGCGAAGCAAGATCGTGGATACGCACTGCTAAGGAACCTCACAATAGAACGAAACTACCGTCCACTACTTCCAGGTTTTCCATAATGATCTAGCTTCAAATGATTCATGATCTCAACTATTGAAATTACCTCATGAATTATCAAAAATCTTAATATAAACAATAAAAATGCAATAAATTAATTTATCATGTCAATATCTCTATTGAAATTTGATTTTTTTTAAAAATTTTTGTACTACATTTCATATGATACTGTTACATAATTGATTACAAGATGTCGTGTTTATATCAGTGACAATTTTTCGAGAAAACTGTTCCTCTTAGCAACAACAACAACGACATAGATACAAACAAACAAACAAAACAAACGCCGACAATTCTTTACTCGGTCACTTGTCAACAATAACAAAAAATTTTTTTGTATTTTTATGTTTTCTTGAGAAGAAAAAAATAGAAAGAATATCATCAACAGTCTACGTGAAATCTGAAAAGAAAACTAGTTTCTATGTAGAAGATTTGTGAAGAGTAGATAGTTTGAATTTGGAATAACCGAAGTGTATATATAGTTAAAGTATGTCAGAAATGAGCTTGTTAGCTCTGATAATATGTATAGATAAACAATATTATGAATTGATTAAACGTTATTCATAGATTATAGTCTCATTTATTTCGCATTTCAGACATAATTTCACATCAGCAACATATCCAGAGACTTTAAATTACCATTCAGTAGCTGAGTGAATAACAAGAGGGCGTTTGAAGCGAATGGTGCTGGGTTCGAGTCCCAGAGTGAACATTAACAAGTTTCGGATGCAGGTATATCCAGCTGATAAGTCCCAAATGGGAAGAAATGCGCGTCAAACTGGACTCCACTGCTAGTCACTGTCCATCTTTGCTTCTAAAGCTTGTGAATTAAGGCAATATCGAGGCAATACGTATAGTATGTACATATACTAATAAAAGACTAATCAAACGCAGTCCTAAACATCAATGGAAAGATTCAAGTACAAAACAATATCAAGTGAATCTAGACTATTTAAAGTCTACAAAATGCATGTTTTGTGGTAATTTAAAGGTTTTGGACATGTTGCTGATGTGAACTTATGTTTGACATGAGAAATTAATGAAACTATACTTTATGAATGACGTCTGAGTGACGCTATGGTGACCAAAAGAATATTTACCAACTAACTAGGACTAAATCAGGGTTATAAGCCAGTGTGAAGAATAAAGATTACGAATTACAGTTAATAGTTGGGGTTGGGGATTTCATCTAGGACTTTCATTACGAACTAATATCAAATGAATGAAAGAATTTTGCGCCAAAATCCAAGACCTATTCTCTTAAACCTGTTTGGTTCATTCATAAACTATTACCAAGTTGAAATGAAATCAACTCGAATAATCCATCTAAAGAGTCATATTTAACTTGTCTAAATATCACATTAAACAAAAACATCACAGTTCTTCACAATTATATACATTGAATCTGATAAGTCTTGCGGATTGAACTCTATATTCGTCTTCTAAGCTATTCTGTAACCCCCAAGCTAGAACTACACAGCGACCTGAACACGAGAGAGAACACTAAAAGTATACGAGAAGTAGTTTACTCCAAGATTCATTTTACTACAGAAAATACAGGGTTTTTATAGTATTTTAAATGTCCTTGGGTTGCTAGAAGATTCTGTAATGCTACTAAACATAGTAGCAGTGTAGCAGCCAACTAATCAGAACCTCTGCATGTGTTGTTTCGCTTCCTTGATATTTTTGGCTAAGACCTCAAGTGAACGCTGATTGTATGAAACGCTTCTTAGTGTTTCAATGATGATTGCTTGTCTTTTGCAAGCAATTTTCTGGATCACCCCAACGGAATCATATTAAACTTGTGTGATTAGAATGATTTATATGTGGCTACATAGTTGATCTAATATCTTTCATCAATCCTGAATAAGCGAGGAGTTACATTAAAAGTCGGATAACTGGACAACATCCAGACATTCACTTGACAACTCAAAGAGCACAACTCATACCCACTTCACAGGAGAGCCGAAAACCGCCCAGGCTTAACCTGATCAATATAGATCAGTGCCCTTTCTCAGGAGAGCCAGACACTACCCAGGATTAAACTTAATAATCCGAGCAGTACATATAGGCCTAACGCTACAACTCAGTCCTATGGCAAAACCACGAAGGTACCAAACACGCTAGTGGATCATTCCCAACAATCGTATACACATTCATATCACATGTATAATTATTACGATCATTGATCAAGTAAATCAATTATGCACAGCACAAATAGGCCAATGTTCACCTATTCCGCATACACCATACTCAATCTCATTAATGTTAGCAATGGAGATATGCCTCACAATATCCCAATGAGTACAACTCTTGAGAACACTGAAAAGTAATCACCAGTATGAATGGAATCAGTTATCCAGTAAACCAAATTTGCATATGAACATTCGGCGAAACTTGGCAAAGTAATGCTGAACCATCTACAATATCATTGGCGAACCTCCAGTCTCATATGAGACCTTCAGCTCTACATAACTGTATAGCTTATATTGTATAGGTATGCACTATTTTTATAGTTCGAATCACAATCTGATTCTACTAAGACGGTCATAGAAAACCTGGTGTTATTAGATGACCATTTCATCCTGGTATGGGACTACCTAACAATGTACACCCACGACTTTATATCCATCTGTCAAATGCTTCCAAATTCGTGATTTAAATCATGAAAGTTCTACAATCCACACAAACTCCCTAGTACTACCCATAGTTAGTTTTATTTTATACATTTTTCTTTCTACGAAATAAACGTAAGTATTATGATGTAGGTAAGTAAAATACTGTCAAGAGTCGCATGCCAATTCATATTAACAAAGTCGAATTCATTTTGAATTTTTTGTTTAAGTCTTCTCATATATGTCTAGATCTACAATTGATCAGTCTCTTATTGGCACATGTACATTCTGTACGGTACTGGGTCCCCCAGCCGTGAGATACAATTATATACATCTGATGAGTCCCTAAAACGACGAAACGCATATCCTGGCCTACACTACTGATCACAATCCATCTTTACTCTATGAATATATTTCAAAATCACTATTTTTCACCAGTAAAATAAACAATTCACTATTTCTCCAACTGTATAATGTAAATATGTTGTTATGCCCAGACAACTTTACTTAAAATTAGTCTACACTCACTTATTTCTTTTACTCTTTTACTTCCTTACTCCTGTTGCTCCCAATGTAGCATAGGCCAATGACCGACATTCTCCAACCAAAATCCGACTGGAACTCCTTCACCCGTGGGGCTACTGCCAGCCCCAAGTTCAGACAAAGGAGGTGGGTTGGTCATAGAGTTAGCGACTTCAAACCGCAGAAAACTAACTCGCTAAAAATACGCTATCCAGAACAAAAGAATTCATTTGTTTCACTATTAACTGAATAAAATATGATTGAATTGAGAGAATCACTCCAAACTGTTTACATAAAAATAAGTTTTGTTTTCCAGTAAAAAGAGAAACAAATGGATTGGAGATCAAAAGACTTGTCATCAGTTCATAACCATCATATTGTCAAAAATTGAAGTCATACTAGGTGGCTTGATAGTTTTCAGCTAGTTTTAAGACCTAGTAGTTTATATTCTCTAACTTTGATTGTTTTGTCAAATAGGATAATGGTCAAATTATTGATATTACAAAGTGAACTAGGTTGAATATTCAATCAAAAACCAAGATATTTCTTTTTGATTGAGATCATGAACCGACTAATGTTGGACCGGCATTGAAAACCTGGAAGCACTGGACGGCCGTTTAGTCCTATTGTGGGACTCCTCAGCAGTGCGCATCCACGATGCCGCTCGCGGGATTCGAACACAGGGCCTTCAATCCCACGCGCGAACGTTTGACCCACTGGACCATTGAGCCGGCATCCAATGGTGTTAATGTCTAACCTCAACCAATCCACGAAGTTGCACGACCATCTTCCATTGTACTGAGATAGACGCCTTTTTCTACCCGACATGGATTAGCTACACTGGTCACGGCTTCTCACCAGAACTCCGAGAATTTTCTCACGATATTTCTTCTTTGTATCGAACTACTTCAAGTATATATCCATGACCTTATCGAAGATCTTATCACGACTCTAGTATTCATATGCGCACATCTTCATTGTTTAAATAACTGTCTAACTGAAGTGAACTGATTATAATAATCATAGTAAATAGTGTCTATAAACTTTTATACTGCCATAGTACATTACATGTTAACAGACAATAGTAAGTAATTTATATAATGCTTTGCATTGGTTCATTTCAAGGGAGAATAAATGGTTGAATATGATGCTAAAACTAATTGTCTTAATATACCTTGTAGTTGAAGAAAAAAAAACAGGTGAATTGTGAATGCTAATCTCGTGCTATTTTAATGAACACTACTTATATCAACAGATATAAGTAGTATGTAACATCAATTAGAATTTGAATGTCTATTAAAAGAAGGTTGAGAAGAGTGCACTGAATAAAAGAGAGATGGAAAGACGAAGGAATCGAGAATTGGAGAAAACACAAAGGATGTACAGGCTAATTGATGGATGATTTGATTTCAGCTTTTCAATGAAACTGTATTATTAATCACTGGATTATATCTCGTACTAGAATCCAGAACATGTTCTTCGTTTTACTCGGAAGTAGTCAACTAGGTATATATCTGCATATCAGCTTTTGTTTTCACATTTGAACTCGATCTAAGCACTTTACCTATCATTTCTAATACTATCTTATTCACATAAACTAAGGTACAGTGAATATCATTGTCGTTCTGTTCAAGTATTCTAACAGTAAACTCTTCCCTCTTGTGCCATCTGGTATATAAATTATTCTAATTATATCTCTCAAACCGTACAGCATTATATAGCTACTGGATTGAATTTCCGAAGTTTATATCTTCCAGTATCTGTACAATCGCCATCTATCATCATTTGTAAGTAGATATTAATATATTACCATCATATTGATACGGATAGTGATCTTATATATGTAAATAGTGTACTTCAAATGCATAGTACATCCATTTCATAGATTAGAATAGTGTAAGTATATTCAAGACAGTCTGTGAAGAAGGATAAACATCAATACAACAAATAAACACTGATAGTAATCTTAATTCATCCATAGGTTGCCGGCAATGAACGAATTCATTTAGAGATAAGATTTAGAATGAAACCATTTCCATAGAGAGTTATATTTAACCGTATTACATCTGGGTTTATAGTTGATGTTTCAATCATTTGCAAGAATGTGAATTGTGAATCACAGTTGAACAGTTTCTAGATTATTTATGCATATACTATTAATAATAAAATTACAGTATTCCAAGAGTAGTCGGACATGCATGTTACAATCAAATGCTTGAATTTTTATTATAGAGTTTACAGAGCTCACATCCTAGAAGTCATTGAGACATGTAAGACCATTTTTCAGATATATTCTTATAAGGATAAATTATGGGGAATACGTGACTTCTAATTCTGTGGTGTACTACTGATATAGACAGATATAAGTAGTATGTATCATCAATAAAAGGTGAAACACCTGGTGGTAGAAATTTAAGAAGGTTGAAGAAAATAGAACGAGAAAAGAGAGTGAAGTCTGAGACGATTGAATGACATTTTGTAAATGAACAGTTTCCAGTTCATTTATGCAAACACTAATATTAATAAAATTACAGTATTCTAGGAGCTGTCGGACATACGTTTTGTATTAAGCAACCAACTTCACCTGAGTACTTGTTCGTTACACCATATCTTTGTATTAGTATGATAGAATGGAACAATTATTGAATGCATAATTGTAAAATGCTATTCAATAAATTATTGCTAAATGCAATCAACTTGTGCTCACTAGTGACTGGATTGAAGAAGTATTTCTTGGAATTCTAGTAAGAAGCAGTGACCAGTGGAGTTCAACCGGGTCTGTTGTGAGATAGAAAACTCACTGAAGACAATGGTGACCCAATTTCGTGGATTGGTTGAAGTCAGACATTAACAACGATGGATGCCGGCCAGCTCAACAGTCTAGAGGTCAAGCGTTCACGCACAAGACCGATAGGTCCTGGGTTCGGATCCTGCGGGTAGAGATCGTGAGTGTGCATTGCTGAGGAATCTCACACTAGGACGAAGCGGTCGTCGAGTGCTTCCAGGTTTTCCATGATTGTTTAGCTTCAACTGACTCATGACATCAACTATTAAGAAATTATAATAATCACAAAAATAAACCTTTTCTGATAAATATAAATATGTTAATTGACGCGATGAATTATCGAAATAATTATACATGTGATGTGAATGTCTATATGAATGATGGGAATGGTCTACCAAGGTGATTGGTACATGTATGGTTGCGCCACAGGATTGAGCTTTACTATTCAGATCGTAGCGTTTAAGCCCATATAGTGTATATTTCTTCTGTGAAGCGGGATTGAGTTGTACTCATTGGGTTGTCACGCGAAAGTCTGGATGGTGTCTGGTTCTCATGAATATCCTGGCTCACAAGGGTATATTATGTAACTAATATATATGTAAAGCTAATTAATTTCAAATTCACTTAGTGTTGTTTTACTTCTGTCATCTCAAATAGAATGAAACTCGAATGTTGGATTCCATTACTAGCCGCTATACATCTTTGCCTAATTAATTTTACTTAAATATTTAAGCCAGGAATTTCCATTGGGTAAGTTGTGTAACCAATTGAATTAACTATTTCCAAAAGTAACTACTTAATATCAGAAGAGGGTTTTGTGGATTTCATAGTAATTTTAATAGTTGAGATCATGAGTCAATTGAAGTTAGACCACCATGAAAAATATGGAAGCACTGGACAGCCCTTTCGTCCTACTGCTGGACTCTTTAGCCATGCACATCCACGATTCCGCCTCGCAAAAATCGAACCCAAGACCTATCGGTCATGTGCGCGAACGTTTAACCCCTACACCACTGAGTCGGCCGGTATCGAACGGTGTTAATGTCTAACTTTAACTAATCCACGAAATCGATCGACACATCCATCATTGTTTTCAATTAGTTTTCTATCTTACAATAGACCCGGTTGAACTCAACTGATCACTGCTTCTTACTAAAACTCCAGGAAACGCCTTTTGAAGCCAGTCACTAGTGAGCATATACTGATTAGTATCAGAAAGGGGTTTTATGATTATCATAGTTGAGATCATGAGTCAATGGAAGCTAATTATTGAACAAGATTTTTTAAAAAAAATTAAAAA
Source organism: Schistosoma bovis (assembly GCA_944470425.2). NCBI lineage: Eukaryota > Metazoa > Platyhelminthes > Trematoda > Strigeidida > Schistosomatidae > Schistosoma > Schistosoma bovis. The sequence goes on along the minus strand of OX103959.1, from coordinate 15,886,992 downwards.
CATTTGTCCTTTTTATTTTCTTTCTCTTTAATTCACCGCTGTCCATTCAATCGATTCATTGTTTACATAAGTAATTGCATAATGGGACAGATTAGAGGCCGTGTCTGGGGGAAAAGGGGTGGAGAAACAAAAACAACCTCAAAAAGGTTGACCATAAAGAAAAGCAATTAACAACAAATAGATAAAATCATTGTTTCTTTTGTCTATAAATTTTTTCTTTAAGTGATACATTAAAATCTTGTATATGGTACCTAAAGAATGCCTTGTGTGTGTGAGAGTTTGGGTGTGTGTGTGGTTGTGTGTATGTATGTATGTATGTATCTATGCATGCGTAAGGGTTTAATGTGTGATAACATATAAAGTAAGGTGAAAAGAAAGTAGTATACACAGATATGTCTTGGAGTACATAATTTTATTAGTTCGATATATACCTATCATATAATGGAAATATACAGTTTAAGTTAAGAAAAGATGGATAATGGCTAATAATGGAATTCAAGATACAAGTTTCGTTCTACTTAGGACTCGTCAGTTGAATATACCTGAATCATAGTTTTATTGATGTTCACTCCGAGACTCAAACTCCGTATTGTTTGATTCAAACACCATCACTTTATTCACTTAACTAGTAAGTTTTGATAGCCATTTGCTTGTACAATGGGGATGAAACAGACATCCTGGATTCTACTGCAAACCACTATCCATCTTTACTTATTGTACTTGTGAATTAAACCATTTTCAAGGTAACCCGTCCAGGATGTACATATGCCAATAAGAGTGAGACTGAATAATAAATCGAATTCATGAATGAACAGTTTAATTATCTTCAATAATACAATAATTCAATCGATTGAAATGAGACATGACGATGTCAAGTTCGATCTCTTATAAGGTCATGAATGTACACTGTTGTGAATTTTCATACTACAACGAAACAATGTTCAATTTAGCTAAAGTAGTTAAAGTCAATTTTTAATGAGAAGTATAACAGTGATCAAGAATGGATACATGAATAACACACACACACACTTTTATAATGTTTTCAAGGAGTTTCTCCATTGTTCAAAACTTTGACTGGTGTTAGTTCATTTGACAATCAATAACAATGAAGAAGAACTGAATGAATATCATTCAACTATAACCGATATGAAACAATTACTCATCAATAGTATCGAATAATCATTGATTGAATAAAATCATGAATCCATTGACGTTATACAAGATTGAGTACTATTCAAATGATCTGAGATTTCTAGGTACAATACCCATTCATGTTCTGTCGATGTTCATCAGTCAGAATGCACAAACCTGGACTTCTAATTGTTACTAGTTGTTGTATTAAAATCATTTAACAATCACAATAATCCCCCTTTTCATAGCATTTCATTTGGTCACTTAACTTATGAAAGAATATAGTCTCTTATAAACATATAATGTGTTGGAATATACAAAGACAATTAGTGTAGCACCAGTCTCTGCATTAGTAAGCTTCAACATACACAAAAGAGAAAGCAAGATCCTCAAATACAACACGGAGAACACCAACACAATCACACTTGATGGAGAAACTCTGGAACAGGTGGAAAGTTTCATGCATCTGAGTAGCTTCATCGATGAACAAGGAGGATTCAATGCAGACTTAAAGCAAGGGTCTTATTTCTACAATTAAAGAATATATGCAACTCAAAAAACAACTGTCTTTCAACTAATATCAAAGTCAGAATCATCAATACGAACGTCAAGACAGTTAGTAATATGGTAGAGAGCTGAAACTTCGAGAACTATGAGAAACATCATTAGAAATAATTGTCTACGTAAGTTACTCCATGTCCGTTGACTGGATACCATTAGCAACAATCTATTGTGGAAACAAACAAACTAGCTACAAGCTGAACAAGAAATCGTGAAAACACATTGGAAGTGGATAGAATACATATTTCAGAAATTATCGAACTACATCACAAAACAAACGCTAACTTGGAATCCTGAAAAGAGGAAGACCACACTATGTTTAGATTGGAAACAGATGTGAAAAGGATAAATAACGGCTAGAAACAACTGGAACGGATTACTGAGGATAGATTTTGTTAGAGAATTCCGGTAAACGGTCTATGCTCCTCCATAAGGGATAATTACTTACTTACTTACTTACGCCTGTTACTACCAATAGAGCATAGGCCGCCAATCAGCATTCTCCAATCCACTCTGTCCCGAGCCTTCCTTTCCAGTTCTTTCCAACTGTTGTTCATTCTTCTCATGTCTATCTCCATTTCTCGGCGTAATGTGTTCTTTGGTCTTCCTCTCCTCCTTTAGCCTTGAGGATTTCATGTGAGGGCTTGTCTTGTGACACAGTTTGGTGCTTTCCTCAATGTGTGTCCTATCCACTTCCAGCGCTTCTTCCCGATTTCTTCCTCCTCTGCTATCCGGATTGTTCTCTCCCACAGTAGGTTGTTGCTGATAGTATCTTGTCAACGGATTCATAAGGGGTAATAGTCTTACATAATAAATTCAACTTATTTTCCTATCAATAAACATTAAAACTAATCAGTAGACTAAAATCGAAATTTCGCTGTTTTCCTTTTTTTTGTTTTGTTTATTTACTTAGGAAAAAAGAAAAGAAAAGAGAATCAGAATAAGAAGATAATAAAGAGAACTTGTCAAAATATTTATTCACAAATTATGTTAAATAAAATGAAGAATGAAAATGGATTTCCGTTCACAATAATAATAATAATAATAATAGTAACTATGGTAATTAGTGATAAAGTGAGAGAGAGGGAGAGAGGGAGAGAGAGAGACAATTTCTCCTTACGTTTGTTACGTAATGATCACGTGAAAGGTTTTTCATTTAAAAAAAAAATATTTTTCGTTTAGTTTTGTATAAAGTTTTGTTTACATTCATAGATGATAACAGGAAGAGATAATGAGTGACTGAGTGGGTGGGTGAATGAGACTGAGGGAGACAGAGACAAGAAAACAAGAAGAAACTAAGTGACTGAAACTAAATCCAATGTGAACTGATTTATTTTTATGGTTTTGATTGAACAATTTAATGAATATCAATATGGTTCATACATATTATTTATGATGAATTGATTTGAGTTGAAGTACCAAAGAGTATTGAATAGGTATTCGACTACTTAAAAGGAGTGTACATACAGGAATTCCACAAGGATCGAAACTAGAACCTTTTAATTTTACTTAATGAGGTAAACTTGTTTAATACGTGATTTTTTTCAAATGAACGTGATAATTTAAACATTCAAAGTTTTCTTTCATCAATGTAAATCAAAAAGGTCACATTGTATGGTGATAGTTATGACTATGGATCAAAAACTCTCTGCTTGTTTAGTTTACTTCTTTCGTCGGTCACCGACACTGAATAGTCAAGATCAACCCCTCCCCCTTGGACGGATGCTATCTAAGTCAAAAGTAATGTAATATTAGGTGGTGTTATAGATCCTTTTATCTTTTTAACTTATATAAAAGATATTCACGATTGCTTTTATATAGGTTAGCCTCTTTCATGATCAAATGGATTTAAATTAGTGTATCATGAGTTGAACATTATGTAAAACTGCATGAGTATGGAGTTCAACAAGGTAGCCTAGTGGACAAGAAGATGGCATTTGAAGCTAAACGGTACTGGGTTCGAGTCCCAGAGTGATAATCAACTGAGATGCAGGTACACCCAGATAGGACGAAACACGCGTCAAACTGTAATCCACTGCTAGCAACTACCCCTCCTTGCTTATAATGCTTGTGACTTGAAGCTATATCAAGGCGATCCACACAGGGTGCACATATGTCAACATGAGACTGATCAATTACAGTTTTAAATAACAATGGGAAGATACAAGTAAAACGACACCAAGTGAATTTAATACCACATATGATCTCTACGTGAAATATCGCAACCTATATTGAGTTGACCATGTCTATAAACTAGTATATATGTCCAATTTGTAGTAAGTGATAAATCTATATGTTACAACGAATGTAAACTACTTATTGATAGTTATCATAAGATACCTATTTACCTCAATTCACATACAAATGCACAGTCACACACACACAGACACAGGAACATTATTGATCATATGATTACATAACACAATTATTCATGGAATACAATAACACAGAAATATTAACATAAATAATGGAAAGTGTATTGGTTCGAGAATTTATTGTTGTCAGGCATTGAATAACAACAAGATATCATGTTTGGATATTGTTGATGTGAACTGTATAGTGGAGAAATATTTTGTGCAAGTTGGTGATTGTCAGTAAACTGTGTGTGCGTGTGTGTGCGCGCGTGTGTGTGTGTGTGTGAATAAAGCTGACGACGTTAATGTTCTACATGAGATTGGAACATGTGTGTGAACTAATGTGACTGTGAGAGATGCTACTCTATTTGCACGACAGTCATCGAGAACTGTTTATGATAGTAATGTTGAAGTTTCATGTGATGGGCTGACTGACTGACTAACTGATTTTAATTATAAAGAATTGGTATATGAGCAGACAGTGGACAACTATTTGAGTCTACTGTTGAGGAGTGAGCATCATCGACTCTTCATGCAATCGGACTAAGGAATTAGACTTCTCAAATGTATAGTAATTCAGCATCCAGTTTCCATCAATTCACAATGTTGCTCAACCAATTTCCATGATTGTGTATTGTGAAGGTGTCATATTGGGGAAGAAATCAGATATCCAATACTCTCGTGTTCTCGACGGTGTATTGCATAAGATCATTCGTCGATGAAAATTGACTATTTGATTAAGTACCTAACATGGGTTTTTATAAGAAACTACTCATGTAATAAGTCGTTTCCCAAGTAATTCACATCTGCAACCAAATGGAACCCTGCAGAATAATTCTAGTGTTAACCGTTCTCCATAAAACCTGAAGGCTCAGAAGACGATCGTCAGTGGAGGTCTAATGTACGCATTGCTGCGGAGTCCTACAGTAGTACGAAACAACTATTAAATGCTTCGTAGTTTTCAACAGTTATCCAACTAAGATCAATCCGTAATACTATAGTATAAAATTTTCATATTTTTTTATATCATCTATTATTGACATACTGACTTACACCTGTTACTACTCATGGAGGTACATAGACCGACCACCAGCGTCCTCCTTCGAACTCTGTCCTGAGCACTATTTTGAGTTGTTTCTAGTTGCTATTCATTCTTCTCACATCTCCTTCCAATACCCAGTACAATGTGTTCTTCGATTTTCCGCTTCTCCGTTTCTCTTCAAGGTTCTAAGTTAGCGCTTGCCTCGTGATGCATGTCCTATCCACTTCCAACGTCTTTTCCTAATTTTCTCTTCAGCTCGAAGTTGAATCGTTCTCTCTGACAGTTAGTTGTTGCTGATGGTATCCCATTTACATACATTGAGTGTCTTGTGTAGATAATTGTTTATAAATACTTATTCCAATTTGATTATGGTTCTTATAGTTTTTCAAGTTCCAACTATATACAGTAGAAATGTCTTGACATTCGTATTGATGATTCTGACTTTGAGATTGGTTGACAGAAAGTTGTTTTGAGTTACATATGTTCTTCAACTGTAGGAATATTGTCCTTACCTTTTCAGTCCTTTCCTATACTTCTTCATCAGATCCTCTTTATTCATCCATGATACTGACCAGATACTTAAAAGTTTCTACCTCTTCCAGAGTTACTCCATGAAGTGTAATTTGATTGATATTCTCCTTGTTGTACTTCAGGATCTTCGATATCGTCTATACTGACTTTATATTCTTTCCTGTTTGCTTATCATTATTATTTTCATCAAAGTACTATACTGACTAATAATCTTCATTTGATTTAGAATTACTATAGAAACATGAAAAGATTTCGAACAGATGTAGTAACCGCCGCCACCCTCAACCCCCCCCCCCCTCTTGTGAACTAAACATAAGTTGATTATCATCATGATTTATAACATCAGAGCATCATCAGTGAAATTTATTCTTATTTATCACCAAGTACTAATCAATATTGATTACTGATAAGGTTAGATTATAGAAGAATTATGACATCATAATGAAATGGTATTTCAATACTTCACTTATCAATTTTGATCTGTATAAAGAATATAGAACATTGATCTAGTTGCCATTTATTTCGTTAGTAATTGCTAAGAACAAGAACAAAAACGAATGATATATGTATGAATAGATAGATAAAGAGAAAACGAGAGAGAGAAGGAGGGAGGGAGGGAAAGAGAGGGTGGAGGAGGAGAGAAAAAGAAAAAGAAAGAAAAACAGAGCGAGAGAGGGAGGAGGAGGAGGAGGGAAAAGGAGAAAGAGAGAGAAAGAGGGAGTAAAACACGAAACAAAATTTTTTTTAGATAAAATCATTCGTATTAGTAATAAGAGAGAAAAAAAAGAACCCGCAAAGAAGTAGTTCTAAAGATCAAAGTAACTATTATCTATCTTTGATTGTCTATTACTTAAGTTTAGCAAGTTAATCTTATTCTAACATATTGATGATGATGATTATTATTGATAAGTTGGAATGAATTAATGTACTCATAATATCAGGATTATTATGAATGATGATGATATAAGCAGGAAGTGAATTCATACGTTTTAAAGATTAATCAATGATTAGATCCATTTGTAATGCTTTGAATGATCCAAGTAAGTGAATTTTGATCATATCGAGTCATTATATATGTGTTGTGTGCTAATATTTTATAAAACAGTTGGAATATAGTTTCAAGCTACATGGTACTCGTCACTAAGGTGTACCTGTAATCTTGAGGTAGCATCGGTTCGATTTACACTAAGAAGAACCTAACATACATGACATTGATCACTATTCAATAATCAATCAGTTGTAAATAAGTCTCAGTTCTAAAGGTAGTCAATTGCGAACCGGATAGCTCAGTCGTAACGTCTCTGACTGTGGAACTGGGTGACACGAGATCGAACCTGTCTGGGAGCAACAGTTTTCTCAAGATTACAGGTACACCTTGTTAACGAGTGCCAAATAGCACAAAATCTAGGTTCAGAGTTTCCTATTGACTACCTCTAACTACGATTTTATCTCAACATAGTGCATGTAATGTCGAGTCACCTAGACTAGTGGCTAGATTGCAACTTGGTCGATATAATTCGATCTGCACTAAGAAGGACTTGACATACATGATATTGATCACCATCCAGTGATCAGTCAATTGTAAATCCGAACATAATATCTGAATGAATGACACAATGGGAGTTTGAAGAGAACTATATGACAAGAGAAGCTTGATTTCAGTGTTCAATACAATGTATCGAAGAACGGCTTATGGATATACTAATACAAGCTAAGACTATCTCAGCTTCAGTTGAAGGTCATTTGTTGGCAGTGTTTAATTGATGAAAACTTAAGGCATACGTCTATAAACAAAGGAAGCAAATCTGTATTTTGATTGATTTTTACCCCTATTAATATCAACCAAAGATTAATTGACAAACGCCAAACAGTCCTTAATGAAATTCCTAAACTTATCTTTAAAACACTGTTCACATTCAACAAGAATGTAGCTCGAATAATGCTTAGTTAAGATAGAGTATGCTTAAGTATACTAAAATAATGAGTTTAAAATGAACCCTTCCTTCTTGTCTTAAATAATTTTCCAAAGACGTTTCCATACTGAAAACTAATACAGAATGAAGATAGTGAACAGATGTCATAATGATGAAATGATATTGTAGATTGAATCGCAGTGATATTGATTAAGGATTCATTCGATTATGGCAGTAGACAACTTCAGAGGTGGCTTAGAATATAAATTTGAAGTAAACCGAGTGTGGTTTTCTTTTATAAACGACTTATACAGCCACTTCCAGGGAAGTCTCAATCACTGGCTTCTCGCACCAGGAGAGTTGATCAAAAAATTGAGAGGATAAAAAGTGAATGTCCGTTAGGAGCTTTAACCGGGTTGGTGGATATGAAGGATCCATCTAGGGCATTTGGAAAACCCAAATGTTGCATATGGGCTCCAGGATCTTGAGTAAACAAATGGCGTATGAACCTATTTTTGGTCACCGACTACCATGGGACTGAATTGCTGACGTTGCTCCGCTGCTCTGTGGATCAGATCTTTAGGTCGAAGGCTCCGGATGTGGCCACATAAGAAAATCAACTGCTTCGGTCTGGACACCCGGTCAGCATCATAGCCCACACACGAATGAAGTGATATGTGTGGTGCATATGTATTCAGTGCCCTTTGTACCAATATTTATGTGTTCAAATCAATATGTTTCAAATACAAATTCTTAGATATTCAGTAATATGTAAGTTAGTTAAAATAAATTCTATCAACAGTGATTGGTTGAATTTAGAGATTAACACCAATGGATGTCGGCTCACTGGTCTAAAGGTTAAGCGTTCGCGTGCGAGACCGATAGGTCCTGGGTTCGGTTCCCACGAGTGAGATCGATGATGCGCACTTCCAAGGAATCTCGTACTAAGATGAGACGGCCGTCCAGTGTTTCCACGCAGTGGTGGTATAACTTTAATTGACTTATGAATTCAACTATAAAATTATAAATGCAACTCTTCTAAATGAAGTCATTAGTCGTTACACATAAAAAAGACATTAAAAATTGGTTGGTATCAATTTTACTAAAAACAGTCGACTTCTAAAGAACTGATGGCTATGAAGTCTTCAGAAACCTCTGATATAAATTATGAGAAGTAACAATGAGATATGGTGATTAATATAGTCAATTTCTTGAGTTGTAATGAGAACGATTGACAAAAGGAGCAATGCCGTGTAGGTGTGAGGTAGGTATCCGTCAGATACAATGAAAAATGGTTACAAAACTTTCGTAGATCGATTCAAGTTAGACAACAACACTGTTAAATGTCGACTAAGTGGTATAGAAGTTAAGTGTTCATGCGTGAGATGCAAGGTACTGGTTTCGAGTGTGCCTTACTACGAATGAGATTTGATGAAGATTCTCGCAATGGGACGATAAAGTCAATCGGTGCTTCCTGGTTTTTCATGTTGATCTAGATAGACTCATATTGCTATATCACTGTCAATCAATTATGTACGGGTATATCACTGTTATAATGTACAACATGAACAAAGCAAGAATTACAATACTTCCAGAATATGACCAATTCATTCATGGTAATATTTCATGACTTGATCTTTAGCCACATACAAATTAATCTATTTCATTTTGTTTCCTAGTTAACAATTACCAATCAATAAACAGTAAGTTGTATATAACGTGAAAAGTGTTTAAGAAGAAGAGGAAAAAAGTGTGTGTGGGGGGTCTTTTTATAACTATTTAAGATAAGGCTACAATGTGAACTTAACAGAATTCATTCAAAGTTATCAATAAACAATCGAACAACATGAAACCAACTAGCAACTACATGGTTTAAACTTCATGTTTGTATTGAAGAGAAATAAGTAACCATCAATTGTTCTGGTAACATTTCAATCAGTAATTCTAAATTTTCACCTTCCCATTCATCGTATTCCTTATGAAATGAGTTGACCTCAAATGTTGACATTCTAGAATATGAAGTAGACTGTCAAGAAAATCTTTGTTTTTTATCTCCTACATGTAAATTATTGATTATTGATTGACAGTTCGCTTGTAACACATCAATGGAACTATGTTAGCTTAGATGGTACTGACGAAAAAACTACACCCTCCCTCCTTCATCGCTTCAACAAACGAAATACCTAACGAATGACTTAAGTGTATTCTGCAAATATATTGTCATTCTTAAATTCACTTGGTATTGTTGTTTACTTGAATCTTCCCATTGATGTTTAGCACTGCAATTGATCAGTCTCTTATTGGCATATGTGCATACTGTGCGCATCGCCTTGATATTGCCCTAATTGACAATCATTATAAGCAAAGATGGATAGTGCCTAGTAGTGGAATTCAGTTTCACCCTCGTTTCATCCTATTTAGGACTCTTCAGCTGGATGTATCTACATCTCAGAGTGAATGTTCACTCTAGGACTCCTCTCCAGTACTGTTTGCTTCAAACGTCATCTCGTTATCCACTTAGCTACTGATTTCTAATAGCCACTTGCTTGTGCAAGAAGGTGAAGCTTAAATTCACTTCGTATTGTTTACTTGGATCTTCCCATTGATGTTTAGGACTGCAATTGATATATATATATATATATATATATAGTGTAGTGTGTTTTAGATATGACAATTGGTAGCTTGGAATCCTGAAGGGAAACGGAAAGGAGGGAGTTTAAAGAACACACTACCCTAAGAATTGGAAGCACATATGAAAAGGATGAATAGCAAGTGGAAATGACTGGAAAGGATTGACCAGGACAGAGTTGGATGAAAAATCCTTGTCAGTGGGCTATGCTCCTCTATGAGTAGTAAGTAAGTAAGTAACTTACACTGCAATATAGATTTGCTGAAAAGTTGAAGGCATCGAATAGCAATTTAAATTTGCAGAATTCATATAGAGAATCTATGACATTTGAAAACAACGAAAGTAATCACAAAACAAATAATAACAGTGAAGGTGATTGATTAATCATTGGATAATTATCAACATCATGTATATCAGGTTCTACTCAATATCTGTTTAAATAACAGTGACCATTTCATTGTTATAAACCATAGTGAAGCGTTATAAGCAAAGATGGATAGTGGCTAGTAGTGGGATGAAAAACGCGCGTTTCATACCATTTGGACCTCATAAGCTGGATGTACCTGCATTCCAGATTAGTTGATGTTCACTCCAAGTCTCAAACCCAGCACCATTTGTTTAAAACATCACCGCGTTATTCACTAAATTACTGAGTCCTAATAACCACTGATTCTAAGGCTTACCATCAACTGATTTAATAGCAGTATTGAGGCAACCCGTACAGGAAGCATATATGCCAATAAGAGACTAATAAATCGTTAGTGGCTATCAGTAGAAGGATTCACCTTAGGGAATTGGAAAACCCTGATTCCAAACCAATGGTGCACATAGACTCCACGATCCTAAAAGAACAAATGGCATATGAACCAATTATTGGCCACCGACTACCATGGGACTGAACTTCCTTAAGTTGCTCCATCGCCATGTGGATCAGACCTTTAGGTCGAAGGCTTCGAGCGTTGTCCCCTAAGAAAACTACCTGTCTCGGCTTGAGCACCCGGGCAGTATCACATCCCTCACATAAATCAATTATAACTACTACTAGCTTTATTTTTATTGTGTGGCGCATATGTATTTGGTGCCCTCTCCTTGAATCAATGTTTATGTGTTCAATAAATAAATAATAACAGCAATTAGTGGCTATCAGAACCTAATAGCTAAGTGGATAACGAGATGGTGTTTGGAGCAAACAGTCCAGCGTTCGAGTCCTGTTTAGTGAACAACAACAAATCTGAGATGCAGGTAAATTCAGCTTACAAGTCTCAAATATCATGAAACAAGCATCTTAGATTCCATTACTAGTCAACGAACCATCTTTGTTAATAATACTTATGACTTAATGGCAATCTCTAGGCTAACCTTACAGGATTATATACCTAAACATCAATAAAACAATTTATACAAACAATACAAAAAATGAATTTGGCGAGACTCTAATTTATGGACGAGCCAGTCAGAGGCGTTTTTAGAGATTTCAAGGTTATGGAGCCAACTTCAGTGCTTAATGCTAATGTACGATCGGTTCACAGGGAATTTTGTACAAAACATGATAATTAAGCGGCTATAACAGATAAAATGACGAGTCTATAATTTGTGGACGAATCAATCAGGTATAAGATAATAGATCTCGGATTTTAACGCGAAAGCCTTTCATCCATTTGGCTAAATAAATTTCTGTCATTATAGCTGACGTCAGTTCGTGATGAAAACCCTGTATATAATTCCTAACTAAGGCAAATTACGACAATAATTGTGAACTGGATAATAAAAGCACCAGTAACACTGGCTGCAGCCAGGTAGTACAATATATACGGATGACTGGAGAGCGTACAGAATCCTACATAGGCTTGGTTATGTGCATCATGTCTTTATCCAAAAGTAGCATTTTGTGTACTCAACAACCGGAGTGCACATAAACAATATTGAAGCTATGTGGTCGAGACTGAAAGAGTTTTTGAGACTTTATCATTGCTCCAGAGACCGACTATTCTGTAGCCGCCGTATGGATGATTTTATCTACTGCATGCATTACAATTTCAGAACCTCTGAACCTCTTTCTAATCTTGACAAGCTTTTGAACCACATGTAAGAAGTGTATCCACTTTATTTCTTTGGTTTTGTATAAAATACTTTTACTCTATACTGACTGTTTGATGATTGGCTAATATTTCCCAAGGTCACTTGGGATTCGTTCAAACGACGTCCATAAATTAGAGTCTCGCCATGAATTCACTAAAAACGATGTTTTCCAACTTTATCCATTTACAAAACATAAACCAAAATATCAATGATGTAATAATTGAAAGAGTCCATTTAGAAAAGAAGGAACAGTAAATCATTCCATAACAAAACATCGAGATAGAGAGAAAGAGAGAGAGAGAGAGCGAGAGGGAGCTTTTTGCTTCTCATTATTTCAAATGAACAAAGAAAAGAAAAGAAAAGAAAACAAGATGAGAAAAAAACTACAAGAATTTCTCTCTCTGGTTTAATCAAACCTTTAGGGAATCATAAATCTTTTTTTAAAAAAAAGAAAAGAAAAGAGAAGAAGAGAAAAGAGAAAAAAGAAAAATGAAACAACATCTTAATCTTATTCAATTAGAATAGAAAATTTGACAGTTTTTTTTTTGGGGGGGGTGGCGGGAAATACAATAAGAGATTATTGGAAGGGATATTTATGAGTTCACTTATCATAATCTTAGTTATTCACCTATAAATAATACAAAATAAGTAGTATATAAATCATGAAGTCATTCTATTATTCAAAATAATAACAAGAAAAAATACATATTCATAATGATGGATAATGATTTGTAATGAAGTTTAAGATGAGTGTTTCGTCCTATTTCTGGACTCATCAGATGATTGTATCTATATCTTAGATTTGTTGATATTCACTTTGGGATTTGAACCCAGTACTGTTTGATTCAAATATTATCGTGAATTTAAACTTCACTCTACTACATAAACAAGTGGCTATTAGGAATCAGTAGCTAAGTGGATAACGAGATGACGTTTGAAACAAACAGTACTGGAGAGGAGTTCCAGAGTGAACATCAACTCTGAAATACAGATACATCCAGCTGAATAGTTCTAAATAGGATGAAACGAGCTTGAAGCTGAATTCCACTACTAGCCACTATCCATCTTTGCTTATAATGTTTGTCAATTAAGGCAATATCAAGGCGATGCGCACAGTATGCACATATGCCAATAAGAGACTGATCAATTGCAGTGCTAAACATCAATGGGAAGATTCAAGTAAACAACAATACCAAGTAAAGAACACCAAGTGAATTCAATCACCTTCTGTAAATTGTTCATCATATAACATATAGAAAGTATAATTCATCTTATTATTGATTGTTAAGATGGAATCTGGTTAACTTTTTAATCTTACAGGTATCAGTAGATTACATAGGTAATGTAAGTGGATTAGGATGTACTTTTGCTATGTTTGGAGCGAATACGAGTTCACGTAGTCTGAGAAAGGAACAAAGACCCTCTGACTAAAGATCAATATGCTAACTATTCTGATGCTTGCTAGCCCCTATAATTAGAGAGAGAAATCCAAGTTTGAAACGCGTGAATATATTTCACAAGAATCCAGAATCACGAGCAATAACAACAGGCGCAAATCAAATGTATATATACAGCAAAAAATGGTCCTTGGGAATCGTTACGAAAATAGCATACCAAAAGATACAACGAACCAATAGCGTTTAAGATTATCCCAAGTGGGAAATACCACATGAAGATGAGAATGAGCGCTTTTGGCGCGAAAACAAGAAATTCAAATTTTTTAAAATAGTGTTACAAAAATAGGGTATTTACCAAGTCAATTCTGGGGATCTAACATGCCTCAATCAAAGTCCCCCTCCCAATAAAAATAAATCCTTTTTTTTCGTTTCGGAAGTATAATTGTCTGTTTCCGCTTTTTCTTTGTCCAAAACATTAAAGGAATTTATTGAAAGTCAAGATTTCCAGCTCCGTTGTCGATTATACAATTTCTCCAATCATAAATATTTTTATAGCAGTCGTTCAGTGAGAGCATCAAAGATCTGAAAGCTCATTACGCCTTGGATGTTCGAGAATTTCATCGATTCATCAGGTCAATGACCATTTTGGACTTATATAACCACTTCATTATTCATAGCTTTCAGTGGAATGTATGGTTCACATGATAACAGATATCTCCTTCAATATTCCATCCTTATGAACACTATTTACTGAGTTATAGAAAATGTTTGATATAGCTTAGTTCCTCTATTCATTGAGCATATCGTTTATGAAAAGTAAGATGAGCATTGAAAAGAATAGAAACACATGGGAACACCTACTGATCAAGGCAATACATGGTGCTATCATACTTATCTACGTTACATAATCGTGTAAGTTTTATTAAATTGGTATACACCATAATCCTATACCATTTACCTACACTTAGACAATGAATTGTAACCATGTAAGTGTTTGAGTACTCCTGATAATCAAACTTTATAAGGGTATATAAATCTTGATCGTATAGATTAGATACTAAGTTTAAGTTCTAGTATAAATATGAACACTGAGATCAATGTATATTGAGCTAACAAGTCTCAAATAGAACGGAACTCACATCTAAGATCCTACGACTGATCATAATCTAAATTTAATGGTTCAATACTGAACACACACTGAATGATTTCAACCATACTCAATCACTAAGTAACAGGATGATAGTAATAACCTTTTCTTATAATGTACTTGAATTGCATGACAAATACATGATATTATGTAAAAGAAGTGTCAACTCTATGATATACTCATCAAATTTTATTCATTTTAGTCAGTTGGCTAGTAATCTACAACGTAGGACCAGGCATATATATCTGCATCGGTTCAAGTTGCCATACCACAACAAGATGAACACCAAATTCATAGAAGTAGTTACTTCAATGGTAGTAATATATAAAAGAAAGATTTCAATAGGGATATAGTACAGGAAGAAAGAATTAGTTCACAGAAAGTATGGTATAACGTAATTTTAATCTCATGGTTTAAGGGAAGACAAAGAGTGTATACACCTACACCAGTGCGATCGATTCTGAGTCATGTCACTCAGAGTCTCCAAACATTGGTTATGATAGTTATGCGGACACCAACCAAGTAGTCTACATCTACCAACATGGCTCAGATTAGAAGTTAATGACTTCAAGCACTGATGCCACGTTTTGGTTTGGCCGCCCCTAACTTTCTTCCAACCATCTCCAACACCAGTTAGCATTGCACGTCGTGGTAATCGGTGTTCAGGTATACGTAACACATGGCCCAACCATCTCAGTCTATGACGATTCACAACCTTATCAACTGATTTACCATCAGTTACAAACCTTTCTTCAATCATCCCCAACACTAGTCCCCATTACACATCGTAGTAATCAATGTTCAAGCAGTTGTAACACATGACTTAACCATCTGTTGGGATATTCAGGAAAATATCCCAAAAATTATCCTGTTAAGCCTAATGATATCCTTGGACATGAAATGGTATCATCTTATTGGTCAATATTTATTTAACGTGTTATTTTCCTGTTGGCCATTATTTACAATGTTATCTTCTATTTTATGGTACGTTGTGGACTGATTGACTGGTATATAAACAAAGTATGCTTGAAATATAATGATTCATATATCCGAGGCTGAAACTTGTGTTCTGGACTCAACTGGCTGGGTTAGACAGGGAATCGAGACCAATCAGAACCCTAGGTCGTTCTACGTGTTTGCGCGTCTTTGGTCCGATCAATAATTCGCTACCCTTAATCCGCAGCAAATATTTTTCACGTTATAACACCATCTCATTTCAGTCATTGATTTCATCTCTCTCAAATGAAAATAGTCTCAGAAAGAATCGATGACAGTTTTTTTTGTTTGTTTACTTTTATGTTGTTCTTCTAATCTAATCAGACAGGTTACTTGATGAATATTTTTCATTGATATAACAATATATATATATATTTGTAAGTAATATGATTACCAGTTAGGATAACCAAAACATTACTATGAATAGTATGAAAGTAATGGTAATAATAATAATAACAACCTTTTCATTCGATTGGATATATACATAGATATAGAGTATATGTAAATGTATTATCAAAAGTACAATTCAATCTTTAGGGAATAATCAGTAATTTGAATCTTGAGTATGTTTTTTTAGATTTCTCTCCTCCATAGTTCAAACAATTGAATTACAAATAACAATGATAATTTATTTATGATGAGAAAGGGGTTGATTCCATGAGTTGATATAAGCTAGATTATCATTGAAAACTTGGAAGCATTTGGATAGTTGTTTTGTTCTAGTTGGCGATTCCTCAACAGTACACATTTACGATTCTGTACAACACAGGACTCGAACTCAAAACCTTCTGTCTTGCGTGTTATTGCTTAACTTATAGACCAATGAGACGGTATTCAGTGGTGTTAAGGTCTAACTATCATCAGTAACAACATAATGTGAGAGAGAACAAACTAGATTCTAGTTGAACAGGAAATTAAGAAATGATAATGGATGTGGATAGGACAATACATTGAAAAAATCATCAAACTGGTATTGCGATGAAACCGCTTACTTGAAATCTTGAAAGGAAACAGAAAGGAGGAAGACCAAAGAACACACTGTGTTCAGAATCAGAAACAGATATGAAAAGAATGAATAGTAACGAGAAACGACTGGAATGGATTGACCAGAATCGATGTTAAAGATTTTCACGTATAAAACTTTGAGAAAATAGATAAACTGTGGTTACTAATACAATTTAAATTAAGGGGTTTCAGGCGAGACTATAATTTATGGATGAGCCAATCAGGTATAAGATAACAGGTCTCGGATTTTGGCGCGAAATTCATTCATCCATTTGACTAAATAAACTTTTGGCATTCTAGATGATGTCAGTTCGTGATGGAAAACCCCAAATCTCATTCCTTACCCCTAACCATCAACTGTAAATCATAATTCCAATTCTTTACACTAGTTTATAACCATCATTATCAAGGTCATTTTAGCGTTGCTCAAAGGTCATCCATCAATTATAGTCTCATTGGGTTTTATTCCATATGCAACTAATTAACTAGATCTGTTTATATATACTCAATGTTCACATTGAAGTTGGAACTTATATGACAAACAATGGCCAATATGGAGATAGTTGAGTGAAACTGAATCAAAAATATTAACAATGGAATAAGATGAATACATCTCCATGATAACTTTCAATAATATATTAGTGGACTGGTTGAAGTTAAACATTAACATCGTTAGATGCCGGCCAACTCAGTGATCTAGAGATTAAGCGTTCTCTCACGAGACCGAAAGTTTTAGGTTTAAGTACCGCAGATAGGATCATGAATGCGCACTGCTGAGAACTTCCATACTAGAACAAAACGGTTATCTATTGCTTCCAGATTTTTCATAGTGGTCTAGCTTTAATCGATTCATGAATTCAACTATTAAAATACTAGTAGTTGTCATGCTACAATAATAATGTTATCACAATTCATTGATCACTGGGTGTTGATCAATCAATTGTGATTACATCTCAGTCTTACAGGAGATCGGTCGCGGCCAGGATAGCTCAGTGGTAACGTCTCTGACTGTGAATCTGGTTGACACGGGATTGAATCCGCCAGGGAGCATGAGTTACGGGTACACCTTGCTGACGAATGCCAAGTAGCAAGAAACCCCGGACCAGGGTTTCCTGTCGACTGCCTCCAACACCATCTAATCACAATAGTAATGTCTCCAACTTCTATCTGGCAACTAACTTTATGTATCCTTCTTTATGTTAGAAACTAAGACTTAATAATAATAACAATAATCCTTTACACTTCAATTACATTTTATATTGAGAAACCTTGATTCTATTCTAAATGGGAATACATAGCCTAGAGTGATATGACCTAATAATTTTTTAGTACATTCATAATTACTAGAGGAAGTAAGTAGTGAAAACGTTTACCAACCATTTTCTATGAACATATATATGTAATACTTATAATATAATATGGATAACCTAAGAAATTATCCAGATAGAAACAGTATCAATAAATTGGGAGGGGGGAGACAAAGAATTTCTTTTCATAACGATAAGAACAACAACAACAAGAACATCTGAATTGATTTTTCTTTTATAGTTACTATGAGATTACTCGATACAAATGTATAAAACAATAATAAAATCAATAATCGATACATTTCACCTTTTAAAAATATGAATTTACTTGAACAGAGATGTAAAGAATACTACTGCAGTATATGTGCTACTGATGTTGATAGATATAAGTAGTATGTATCATCATTAGAAAGTGAAATGTTTAACGGTTAAAGGTTATTTTAAAGAGAGCAAGAACAAAAATTGATGCAGAATAATATGAATTCATTTTATTTCGTTAGGTTCTCATCAGCTGCTTACAACCTAAATTATTTAAAATTCAACATTAATACAGATATTGACATATTTATATATAAGAGTGTGATTAAGGATCAATACATGTGTATGATGATGTAGCGAATATTCAGATAGAGTTAATGAGCTCATAAAATGTTTGATTCGAATAAATAAATAAAGTTTGAGAGGGAAAGTTCCAGAACATTGAAATAGTGATTAGAACTCATGAAAATAGATTAATGGTAATCAAGAAAATATGAATTGAAATCAATCAGTTATGTATGATGTAATTTATATTTCAGAAAGAGTTGCAATAATGACGTAATAAATAAATAAATAGGAGCAAATTAATAGAAAGAGTGGGGGTTATTGTTACCAGGGTAAAGAAAGATTTATTACTGTCTCTTTTTGTATACATAGATCTGGTTTTAAACGTTTGATTGCTAACGCTTCAGCGAATTTCAAAAGGTTCGAGTTTGATTGTTTGTTAATCACCTTGAAGGACTTCAGTATATCAGCTTTATGTCCTGTATCAAGGAGATGTCTGGCGATAGCACTGTTGAATGCGTTCAATCCATTTAACCTTAAACTTTTCGGGATATGTTCTTTGAATCGGACGTAGGCTCTCCTTTCTGTTCTACCAATGTAACTGCTTTGGCAGGTACATGTAAATTTGTATACACAGTTGGTGGTAACATGAAAGCGATACCTATCGACCTTTGATTGTGTCAAAGAGCATGTTGTTTTGGATAGGACAATCAATTTAGCTGCAGGATAAGTTCTTGTCAGTGCAGTTTTTAGTCTCATATTGATTAATCCTGTGACATCGTCACCTTTGAATTGAAGTTTAATAAAAATAGGCTTTTTATTTGCTGTAATTTCTTTCGGCTTTTTAACTTCACATTTGCCGTATTTCTCAATAAATTTCAGTGGGTATCCGTTATTGAGATGATTGATTGACATTTATAGAAGGAACAGCCAAGTTCGTGACAATTGATTGATTGTGTGGCCCTCAGATTTCATGAAGATGTTCTATAATTTCGTGTTCAACTACATTTGATTGTCCCTATTCATGTTCTTGGCTCACTATATTACCAGGTTTTTATGAAAAGAAATCTTTGATTAGTTCATTTGTGTTAAGCTTTAAATTATATAGATGGTATGTAATATGATAGCAGAGTTAGAATATAAGACTTGCATCTCTGTCAATCAATATCAAAGTCACAATTTTCAATACGAACTTCAAGATAGTTCTACTGTATGAAACTGAAACGTAGAGAACTACTACAGCCAGCATCAAAATGAAACAAGTATTTATAAACAATTGTCTACACAAGATACTCATTATCTGTTGACTGGATACCATTAGTAACAACCTACTGTGAGATAGAACAAACCAGCTTCTAGATCAAGAGAATATTAGGAAAAAAACGTTGAAAGTGAATAGGACAATTATTACGAAAATCATCAGACTATATCACGAAGCAAGCGTTTATCTGGAATCGTGAAAGAAAGTCCGAAGAACATACTGCTTCTAGAATTGAAGATGGACATGAAAAGAATGAATAGCAACTGGAAAACATTGGAAAAATTACTCAGAACAGAATTGTATGTAGAGTGCTGATGAGTAGCCTATGCTCCTTTATGAGAGGTGACAAGTAAAACTTGTCAATCCAGTACGCTTACATCCAACTCTACCTTAAAAATTCTTGTGAATAATGGTAATATCAAGGTAATTCGTTTAGAATTTGTTCAGTTCCAATCTTTGTTATAACTTGTGAACCTGTATGCCCTGTTTATTGTATAACGCAACGATACCGTCGATCATAGAGCAGCGAATCATCGATTGAACCAGTGACACATAAAACACGTACGAGCAACCTAGAGTCTTGATTGGTCTCGCTTCCTGTCTAGCCCAGCCAGTTGAGTCCAGAACATCAATCTCAGCCTCTACAATATGAATAATCTATTTCAAACATACGGGGTTTAAATACCAACCAAACAAATCACATCGTACCATAAAACAGGAAACAACATTTGTACAAGATTTAGCCAAATGTGGCTGTGAGTGTTGGAGACTTTAATGAATAGACAGGGCATAATTCAAGAATGGTACATCGTATAATAACAGTTCATAGGTCAAATCAAAGCTCATGAATATGATCAGTTTAGTTACTTAACAATTACAGGACAAAAATATACTCATAGTATTGATCCATAAATGGATCCCAAAAATTACCATTCATTATGCTTATCGGGACATAACAATCTTAAACATCGATAAGAATCTAATCGATATATTTACAAATTAATTATGTAATAGGATGAATTCTTGTACTAATTAGCATATTCTCTCTTTTTCTTTTAATGATTAACCAAAGTTTAAATACAAAGTGAGCCTTTAATTAATACTGAATAGATTGTACTTTATATTAATCTCTAAGGTAACTATATCATTATCAGTTAAGGAGTTAAGCAGATTGTTAAGTTTTTGATTGAAATCATGAGTCATTTGAAGCTAGACCACCAATGAAAACCTAGAAACACTGGACGGCTGTTTCGTCCTAGTATGAGACTCCTCAGTAGTGCGTATCCACAATCCCATACCCCGCATGATTAGAACTCAGGACCTATCAGTCTCGCGCTAAGCTCCAGGTGCTTCCAGGTTTTCCATGGTGATCTAGCTTCAATTGACTCATGATTTCAATCAAAAAATTACATCATTGTTACAATGAGATTTTCAATAGAGTTAACATGGTTTATTTATAGTAATATAATTTAGTTTTTTTTGGGGGGGGGGTTAAACATGAGATAACTATTCATGTGATCATTCTATTAGGTAATTTCATGGATTGGTTAAGGTTGGACATTAACACCGTTAGATGACGGTTCAGTAGTCCAGTAGGTTAAGCGTTCGCGCGTGAGACCGAAGGCCCTTGGTTCGAATCCCGCGAGTGGGATCGTGGATGCACGCTGTTGAGGAGCACCGCAATAGAACGAAACAGCCATCCAGTACTTCCACACTTTCAATGGCGGTCTAACATCAATCAGTTCATGATCTGAAGTAAAATGAAATATATAAGTAGGTGATGTTTATCATGATCTTGTATTGGTATCAGAATAATTGAAAGCAAAGAAGTATTACTTAACTGTTTCAGAGTGCTTGGATATTACTTAGTCGTGAGTACCAGTAAAGAAGATACTTTCCAACAAATTATTTGAAGTTCAACCGTTTGTATTCCCCACAGTACTATGTGAAGATTATTTAGTGTTAACAGTGAATAACTGTTTGACGCTTTCTTACACAAACACGGAATCCATCTTTAAACAACTCACTACTTGTCACAATGCTATTATGTAGTAATATAAGCTTTCTGAATGTTTCAAACTAACTTACAGCTGAAGGAGAAATTAAGAAAAAAAAACGATGAAGGTGGATAAGACAGATATTTCAGAAATCATCAAACTGTATCACTAAACAAGCCCTTAGTTACAATTCTGAATGGAAACGAAAAAGAAGAAACCAAAGACCACACTGCCCTGAGAGTTGGAGACAGATATGAAAACGATGAATAGCAACTGAGAATAAGGTTAAACAGATAGTGCTAATGAATGATCTTTTCTTCTCCACTAGAGATAACAGACATAAACAAACTGATTAATTTTTCATTCATTCTATAGACATTAACTAAACAACATATTCAAAATTAATATCAGAAGGGGTTTTGTGGATATTATAGTAATTTTAGTCATTGAGATCATGAGTCAATTATAATATCCATATGTTCATTAATGATGGTCTTCAAGAGGTATTTCCTGAAGTTCTAGTGAGAATCATTGACGAGTGTTATTCAACTGCGTCTGTTAGAAGATGGTGGACAGTGGTGTAATTTCGTAGATTAAACATTAGCACCATTCGATGCCGGTCAGCTCAGTGGTCTAATGGTTAAGCTCTCACGTTCAGGACTGATAGTTCCCAAAGTTCGAATCTCGCAAAGCGGGATCATGGACGCGCACTATTGAGGAATCCAGTGCTTCCAAGTTTTCCATGCTAGTCTACCATCAATTCACTTATAATCTTAACTATTAATATTCTGAATTATTTCAAATAAACTTTTCTGATTTTCATTTGTTTTATTTTTTATATACTTTTTTCTGGGCAACTTTTTTTCCCACTCTCACTCTCACCGTCTCTTTCTCCCTCCCTGTGTCTATCTGTTTTCAAGAATGATTTCAACAAATGCTTAATACCTATTTCATCAATAAAAGTTAATCTGTCAATTCTTCTTTGCTTTTATATAATCTCCGCCTATTCTTAACTGACTATTGAAATTTCAATACAATTGAATCATTTAACATTGTCACATGAGTTAATGAATTGAATTTAAAGGAAAAAGACAATCATGCTAACCACTCACGCATGCGCGTGCTCACACACACACACACAAGATCTATTCAAGATGAGTATTTTTTTAATTTTAGGAGAAATCAATATTATATTGTTTGTCATATTAGTAGTATAGTGGAACCATAACTGATATGAAACATTTGTCCTTTATTCTTTAACTGAATGTTTTAAACATTGAAATTCATTTTTATTGAATAGCCTATATGAATTGTTCCTATTCAGAACACCTATGGTGTGTACTACTGGTGTTGACAGAGATAAGTAGTATATATCATTAATCGAAAGCGAAATGTCTGCTATCAGAACGTTGAGAAGATTGAAGAGAAGAGAACGAGAACAGTGAATGATTGGTGTGGAAACGAAGGAACAATCAAGTTTGGGATGATTGACAGACATTTTTATACATGAAGCCATTACTGTATGGTTCTTAGATTTTTACTAAGTGATTCTGTAAGTTTGTGTTCAAGTACATTCGATTGTCCCCACTTGATGATCTCGTTCATTACACTTATGTATGATAAGAGATGTATTGAAGTTCGGCTGAAAAGAAAGGACTTTAATTCCTAACACGTATTTTATTCTAATTTTCTCTATATATATCAACGATTATGTGTTTATGGTGTAAGGAGATTAATGAAGTGTTTTACACTGTAAACAACCATAAATCACTTGTCCTCATTAAGTTTCTTCTTTCAAACATTGTTTGCTACTGATGTCGACAGATATAAGTAGTATGTATCATCTATCATAAGTGAAATATCTGGTAGTAGAGAAAGTTAAGAAAATCGGAGAAAACAGAACGAGAACAAAGAATGAACGCTGTGGAAATGAAGCAACAGTAAATTATGAAACGATTGATTGACATTTTGTAATTGAAGTATTTATTGTACAGTTCTCAGATTATAGAAAACTATCAGATGGGTTTTGTGGATATTATAGTAATTTCAATGGTTAAGATCATGAGTCAGTTGAAAGTAGACCAACATGGAAAAACTGAAAGCACTGGAAGGCCTTTTCACCCTATTGTGGGACTCTTCGGCAGTGAGCATCCACGATCTCGCCCCCTGAGAGATTAGAACCCACGACCTACTAGTTTCGAGCGCGAGCACTTAACCACTATCATTGTTATCCAAAAACATTCACGGCGGCCTGCTTGAGCATCTGGGCTACCTGTTCCTGCCATCGAGATATTTCAACAAGTTATCTATTTTTGTTTGTTTTAATATATCATTATGTCTATTAATCGCACAACCTATTCTGCTGCGTTTCTGAAAAATGTACAACCTTTCGTTATCAAAGTTACAAAAAGCTCAAAAAGAGAGAATATGGTTGCTGGCAATATACAACGAAAAAAATGTACATCATTCCCATGTTCATTTACTGGATTGATAACATCTAGCTGGCGACCATTCAGTATTTATCGCGAGGACCGACCAAGAAGAAAGAAACGGAAACTTGTTGAAATACTTTGTGCTGAAAATTCTATATTGTACCAATAATATAATATTGAATAAAGCTAATAATAATAATAATAATAATTTAAATATTTCGACTAGGTCGGTTTATTCATAAAGTTAGTTAGCAATAACCGATGAACATGTTAGTGACTATTCGATCTTAGGATGTTAACAGTCCAAATGCTAAACAATGGGTTCGAACTCAGTTCCGGCATCAACAATGAAATACAGGTACACTCATTTAACAAATCTCATATAGGATGGATTAAGAGTTTCAAATTAAACAATTACTTAAATAGCAAATATACTTCAAAAACTATTACTAAGGTTACTTTAAACGCTTATCGAATTTTGTTAATGACACCACATTTACACCACTAATGTACCACACTTATTTTAGAACACTAAAATAATTAAACTACTGTAACCATAGAATTAGACAAATCTCAAGGTGATTCCGAAATCTTGCACAATGATTCGAATTAGACATGTAGAACCACCAACTACCGGACCAGTGGTCTAAATTTAAGTGGTGAAACCTAAAAAGTTAAAGGTCGGATCCTTTATGAGGGATAGTAGATGTGCATTGCTAACCCGACATTTTATAATAAGACGGAACCGTTGTTTAATACTCTCTGATTTTCAATCGGTGTCTAATTACGATCATTTTGTGTTGTGAAACTTTATTACATCTCCAAGTAAACAACTATTTAATCATAGCTAAAACGAACTGCCTTGTTAACAAATCAAATGATATCATAATGATGAAATATTGAAACAATTCGATCCTGTGTCACTCAGCCTCACATTCAGAGACGTTACCACTAAGCGATCCGGGCCGTAATCGACCTCTTGTAGGACTAAGACGTCTTTACAATTGATTGATCACTGGGCAGTGATCAATGTCATATATGTCAGATCCTTCTTAGTGCAAATCAATTCCTATCGACCATGTTTCAATGTAGCGACTAGTCTAAGTGACTCAACATTGCGTGCACTATGTTAAGATAAGTTATTGATGTTGACTACTTCTAACCACCATTTAAAACAAAATACTTTTAAAATCAATATCCACTAATTAGAGAAGTTCAGCTGTATTCAAAGTGTTTATGTTTTATCAAGTACATCACATAGAAACTTCTCATTAATCAATAAATCAAAATCGGAAAACAGGGAAATACCAACCATGTTTATTCTATTTACTGTAGTAAACTCTACTAACTATGATCAAAAAGAGTTACTCAATTAAATTCTAAAATGATGGGGAAGTTTTATAATTCAGGAAGATCACTTTGTTAAAATCACATTCACTAAGATGAGCAGTTTATTCCTGAAGCTTTCAACGACTTTCTTTACATCATCATCATCATCATCATCCAAGTTACCATCAACACAAAGACGATGAAACGCCTGAAGAATAATTCATCCACCCTGAAGCATACAATTTCAATGGAGTCAGTGCAAGTTAATTGTCAAGAATCTCTCGTTGATCTCATTTTTCGTCTGATTGAATTACCTCAATAAAGCATTTTTCAACAAACTATGAATTGCCTATGTATTAATCCCTATAAAAGCTCATTTGATTCACAGTTTAATTGAAACATAGTTTGTACAAAGAAAATAACATAAGAGATGCTGGAGAAGATTTTTTTTAGCTCAGGTGGATGATTTTGATGAACTTTTGTTCTCTAAGCTGAATAGTTTGGTTTATGCTGATGATGTCTTACAGAAGAACAATGAAAGCTCCACGACTAAACCATCCAACTTAGAGAACAATACTCAATCAAACGTAAAACTGAGCATTTTAAAACTACAAAAGGCGAGACTATAATTTATGGATGAACCAATCAGATTTACGATAGTAGATCTTGAATTTCGGCACAAAATTCATTCATCCATTTGGCTTGATAGTGTTTTGACATTATAGCTAATATCAGTTCGTGATGATATTCCAAAGAAGATTATCCTTCAAAGTAAACAAACAGTTGAAATGTTACTCGCTACGACTGAAACCTTATACACTAAACAGTTGATCTATTTACCGATATTTGTTATAGACTTTACATTGATAACTAATGGAAAGGATTAACCAGTAGTGTGTTCGATAGAGAATGCTGATGAGTAGACTATGCACCTCCACAAGGGGTAACAGGCAGAAGTAAGTCTATACTGCAGTTAGAAACATACATAATGTAATATTTCTACAACTCACTAGATTTAATTATAAGCTAACTATATTGATATGAAACATTGAATTAGTCAGAGAAGTCAATCTGAACGAAATTCAAATCAAACTGTATTTTATTACGACAATTTAAGTTTAAATAGTTGAGTTCATGTGTCAATTGAAACTAGACCACCATGGAAAACCTGGAAGCACTGGACGGCCGCTTCGTCATAGTATGAGGCCCCTCATCAGTGCGCATCCACGACACCACTTTGCGAGACTCGAACCCATGTCCTATCAGTCCCGCACGCGGGTGCTTAACCACTAGTCCACTGAGATGAGATAGTAACTCACTGATAACAATAGTGGACAGTGGCGCAAATTCGTGGATTGGTTGAAGTTAGACAATAACATCGTTGGATGCTGGACAACTTAGTGGTCTAGTGGTTAAGCACCCACGTGCAAGACTGATAGGTCCCAAAGTTCGAATCTTGCGAGGTGGGATCGTGAATTCGCACTGCTGTGGAGTGCCACAATAGGACAAAATGGCCATCCAGTGCTTTCAGGCTTTCCATGATGGTCTAGCCTCAATTGACTTATGAATTCAACTATTAAATTATTAACAGTAGTGTTAATTAATTGAGACTGGAGGTTAGTGTGCGATTACCATTTCCAACATTAGCGCTGTCTTCGGTATTACTAAGATTTGCAAATAGAATTCTTCATTAGTTTATTCTAAAACACTCACAATCGCTACTCATAGTTAATTTGCTTATATATGTGTAAGTGAAAAGTAGTGATACGCACCTTAAAATTAGAGTAATTTCATGGTGTGTGCTACTGATGTCGACAGATATAAGTAGTATGTGTCATCAATTTAAAGTAAAATGCTTGGCGGCAAAAGATTAACAAGATCGAAGAGAAGAGAATAAGAACAGGGGACGATTGATTTGGAAACGAAAGAACAATCAAGTATTAAACAATTGATTGACATCTACTGTATGGTTCTCAGATGTTACCAATATATTCTGTATTGTTGTATTCAAATACATTTGACTGTCTCCCACTTGTTTTCTCATTTCATCTTCATATTTAATTCTAAATATTATTAGTTGTGAAAATTCACTTGGTATTGTTGATCTACTTGAATCTTCTCATTGACCTTTAGGATTGAAATTGATCAGTCTCTCTTATTCACATGTGTATGTACTGTGCATATCACCTCAATATTGCATTAATTCATAAGTATTAAGAGTGAAGATGGATAATGGCTAGTCATTGAATCCCAATGCACAAGCAAGTGTCTGTCAGGACTCTGCGGCTAAGTGGATAACGCAACGATATTTGGTGCTAACAATACGGGGTTCGAGTCCCAGAATCAAACATCAACACATCTAAGATTCAGATACATCCAGATATCCAATCCGAAATAAGACAAAACATACTACCTAGATTCCACTACTAACTATTATCCATCATCGCTTATAAACAAAGTATGTATATATATACATTTTGAGTGCTTCAGAAAACCAGTACTAATCACAAGTTTCAATATCAATATAAACATTATCTAGCTGATGAGTAACTCTGCCTGTAGCTCTTCTAGATTTACTGCCTGTTCCAATCCCGGGTGAAGAAGGAGGAGGGTTGAGTATGGGGTTAGTGACTCCATCCTATAGAAAACGAACTCGCTAAAAATGACACTAACCAGAAAAAATTAATTCAAACCATTTAAAGCTGATGAGTCTTATAAGGGACGAAACTCTCATCCTAAACTCTATTACTAATCACTATTCATGAAATCATTATTAAATTGAATATATATATATATTTTTTAATGGTTAAACTTACAATTCAATGTACCTTGCATTTTCAATATTGCTTCAGCTAATAAATCCACATTAGATGTAGAGGAATTTTTCAATCTTGTCGGTGGATATAAACGTGTCTTATACAAATCATGATTAGGATAATGATGATGTTGATTAGACTGATTAGGATGATGATGATGATGATTTGCATTAATATTGAATAGACTTTGTCGTTTATAGATTGTTGATAGATTTGATTGTTGATTAGATAATCTACTACCTTGATCACTATATCGTCTATTATTATTATTATTATTGGAATAATTCATAGATGGATTTATACAATATAAACGTTGTTTATTTACAGTTAATTGATTTTTCTGATTAGCCTTAGTTACAGATTGTTGTTGCTGTGGATCACGATCATGATCATGATCAAGATCATGTTTATCATAAGTAACCATATCATTTGGACTAGTTATCATTAATAATGGAGTTGATAATTCTCTATGCATTTCTTGTGTATAATTTGATATAGTTAATCCATTTAAATAATCATTTGATTTCATTGTATCCTCCTCCTTCTCATCATCATCATCATCATTATCATCACCGTCGTCATTTTTAGTAACCAAGTTGATTTCATTTGATAATTCACTCATTGAAAAGAAAAAAAAAAGAGAGAAAAATAAAAGAGAAACTTAGAGAAGTTTGATTGTTTTCTCTTAGAATTACACTATTGAAATGATAATTCCGTAATGACATTCATCAATGTGTTATTCATGGATGGAGGGAAATATAAATGAACTAGATCCAAATCGTTGAAAATAATCTTCATTTTCTTTGCTTTTCTCTTTTCTTTTCTTTTCTTTTTATTCTCTACTTTATTTTTCTTTATTTTCTTTTCTTTGATAAAAATACAACAAAGATTGAAATTCTATTATATTTACCTTAATTATTATTATTTTTCTCTTTTTTTTCTTTTTCTTTTTGATTTATTTTGGGTAACCAACCATGTTTCAACTAGAGATTGTACCAATCAAATAGCTTAGATTATTCGAAATGAAAATTACCCGTCTCCCTCTCTCTCTCTCTCGCTTCAAAAATAAAAAAAAAAGAAAAATCAATTTGGATTCATATATTCAAAACTTATTATTCACAGATGGATTGGTTGAAGATAGACATTAACCCTGATGGATGCCGGTCAACTCAAGGATCTAGAGGTTTTATTGTTCATGTGATGAGCTGTAGGTCCTGTGTCCGAATCCCTTTGATGTAGGACTGTGAATGAACATTGCTAAGGAGTTAAACAGTAGGATGAAATGGTCATCCAGTGCTTCCAGGTTGTTCATAGTGGTCTAGATTTAATTGACTCATGGTCTCATTTATTGAAATTATTACAATCTCCACAAAACCCCTTCTGATATCAATCAACATATGCTAATCAGTGACTGGTTTCAAAGGGTATTTCCTTGAATTTTAGTGAGAAATAGTGACCGGTGGGGTTTTGTTGTGAGATAGCAACTCACTGAAGTCAATGGTGGACAGTGGCGCAACTTCGTGGATGGGTTGAAATTCAGCATGAACACTGTTGTATGGCGGCCAGTTCAATGGTCTAGAGGTTAAGCGATCAATCGTGAAACTGACAGGTTCCAAGGTTCAAATCCCGTGGGACCAGACCGTGAATGCACTTTGCTGAGGAGTCCCACAATAAGACGAAATAGTCGTCTAGTGCTTGCAAGTTATCCATAGTGGTCTAGCTTCAAATGACTTATGAACTCAACTATTAGATTACTATAATATCCACAAAAACCTCTTCTGGTAATATATGTATATTAGTTTAAACGCTGACATGTTTATTCATTATCAAATTGGTTGATAGAATTTCAGGTTAAACACGTTACCGACTTACACTTCGTTGAAGAGCATAAGCCACCTATTAGCATTCTCCATCCATTCCTGTTCTAATCAATTATTTCCAGTTCTTTTCAGCTGGTATTCTTTTTTTTTATGTCTCCTTCCACTTCTCTACTTAATCTATACTTTGATCTTCCTTCTTCCCGCTTCCCTTCAGGTTCCAAACTAAGCCCTTACTTTGTGATGCAACTTGATGATTTTCACGATGTATGACCTATTCACTTCTAACATCCTTTCTTAATTCCCTATTCATCTGGAAGGTGGTTCTTTGTTAGAAATGATAGTAGGCAAATTACGATATCTTGTTGAAAATATCTCATTGTTAATAAATGGTGAATCTTATTTCATTTTGGATAAAGTACGCATCGAACGACCTATATACCTAGCTCCACAAGAGCAGGTTAATTGGTAAATGCACATCGAGTTGGTCAGATGCGATGAAGTAAAAATAAGTATATATATTTGCGATTGTACAGCTTTGAAAATGAATATCGCATCTGACCAACTCAATGTGCATTTACCGATTTACCTGCTCTTGTGGAGCTAGCTATACAGGTCGTTCGCTGCGTACTTTATCCAAAAGAATTCAAGAACATTATCCGGTGTGACTAAAAAGAGGAGGCAACGGTTCAACAAGAAGTTCTATAATCGAACACCTTGTAAACACAGGTCATTCAATCAAGACAGACTCTGCGTTCAAAGTCATCTACAAGGTGAGTAGAAGCCTTCCTAAGACAATCAGATTGAATCTTATTTCAAACATTAATTGAATTCTATTAGAGAACCAATAAAAACCAAGAAGCTTTAGACAACTGTTTAGTTCTAGTCTAGGAATCACAGAGCAATGTATATTCATGATCTTTCCATAATTTCAATTCTGGACCTTACAATCTCTTGTCAAATGTTTTAGTTTTGTCCTACTGAGTAGCTACCCAAATAAAACCAAACTGTGAAGTGAACTATACAGACTAATAATCTGCACAATGTCCTTTGATAATAAATATTACTTTATTCATTTGAATGGATGTATCTCCATCTGTTAATGTTTATTCTGGGACTCGAACCCTGTACCGTCCGCTTAAAACACTATCTCCTTATTCACTTACCTACTGAGTCCTGATAGCCATTTGCTTGTGCAATGGTGACGAAACACACATCCTGGGTTCCATTGCTAGCTAACATCCATCCACCTCTGCTTATAATGCTTGTGACTCAAAGCAATATCGATCAATTTCAGTCCTAAAGATCAATGGAAAGATTCCAGTAAACAAAATCAAGTGAATTCCCTAAACTATTTTAATTATAGAGATATGTAGTAGCCTGTTATTGTTTTTTTCAATTATGAAATAATCTTAAAATGGGATGTAAATAGGCAGTAATGACTAATTGGTTCATCAACTTTTGAGACTTCCCAATAGTTTGTAATGATAACCCTGTAGTGTTGGTTACTATGTAAAGTCCACAGACCTTTTTCTAGCGTTCAAACAGGTCAATCTATTCATTCTACTTGAGTCATATTTTGATCTTGTTAATGATTCACTTATCAATCTTAACTGCTTTTATATGACCTCATATATGTGTGTGTGCATAATCTTATCCTACTCATCATATATCTGTAGCTTAGTTTTGTATGATTATAAATATCGATTAACGCTTGGTTAGACGAAGTTGGCTCACACGCTTTCTCTAACGAGCATCATTTCGCTTCGCTTTCTTGTCGTCGATTCGTCCCTCTGATTACCTACCCAAATCAATGATTGTACAAAAAAATATATGTTTTGGAGAAATCCATTCAACTCCGTTATTCACTAACGCGATCTAAGTAGATCATCATATACGAGGAATGACGATATGTATATCACAATAGCAATCTGTTGGGTTGATCCAGAAAACTTCTCGTAAAAGTCAAGAAAGGTTCAGCAATCACTAAGACGCATTTTATCT
Source organism: Schistosoma bovis (assembly GCA_944470425.2). Classification (NCBI taxonomy): domain Eukaryota; kingdom Metazoa; phylum Platyhelminthes; class Trematoda; order Strigeidida; family Schistosomatidae; genus Schistosoma; species Schistosoma bovis. The sequence goes on along the minus strand of OX103959.1, from coordinate 15,854,701 downwards.
AATCAGCGTTCACTAGAAGTTTAGCCAGAAACATCAAGAAAGTGAAAAGTCACATGTAGATTTTCTGATTGGCTGATTACTATACCGCTACTATGTTTAGTAGCATTCCAGATTTTTCGGGAAACTCAAGGACACCTAAAATACTATAAAAACCCTATATTTTCTGTACTAAAACGAACCTTCGGAGTAAGGTGCTTCATGCATATTTTGCGCCTTTTCTCTCGTGTTCAGGTCGCTGTGTGGTTCTATCTTGGGGGGGGGGTTACGAGAATAGCTTAGGAACCGAATATAGCGTTCAATTAGGAAGACTTATCACAAATTAGAAACGATTAAACTGGAATCAGATCACGGACCCCTCAAACCCTGCATAGTATTGAACCAAAAACGGATAACAATATGATCTCGGTTAAATTATCGATTACTGACTTCATATTTTAAATGTTGTAAAACATATTGCTTAAACATTGATAACACCCACGAGACGAAATTTCCCTACATTTCCCTACATACATCAGTTTGCTTGTTTGCTTTTTTTGTTTCTCCTTAGTGACTGTTTACTGTTTAGAATAAATGTGAGCTTATTTCGTTACTATTTTCGTTGTGTGTTTTTTTCAAACTGACATAAGTATGAAAAATGTTTATCATCTAATAATATTACTAACTGGTATGTCCTGGGTTCGAATCCCGTGGATAGGATCGTGCATGCACACCGCTGATGAGTCCCATACTAAGACGAAACATTCCAATAAATAAATAAAGGATAATATCATCAGAGCCTAATTTAAATGAAAGAAGATAGACTTAAACTACAAAACAGCTCTTATATATATATATACCGTATGAGGAATAACATAAGTCAGAAACATACATGACATGTTTAATTTTCGAACGTTAAACGATGACTTCCAACCTCTTCCTAAGTTCCTCCTTAAACTCTTACACTTGACTTTTGACGAGTAAAGCAAAAGTGTGAAATACAAATAGAATAGTTAAGATCGTGAGTCGATTGAAGCTAGACCACCATGGAGAACCTGGTTACAGTAGATGGCAGTTTCATCTTAGTACGAAACTCAGCAGTGAGCATTCACGATCCCGCCTCGCGAGATCCGAACCCAGGATCTTTCGGCCTCGCGAGCGAGCGCTCAACCTACAGATTACCGAGTTGACATCCAACGGTGTTAAGATCTAAATTCAACCCATCCATGAAATTGACGATACATCCATCATTTTCATCAGTGAGTCACTATCTCACAACTGACTACGTTGTACTCCAATAATCACTGCTTCTCACTAGAACTCCAGGATATACACCTTGGAGCCAGTCACTAGTGAGCATATGTTGATTAGTATCAGAAGGAGTTTTGTGGAGATAGTAATAATTTCAATAGTTGAAGCTAGATCACCATGAAAAACCTGGAAGCACTGGTCATCCGTTTTGTCCTATTTTGGGACTCCTCAGCAATTAAAGGTTGATTAATTTATAAGAAATAAGTTTATCTACAGGTTTATCCTTGTCCACTACTTTCTAGAAGCTTCGGAAAATTCTTGAAATCTTATAATCAAATAAGTAATTATTCAATTACAATGAAACAAATAGTTCGTCACTAGAAAACTTATCAGATATAATTTTCTCAGATCTTTCCAGGCTTCTGTAGACTTTGTCAAAGAATTCTTGGATACCATCGAATAATCAAACGAAACTCTCGAGGTATATCATTAAAATTTACAAAATCTACTGATCCATATTTTACTAATCTTAGTTCTGTATTGAAACGTGAATTTGATCTAAGAAATATGATGTAATTCTACGATGTATTTTAAACGACATTCTGCTTAAAGACTCACGCCTGTTACCAATCGTTGAGGAGGAAAGGTCGCCCACTAGCATTCTCCATACAATTCTATTCTTAGCAATTCTTTCCAGTTGTTTTCAGTTGTTGTTCATCCTTGTCATGTCCACTTTCAATTCTCGATACAACGTGTTCTTCGACTTTCCTTTTTTCCATTTCTCTTCTGGATTCTAAGTTAGGGCTTGGCTCGTGGTGCAGTTTGGTAATATCCGCAATGAATGTCCTATCCACTTCCAACGTTTTTTTTTCCGAATTTCATCTTCAACTGGAAGCTGGTTTGTTCTATCTCACAGTAGGTTGTTGCTGATGGTATCCAGTCAACAGATATTGAGTATCTTGTGAAGACAACTTGTATCTTTTTGACGATGGTTCTCATAGTTTTCCGAATTCCACCTACATACAGTAGAACTATCTTGACGTTCACATTAACGATCTTGACGATAATCATAAATTGGCTCAATAAAATGATTTAAATTTATAGATACAAATGCATGAAAGTGAATTGGCCCAGCAATGAGATTAAGAAGGTAAGTAGAGTGTGTATCAAAATAGTTCACTATTCAATTTACAACACAATCTCAGATAACTTCTTTACTATATTAAAATCCATCATTGACAATAGTCATGAAGCATTCAGATACCCAATGTCAAGTTTGTGAGTTCTAGCTGTAACAAAACGTTTAGTTATCCTACATTGAAAATGAAATTCACCACAAAGCCCTTCTAAGATTACTGCTCATCTCAAACCCGGACAACGTAGAAGGATTAGGCATAGGATTCATAAACAAAACACTAACCAGCTCTTCATGGGTTGATGGAAGTTAAACATTAACACCGTTGGTGGTCTAGAGTTTAAGCGTTCGCGTGTGAAACCGAAAGCTCTTGGCTCGGATCTCGCATGCGGGATCGTAGACACGCACTGTTCAAGTATTCCATACGATATTCTAGTACTTCCATGCTTTCTATGATAATCTAACATCAATCAATTCATAATCTCAATCAAAAACTTCACAATCATCACAACCTTATATTGACAAAGAATATTTGACAACCTTAGTTCAGTTCTTATTATCTTGATGAAATATATCATTGACATTTCAATATCATTGGATCTTTTCTATTTTTCTCCGATCCATGTGATTTATTTCCCTAAGTAACAATATGATGAAGTTACTGATCAAACCGATCATCCCATCAATCAATTTTATCTTTTTTTTTATGACAATGAAGAAACCATACTGATCTAATATTCCATTTTTTTTTCTTAAAGGAATGAATATTTCAAAAGAAGAAAACGATAGACCTTCTTTATAAACAAAGATGGATAATGACTAACAATGAAATCCAAGATGTATGTTTCATCCCATTTGAGATTCGTCAGCTGGATGTACCTACATCTCAGACTTGTTGATGTTCGTATTGAGGGTTATACCTTTCTTTTCTTAACCAAATTAACTATTTGTCTTATGATTTATATTATGTATAGTTTATTCTATGAAACTTGATATATTAGATAAGCATAAACTTTGATGATTAATGTATCATAGTATAAACAATCTCTATACATTGTAGGTCATAGAGTATTTTGACTTGTGTAAAACAAAGTAACAAAGGGATAGAAAAATGACAGAATATACTTCATTTTTAGTTTATGTTAAAACTAAACGATAAGTACAAGCTAACGATGAGCGTGTAAATCCTTTAAAGAATCATAATGCATACATTAATATAGAGTACTAAGCAAAGATGGGTAGTAGCTAGCTATCCAGGACACGTGTTTCATTCTATTCGATACTCGTCAGATGGGTGTATCTGCACTTCAGACTTGTTGATGTTCAGTCTGAGACTCGAACGCATTACCGGTCGCTTTAAACACCAATGCATTATCCACTTGGTAATTCCCACCTCATTTTGTTTGGCTGCCAGGTGCAGGGTTAAAACCGTCAATGAGAGTGGGGCTCTAGCCAATCACAAAATAACCTTTATCAATGAATAGCTTATGGAAAAGGAAAATAATGCTAAATGTAAACACAGCTATAAATATATAATATACCCTTATGTGATAGAGTAATTTTACAATGGTTTTGAAGAGAACCGGACACCACCCAAACTTTCAAGTGACAACCCAAACGGTACGGCTCGATTCCGTTTCACAGGACAGGCAGATACCCCTCAGGCTTAACCTAAGCAGTACAGCTCAGTTCTACTTGCAGGAGAGGTAGACACTACACAGGCTTAAACTTTATAAGCAGAATGCTACAGCTCAACCTCGCTTCACAGGAGAACCAGACACCATATAAACTTTAACGCTACAATCTGAATAACAAAGCTCAATCCTGTGGAACAACAACACAGGCATCCAGCACCCTGGTGGACCATTCCCAACATTCATATACACATTCATATCATATGTATAATTATTCCGATCATTGATCAAGCAAATCAATTATGCACAGCACAAATAGGCCAAAGTTCACTTATTCCGCATACACGACAGTCAAACTCAATAATGTTAACAATAGTGACATGCATTACAATGTCCTAATGACTATGACTCTTGAGACCGCAGAAAAGCAACCACCAGTATTAACGAAATCAGTTAACTAGAAAACCAATTTTGCATATGAACAATCAACAAAACTTGGCAAAGTAATGCCGAACCATCTACGATATCAATGGCGAACCTCCAGTCTGATATGTAACCTAAAGAAACAGAATTGTGTATATGATATAGTTAACATTTTCATCGGAAAACTACTTTTTTCTACAATCATTTTAGGTGTGTTTGAGTTGTATATTTGAATTCTGCGCTAAAAAAGCAAACAAAATGAATAAACAAATCTCTCTTTCTCTCCCAATATCATTCATTTACCCATCTTCGATAGATCGTTAAACCTTTTGTTTTCTATGAAGTGGGGTAAAATTTACCAATAAATGAAAAGCTTTAGCCACATAACATTCTTTACAATCTGAAAATCCCCCTTTGAATGATATCCTATTATGACTATCCATTCAGTGGTTGTTAAGAATACCTTGTATTACTGATATTATGGTGTATGCTACTGATATCGAGAGATATAAGTAGTATGTATCATCAATCGAAAGTGAAATATCTAATGGTAGAAAGTTAAGAAGATCAAAGAGAAGAAAAAAGAGAATAGAGAATGTTTGATGTGGAAATAAAGGAACAATCAAGTTTGAGACGATTGATTGACATTTCGGAAATGAAGTATTTACTATATGATACTTAAAATTTATTAAGATTTTCTGCAATTTCATACACATAGTTCCCCTTAATTATTTTAAAGAGATCAAGAACAATGATTGATGCAGAATAATAAATGGATCCATTTTTATTTCGTTAGGTTCTCATCAGCTGCTTACAACTTGAAGTATTTGAAATTCAACGTTATTACGGACTATGACAAACTTATACAACAGAGGGCGATGAAGGATGAATATATGCGTATCATGATGTAGCGAAGATTCCGATAGGGTTAATGAGGTCATAAAATGCTTTGTTTCGAATATATAGAGTTTGGGAGGGAAGGTTCCAGAACATTGAAATAGTGATTAGAAATCATGGAATTAAAGCACACATTAGACGATTATGTAATGAAGTAACTGAAAATAGATTAATGGTAATAAAGAGAGATATGAATTGAAATTGGTCAGTTATGAATGATGTAATTTTAAAAAATGCAGAAAGACTTGGAATGACGTAATTAACCAAAGGGGTGGGGGGTTAATGTTACCAGGGCAAAGAAAGATTTATTACTGTTTGTTTTTGTATACAAAGATCTGGTTTTAAATGTTTGATTGCTATTGCTTCGGCAAATTTCAAAAGGTTTGAATTTGATTGTTTGTTGATCATCTTGAAAGACTTCAGTATATCGACTTCGTGTCCTGTGTCAAGGAGATGACACAGGATGTATTCTTTAGCTAGGAGAAAGTCTTAGACATAGATCTTTTACATATTAGCACCAATCAGTAAGGTATACTTATAGTATTGAGGAATTTAGTATTTCTTATGGCAAGAAGATTCTACTCGGCTACCATTAACCATAATACATCATATCATCATAGTACATATGATATCCAGTCACTTACACCTTTACAATTAAACTATTCACTTTAGAAAAACACAATATAGATAGCAATTATGAATAATTGAACAATTTTTTTCTGGTTAGCGTTTTATTTTAGCAAGTTAGTTTTCTAAAGGATGCGGTCGCTAACCTCATGCCCAACCCACTTCCTTTATCCGGGTTTGGGACTGGCAGTAGCCCCCAGAGGGACTCCAGGCGGAGTTAGATAGCAATTATGAGTTAAGAATATTGTGAATGTATGATTGTAAAGGTAAAAACCTTTACATATTTGGGCAGCATCATTGATGAACAGGGTGGATCTGATGCAGATGTGAAAGCGCGGATCAGCAAAGCAAGAGCAGCATATTTACAACTGAGGAACATCTGAAACTCAAAGCAACTGTCAACCAACACCAAGGTCAGGATTTTTAATACAAATGTCAAGACAGTTTTACTGTATGGGGCAGAAACCTGGAGAACTACGAAAGCCATCATCCAGAAGATACAAGTGTTTATTAACAGTTGTCTACGCAAAATACTTCTGATCCGTTGGCCAGACACTATTAGCAACAACCTACTATGGGAGAGAACAAACCAAACTCCAGAGGATGAAGAAATCAGGAAGAAGCGCTGGAAGTGGATAGGACACACATTGAGGAAAGCACCCGACTGTGTCACAAAACAAGCCTCCACATGAAATCCTCAAGGCCAAAGGAAAAGAGGAAGACCAAAAAACACATTACGCCGGGAAGTGGAAATAGACATGAGAAAAATGAACAAGAATTGGATAGAACTAGAAAAGAAGGCCCAGGACAGAGTGGGTTGGAGAATGCTGGTCGGCGGCCTATGCTCCATTGGGGGTAACAGGCGTAATTAAGTAAGTAATGATTGTACTTTTATAAAACCCCTGGAAACTAAACGTTAAGGTATGTATATTGATTTATATATATGTTTTTGTTGTTTAACACATATTGCTTTAAGCAATTCATTATAAATGAATAAGTAAAGTACAAATGATCAAAATTATTTATTTTCATGATTGATTTGTTATTTGCTGGTTACTTTCAATATGTAATAGTCTATTATGGCTATATTCATATGATAGTGAATGGGAACATAAATGAGGACAGTCGAATACATTGGAATATATGATGACAGAACATCTTCATAAAATCTGAGAGCCATACAGTAAATACTTCATTCCTGAAATGTCAATCAATCGTCTCTGACATGATTGTTTCTTCGTCTCCATAACAATCATTCATTGTCCTTGGTCTCTTCTCTTTGATCTTTTTAACCATCTGTTGCTAAGCATTTCAGTTTCGATTGATCATACATACTACTTATATCTGTCTTAATCAGTAGCACACACATCACAATGTAAATACGTTTATAATTAAGTGCGAACGCGTAGTGTCCATAGACTGTAGGGGAAATCTAATAGTGTAAACGTTCAACTTCAGTCAATTCACAATGTTTTCCGTTACTTGAAGTAGATATCTCCCTGACACTCGAATTAGTTAAACTCCACTGTTTACAGCTTCTCAGTTTATAATTTAATTCATAAATGTTTTACAATTGCCGCAACCCTCCATATACTATAATAATCATGTGTTCACTAGTAATTAGATTCAAGATGCAATTCTTGGAGTGAGATGCTACGACTAATGAAATTCAACGACGTCGGGTGTCAGATGATTATTCATTGGAGCCAACGGAGGAATGTCGCATGACATGGTAGTGAACGACAACACAAATGGGAACAATCGAATATATTTCGATACAAAATTACAGAACATCTTAGTAAAATCTGAGAGCCATACAGTAAATATTTCATTCCTGAAATGTCAATCAATCGCCTCTTACTTCATTGTTTCTTCGTTTCCACAGAAATCATTCACTGTCCTTGTTCTCTTCTCTTTGATCTTTTTAACCATCTGTTGCTAGGCATTTCACTTTGGATTGATGGTACATACTACTTATATCTGTCTATATCAGTAGCACACATCACAATGTAAATACGTTTAGAATTGGGATCATATAAGGTTCGGACATTGAGTGACTCGATATTTACACTGCTGGGAAGTTTGCAATAATTAAACTACTGTTGTATGATTTATTATTTTCAATGTAGTGCCATCTTATTATTCACAGTCTTCATTGCTTAAAGTCACTATTTTGTTTTCATGAATAACTGTTAGTTTTCATTCAATGGTGTGATGTGGTCACTTGTATCTGTATATAAACTAAGTGAGTTTGAAATACAATATTTGTATAGTAGAGGTTGGTCACTGTGTTTTGGACTCAACAGACAGGGCAGGGTAGGATAAGTCAGGAAGAGATGCTGCCGAATCACGGACCAAAAAAAGCTTAACGTCAACTCAAGGTTATCCGTGCTGTAAATGGATTCTGATTGGTGTTTTTGTCACATGATATTAGTGAGCGGCTATAATTCATCACACAAACTGTACAAGGATAATTCTTCTAGAGGGACCTGAAAAATAAACTGAACAATCTAAACTTACTGTGATAAAACGTCTACATGTCTTATATGGATTAGTTCAAGGACAAAAGAAATTGTCTAATCGAATCAATCAGACTGCATAACAGGTAAAGAAATGTGTACTTTATGTCTATTGACATCTTTGATTGTGTCTATAATGGTACTTGAAGCTTTGCTTCATTAGTAAGGAATCTTAGTGTTTTTGATCTGTGGACGCGAATGATAATGATCAGTTGTTTGCTTAGTCGGACTTGTAGATAGTCTGACAAATATTAGATGAGTTATATATTCTCCTATCCTTATTATTCTTAGTTGTTGTCGAACTGTTGTTGGATTGTTGTCGGTTTTTGGTGTGGATATATATTTAGGCTTTAGTCAACCTAATCACGTGTTCTTGATCTGAGTTGTGTTGAAGTCCTATAGAATAAACACTGAGAGGGAACCTAGTGTAGATATTCTTCTAAGGTAACCATACGTGTAGACGAAGGAAAACCGAGCGTTATAACAGTTTGCATGTAAAGATTGTGGTTAAACTTTAACCTTAACAATAAATATAGTTTTTAAAAGGCATCTGAAATGTGACATTGAAAGGAATAAAGATATTTTATCTAAAAATACTAGAAATCTCCTTCTCTCCTTCCGTGTTCTCTGATAGAAATATCACAATTATAAAAATTCACGCTTGTTAGTCCTCGAGGAGGAGCATAGTCCTCCCACCAGCACTTTCCATCCAACCCTTTCCTGGGCAATTCTTTCCAGTTGTTTCCAGCTGATACTCATAATTTTCATGTCTGATTACAACTCCCGGCTCAGTGTATATTTTGGTCTTCCTCTTCTCTGTTTCTCTTCAAAATGCAGTTTGATGATTTCCTTAATGTATTTTTTATCCACTTCCAACGACTTTTCATAATTTCTTCTTCAACTAGAAGCTGGCTTGTCCTCCCCCATAGTAGGTTATTGCTGATGGTAGCCGGTCAACGGATGTTGAGTATCTTGCGTAGACTAAATCGAAATATACTTTCAGTCACTTGAAAACCATATAGAACAAGGAAGTTTTGTTAATTTATCTTCTAAAATGCATAGTTAATTGGTTGGAGGCAGTTAGTGAACATTTATAGAATTTTCTCAAGTTTGGTCTAGTCAACAAGACGTAACTGTAATCTTGACTAAACAAATGCTCCTTTCTCCCTTCTTTGTCGATAATCTATCTAGCCCTATCCATACTCATATGAATATAATGCTCTGTCTGCATGTACACATAATGTTGAATATTCCCATGTTTAACGTTACTATGACACTATATGAGTATGTAAAGCACGAAAAATGCATAAATATAATAAAACTATATACCGAATTGTTTCTAAGTAGGACGTTTTTAATAACGACGGAACTAAAGATGGATAAAGGGTTAATGAAAGAATCTACTTGCATTAGCGCAATCAGTTTTGAACCATGTCACTCAACACCTTCAAGTAGACTTTACGTTTTACAATGGCTACTTACTAAGTTTAGATTAATGTCATGTTTGTCTAGTGCTACTTGTTTCGATCAAGTTCTATCAATCAAGTTGTAGAGTTCCTATAAGTGTAAATAACTCGAAATAGAGTATACTAAGTGAAAAACGCGATGGCATTTAAAGTGAACAGTAATGGGTTCGAGTCCCAGAGTGAACATCAACTCTGGGATGCAGGTACATCCAGTTAACTAGTCCCAAATAGGACGAAAAGTAAGTCTACTGCTAGCCACTATCCATCTATGTTTTTATGTTAGGCGGTTGAGTGTAGTCTACAAATCACTATGTGATAGTTGATACGCGTCACCAAGTTTTACAATCATTTGGCGTCTTAGACAACCGACTATCTCAATGGTGCCCAAAAACAAAATGGTGATTTGAAATAACAAGGTCTTACAACCATGGTACGAGAACACGCTCAATACGGTACTTCTTTACATATAGTTTAATATTCTTTATATATTACGTAAGTATGTAGTGAAGGAGAACACAGGTGAGGACAACCGAATTATTTTTAGCATAACATTACAGTTACTTGGTAAAATAGAAAAACCATACTAGAATACTTAATTTGCAAAACGTTCAATAATTGTCTCGAACTTCATTGTTCTTGCAATTCCATACTAATTACTTTCTATTCCCGCTCTTCCTTTTTTGATCTTTCCCATCTTCTGTTGCCAGACATTACATTTCTGACTCGCGTCATATATTACTTATGTCAATATAAGTAGCACGCACCACAAATATATCAGCTCCACAGGAAAGCTGATGTAATGACACATAAGTTTTCTCCAGTTTCTAAACAGACAACTCATTTTAATCTTATCGATTATTTATTTTTTTACACTTGAACTTGGTAATTATTCACCTATATTTATGTACCCTATCACGTGTGTGTGTGTGCGTGAGTGCTTTATTTGAATGTACCTATTACATATACACTAACCTGTAATACTTTTCTCTTTCACACTTCCCTTATTATTCATCTATTACTCTTGTATTTCACTTCTTTTATCCAGTTATGTTACTAAGGTGAATCCATGTATGTGTATATGGTGTGGAAGAAAGTTTTCGGTTCATTGAATTCAATGAAATTTATTGATGATTATCATTAATGAATCGATAAATGATACTGTAACCAAGTCATAAATACTCATGAGATTGTATTATTGATTTACATTTCCGAATTATTAGAAATCAATGATAGAAGAGTAAGTGTTTATGTAATAAAATAACTCGTTTATATACAGAAGATGAACAGAAAATAAACATTGTGAAATGGATTATGTAACTAAATGATTCATATTCGGGTTCCTCTTATTATGAGCTTTATTTTGACCTATGAACTATTATGATACGATTTGCCAGTCTTGAGTTATGGCCCAGTTTATTAATTAAAGTCTCCCACATTCACAGACACATTTGGCTTGATCTTGTGTGTATTTTCCATTTTATGGTACAATGTGGTCTGTTTGGTTGGTATATAAAGCCAGTATGTTTGAAATAAATGATTCATGTCGCGGAGGCTGGGTTTGGTGTTCTGGACTCTAACAGGCTGGGTTAGGCAGGAAGATTAGGACTCTAAACTGCTCGTACGGGTTTACGCGTCATTGGTTCGGTCAATGAGTCACTGTTCTCTAATTAGCGGTATCATTACGTCTATATATGAATAGGGCACAAGGCCTCAAATTATAACATAATTCATTTTGTTGGTAGTTAATGGAGAGTTCGAGCGCGAGACAGATTGCTCCTGGATTCAAATCTCGAGAGACGGGATCGTGGATGCGCACCACTGAAGAGTCCCATACTAGAACGAAACGGCCATCCAGTGCTTCCAGGTTTTCCATGGTGGTCTAGCTTAATTGATTCATGAATTCAACCATTAAATTACTGAAATTTCAACAAAACACCCCTCTGATAAGTATTTAAGTTTTTCTTTTTCGTCCAGAATGAAATAAAGTATATTCGTGATAAAATGGAGATGAATTGGGCCTAATAATTAAATCTTACTTAAGTCATTATTCATTGAGTGATCGATTTCCTACAATCACTTAAAATACTCATTTATGTTTACTTTTCCGTTAGTAAATTTTATATAAGCACATAGTTTAATAGTTGAATCCATGAGTCAGTTGGTTCGAGACCACCATGGAAAACCTGGAAGCACTGAAAGACCGTTTTATCCTGTCATGGGACTCTTTAGCGCCCTGTGGGATTCGAACCCAGGACCTCCGGCCTCTCACGCGAACGCTTAACCTCTAGATCACTGATCTGGCCGGAATTCAATAGTGTTAATATCTAACTGCAAACAATCCACAAACATATAATTTTGCGAGAAAAACTAACTATCCTTTTAGCCAGTAGTCTTTTCTTCAATATCAGTTTATCTAAGGGGCAGGGTTGGAGTCAATAAATCTGTTTCACTAACAGTCATTTATTGACCATACTGCGTTATTATCCTTCATCGATCGATCTGCATTTTACTCATACTAAAAACATAGATATATGGATTACCATTTTCAATATATTCTGACTAAAGGTTCTACAGTTACAAATCCAAATTTATATTCCAATGGGATACACACGTTTTGGGTGAATTCCTTCTTTTTTTAGATCTTATTGAGTTCAATAACCAACTTAATACATGAAGCACTAGGTGGCTATTTCGTTCTATTGTAGGACTCCACAACAATACACATTTAATTCAATTCTCAATGAGTTCATAGATGTACACTGTATTCCTCCTTCACTGATAACAGCTTAAAGCATATAGAAATGAAACAGAATTGGTAATACTGAAATGTCTAGTATGTAATGTTTACCTGAATAAATTTATATCTAAATCAAAATTGTGAGATTGATAATGAGCAAAAATATAGGCTATATGGGATCACAGAAATAGTAATATAATTATGAGTACGGGGTTGTGGAGATTGTTTAGTTTCATTCAAATCATGAACTTATTAATGTTAAATAACCATTTCTGTTTCATCCTAGTGTGGGACTCATTAGTTGAAGTTGCACCCAAATGCTCTGATATGGTAGATAGTGGGAAGAGTCAGCTCTCCTTCTCCTAATGCTCTCACATGGACACGCGTATACAGCCGCAATCACTCAAGTCCTACTCAATATCCTCTCGCACAGCAGGTGTTGTTTACGAAGTTGAGATAACTAAAAGTAAATGTCCGGCCATTCAACCGGGTTGGTGGATATAGAGAATACATCAAGGGGAGTTGAGAAACACTGATTACAAACCAATGGTGAACATGGGTTTTATGACCCTGATGGAACAAACGGATTATGGACCTATTGTTGATCACTGAGCACCATGGGACTGAACCTTCTGACATTGCTCCACTGCCTTGTGGATCAGACCGTCAGGTCGAAGTCTTTGGGTTTGGCCTCTTAAGAAAACCACTTGCTTCGGCTTGAACACCCGAGCAGCACCACAGCCCATACACAAATCAAGTGACTTGTGTGGTACATATGTATTCGGTGCCCCTTTGTACCAACATTTATGTGTTCAAATAAATAAAAATAAATAGTTGAAGTAGGCACCCGCTATAGTGAACAAAAGCACCAGTGAGAACAATAGAACGTATTTGACAAATTACAGAACTTCTTAATAAAATCTAACAATCATATAGTGAATACTTGATTTGCAAATTGTCCATCAGTTGTCTTAAAATGACTCATACTTCATTGTTCTTGCACTTTCATACAAATTGCATTCTGTTTCCATTCTTTACTGTTAGATCCTCTTGTCTCTCTGCTGCCAGACATTCTGTTCCTGACTAACGTCATATGTCGATTTAAGTAGCACACACCACAACATCACACCGGACGTGAAGATTGAATCCTACACCTTAGGTCTCGTAAGCGAATGCTTCACCTCTAGACCACTAAGCTGCTATTCAGCAGTAGTACTTAGTCGTAGAACACGCATTATTTAACATAACATGAATTAAACAAAAAGGAATAACGTTAAGTAGAGTTATGTGAATAGTAATTATGATGATGATGATGATCTTAATAATGAAACTTATCTCTATGTAAGTTATCTTAAACTTGGTGTTTTTGCCTTTGAAACATCCATTTCTATTTATAATTAAAGAACTTCATGGGGATTTCTTTCTAAGAAGTCGAAAACTTAGTTATCATATTACTGAACTCTTAAACCATGACAACTCATTAACCCATTCATTTAGAAAAAGAGAAAAAGAGGACCAAACCTTTTGATGAGATCTTTCAGGATTCAACAACAACAAAAAAAACATTTTTGATTAGTGAAGCTTATCGTAAAACAAACAAAATAGTCTCATTTTCTTTTTCGAAGTTGAAACTATAGTAGGTGGTGATAAAGAGAGAGAGAGAGAGAGAGAGAGGAATAGAGAAGTAAAGTAAGTACAAACACATAAATGGATGAATATGTATATAATCACGTGACATGAATTCATTCCATTTCTCTTCTCAGTGGTAATGAGAAGAAAAACTCTGTTATTGTTCAATAATATAAACATATATGTTGGTTTACTAACTTCATTTCTGAAACATCTTCATGTAGGTTACTTAGTTTAGTTAGAATGATGATTAAAACTTCTCTAATGAATTAAATGCAGGATGTGTTCACTTTTTATTTTGGGAAAATATTGGGCGAAAACTAGAATTTATGAACCAACCAATCAGATCCAAGATAACAGACCTTGAATTTTGGCGCGAAATTCATTCATTTATTTGATTATATAGCATTTTGGTATTATAACGAATGTCAGTTAGTGATGGAAAATCTTAAATTTAATTCCTGACCCTAACCATCAAATGTAAATCAGAGTCGTAATCCCTCACATTCGTTTATGATCATCATTCAGTAATATTTAGTAGATGGGCATTCACAAGGTCACTTCAGCGTTGCTCAAAAGTCATTCGTAAATTATAATCCCAACATATGAATAATACTTATGAACCAACCAATCAGTAGTAAGAGTAAATTGCTTTTAAATTCTTGATCAACTAATCATATAAGAGATTATTTAAGGATTTTTAAGCATTCGACAAATGTGCGGTAATGGCATAATATAGAGATGAGATAACCAGAATTGAGAACACAAGTGTTCTAGGTTTCTTAATGAAACTCCGGTGAAACTATAATTTACGGACAACCTTTGAGGGACGCGGAAGTGATCCTTAGGGTGGAGACCTACTGATTAGGACTAAATGAGGGTTATAAAACAGTTAGAGTTCTCATTTACAGTTGATGGTCAGGGTTAAAAATTAGATTTAGGATTTTCATCACGTACTGACATTGACCATAATGTCAAAACTCTATTTATCCAAATGTATGGATGAATTTAGCACCAAAATTCGTGACGCGTTATCTTATATCTGAATGGTTCGTCCATAAATTATAGTCCCGCCAAAATTCCAACAAGTTGTTTAGTGAACATTAAAAGTGCCTATGTAAACTCCTGTAAACACTTAGAATCATAACGAAAGAATGATTTTTGTCATTATAGGGTAGAATGACAGTGTTAAGCATATCACAAGCTCATTTCGGTGTCCGTATGTTGTATATGACAGGTGAATCTACACTTTTTTTAAATACTAAGTTTATACACTTAATCCTGAAACAAACTGTAGTCTAATGACATCAGATTTCAGGGACAAACTAGTCAGACAATGCCTTTTGGATTTTCACATGAAATTCACTCAGCTACAGAGCATCCTCTCATTATAGCTAATATCAGTTCATGACGAAAGCACGGATCGTTTACCCCTACCATAACTACTTAAACCTAAATAGGAACAATGTGATGACTTAATGATCTATTTGGGTTCTTATGAATGTTCGAGACGACAGATAACCTACAACCATAAAAACGAGTATCCACATTGTTATTTCTATAACTTACAGACACGGCAACCTGTAGAAGAATAATTTCATGTGTGAAATCTCTTTAGGCCCTGGTGATTTTGCCACGGGATAACTGACAAAAACAAAAGTCATGACAGTGATAAATTTTTGTATGTTATGTCTGTTCGCATTCGTTGTTTTCTGACTGCCTAGAATATAGCTGGGAATTCGTCTCGCTTGCTTTAAACTCATCTTTATATAATACTGCCAGGTCGCAGTTTTAGCACTTTTGGTCAATTTAATGCCTTATTTCTGCACATAAATGAAGATTTCATTTCAAGGACTGACCTTTACTACTTTCAGATTTTTCATGTGTCATATTAAGTTATATTGACGTTTCTGTGGAAGATAGATGTCGATGACTCCTGATATTCGAAATCCCATGCTGGCGGCCTGCTTGATTATCTGAGCTACCTGTCCCTGTCATCGAAATACTCCTACAAGTTATGTGTTATCGTTAGTTTGAACACATCATTTTGTCTATTATTCGCATAGACTATTCAGGTGCTTTTAAAAAATGTTTACGATCATTCGCTGTATAAGTTACAAACTAGTACCGTTAGAGACATCTTAGTAACTGTCAATATGCATTGAAAAGAGTGAACGTTATTCAAATATCAATTCCTGAACCTCTAACATCCAAACGACGACCACTAATTGGCAGTGTGAACTGACTTCAATTCTTACTGAGGCTAGACGGTGATCGGAATAAAATCACTTTAATTAAGTTGACGTTAAATATTACTGCCAGCTGTTGAACACAAAAGAGTGATTAAACAGAAATTTAAACTTAAATTAGACTTTTTCAGTGAAGTTCATCATCACTCAAATGTAGAATATAATCAAATATATTTAAGTCATGCACAAGACACAATATCATAAAATCACCAAATCTGAACATCCAATTACTCATATCTTCAAACTTAACCATATCATGATTGGTTGTATTGCATCCTCTACTTGATTATGTTAGAATACGATATGCAACTAATGGCACAAGAATGTGCGAAACTTCACAGTTGTGAAGCAGGAGGTGGGAGAAGCAGGCGAAGTGATTATTAGGTAAGAATCAAAAATGGAAATTCATGTTTATTGGTATTAGTTATAGCATCATTATAACTTAGACAATCCACAAGTAGGCAATTTTCGCCATTGTCCTATTGTAGTACTTCACGTTGATATTCTGCTGGGGTGCATTTGTAGCTTGACAAATGGTTTGAGGCAGCGTTACATTCTTTTTGCTGTATTTCTTGTTCAATTCTTTATTCTCTTGTTCTTTCCAGGATTCTCTGAAGAAACTGTCATTGTTGTATCTGTGATTAAATCTAATGGTAGATTCACATGTTTATCTCTAGTTTACACCATTCTTTTGTCCTTATGGACTGGATTCGTGTGTCTGATACATGTCCCGAAAGCTACTTGGACCCTGAACAAAACTCCTACCTATCTTTCTACGATTGATCCTGATTCACATCAGTACCTCCTGAGGTATGACTTGGTGAGCATTTTATCTCTCGCATAGAAACTTCTGATATTCGGATTCATTCTGTGTCACCAACTATTTTAGGTGGCAGCACAGCGTTGAAAATAATCCGAATACTTTCTCCAAACTTAGCTTCGGAAGGAGACTTCCCACCTGGGCGAGTACATTTGAGATAGTTATGATGATTAGAAGTAGTTAAAATAACGAGCTTGTAAAGAATTCCTGAACAATGCACTTCAAAGCAGGTGGGACCAAATGAGCGTTCCAAATGACATGGTGGGCTCGAAACTTCCAGTGTCAATAATAAAATTGTGAAAAGCAATTCCCTTATGGCTTTCGAAACTAGTACACTTCGCATGGTTTGGTAATGGTTTTTTGAGAGTTCCGAAGGGGAGTGAAATAGGCGTATCTGGAAATGTTAAGACTTATTAGGTTATCATCGTCCTTTACAAATAAATGTGAGAAAACGCGACAACATCGTACCATCCTCAACATCTTACCTGGTCATACCCTGGATTTTAAAACTTTGGAATTTGAATGTATCTTCAACTGTTCAAACACTGGCTCCATCATGATACCAATACGATTATTAGAAGTATTCTAATTATTATAATAACTAGGAATTCCCGAAGTAGTACAATCAACGGTAAATAGAACTAGATTGACACAAATGAACGCATTGTGATCCAAGGTAAATATTCAGAACACTAGAAGGATGCCATAGTAAGTACTATCTTAAATACAGGTGCACGACTCAAACCTGATAACTTATAGGTCCAATCAGAATAATTGTTTAGATTTAGAAAAAATTATTCGGAAGCAGTTATTTTAGTATCTCAACGCAAACTACATTCTTTTTGAAAGGCAGAACGGCATTAGGATAAAATATCCATGACTCACAAACTTAAGAGTATCCCGTGAACGTCAGCGCGTTTTTAAAGATCACAATCTACCTAATGATGTAACAATCTCTGACTTCAGTAAGGCTTTCTGCAAAGTTTCACACAACCATCTGTCATCTAGTTTAAGTGACGTCAGAATTGGAGGCCTTTTTTATGTGAATAAAGAACTTCTTAGTTGGATGAAAGGGTATGAGTGCACTCTAGGTTGGCTAGCTGGAAAACTGTGCTTAATGAAGTGTCTTAAGGCACACTTTTGAGGCTGGTGTTGTTCCTACAGTATGTAACTGACCATCTTCGTCTCTTATTATTACCGGTCTTGATATATATTGACCATATCAAGCTATGTAAAGCGATGAAAAGAGAAGGTGATAGCTCGGAGCTCTAAAATAACCGGGAGAAATGATCTTAATGGTCTACGTTTGACAGTTGCCGAGAAATGCTTTCAATTGCATTATGATGCATATTGGTCACCAAGATGCAGATATATACACGAAGGATAACATTTAACTACATTTTGTTCAGACACACAACGACCTAAAATTCATCGTTAGCCAAGACATAAAAACTACTATACATTTCTGTGCCATAGATGAAAAAGGCTTTGGGGCCACAAATTCTATGAGTAGAGCAGTAACTGTTTCGGTGTTAAAAACCTACATCAGTGAAAAGGATTCGTTACCCCAAAACGTTATTAGGACCCCACCTATCGGCACTTTCAAACGAAAGTTGACCTCCGTTGTCAGGATTAACACAGGCCACAGACCTTTTATCCTCCCCGAACTGAAACAGTAACTCTTCAGCGCAGGTCACAAAAAGTGGATCACTAAAAGCTTATTTTTCACAACGGTCAAAATCAGCTTGTTGTATTTTCCTTATTGCCTCTCTAGCCTTAATTAGATTTGTCATTATGAAGTTGAATGTTCTATTGTTTATTTAATTCGTCCTTCGTTAATTTGTAGGGTATTTCGTTGTGTATCTGAGTTACGAAAAACGCGTGTGTTTAAAAGTGTATCCAGTAGCGTGTCGAAGTGTTTGCTTTAAGTTTCTCTTCTTAGATCATCTTAGTTTGAGGCCTGTTCTATCTCTAGTTGTTGTCTGTTGGTTCTGTAATTAAGTGTAAGTTCATTGTGAGCGCTTTCTGTGTTTTCGAGAAAGAAAGTTGTGTACACTTGTACAACCCATGTTCTGATTGCACTTTGACTCTTTATCATATATACATATATATACGTGTGTCATCTTCATGAGAGCATATCTGTTGAAGTTCCTACGTTTTTCTACCAACTAACCATGATTATTCAATGGATAGTTATTCCTTTTGAATTTTAATCCATTCGCACTTCCAAAGCAAATCCCCTGGAAACTTTTCCCTGAAGTATTTTTTCCTAAACCTGTTCCAAGTTAAAAGTCGACCTTGAATGAAGTTGGAACCAGCGTCGAATAAAAGAAACGCAGGACACAGTACAGTATGTTCAACTTAATTTCAACTAAGTCTCGTTTTTTTCAAATTTAGTGTTTAGTTATTTCCATTATATTAACAATTTATTATTTAGAGCTATTTATTTATTGCACCTTAACTCATCTATCCAGAGATTTATAAGTTTACATCTTTTCACTCGTTGCAAAGACGAAATCTTTTCTCAAAATTAATACAAACAGTATTCGTATAGATTTCAGATTCAGATTCAGATTTGTGTAGTAAGGACAGAAGGCCTACGGCCTATGTTATTCCTTTTCTACTATGCTTCTGTGAGTGTTCAGTCTTCTCTTGAAAGAGTCAATTGAAGGTGCGGATACCACTGCTTCAGGCAGCAGGTTCCAAGTATTGATGACTCGGTGTGAAAACCTGTATGCCACGGGTATTTTGTTCGTTATTGGCTTTTCTACTCGCCTGCTATGTCCTCTGAGGTGTCCCGATCTAGTGGGAAGAAAGAGAGAGAATAAGTCAGGTCCGAAATCATTTCTCAGTATTCTGTACATCAATATTAGATCTCCCCTTAGTCTGCGATAGGACAGAGTAAAGAGGTTCAGTTTTTCAAGCCGCTCTTTATATGATAAACCCCGGAGTTCCGGAATTGCACGCGTAGCTGCCCTCTGTACCTTTTCTAGTATGTCTGAGTCACCTTTTAAACAGGGACTTGCAGCCTGAACACAGTTCTCTAACTTAGTTCTCACTAAGGATGTGTATAATGTGGTGAACATGGTAGTATCAAGCTTAGTGAATGTCCTTTTTAAAGCCCAGAGGGTTCGAAACCCCTTAACTGCGACCTCCCGGCAATGGGCCGTCGTCTTAAGATCATTTCTCACTGTCACCTCTAGGTCCTTATGAGACCGGACTACGGGTAATGACACATCCCCTATGTTGTACGTATTAACCTTTGAATCCCCCAAGTGCGTGTAGACACACTTTTCCGAGTTGATAGGCATTAGCCACTCTTTAGACCAGTTTATCATATTACTTAAGTCCGCCTGAAGAGTAAATGCGTCTTTCTCTCCAGTTATTACTCACCAAATTTTTACATCGTCAGCGTATAATAACATTGGAGACTGTACTATACTCGTAAGATCATTAACGTACATTATAAAAAGTAAAGGACCTAGGACGGAACCTTGGGGTACTCCACTAAGTACTGGTCTCCAGATGGAGCACTTGGAATTTATTCTTACTTTTTGCCTACGACCTACTAGGAAATCCTTAATCCATTTTAAAAGAGGTCCGGCAATACCAAGGTTTGCCAACTTCAATAGCAGTCTATTAGTTGGCACCTTGTCAAAAGCCCTACTGAAGTCTATGTAGACAATATCCACTGAGTTTCCGTTGTCTAGCGCATTAATCCAGAGCTCCCTAGCTATAAGGAGGTTCGTTGTACAGGATAGACCCTTTCTAAAACCATGTTGTGCCATGTTCAGCAAGTTATTGGTTTCCACAAATGCTGTTATGGTCCGTTTGATTATCCTTTCCAGTATTTTAATTACAACACTGGTGAGGCTTACGGGTCTGTTATTTGATGGAACTTGTCGTAGACCAGTTTTATGTATGGGAGTGACGATTGCGTCCTTCCAGTCCATAGGTAACACACCTTGGTCAAGTGACATTTTGAATATCACAGTCAGTGGGGCTGCGATATATTCGGCAATATATCTCAAGATTTTAGGGTGTAGTTCATCTGGTCCTGTTGACTTCTCCATGTTTAGGGTGCTAAGAGCCTTAAGCACATCGTTTTGGTCGAAGTCCACGGTGAGCAGCTGGTTTGTTGACTCTGTAATTGGGTCTGGTTCTTTCTCTAGAGGAGGTTCCTGAGTGAAAACTGCCCCAAAGTAGTCAGCCATAACCTCAGCTTTTTCCTGATCTTCCTCTATCATTTCAGATTCACTTCCTACTTTAATTAGGTTGGGAATCCAGTGATGAATCCTTGTTCTGTAGTTTATGTACGAGAATATTCTCTTGGGCTGCTTGAGTGCAGATTCTGCCAGCCGCATTTCATATTCTCTTTGCGCTTCCCGAATTTTAGTTATACACTCGTTTCTTATCGATCTGTAGTGTTCCATCGTACCTGCTGTGCCAAGGCGGATGGCAACATCCCAGCATTTCTTCTTTTGTCTTAGTAAGCGTCGAATATCCCGCCCTAACCAGGGATGTCCGTGCTTCTTTTTCTTTGGGACAGTCCAGGGTATATATGGTTGAGTTACCCGATTGTATAACTGCCTGAATAGAGTCCATGCCTCTTGTACTGATGCCTTTGAGTCAATTTCCCAGTTCTCAGCCGATGCTGCGGAGTTAATTGCCTGCATATCTGCCTTCCATATGTTAGGACGGGCCGGCGCAATTGTTTGACAAGCAATCTCAGCCATGAATTTGAATAAGATGACTGCATGGTCACTTCTCCCAAGTGGTGGGAGAAAAGCCATTTGACCAACGTCATCAGCGTGTGTGAAAACTAAATCTAAAAGAGAAGAGTTTCCTAAGTCGTATCTTGTGGGATCTCTAATGTGTTGGAATAATGCTAGTCCAATCGAGGTTTCTAACAGTTTGCAGTCGAACGACGATATAGATGACTCTACTTCTAAGTTAACCCAGTTTATATATGGTGCATTAAAGTCGCCTACTACAAGGCTTTTACCGTTGTTACACCAGGACTTAAGTTTACTGGGGAGAAAATCATCTGCTACACATTCTGGACTGCGATAAACTACAACTAATTCAATATCTTGCCTTCGGCATTTCAACTTACATCTCACCAGTTCACATGTCCCTGAAACATGTGCTACTGTTCGAGCAAAACGAATATTTCAAAGTTAGGTCCATCATGGAGTAAGGTTAGGCAAGTCCATTTAATTCTAAAGTATGGCCACTTATTTTCTTATTCATTAATTTGAAGATGTCGTTTTGACTGTACGATTCGACATCTTATTGCTGTCCGGATTTGGAATGATCCTTTATATGATATCAGTCAACTATAAAACACTTAAAATTCATTTCGACTTCTGTACTTTATGTATAATCTAGTTTGGTTACTTTCCAGACTAACAAATAGCTTAAGACTTTAAATATATATACGTGGGTTAAAGTCAAAACATGGATGGCGAAGAAATCAAAACGATAATCTTAATGCCATGACTAAACTTACATAATATAATTTGAAATTAACGGGTAAAGTCGAAGAATGAAAAACTTGTTATCTAAAGTAAGATTTGAAATCAACAGATCTACAATGCAATTAATTCAATCCCATCTCACTCAAGGTTTCTAACCATGGATTAATTTACAATTGCGGCTTTCAACCAAGCAGTCCACACGTGCAATAGCTTTTTATTTATTTCATAATAAAAATAGTTAGTATTTATCAATTCCAATGGTTCTTCGACATAAATTGTAGATAAGTTAATTTTACATCTTAATAATCATTATTAATTATTAAAATAGTTTGTCTCTACTATTTTTAACGATAACTGATCCGGACCAAAACATGGCACAAGTCCATGAAGTCACTGACAAGTGGACTGAGCCATATTGGTAGGTGTAGACTACCTAGTTGGGGACCGCGAGATGATAGCGACCGATGGTTAGAGACCTTGAATGACATGGCTCAAAGTCGTTTGCAATGACGCAGGTGCATCCACTCTTTGTGTTCTCCCAAATTTTGATCTCCTTATTCCTCCTTGTCTTTTTTTTTCTCTTCCCAAATTTGTTTCACTGTATTATACTCTTTAAGTAACATCTCCAAACACTAATCTTCCCAATTATTGCTTATACTCTTATTACCTCTACCATTACGGGATTTGAATCGACCACAGCATCTCTGTGCTAATGTGGTGTGGCAACTCGAACTGATGTACGTACGTACAAAGTTCTGCGTTGTTACTGACTGACTGAAACTGAATTCCACAAAGTTTTGATCCCTTAGTAGAACGGTTCAGTCGGTAAAATTCTATTATCACTTCACTCGATATAACCGCTACCTGATCCAGGTGAAAGTGACCATATCAAATTATTCCATAAGTTTCAAATCAGTTTATTTTCATGAAGTGATATGCGACTGATTTTCTCTAAAGATTGTGTATCCCTCATGTAAGCTGTTCTGTTTCTTTATTTTCATAATCTATCAAAGAATCTACCTAAGTCAGATGTAAACAGAACAATTACAACAAATTTATGTGGATGGAGTGAACAGAATGCTTTTGATTCGGTATGTCTTAAACCCGCTTGTCGAACAACTGGTCCTAATGTTATGGGAGGTGTAGGATGTGGAAAACCCGAAAGATTCTCTTACCAAAAACCAACAAGAATCGGTAAACAGTACAAATTCTATCATTATGATGATCCGCATGCTTACATACTTCAATATAGACGGGATTGTACATTGAATTCTAGTTCAAAAGATCATAACCAAGACAAAGGACCAGTAGAAGAACTCAATAAATCAATAGTTGTTGAAATGGATACAAAAAATTACAATGTAAGAATTTTTTTAATTTTAATCATGATATAAAATCTCCTTATATAGTACTGTGAAAATACAATTTTCTAGTCAGGAGCTAAATTACTAATGTACGATCAGTGTAAAGCTAGTACGACAAAATAATTATCTGATCCTCACCCACTTTTAAAACATTTTACAATGTAACAAACCAGTTATCTTCTTTTTCTAACCTAAAATGTGATATCAGCCTCGATCACGGAGATTATGTATTGATTCTCTATATTTTCCATAATATTGTACGTTGGTATTTAATCCCGGCTTTTAACAGACTGGCTCACTGATCTTTTGTATGTTTTTTTTAGCTTAAAATTTAGCCAACAGTTAGTTTAACTCTGAATAATGCATAGCTATAACACTACAGTCAACTTGATTGCAAACTGAAATGATCTAAGTGGATGAACTGATAAGTCATTTACAACATTCACTTTTAAAATACAACCAAACGAATTCCAAAGAAAATATGACCATTAATCATTTATCTTAATATTTATAGTATAATTGAAACGCTTTTTTACTGATAACTCATTAACCTGATAAAGTATCACTGATTTCAAATACTTTTGTTACCTTCTTTCCTGTTAATTAACAAAATACATGTATGTATAAAACTTTACATGGAAATATATTCGCTCTTCTAGAAAATATCAAAAATTATCTTTCAAAATGACTTATTCTCGTTTCACTGATTGAAATCATGAGTCAGTTGAAGCTAGACCATTATGAGGAACCTGGATGCACTGGACGGCCGTTTCGTCCTATTGTGGTACTCCTCGGCAGTGCGCATCCATGATCCCCCCGAAGAGCTTCGAATCCACGAAGTTGCGCCACCATGCACGATTGTCTTGAGTGAGTTGATGTCTCACAACCGACCTGGTTGAACTCTACGGGTAATGGCTTCTCACTAGACCTTCAGGAGTATCTCTTGAAGTTAGTCACTAGTAAGCAGATGATTATTATCAGAAGGGGTTTTGTGGTGATTTTAGAAATTTCACTGGTTGAAATCATGAGTCAATTGAATCTAGACAACCACAGAAAACCTGGAAGCACTGGACGGCTTGGTTGAAGCTGGACATTAACACCGTTAGATGCCAGTTCAGTGGTCTAGTTGGTTAAGCGCCTGGCGCGAGACCAATAGGTCCTGGATTCGAATCTCGCTGGGGGCGGGATCGTAGATGAGCACTACTGAGAAGTCCATACTAAGACGAAACGACCGTCCAGTGCTTCCAGGTTTTCCATGGGGGTCTAGCTTCAATTGACTCATGATTTCAACCAGTGAAGTTTCTAAAATCTCCAAAAGACCCCTTCTTATCTTCATTTGCTTATCATATGAAGTGTATCAAAATGAAACGAAATGTTATCAAAATAAATTATCAATTTTTGTTAGATTATTGTGCCAGTCTCTGTGTAGACTCATTGTTTCTGTTCCATGAAGTGTCAAATTCAACAGTGATCAAACAAACTAAACTGCTTTATATCTTAGCTATAATATTCTTTTAGTCTTCATTTCTATTCCGACTAAAATTCATTAGAGACAATGTTTGTTTTTAGCATTCAGAGAAGTCCGATATCAGTCAGATAAACAATGAAAGTTTTTCTGAACAATCACATCTTCAATCAAAGTGCACAACAACAACATGTAATTTTCAACCTCAGTTGTCTGAAATGAAAGTAAAATCTACCAAGTCAACATTAAATTCTACTACTACTACTACTACTACTACTACCACTGTGTCTGGGAATCGTCATTTATGGGTGAATAACTGTCCTACTGGTCCAGGTCGTAATAATAATATGAATAAAGTTTTTAATGCAGATATCAGGTTAGTTTTAATTTAATTTTTCATAAGAAATGCAGTTTTTCTTCATTCAGAAAGCAGAGTTCCATGAGATATTTAGTAAAAGTTACATAATCTATTTTCCCATTAGTATTAATACCTCAGTCTGTTGTGAATTTATATCCGGCTTTTTATCACTTGATTTACCTAGCAATCAAAATACGATTTATAACATCTTAGCACTGTGCCAAACCAATGATGTTCGACCGGTATGGGCAGTCTAGCGTCCTTATTGGTCCTATGTCCACCTAGCCCGTCCACTTGAGTCCAGAACACCAATACCAGCTTCCAATATGCGAATCGAATCGAATCATTTATTTCAGACATACTGGGTTTATATATCAACCAAACAGACCGTAACGCATCATAAAATAGAAAATAACATGTGTACACAATAAAGCCAAAAACTGGCTGTGAACGCGGGAGGCAGTAGTTAATAGTTAGACAATAGTTAACGAACCAAACTAGCCAAAAACTGGCTGTGATTGTGAAATACTATTACTAATAAATTGAGAATAACTCAGAAATAGTCAATCGTATAACAGTAGTTAATAGGTTAACAAGGAAGCTTATAATAAACGGAATATGAACATGCATATAATATAGTTACTTAATGGTTATACAATAAGAGTATTCGTATAATATCAGCCCATAAATAGATCCTAACGGTTACTATTCACTTATTCTTTGTTCGGATATAAGTTCATACATAGTTCAATACCTTTTTCATTCAGTTATTCTTCATTTATGTTTCATTTTGTTCTTTAAAGCAATAAACATGTCAATCAAATGAAACAAAAATCAACTAAAAAAGAGTCAATCATTGTAAGTTTTTATTATTTTTTTTCTTTACATAATTTTATGGTACTAAATTTAATTTCAGTAGTTGAAATCATGAGTCAATTGAAACTAGACTACCATGAAAAACTTGGAAGCACTGGATGGTCGTTTCGTCCTACTGTGGGACTCCTCAGCAGTGAAATTAAACATTAACACCGTTGAATGCTAGCTCGCGTGCGAGAGTGATAGGTTCTGGGTTCGAATCTCGAGAGGCGGAACCGTGGATTCGCACTGTTACGGAGTCTCACATTAGGATGAAACGGCCGTTTAATGTTTTCAGGTTTTCCATGGTGGTGTAGCTTGAATTGACTCGTGATCATAACCATTGAAATTACCATAATATCCACAAAAAACCCTTCTGATATTAAAAAAATATAAATGAGAGAAAGTTTTCTCAAAATTTTCATACTCAACGTATCGTTCCAATTTCAACTTCTATCATTCCTTAGTTGTATACTTGACTGATATTGTTTTAAAAGTATTAGATAGTTATCACTAAGGCTAACGAATAAAAAACACAATCATTTACAAGTAATAAATTTATATGAAATAATGATTCATTCGTTTTCAATGATGGAAATAGAGTAATTCAGAATCAATTAATATTCATCTACTACTTTAGGTACAAACATTTCAATATTTCCATAAATGCACAATAATCAATTGCACCACACTTCATCATTCGATTTGTGTGGGCTTGAATACTGACCGGGTGCCCAGATAGGAGTACATGGTTCTCTTAGGGGGCCATACCTAAAGCCTTTGACTTAAAGGTTTGATCCACAAGACAGTAGAGCAACTTAAGGAAATGTAGTCCAATGGTAACCGGTGTCCAATAATTGGTCCATACTCGTCTTGTTCCTTCGGGATCCTGGAGCAGATGTACATCATTGGTTTGGAATGAGGATTTTCCAACTCCCCTAGGTGGACCCACCGGTCCACGGTCAAAGCACCTTACGTTCGCTCTTCGTCCTTTCAATTCCGTAAACAACACCCATGGTGCGAGAAAGCAGTGAGTAGGACCTGTGTTGTTGTGCCTGTATAAGAGTGTCCATGTGAAAGCATTTGAAGAGGGAGAGCTAACAGTTCTGTTCTATTCAGCCTAGTTATTACAAACGGACCATACAGTTAATGTGAACCAATCATTTGCAATGATTATTATTGTATGAATAGTTATTTGCCTAAATCTATTTATTTCACTCACCGAATATTTTGATTATTAATTCCAAGGTTTCAATTGACCTACAAATTTATTCAAGCTAACCTTATACATTAGTCATTTCATCATTAACAATGTTCATAGATGAAATCACGAACTAATGTGGTGTATGCTACTAATTTAGACAGTGAGTACATGATTATTATAGTATACGGAGGGTTGCGGCGATTGCAAAACATTTATGAATTAAACTATAAACTAAGAAGCTGTGAACAGTGGATTTTAACTCATTCGGTTGTCAGGGAGTTATCTGCCTAACCCTACAGTCTATGGAAATTACGCGTTCGCACTTAAGACCGATCTTAGGTTCGATCTACTGTGGTGGAGTTCGTGGATGGGCACTACTAATGAAGGGCTATATCCTAGGCGAAAATGACGATTTGAGATCAGTCATTGATTTAAACTATGAAAATTCTAGTCTCCACAAATCCTCATGTAAAATTACAATCGTATTTTACAATGGCAACAATCGCCCAAAAAGTAATTTCGATTAGCATACTATTATTATTAGAGAATCTACAACACGAACTTATAAAATGCGGGTCTGCTGAACGAGTAGATAAGAAAACTGATACCATATAAATGCAAAGACACAAGGGTGCAAATACATTGGTCTGGTGTAGGAACCCCTTTGTTAACTCACATCACTATTAAAGGTATAACAAAGCTCAAACCGTCATTCCAGTTATATGTCAATTAGAACCTAGGTCATGTGCATCGGTTTCAGTTATTACACATCATCACATCAAGATATTAGAGTAGTAGAAGTAGCAACAGTATGAATAGTAAAAGAAAAGATGAGCTAGAGACGATGTCGTTCAAAAAAGGAATATAGATTTGTAAAATAAAACGGTATTACCTAATTTTGAAACCGAAGTCTAAAGTGTGAATACATTCCCATCATTATGACCGATTCTAAGTCATTTCATCTATCTCTAACCATTAGTTACGATAATCGTGCCGACTCCAAACTAAATAGTCTGTATAAATCTAAGTTAGCTGAAGCTAGTCCTCTTATCCCATACACACGAACAAATGCAGATAAACACAACTAGTGTAGCAGCAGTCTCTGCATCAGTAGGCCTCACCATACACAAGGGAAAAAACAAGAACCTGAAATATAACACGGAGAACACTAACTCAATCACACTTAATGGCGAAACTCTGGAAGGTGGGGAATCCTTCGCGTGCCTAGGATGCATCATCAATAATCAAGGAGGATCAGATGCAGACGAAGGGCGAGGATTGGCAAAGCAAGGGCCACATTCCTACAATTAAAGAAAACATGGAACTCAAAACAACTGCCTATCAACAAATATCAAAGCCAAAATTTTCAATTCGAACGTCAAGATAGTTCAATTGTACGGAGCTAAAATTTAGAGAACTACTACAACCATCATCAAGAAGATGCAAGTATTTATAAACAGTTGTCTACGCAAGATACTACACATCTATTGGCTGAATTCCATCACCAATAGCCTACCGTAGGAGAGAACAAACCAGATTCCACCTGAAGAGGAAATTTAAAAAAAGATGATGGAAATGGATAGGACATACATTGCAGAAATCGCCAAACTGCATCACGAGGCAAGTCCTAACTTTGAATCCTGATGAAAAACGAAAAAGTGGAAGTCCAAAGAACACATTACGTCGAGAAATAGAAGCAGATATGAAAAAGATAAACAAGAACTGGAAAGGATTGCCCAGGACAGGCTTGAATGGAGAATGCTAGTGAACGGCCTATGCTCCTTCACGAGGAGTAAAAGGAGTAAGTAACTTAGCTCAAGCTATTATACAATATCATCACAATAGCATTAAAAATGTTTATAACTAGTAATTATTAACCAGAAAAGCTAAGTATTGAGAATCAAGTTAAAGATTTCATAAAGAGAGATATGTTTTCGAAAGTTGAAACTGATTTTTGAATATAAGAAGCAATTTCAATGGTAAAGTCACAGATAAACTTTAACTTCCATTGAAATTATACCAATATCATTTTGACAAATTGTATAACAAGAGAAATGATTATTTATCTATAGAAAATGTTCAAAATTATTAATCACTATGGTAACAAACTTACCTATTTATTGTCGTAAATTCCATTCCCCCACCCCCACCCCCGCACACATACACATAAAAAAATAGAAGTCACATCACATTTATTCAAGTCAATCAACATCAGGAAAATTCTCTGATAAAACTGATATGAATTCAAATGGATCAAATCAAATACCTGCTCTACGTATAAAAAGTGCAACAAAATTGAATGTAGAATCTACTACTTATATAACTAATATTCAACAATCAATTCGTGATGCAAATCATCCAGAATTTTGGCCTTTATTATATAAGAAATTGATTCATTTACAAGCTGAACGTGCTAATCAAACTGAAGAAGAGTAATAATCATCCCCCCCCCTAAAAAACATGTATGTGTTGTTATTTATTCATTTTAAGTAGTTCAAATAGTTTATAGTCTCTTTCGTATAGTCACTAAGATACAAATACTCTTAGTGATTTATTTAAACACATAAGCCTTGGTACAATGATGCACCAAACAGATATGCACTACATAAATCAGGATACTGTCTGGGTAACCAAACAGAAGAAGGTGGTTTTCTTAGGAAGCCACAACCTAAGTCTTTGGCCTAAATGTCTAATTCACAAGGTAGTGGAGCAGCATCAGGAGATGCGGTCGCATGGTAGTCGGTGGTTAACAATTGGTTCCTATGCCATTTGTTCCTTCAGGATACTGGAGGTCATGTACACCATTGATTTGAAATCAGGGTTTTCAACCCCCATAGGTGGATTTTCCATATACATCAACTAGGTTAAAGCACCGGACATTCGCTTTTAGTCCTCTTAATTTCGTAAACAACACCCGTAGTGCGAGAAGGCAGTGAGTAGGACTTCCGTGGCAGTGGTTGTATGCACGTGGCCATGTGAGAGCATTTCGAGAGAGAGAGCTGACTCTCCCCACTCTCGGCCGTACCACAGCATTTGGAGGCCGATAGAAATATTTACAATTATTTTAATTCCTCAAGATAATGATTACCATAATTACTAACCACTATAATGCAAAAACTTCTAAGATCAATTTTTATCATAAATTGACACTGACTGGTGAACCAGTGGATAACAGACTCATGGAGCATTCAAACCATCTGATCTTACGATAACTACAATTCCTTTATTCAATTAAGCTTAAATCCAACTGAGGTTAAATTATGTAACTATCGTTCACCTGTCACTCGGTACAAGTGTATTTTAATAACCATGGATTCGCATTAAAACTTCAAGGATTACCATTTACTAGTAGGCACACTTAAATATACAGTTTTATGAGTACAATCTAACTCCTCATCAATGTCATACACTAATACTTAATCTTAGAATACTATTACATCAACTGTAGTTAACAACATTATCCGACAGTAGACCAAAAAAAAGACTTGAAAATGTACAAGTGATAAGAATTCAATCAACTGTTAAATATATATGAATTAAGACCAATCAACAAATACAATTATTATTACGTAATATACAGAAGAATAATTAGAGATTGTCAGTTTAGTGGTTGTGGAGATTGTTAAGCTTTTGACTGAAATCATGAACTGATTGATGTTAGACCACTATTGAAAACCTGGAAGCACTAGACGGCCGTTTCGTTCTATTGTGGGACTCCTCAGTGGAAGTGCGCATCCACAATCCTGCTCGTGGGATTCGAACTCAGGGCCTTCAGTCTCGCGCGCGAACGCTTAACCTACTGGATCGTTGAGCCGGCATTCAATGGTGTTAATGTCTAACCCCAACCAAGCCACGAAGTTGCGCGGCCATCTTCCATTGTACTGAGATAGACACCTGTTTCTACCCGACACAGATTAGCTCCACTGGTCACGACTTCTCACCAGAACTTCGAGAGTTTTCTCACGAAGCTAGTCACTAGTGAGCATACGGTAATTACCAGTTTAGTGGTTGTGGAGATTGTTAAGCTTTTGATTGAAATCATGAACCGATTGATGTTAGACCACCATTGAAAATCAGGTTTTAACACCATTGGATGTCGGCTCAGTGGTTCAGTAGGGTTAAGCGTTCGCGCGCGAGACTGAAGGCCCTGAGTTCGAATTCCACGAGCAGGATTGCGGATGCGTACTCCCACTGAGGAGTCCCACAATAGAACGAAACGGCCGTCTAGTGCTTCCAGGTTTTCAATAGTGGTCTAACATCAATCAGTTCATGATTTCAATCAAAAAATTAGAGATTGGTTCAATCTTTATAGTTAATTTGTATCATGAGTAAATAATTGATTTTTTGTGTTTACTAGATTGAATAATTGAACGTGTGAAGTATATGAACAAAGAAAATTCAACTATTTTTCTATGACTACTATCACTACTACTATCAATGATAACCCTTACTTAAATATAAGTGAAATAAAATGATTTAATGATTTGAACTACTCGACTTAAATCAACAACATTTACAAACGTTCTTCATTGAATGACTTACTGGTTAGCGTTTTTTTAGC
The DNA here is from genome assembly GCA_944470425.2 of Schistosoma bovis. Classification (NCBI taxonomy): domain Eukaryota; kingdom Metazoa; phylum Platyhelminthes; class Trematoda; order Strigeidida; family Schistosomatidae; genus Schistosoma; species Schistosoma bovis. Next base: position 15,822,051 of record OX103959.1, on the reverse strand, counting down.
AATTTAGTTTTCTACGAGATGAAGTCGCTAATCCCATGCCCAACACTCCTACTTTTTACCCGGTCTTGGGACGGTCACTAATTCGGGAAGAGCTGCAGACGAAGTTCTTGTCATTGAATGCCCATAATTAAAACAATGACGATTCTTATTAGTATGATTTGACCATATATTACTTACTTACGCCTGTTACTCCCACTGGAGCATTCTCTAACCCACTCTGTCCTGGGCCTTCCTTTCTAGTTATATCCAATCCTTGTTCATTCTTTTCATATCTGTCTTTATTTCTCAATGCAATATGTTCTTTGGTCTTCCTCTCCTCCTTTGGCCTTGAGGATTTCAAGTGACGGCTTGCCTTATGACCATATATAATCATTCTACTCATTATGGATATAGTTTAGACTTTACAAAGACATAAAAAATATAATATGATCGAGGATATTTTAATATAATTATTGGAATCGATGTGTAACGATTAGGCAGGAATCGGCAACAAATTTAATAGCTACTCACCACCACCCACCACCAAAAGAATCTTAGGTTTTAGGGAGTTGTGTAGTATAAGAAACCAACAATTGGTCTTATCTCTGAGAAAGATTAATACTTAATACAAGTGCTACTACTCTTTATGTGAATTTGCTAACTTAAAATGATGATCAAAAGATGATTTGTGTTGATCTGGTTCAAAAATAGAATAAGTTGTTCAATAAATTCATTCTGATCACGTAACAGGACGAATAAAAAAACAAAGTAGAGGATTTTCTGCCCTGCTTACCAATGATCTAAGATTGTGGTTTCGAATTCAACCACTTCCTAGTGGGATATTGAATCGGAATACAGTCGTGCCTGGACTAGACTATGTATATGATTAACACACAACTAGAAATTTAAATTCATGTATACCTTACGAAGGTAGATACCGGAAATATATTTATCTTTCGTGAGGTAATAGTATTTAATCCAATACAATAATCGCTTAGGCTCTTATAACCGTCATATAGACTAAACCCGACCGTTGTTGTTACTTTGACGTGGTGGTCGGGCTTGCCAATCGTGATGAACCAATCGAGCTATTCTAGCTGGAACAGTCGTTCCTCAAGGTCCTACCATGCCAGAAAGGTCAGTTGGAGAGCGGTATGACTAAAAGCAACAAACCCAAGGTCCGAAGGCTAAGTCGCATTGCTGACTATACAGAGGTGTGACAGCAGTAAGGTGTTTCCTTCAGACAACCAGCATGACAACGATGCTGCCTTCCCACAAGAAGGGATGGGATTAGAAAAGGTCGACCCTAAAAATGCACACCTCACCTTATCCCATGGATATCCGTCTCCGGCGGTAAGGTCTCAACAAGTACGGAGCTAACACAAAAACTACTCATAAAAAGGTTGTGTGTGACAGACTCCAAGCAGTTGTGTCCCTTAGGCACTGCGGTCTAGCTCTCAGGTCATTAAGACTACCTCTAACCCAATCTCTTTTTCATGTACCTCCAGAAGAACCCTTCCACCGTGTGGGAAACCGGGATGTGATAACCGCCCATATACCTCTAACAGCACTCTGTATACAGACTAAAAGTTGGGATAGAATCATCAAAGAAGGCTTAACAAATGGTTCAGAACAGAAGTAACTTTAATATCCAAGATAATGTTGACCAATTGATTTCTGTATGCCCAAGTCTTAATGTTAGAGAACAATTCAAAACCTTCAGTAGCATCAAGTGAATACATCACAAAATATAAAACCTAACTAGTAAGTGCTATACATAAAACACTCATTGAGGACTATAAGAAAAGTATACAATTTATTATTGAGTTATTCTGCTGTATATATGGGACTGTAACCTTTTGGATAGGAGTTTTGTAAACCTTCAGTCTTTCGGATCTTATGATCTCACTAAATATTATCGACTTCCATTGTCATTTGATAAACCAGATTACTAGTATGTACGTACTCAGCTTTGAGCTACATTGTAGGTAAAGTTATTAACAATATCTGACTACGTAAATAAATGTACTGAGAACGCGGTTCGGACTATGGGGCTAATAGTTGAGAGTTGGTTGCTATAACCGTTAAGTCATTCACTTTAACCATCCAAGTGTATATATAGATGGTGGCTAGGAGTAGAATCAAAGATGCCAGTTTCATCCTATTTCAGCCAGAGATGATGTCCAACCCGGGACTCAAAACCAACACCTTTTGCTTCAAGCTTGTGTTATCCACTTAACTACTGAGTTCGGATAGCTATTGGCTTGTGAAATGAGGTGAAGCTTAATTCGTTTGTATTCGTTATTTGAATCTTTCCGAACAGTACTGAGTTCGAATCCCGGAGTGAACATCAACTCTGGGATACAGGTACATCCAATAGAACAGTTCTGGATTCTACTGCTAGCCACTATTGGTCTCTACTTAAAAATGCTTATAACTTAGCGTCAATATCGTAAGAATCTGTACAGGATGTGCATATGCCGAAAGACTGAGATTAATCGCAGTCCTGAATATCGATAGGAAGATTCTGTAGTGACCTACTTTTATCAAGAGAACGCGATTGGTTTAATGGAAACAATTATTATTATAATCAATTGTACCAGGGATTGTTTTACGGTACTTGTTTGTTTAACTGTACCAAAACACATACATTCTTCCTTCGATTGTGACCTTGCACGGATTCGATCACGCTCAGTAACCACACTTGTACTCCTTCGGCACGATCTCGGTATTCTTTCGATACCACGAGATCGCCAACAAATAAATCTCGACTACAGCCATCAACTGCCTTCTGATATTTGACCTACGGGGGATCCTATCGGTTAACTGGCACGTAGTCTTCCTGTAGTGGTGATCACAGTCAACCACGACCCAACGCCACGCTACAATTCAAATAACCAGTGCAAATAAAGTATTAGGTGTATAGTTCACCGTCAATCTACAAACTAATAGATAAATCTTCATTACTGTCTTGTCTTATAGACCAAGAAAAAAAATCAATAAACGAAGGGATAATATTATTTATTATTTGGTCAAAACCATATATAAAAGGAGAACAAAGAAAACGAAAACCCCATTACAATAATCCAAATCACAGATGATCAGGCAAATTGAATAACAAAGTCAATCGATACACACATACACACATAACATCGAATAGACTGAAAAAGAAGAAGATGATGATGATGAAATGATCAATTTAACTAATTTCGTATTTTTCCGTATGAAAATTGGATTCATATGAAAAGTTGATCGGGGTGTCCTGATTGCTTACAGTAGCTTCTATTATCTAAAAATAAATAATACAATACAATAATATACAATGATATAATGTAACTAACTTTCCTTAACAAGACAGAATATGGTATACTAAAAGTGAAACAGTAACTTGGTAGCTGAAGTGTTCCACTTTTATGTCACCGTTTTAAACTCTGATATCATCAACTTTGATTTTAACAAACAGGCTATATTATTAGTCTTCATACTTAAAATGTATAATCCTACGCCGAGTACATAAACTTTACAACTGGATGATAAATAATGAGTAATATTAGTAATTCAGAAAATATCCTGCCATAAAATAGAAAAGATGGATAGTGGCTAGCAGTGGAATCCAGGACGGACGTGTCGTCTGATTTAGGACTCGTCAGCAGCTGGATGGCGTTTGGAGCGAACGGTACTGGGTTCGAGTCCCAGAGTGAACATCAACTCGGTGAAGCAAACACACCCAGCTAACGAGTTCCAAATAAGATTAAACGCGCGTCTTGGATTTTACTACTAGCCACCACCCATCTTTGCTTAAAATGCTTGTGACTTAAGACAATATCGAGGAAATCCACACAGAACGTACATATGCCAATAAGAGACTGATCAATTGCAGTCCTAAACATCAATGGGAAGATACAAATAATACAAAATGAATATAAACTGGCAGATCAAAAGGACAATTTGCAAGGAAGATAATGAGTCCGTTTTCAGGTCATTTATGTTTGTATTCAAAGAAATATATAACCTATTAGCTATTCAGTAGTTACAATTCATGGGCAAAGCAAACCCATACTGTTCACGACATGAAGTAAAATGTTTCCAATGGGGAAACAGCAGTAGTCATTCCAATACATTTATACAATTTACTTACTACCCTAATCATTATTAGCTAAATGCCCTGGTGTGACCGAGGGCAAGAAGAGTTCACACTCCCTTCGCAAATGTGTATATAGCCACTAGCACGGAAGTATTACTAACTACCTTCTCGTACCCGGTGTTATTTATCAAAGCAAGAGGACGAAAGCCGAATGCCCAACGAGGGCTTAAACCCGGTTCCTTCACTGTCTTGTAGAGTAGACCTTTGGGTCAAAGGCTCAGGGGGTGGGCCTCTTAGAAGACCACTTACTTCGGTTTGGACACCCGGGAAATATTCCAGTCGACACAATAATTTATTGATTTTTGTAGCGCATATATATTTTAGTCCCCCTTTGTACTAATGTTTATAATAATATCTTTACATCACTACACATATAATTAATGATTTGCGTAGACAACTTGGGGTCAAGAAAATTTTAGTCGTACGATAATTATATTGCCAAACCAAAGCTAACTAAATAACTTCTAACACTTTCCGTCAGTCAGTCGCAACGTGGAACTTGGTACGTGTGTATATCAGTCCAAGTTGCCATCAACCATTAACACAACGAAATGGAAATGTTAGGCCGAATCCCAGAAAAATATAGGTAGTAGCAGTATAATTGATAAAAGGAGAGATTAGGCATCGAGGACACAATTTGAAAAAAATATAATTTACTGGGATAACAAAAGTTAGGAGTAACTTAGGGGATACCAAAGAATGGATACACGTGCACCATTGCAAACGATTTTGGGCCTATAACACCACTGGTTACGATAATCACTCAGACCCCAAACTGGTGGTCTGCACCTATTATAACATGCTTCAATCCCATTGTCAATGACTTCATGAGCTGATACTATGATATAGTTTGATCCCTCTTAGATCATACAAGACACATGTAAATATATATTACCTGAATTCCACAGTATGATTTATTTGATCCAAAGTTTAATTTCAACGGGAAAAATTGTTCTGCTTGTGCACCACGTTCTGTTTTTAATGTGAACTCGAGGGAACCAGATGAATTATCACTGTTAACTGTGGGTATACGCCAGTCTAATTGAGTTTTACGTGGACTCAATTCATATTCCCCATCACAATTACCAATTAACGGAGGTTTAGCTGAAGGACTTCAATAATAAAATAAATACAAACGAATATTATATGAAGTCAAGTAAACAAATAAGGCGAGTAATACAGTGAAATGAAAAGTAAATTGTTGTCTATGTACTTTGTAATCAGTTGAATTACAACTCATGGAAAAGAATCAACTACATAGAAGACGGTACAAATGTTTGTCGGTTCAGACTTCTACATATTTTACAATAACACAGCTCTAAGTAAACCAAACAGTAAATCAATCATCTACAACGCAGGAACAGCCACATATATGCATCAGTTCAAGTTGACACACCTCAGCAGGACAAAGAGTGTATACTAGTGCACCATTGTGATCGACTCTGAGCCATATCACTCAGTTTCCAACCATTGGTTACGGTAATCACACGGACCCCAACCAAGTAGTCTGCACCTACCAATATGACTTTAAGGACTGATGTCACGTTTTAATTTGGCCGCCCATAAATATCTTCCAACCGTCTCTAACACTAGTCAGCATTGCACGTCGTTGTAATCGGTGCTCAAGCATAAATAACACGTGACCCAACCATCTCAGTCGATGAAGATTTACAACCTCACCAACTGATTTACCATCATTCCCTAATACACTGAGTCTAACCTCGCTATTACTTACCCGATGATCCCAGCAGACACGATCAATATTACTAAGTCTGTGATCAAATACTAGTATTTGCAAGTATCTTCTACTGTTAATGGCCACATTTCGTAGCCGTTAAGTAAAACAGGATGAATTAACAATAAGACAAGTAGGGAAACAAAGATAATATTAATGTCGGTAGGAGTTCAAATTAAAATTAATGAATGGAGAACACGAAATAATAGTATGGTTAAAAATACAAAGGACAAATGTACATAAAGCACTGTGTCTGACTTAAAATCATGTCATCAAACAGATTACAGTTATTGCATAGATGTGTAATATGCAATTATAAAGCCTTTTGGATCCTTCAAAGCCCTCGATAAACTATTCCTATATCTTAGTTTGGCATTATTTCAATCTATTATTTACGCTAACCAGAACAGCACATCAAAGTAATCGGTGATTAGGCATATGGAACAGAGACAATTATTCATAACTAATGTGAAGCCAGGTACGATGGTGTATTGGAACAGGCTGTCACAGTACACATCAACACAACAAGATAAACAGCAAAGAAGTTAAAATAATCGTAACAGTAATAACAATTACGGAGGCCAAATATTAAGAATATGGTTCAAGAAGATAGAATGAAAAGGTATGATTTAATAAACGCTGGATCTTAAAATATAAAGGACGATAAAGTAATGAGTGTGTCTGAACTACTGTGACCGATTCTGAGCTATGTCACTCAATGTCTGCAGCCACTAGTCATGATAATTGCGCGGAGCTCAACCAGATGGTCTCCATTTAACAACATGGTTCAGTCAAACAGTCAATGACTATGTGGACTGATATTACTTCTCAGTTTCAGCTCTCCTACTTTTCTTCTAAATTACTACATTAGCTAACAATGCAAGTCGAAATATACTGTGGTACGCGATACGTAACACACACCCGAACCATTCTAGCTGAGGAAGATTCACCGCTTCAAAAGACAACTATTACTATGGTTTTAACATTCGTACTGATAACTTTCTTGTTCCACTGTAAATGAGTAATGCTTCAACGACAATTATCGTCAACTACAACTGGAATTCTCCATTAAGCGCCAAACTTCATATTCGTGGAGAAATAAACGACAATATACTGAGCAGTAAACTTGCTTTGATACCAGCAGACAGAAATCACATCCACACCAAACGTAAAATAATTTAGTAAATGCAAATAGTACTGTTCCTTGTATTTGTTTCAAAATTGAGTCAGTTGTCAATTCAATAAGTTTAATGAGACACTCATAAAATTAGTGAAATGATTGACAAGATCAACAATCTTACCACACATACTTTAAAACTGGAAAAACATACAGATCAGTTCATAAAACAACATTTCATGTTCACGTATGACGAGCATATTTCAAGGAAATAATTTTATTCCATTATTAACTGGATCAATAACCAACTGATAAACTTGATAGACTTGACTGATCAAATTATCCAATACGGTTTATTAGAATAAGAACGTCTTTACCAAAGATGTGTTTAGTGGTCTATAAAACTAACTTACGGCAATGGGATTGACATAACTAAATTCTCCAGTTCTAATACAGAATCTTGTAATTCATATTCAACGTTTACTTCAAAGCCACCGGGTATTTCATTTGGCCAACAATTAACTAGAATGAAGACAGTAAAAAAATACTAAGTACGAATACAGTTACAGTGTACAATGCAATTCTTTGTGGAAAAAAAAACACAACAGACGCTTTTGAGATGGTGGAGAAGATTTGTAGCTCAGGTGGATGATTTTGATGGAGTTTTGTTCTCTGAGCTGGATGGTTTGGTCGACCAAACCATCCAGCTCAGAGAACAAAACTCCACCAACAGCAGACGCTGTCTATATCCCAAAACTGAAGTAGGCAGAGCAATGGTTTAATTCTTAAAATATTCGGTTTTCAAACAGCTCTAAACCTTACTCCGCTTGCTATGATTTAGGTTACCGGGAGATATCACCAGTCTCTTAAACACACGTGTCCAAAACTGAGTGTACACGAATCTATAATTTGTATGGAATTTATTATCACTGTCATTTATTAGGTGGAGAAAAGTTTGAATATGTTCAACATAATTTTAGAATTTGATAAGACTTATTTATGTACTAAGGTTTAAGTCGTACCCGATAAACCAAACTAAAGAAGACAGAACGATATTTAGACATACTGAAACCCTAACTGATTTTAAAGCTAAACACTACTGGGCTCTTCACTTACACAAGTTTATAAAAGTGTTCCGACGAAGATTTAAGGTTGTATAATTTGAAACACTGACTTATAAAACAATAGATAATGATTGAGTTTCCGACAAACTGATTTTATATCATATTACCTACGATCTTAAAATATAGATGATGAATTGCTAGGGGACCTTAAGTCAGGAAGTCTGTATTTGAATGTGGTCCATTAACCTCGTAAATATTATTTTAGAGAGATCTGTCTCACTGTGAAGTATAACTCATTTTCCCAATAATAATAATAATAATCAACTCCAAAATCAACACAAAGAACTTTTCTCGAAGTGGAATAACTGACTAAACAAATGGACAAGTTTAAATAGTCAGTCAGTCAGCTACAACGTAGGACCAGGCACATACATGCATCGGTCAAAGTTGTCACACCTCATTAACACAACAAGATGAACATCAAATTCATAGGATTAGTTAATTCAACGGTGGTAATATATAAAAGAAAGATTGCATATAAGGATATAGTACAGGAAGAATTAATTCATAGAAAGAAAGATATGAAGCGATTTTAATCTCTTAGTTTAAGGGAAGACAGAGAGTGTATACACCGACGCCATTGTGATTGATTCTGAGCCATGTCATCCAAAGTCTCCATCTATTGATTACGATAGTTACACGGATCCCAACCAAATAGTGTGCATTTCCCAACATGTCTTAAACTACAAGTTAGTGACTTCAAGCACTGATGCCACGTTTTGGTTTGGCCGCCCCTAATTTTCTTACAACCATCCTCAACACCGGTTAGCATTGCGCGTCCTGGTAATCAGTGTTCAGGCATACACAACACGTGGCCCAATCATCTCAGTGGATGAAGATTCACAACCTCATTAACTGACTTACCATCCACCATTGAATAGTAAAACGGAACAACACAAGAATATTATGTGATTAATCAAAAAACAGGTCTGAATAAATCAATGTCATGTCATCTCAATCAAGGTGATTCATAAGCGACATGTATGTAAATTTGTGTACATGTAAGTATACAACTGTTAAGGATGAAAAATATGTGACCTTTATGGTGAGAAAGGATAGAGTTTAATTTGTAAGATAATAGAGTGAATTGTGAATAATATCTAAGCACGATAGATGGTAAGGCCTTCATTTCTATTGAGGGAGGTAGAATTAAGCATTATATGAAAAGCATTGGCTACTCACCTTTCTTTGTAATTGGAAAAAACCCTTTTTGTAATATTTTTGAAATGGATTTGACGGTTGTTGAAAATGGCGTGAACTGCTATTGCTGATTTATTTTTGTTGTTCCATTTTACTATTTAAACTTGGATTAATCTCGATTTGGTTATCTATTTATTCTCTGAAGAAGTGGCTTACACTAAGTCACGAAACGTCAAAAAATCTAATTTTTTTATACTCATTGGGATATTACAAATATATTAATTCATTTATAACACTCTACCCAATCCTCAATTTATTCGAAATTATCAAGTTAAACCTTGATAATGATACCTATAAACACAAATGGACGTTTTATATGAGAGTGATAGAGAAAACTTTGAACGAAGTCATATGCATTTTATCAGTTAGTTTATTGATCTAACAGAGTTATGGAGTAAATATACAATAGCTTACCAGTTATAGGAAGAGCAGCTTCATCGGAAGTTTGAAATCTCCATCTTAATATACCAACTTCTTGACCATTTGGAAATGGTTTACCTCCTGGTTTGATTTGAATCCAACCAGTGGACTAAACAAAAATTTGAGAATAATTAAGAGACATTATAATGAGCAAAAATTAACATCCTGAAAACGTAATCAACAATATGTAAACTTTAAAATCCCAGTGTTTATTGTAGTTCTTTTTTGTAATTCAGTTTTAATATCCATATTGGGTGGGACTTGAATCAAGCACCTTAGGTAGATCGAAATCCAGTCTAACAATATCAACAAACGAGAGCATTTAAACTCTTATTAGTAATCATATGAAAATCATACCAGTTAAACATGTTCGTGACTACCTGAACTTAGTAGGTCAGTAGATAACACATCAGCGTTCGAAAAGATAGGTATTGGATCTGAGGCCAAATGTGTAAATATCGACACTGAGATGCACATACATCCGGCTGACGAGTCTCAAATAGAACGAAACACATGACTTATATCCCGGTGCTAGATATAATCCACTTATTTTACAAAATTTGTGAGAAAATGACTATATTGAAGTTATCCGCGAAGAATGCACATAAACCACTAAAGACGGATTGAAATTCAGTCCAACTATTAATAATGGGATAATTCAAACCTTTATTAATGATAATATACTACTCGGCTAATTTAACATTTAAAGCTAATCATTCAAATGATTAATCAAATATAAGTTTGTTGAAAATTCCCATTTAAACATTTTGTAAAATGATTCCAAACATTAGGAATTATGTAATTCAACATTAACTACATTTTACATAATATTTTATTTAAACACATAAACATTGGTATAAGGAGGCACCAAATAGATATGCACCACATAAATCATTCGATTTGTGTGAGGGCTGTGATACTGCTCGGGTGCCCAAACCGAAACAGGTGGTTTTCTTAGGGGGCCACACCCCGAGTCTTTGACCTTAAGGTCTGATCCACAAGTCAGTGGAGTACCGTGGGGAGATGCAGTCCCATGGTAGCCGGTGACCAACGATTGGTCCATACACCCTTTGTTCCATCAGGATCCAGGAGTCCATATGCACCATTAGTTCGAAATCCGGTTAAAGCTCCGGACATTCGCTTTTCGTCCTCTCATTTTCGTAAACAACACCCCCGCCACGAGAAGGCAGTGAGTAGGACTTCCCTGGCAGAGGCTGTATACGCGTGGCCGTGTGAGAGCATTTCGAGAGGGAGGGATGGCCCACCCCACTCTCGGTCATACCAGGGCATTTGGGGCCTTACATAATATTTGATAAGAAAATTAAAAAATATTTTAATTGTACAGTATTTATATAGAAATCATACATGACACAAAGTGAAACATATTAGATAATTCGTTGAATGGCATTTAATCAACGTTCAGCTAAAAGACAGTCCTATATCAATGACCAAAGGAGAGACAATGGATGTACAAACTTCTTTTCAGTACAAACGTTAGGTTTATGAATATAAATTCTGATAGATTCAGTCAGTCAGAAACAACGTAGAACTTCGTACGTACGTACGTACGTATATCACTTCGAGTTGCCATACCACATTAGCACAGAGATAATGGTAGAGGTAGTAAAATTATAAGCAGTAATCCGAAAGATATTTTTCAAGGAGTATAATACAGTGAAATAAATTTGGAAAGAGAAATAAAGGGACATGAAGAATTCAGAAGATTAGAATTTGGGAGAACACAGACTGGATGCACTTGCGCCATTGCAAACGATTTTGAGCCATGTCATTCAGGGTCTCTAACCATCGGTTTCTATCGTCTCGCCGATTCAAACCAGGTAGTCTACACCTACCAACATGGCTCAGTCCACTTGTCAGTGACTTCATGGACTTGTGCCATGTTTTGGTCTAGTCGCCCCTAGCTTTCTTCCAACCTACTTCTACACCATAAGACGTCGCACATCGGGGCAGTCGGTGGTTGGGCATACGTAACACATGTTCCAGCCGTCTCAACTGATAAAGTTTAATCACTTCATCAATTGGTTTGCCATCCTTACCTAGTATCCGTTTCCCAACAACTGATAGCTTCAGCAGTATGTTAAGTACGAACTCGTAAACCATACGGTAAATTTGATGATAGATAACTTCCAAAGCTTTATTTAGGTCAACATATGATCGTATTTCCCACCAGTTCAGCTAGAACAGAAGTCTCAATCACACTAAACTGTCCATTGTTCAACCAAAAGGGATGGTACTCTGCTATACGATGATGGACTTGCCGAATTGTACACCCTATAAAACTGGCTCCACAGGAGCAGTTAAATTAATAAACACATACGGATATAATGAATTCAGGTGGCATGTTTTTATTAGTGGTTCTCATCATCAGACGAATGTAAAAAAATTGCATTCAGTTTTGGCTGCAGTAAATGTTTTCTGAGCCACCTTTATAACCTTCGTATTAATACTTTCTCAGTAGCATCATTTAAAAATTGTGAATTCAAGTACACTAACTCCTATAAAGTAATTGTTGTATTCGGTCTTATGTTTATTGATTTTTTTAGAGGCGCGATATTTGACTCCAGTTAAATCTCATAATGTTTATTATCAAAATATGCATGCCAACAATCCTCGAATACATTTTACAGCTTAATTAGCGTTAGAGAATAACATGGTAAAATAAGTCAAATACAATAATGAAGTTTGAATACACATATTTCATACATTCATTGATCTGGACAGACAATCACGGAAACGAAGTGGAGAAAGTGAAGCGAAATGAAGTGACTCGCAGTGGAGAAGGCCAGCGAACCAACTCAATTTGATGATCAAGTTGTGACTCAATATTCATATTCAGATAAAAATAAGTTACAGATACGTGATGAATAGGGCAAGTAATCAACATCCATATGATCATATGAAAACAGTCATGATTAATAAGTGAATAATTGACAACCTCAAAATATGGCTTGAGAATAATGAATACACTGTGCTGTCCAGAAGCTAGAGTAAACTATTTGGGCTTAACGAAGTACCAGCCACAACAAATTCATTAGTTTATTGAGGAATTAATTCGAATATCTAAACTAAACAAAATCACAAATATTACCAACTTCACCAAAGCTTTCGTGGGCGAATTTATACACCAATCGTAGACTTCTAACTTGTACGTTACAACCCACGAATTAATTTGCCTTTAACCTGTCTAGTTGGCCTTTAAATTTCATAGAAAAATGTCTAAACAAGTATATGTGTGATCAGATTGTTCGAAATGTATTGCGCAAATATATCACATAATTCTGGTAAACTTTGTCTTCTAATTGAATTATCGTAAAGAATAAGTATCCTATTCCTAGATATGATTGCTTGTGATAGAGTTTTGTTCTCTGAGCTGGACAGCTTGGTCATGGAGCTTTTATCGTTATTTTGGACATCAACATAAACTTCAGGTAGAAGTGAAGTGTTCGAACTTCTCCAAATATGGCTCACCCTTGTCTTGTAGACTTCGTTTGTTGACCTTTAACCTGTCATTGTTTACTTCTTTATTTTGGTTGTATCTCTCATCGATTTAATTTTTGGTTCTATATTTGTCCATAATTTTTCTGATTGGTTAATAAATTGGATCGATGTCAATGTGTTTGTTGATTGCTGATTGACCTGAGTGCCAAGCTTCTAAAAACTCTCTGGTGTTTTTAGAACTGCCTCTATCCAAGATTTCAACATTTTCCCAGTCGAGTGTGTCCACATGCATTGATATGGCGTTCGACCGCTAATCGATGTTCATGCAAATGAAGATGAAGAGGGCGTCCGCCTTGTCCGATGTAGTGTTTGTCGCAGCTGAAACAATTTATTTTGTAGACGATGATCGGTTTTTCTTATTTTGTCATTTCGTTCTTTTGTTTGCATTGGATTTATCGAAGTGATTTTGTTGGTTTGTATGCGACACCTATTGTGAAGGGTTTCAACAGTCTCGTTGTAGTTTCTGATGTGCCTTTTATGTATGGTAGGGTGATCCGTTTGTTGATTTCTGTACTTGACTTTGTTTTTGATGATGCGTGCAGCTGGTAATTTTTAATGAAGTTGGTTAGGTAGCCGTTCTTTTTAAAGATAACCTTCAGGTATTTTTCTTCATTTTTCCGCGCTGCAAGTGTGTTGCAGTATGTCCTCGCTCTCTTGAAAAGAGTTTGTACACAGTTGATTTTGTGGGCTCTTGGTTTGCTGCTACTGTAATTGAGAATTTGATCTGTGTGGGTCGGCTTCCGATATATTTGAGTGGCCAGTTTTCCCGTGTCAGTTCTGGTGATCAATATTGGTAAGATCGCCGTTTCCAGTCTCTGCATCACTGCTTCTGCAATAAGTCCTGATATTGGTGATCCCATCGGTGTTCCTTTCGTTTGTTCGTAGACTTTGTCATTGAAACGAAAATATGTTAAGCATAAATCGATGAGTTCTAGTAAACCTTAACTTTAAGGCTTCGTGTACTTTGTGAGATTTGTGTCGTTGGTGAGAAGCAGGGATACAGTTCCCTTTGCTAGGCTTGGTTCAATTGAGGTGAATAAGGTTGTTACATCGAAGGATATCATCGGCTCGCCGTTGCTGAGTTGAATGTCCTTAATCCGATCCAGGAATTGCCCTGGTACAACCGAGGGTGATGGGACTCTGCTCTTCTCTAAATACTCTCACACCCCCACCCATATACAGCTACCTCCAGGGAAGTTTTACTGACTGCCTTTTCATACCCGAAGTTTTTTTTTATCAAATTGAGAGGACAAAGGCAAATTTCCGACGAAGGTTTAAAACCAGTTGATGGGTACGGAGAATTCATCTAGGGGAGTTGGAAAACCCCTATTATAGACCAGTGGTGCACATGGGCTGATTGAATAAATGGCGTATGAGCCTACTGTTCGTCACCGGTTACCATTAGACCGCATCTCCTGACGTTGCTCCATTACTTTATGGATTAGACCTCTAAGTCAAAGGCTCGGTGAATGGGTTTCTTAGGAAACCACCTGCTTCTGTTCGCGCAACCGAGCAATATTCCGGTCCATACACTAACTCAGAGATTTTTGTGTTGTATAAATGTTTTGGTCCCTTTGTACCAATATTTACGCGTTTAAATAAATAAATATACGGTATAAATCACGTTTATAATACAAGCTGTAGAATATAGAACCCCATCAGATCACTTTTTACTTGTAAATATGATTAAAACAATTTAACTAGACTAGTCGAAACAATGAATCACAGTATGAATATGTAGGAAAGCACACCCATAATTACAAATGAAAAAGGAACAGATATAGTGCTATTTAACGTGTTTATGTTTCATAAATCTTTTATTGAATCACTTGACAGGAAATGTTAAACTAGTCAACGACTCCCCATTAGCCAGTATGAAGAATTTAAACACATGGATATCAAATTATTGGTTCCATGATGAGGTGCTAACTGTAGGACATTGCAGTTCTTGGGTTAATCAAATTTAGTCTGGAAGCCTCTAACTCATTAGAGAGTGGATGACTTTCAAAACTGATGTTTTCCAACCATTTATGATATTTAACCACGTTTGTTCTGTGCCAATATTTCGTAGATAAGCTATTTTATCATACAGAATAGCTATACTACAAAGCAACTGTCTTGTCTTCAGTTGGGTCTTACTTCAATAATTCGATCTCGTGAGCAGTTGTCATTTGGGTACATAGTATCGTTGCATAACTTCTAGCGATCGGCATTATATTCATTCACCGTAACAATTCAAAACTCACTTACTTGTCAAATCCAAACTTACAACAGAATGTAATGATAAAACCTCTAGGTTGATGGACTAAAGTGAGTGACCACCATCGATAGTCTACAATCGTGTACTTCAGATCAATCAACAACTGAATGGTTTCTGTGAAAAAAATATGTTTACCATCCCATGCAAAGTAAATCCATATCTTCAAGCATAATTTACCATAGTATCAAGTCGTTTACATTGAAATACTATTTGAGTATTATAAAGAAAGAAGAACTCACCATGAAAGTTTTCTTATCAATATTAGGATGTGTTTGAAGTTGAACAGGTGGCCGATGTTCATTGGGCGGATTTGTACACATACTTGTATCCACTCGGATTTTCGCTTCACAAGCTTCATTTGTGATAGCTTGTGCAAACATTGTACCTTGCAACTCCATACTTTCTAAACCACCATCACGACCAGCTTGAACGATTAACTTCTCCTCAATTCGTAAATGCAGACTAAAAAAACAATGTGCAGGAAAAAAACACATCGATTACTTGCTACTGAAATGTACAAACTTATGGTTGAAAAAATGACTTTCAAAATACAAATAAAAAATATTAAGCCATACTACTACTGAAACGATTCAGCTTCGCTATGGACCTATAATATAAAGATTGTAGACAATAGACGATTACTTAGTGGTAGGTATTGAACAAAAATTCATGCTTCTTCACAGTTAAGGCTGATACATAAGCCAAGAAATTTTAGGAATCATAGTTGTGACAATCAAGTGAAGCTTTACGCAGGAATTCTCTTGTAATGTATCATAATGCTTACAGTAAAATGTTTCAGGATACAACTAAAACTAATGGTGAGTTACTATTTTGCCATCTATTTGTATCCCACATCTAACAGCTCCGATATCTACAAGTGCATAATTATTTCATTGAGTACCTAGTTGTTGCCACAGATATTTGAGAAAAAAAGATCAAACCAGGACGTAGCATCAATTAATGAAGTCATTAACAGTTGGTCTGTGTGGTATTGGATGATGTTAACTGTTTGGTTGATATTACTTAAATGTCCATAATCTATAAATGAAGAAACTGGATAGCATGTTTCAAATTCGGTAGTAGTAATTTGCATTTTGTTCTAATCTTATCCTAAATCTAGAGTATAACATAGTTCTGTACTCTGTGTTTCACGATTTTGTTTGCTTCCCAAATGTCAACCACTATTATTACAAGATATCTAATTAGTCTTCTTGAAGTGTACCGGTATAAGGTGAGATAAGTTAGACTGTTGTACGTTTGTTCCAGGTCCTCTATGCTTTATAGAGGAATGAATATGCTTAAACGCCAGCTTGATTGTACCTGTAAGATATTAATACTTTTAAACTAATGCATGCAGAAAATGGATATAAATCAATGTTTACTTTTCTTTGAACCATTAACATGTTTATTCGACAGAATAAATCTTTTTAGACTCTAAAGCATACGACTTACTTTTCTTTTTTAACATGAGATTTTTGAGTTGAAGCAGAAGTTGAATTAGTACTCATTACGTTATCTGCTCCGTCTGATCCGCTAACTAAATTCATAACATCTTCATTGACCACTTCACCTTCGGCTTTTAGACGATTCACAAACTGATCAATGCTTTTTAAACCACCCTGGCCACCACCAAGTTGCATACCACTTCGTTTCACTGATGCTAAGATAGTTGCTGAATTTGTAGTAGGCAAACTTTGAACATCCGTATTCCCATCTCCCAAACGATCTTTCATGACGATTACACGAGGTTCATCTGTTGATAACACGGTAGGAACATACACATGGAAATCAGCCATGAGAACGGTTTTCCTATTTTAAAAACTTCACAGTTGAATTTAATAATTCGACAAACCTCACAAACAGGTAAATCGTGTACTATATTACATTAAAAAATTTTAGCAAAAGGAAAATATGTGACAAAACCTAACATAGCTTTAAATGCTTATATAACATAGCCCCGAAATGCCCTGATATGGTCGAGGGTGAGGAGAGTCGGCTCTCCCTCTCTAACTGCTCTCACATAGACACACGTATACAAGCACGGTCACGCAAGTCCCACTCACTGCCTTCTAGAACTACAGGTGTTGTTTACGAAATCGAGAGGACGAAAAGTGAATGTTTGGTGCTTTAACTGGGTTAGTAGATATGGAGGATCCACCTAAGGGAGTTGGAAAATCTTGATTGCAAACCAATGGTGCACATGAGCTCCAGGATCCTGAGGGAACAAATGGTGTATGAACCTATTGTTGGCCACCGACTACCATGTGACTGCATCTACTAACGTTGCTCCACTGACTTGTGGATTAGACCTCCAGGTCAAAGGCTCTAGGTGTGATCCCTACGTAAACCAACTACTTCGGTTTGAGCACCCGGGCAGTATGACAGCCCTCACACATCAGTGATAACTGTCACTGACCTCATAGTTATTGTGTATTTGGTGCACACTTGTACCAATGTTTATGTGTTCAAATAAATAAATAAAATAATAAAACGCAAAATTCGAAACATCTCATGACACCTTAGCGCTTACGAGAATTTTTCTAATCTAACCCGTTCAGTCGTATTATAATAAATACTCGGCCTGAAAGTATTCAACCGGCACATTTACGGCAGCGAAACATGGCCACTAAGAGTAGAAGACACTCGTAAGCTATTAGTATTTGACCACAGATGCCTTAGAAATATTGCTGGCATCTGCTGCGATCACCGGGTAAGTAATAGTGAGGTTAGACGCAGGGTATTAGGGAATGATGGTAAATCAGTTGATGAGATTATGAATCTTCATCCACTGAGATGGTTGGGCCACGTGTTACGTATGCCTGAACACCGACTACCACGACGTGCAATGCTATCCGGTATTGGAGATGGTTGGAAGAAAGTTAGGGGCGGCCAAAACAAAACGTGGCATCAGTGCTTGAAGTCACTAACTTCTAGTCTGAGCCACGTTGGTAGATGCAGACTACTTGGCTGGGGTCCGCGTGACTATCGTAACCAATGGTTGGAGACTCTTGGTGACATGGTTCAGAATCGACCATAATGGCGTCGGTGTATACACACCCTGTCTTCCCTTAAACTAAGAGATTAAAATCGCTTCATATCTTTCTTTCTACGAACCAATTTTTTCTTCTTGTACTATATCTCGGTATGCAATCTTTCTCTCATATGTTACCACCTTTGACCTAACCACTACTATGAATCCGGTGTTCATCTTGTTGTGCTGATGCGGTATGGCAACCTGGACCGACGCACATGTGACTGGTCCTACGTTGTAGCTGACTGACTGACTGATATTAAATGCTTAACGAGTTTACTAGCTGCTTTCCTTCATATCAAAAATGTGCAATGATGAACTATTCTGTATATTAATGCCCAGTATTAGCAATAACTGTCTTCGTTAAATAAATTAGCACTTTTAACATCATAAAACAGTGGCCATTTCGCAAGTGGTAAGCTGACGAATATCAAATAAGTAACTGGTCACAATTTTGGGATAGTAGATTTTAGAAGCTTATAATATCTTGCATGCAAATTCTGCAGTTAAGTGTAAATATTCTCATCAAACCTTGCATTGTACTTAACTACCAATTTGTAACACACATAAAGTACGGTGCAGTAAGAAGTTAGGGCAGTACCCAGCTTCAAATCAATACTCAGCAGGTTCAAACCCCGCACCATGTAATCTGGTTTGGGCACCTACATAATATAATAACCTCTCACAAAAAGAACTTGTAAACAAGTACACTAACTTGTACTTGTAAAGCGAGTCGCGTAAACAACACGAAAAAGATGCTACGAATAAAAAAATATGTAAGAAAATCATACGGTAAGCGGATAAACCACTTACGGAAATATGAGAAATGTGACCACCTTAAAATTTCGACATATTAGTAGACAATATTTTACTTCTATTACAATCCAACTAAATACAGGAAAGCTTACTTAAATCATTTGACAGACCACCCATTCCTTTCCCACCACGATAATTAGAGAATCCTGAAAGATTCATACCACCTGAGCGTTTTCCAGCTTCTAGTCGGGCTTGTTGTAGTTCACGTGCTCTCTGTTTCATTTGCTCTTTAGCATCACGTTCTTTGTTCTAAAAAGCAACACATGGAAATGAGTTCGAAAAAGATTAGAAAAATCAAAAACAAAATCACTAGCTAAAGTATGTCTTCGAATTCAACGGAGGAATGTGAACCTTAGTGACATTACCAGTACAGAAGTGAAAGAATGAACGAATTTGTGACAATGTAAAGCTCAAAGTTTTTTTTAAATAAACAGAAATATCCCCAGACGGAGTGGTTGAAAACATACCTCCTGTACAGCACGGAACACGCGTTCATCGTGTGAGTCCATTTCCGTATATGTTCGAATTTGTGACAGGTTGACATCTTCTCTGTAGCCTAGAGCTATGATTTCATCAAATGCGAAAATAAGTTGGAAAGCATGTGTCAGTACATCGTTTTCATCGGTACCACAAGCATACTCCGGTATCTATATGTACAAGAAAAGAATATGTAATTAAAGAGAACATTAAAAATAGAATGATCAGTGAGAATATTTCCTAAACGTACCACACGTGCAAAGAGCCGTAATGTCTCCAAATCTTCGAGTATATTGCTAGCTTTGGTAGTTATCAGAAGAACATACAATTTTTCCAAAGGTTGGTAAACATACCGCACAGATTCTGTTTCCACAAATGTATGTTGTTTACCTAGGAAGCAAAAAATATAGGCAATAACGGTCCTGGCGAGCTAAAAATCTGATATATCCATGATTTAGATATACAAATATCGTAGAGTTTCATAAGGGGAAGTTTCCTCAGGCTTGAAACAACGTTTCCTCAGTGCGAATACTGAGTCAACACTATATATGGGAAATAAGACAATACGAAAAATCTATTTTCAGCTGACGACTACAGTTTATAAATTCCACCCCAATAGCGCAACAGGTATGTTATAAAAACCTCGAGAATTTACACGTTTACATTCCCGATAAGATGAACTAATTAGAAATAAGTGTTGATTCATCACCGTACACCTGGCTCATACAATCACAAATCCAGATATATCAATAAAGGAATATACTGAACAAGTGAATTATTAGCTGAGTTTTGTTCGGCAAAGCATCTCAGACGATACTTTACGTTAGTTTTCTGTTTCAAAGAAAAGCGATTAGGCCAAATCAGATTAGTACGCCAACTAGAATCATAAGTCGTGTTCTGCAAAAACCTTTCATATAAATACGTAAATCACTTAATAGGTGATTTTAAGCCAAACATTTTCAGTCACTGAACAACAACACACCTAACTGTGTACGTAGATAATTGCATTTAATAACTGACTGACAATATTTGTATAACAACCAGAAAACGGTTAAATTATATGACATAAGTCTAACTAAGCACACTTGGAGCTGAAATAAAGGAATCGCCTTACATTTATTGAATGCAACATAAGAACAAGGACTGTGAGTCTTCGAGAAATAAAAAGTGAAAACTAACCTGTCCCAAGAAGCTTTGGAAATGTTGCTATTAATCCTTCAATTCTTGCCTTTGTCATTTCCACAAACTGTCGAGACACCAGAGCTTAATAAATTAAATGCAAATTCACACTATGGGCATACCTTTACCATCACGAGTACACACAGATGCAGCCAACAGAACCTTAATTTTTAGATGCTAAATAAAAGACAACTCACCATCGCGCCAACCTGTCAAGTTTACAATTAACCGCTTCGCACCTCCAATATCCAATCTACATTCTTTGGAAACTTTCAAATGGTTCAAATGACTGTGAACAGAATAAAAGAAGCTTTCGCTTAACGGGCTTCCGTACCTAGTGGCAGTGGATCAACAATACCTCCAGGTAGGAACCTAGGTATCTAGTCATAAGAATATAAGTAACGAATTCGAAATCCTACTCCAATAACTTCTGAGCTTGGTGGATAAACCGCCTTAACTTCATGTCTTTTTAATTCTAAATTATTATTGATTGCTTTGATTGTTAAATAAACATGCGTGCTATATCATTACTGAGTCTACGGATTACTCTTTTACATGCTTTTCTTTCCTTTAGATTCTTTCGCATGAGTTGATCTTGGGACTAGTACTGTACGTACCCTTAGGCTATGCTCGAACACCGACATGTTCGGATCTTATCGGCGAACCTGATCTATGGCGATTATAGTAGTCTTGTAAAGTAGTACATAACAGTAAGCCAAATGACCGAACGGTTTGTAGCGGTAAATAAATCCCCGAAAGAACTAGCTCTAAGTTTTCGACATTGGATGCTGACCATATGTTTTAGTGGACTCATCTAGCTGAAGGCGCTCGGTCATGCATCCGCACCAGATCACGTGTGGGATCGCCGTGCTCAACATCTACCGCAATCGCTAGCCAGATTAGATCAGAGAATTCCGATATATTGGTAATCGCCAAATACACTCTTCCGATCTCCTCAACTCTGTCTTTTGATTTCTCTGGGTGGGAACGAAATATATTAGAAGGTGTTACTGGTAGAAGCGTTGTCAAACACTGAATACCTGTGACATCATCAGGTTCAACAGTTTTTCAACACGATGAATGAAACTTTCGCCTAACTAGCTCGTTTCTGATACCAGTGGCTTCAGACGGGGAATAAGGCATTTGAAACAAGCAAGAATAAAAGAAAGATTGGTCAATTATAAAAGGATGTTGACTCTGAGTTCTTTGGAATAAATAAAGGTTTCAGTTGAAAAGCTTGATGGAGTTTGTTGTGGGCTTTGAAGACTTGACTACATATAAAAAGCAGAATGCGTGCAGTGGCATAAGCCACTAACACGAGAGAATATAGTGAAATAGATATTCAACATTTAATGGGGAGAAAAACCCAACGATGAGAAGACGGGAATGATAAATTGAATTAATTCGAATTAATCGGGTGGTATGGCTCAGCCTCGTCAGCATGATCGCTCTCTACAACTTTATTTTACTCATGCTAAGTATATTGTTCTATCTATAGTCTAAAAGTGTTCTTCATCATATATTGGTGATTGTTACGACGCGATGAGTTGGTGCAGATAATGATGTGACTTACATGTAAGAGCTGATAGACTAGACAGTTACACCATGACAAATCTACAATTTTATGATTAAGTCTATTATTAGAGCGGTATTAATATTATAGTAGACCATACTTCTACAGGCGCTCCTATAATCGAGTGTGTTGTGCTGTACTATTACTTTTATATAGGTTTGTGTTCGGATTGAACTCGGGAAATTGTTTAAAATCAGTCACAGATACAGTTATGATGCTCTAGATCATTACGATTTCACCTCTTAAAACCCTATATTCTATAAGGTGTAGATTCGTTTATTTTGTACTTTTCTCATGGTATGATCTTTCGGCCATGAGCTGATTTTGTATCCCGTCTTTAAACACTAAGATATTCTAGTCTTAATGGAAAGGATAAAATACTGTGTTCCTCAACGGTTTGTAGGGTTGAACAAACCGATGAAAAGTGTGTTCGATGGGCAGCTTAGTCCCGAATGGAATACGCAATCATAGTAATGGGTTGAAATAAGTCAATTGAATACTTTGAGTAAACGGCCCGATATTACAAAATAATTCCACATTTTTCACGAACCCCGTTATATCAGAAGATGTTTGTGGAGATTTTAGAAATTTCACAGATTGAAATCATGCGTCAGTTGAAGCTAGATCACCATGGAAAACCCGGAAGCACTGGACGGCTGTTTCGTCCTAGTATGGGACTCCTCAGCAGTGCGCATCCACGATCATGCACCCCCGGGAGTCGAACCCAGGGCCTACTTGTTTCGCGCTCGAGCACTTAACCAATAGACCACTGAGCCGGCATCCAATGGTGTTAATGTGTAACTTCAACCAATCCACGAAGTTGCCCCACCGTATACCATTGTCTTTAGTGAGCTGATATCTCACAACAGACCTGGTTGAACTCCACTGATAACGGCTTCCACAAACCACCTCTGTTAATAATAATCTGCTCACTAATGACTGACTTCAAGAGATACTCCTGGAGTTCTAGTGGGAAGCCGTTACCAGTGGAGTCCAACCAGGTCTGTTGTGAAATATCAGCTCACTGAAGACGACCGAAAAATTTGCAGCTTCTTCAATAACGCTACAATATGGGTGAAGTTAAGACTACATGGAACACTTTTAGTCAAATGACCACACTTTAGGTAAGAACTCTCTTAAGGTTCAGAGTGTGTTTGAAAAGATTTTCCTTCCTTATCATAATTTACGGAGAAGATCTAATTGTCACAGAATCTTATCTTTAAATATAGAGCTTTCATTTGCATGTTTGTTAGGCATACTGAATGATCAAATACATATGTCCCAGGGTTGATAAAAAATTTATGTTACGCTTTTTTGGTCTTTAAACTTTTAGTGCAATTTGATATTAATTTTTGCGTACGTTTGTCAACAACTGTGGTAACATATTCGGTTATTGAAATTAGAAGTTCCATAAGGGGCCAGTGAGATTCACTTGAGCTACGAAAAGGTATAATGAAGACAGAAAGTTTGGAGAAGCCAAACGATCACAAAGTGAGCCCGTCCAAACATCATAATGTAAATAACGGAACCTAAGGGACTCAAATAACTTAAGTCCTCTGTTCTATTCTTTTTCCAGCAATCACCACAGAAAGCCATCTAACAAAATCAAATAGGGTGAGTCTTTAGAATTATGGTCTAAGTCCATTATCAGTACTGCTAGAAAAATCTAAAAGATCTTACGTGGAAGTCACATCATTATCTACACCAACTCATCGCGTCGTAACAATCACCAATATATGATGAAGAACACTTTTAGACTATAGATAGAACAATATACTTAGCATGAGTAAAATAAAGTTGTAGAGAGCGATCATGCTGACGAGGCTGAGCCATACCACCCGATTAATTCGAATTAATTCAATTTATCATTCCCGTCTTCTCATCGTTGGGTTTTTCTCCCTGTTAAATGTTGAGTATCTATTTTCCCAATTATCCGGCATTCAGCTTTGAGGATTAAGTGATTAGGACCAAGTGACAATACAATATCATGTGGCAGTCTGATCGTTATTTATCCTGACTCGTCGTATCATAAGAATCAACGATATGACGTCTGAAGCTTTTGAAGAACACATTTCGGCTTTGAGAATTGTGCGGTTCGGACCAAGAAGGAGTTTTAGTGCCTGGTACTTCGTTAAGCCCACATAGTTTACTCTAGCTTCTGGACAGCACAGTGTATTCATTATTCTCAAGCCATATTTTGAGGTTGTCAATTATTCACTTATTAATCATGACTGTTTTCATATGATCACACGGATGTTGATTGCTTGCCCTATTCATCACGTATCTGTAACTTATTTTTATCTGAATATGAATATTGAGTCACACTTGATCATCAAATTGAGTTGGTTCGCTGGCCTTCTCCATTGCGAGTCACTTCATTTCGCTTCACTTTCTCCACTTCGTTTCCGTGATTGTCTGTCCAGATCAATGAATGTATGAAATATGTGTATTCAAACTTCATTATTGTATTTGACTTATTTTACCATGTTATTCTCTAACGCTAATTAATCTGTAAAATGTATTCGATGATTTTTGGCATGTATATTTTGATAACAAACATTATGGGATTTAACTGGAGTCAAATATCGCGCCTCTAAAAAATTCAATAAACATAAGACCGAATACAACAATTACTTTATAGGAGTTAGTGTACTTGAATTCACAGTTTCTAAATGACGCTACTGAGAAAGTATTAATACGAAGGTTATAAAGGTGGCTCAGAAAACATTAACTGCAGCTGCTAAATGTATTCGAGGATTGTTTGCATGTATATTTTCATAATAAACATTATGGGATTTTACTGAAATCATGTGTAGGGCCACTGAACATATGCATCCTGAAGAGAACAGTTTTAGCTTATTTTACAAGAGACGTTTGGTATGTATCTATATGTGAACATATGAGCGTATAAGATATATGCGGTAGAACTAGTTTTATCAAGGTAAGTTTCCCGATATGCTTGTCTTAATTTGAATTTTATTAAGTAGAATTCAGAAGAACGTATATCAAGTTGTTTTACTATAGTGGTGAAAGGATAGTCACTATTATTCGTAAGGGTTTTTTGACGGTTGATGATTATGACTTACTTCAAATTTCTTTTAACGTACACGAATTCTGATCTACTCATACTTCATTATATCAGTACTATATCGATTTTAAAAATTACATGCTTACTAATTCCAAACGTGTCTTGAATTCCAGGATATCTTGCATAACACCATGTTGACAGAGCTATAATAAGGGCTGTTCAAGTTATCTACACAGTTGGTAAAATAAACAACAAATGGATACCTAACTAAAACATATTCACTTACTTTAGTTCGAGGAATTATAATTGTTTTATGCATTCAACGAAAGAGAAATCCCAAATTTGTTTAAATGTCTTCTAATAGCTAAGATAGGTAAGTCGATAAACATTAGAAAATGTCCTGGTACGGCTGAGAGTGGGGAGAGTCAGATCTCCCGCTCCAAATGCTGTCACATGGCTACGTGCATGCAACCACTGCCAGGGTAGTCCTAGCCACTGCCTTCTCGAACCACGGGAGTTTACGAAGTTGAGAGGACGAAAATCGAATGCTCGGTACTTTAACCGGGCTGTTAGATATGGAGGATCCATCTAGGGGAGCTAGGAAGCCCTCATTCCAAACCAATGGTATACATGGGCTCCAGGATCCTGGAGGAACAAAGGGTGTATGAACCAATCGTTGGTCTCCAACTAACATGGGACTGCATCTCCTTGTATTACCCCACTGCCTTATGGATTGGATCTTTAGGCCGAAGGCTCTGAGTGCGGCCCCCTAAAAAAAACCCGCTGCTTCGGTTTGGGCACCCGGACAGTACCCCAGACCTCACACGAACCGAATGGTGAAATAGGGCACATATCTGTTGAGTGCCTCTCTATACTAATGCTTATGTGTCTAAGTAAATAATAGCTTGACTGAATTGAAGTACCTAAATAATGGGTATAATTGCGTAGAAAATCATTTCCTACAGAAATTACAGTTTACCATTTGTTAAACTTAGTAAACTGAGACTAGATTTTTTCAAGTGTATTCTGTTACGTCAACTTGGCTTTAAGTATAAGAAAATGTTTTTCTATGCTTCTTTTGTCGTTTTCTCAATACTTTCCAAATAAAATCAAAGTCTATTTTCTTGTAGGAATTCTCTTGGATATATCAAACATTTTTTCAAAAAGGTTATGAGTGAATCAATAATACTGTGATGAATGAGAACACTAAGTGGGAACAGTCGAATTTATTTAAATACAAAGCAAAATCTGAGAATCATACAGTAAACACTTGAGTTGAAAGTTGTCAACCAACTGTCTCAGATTTCATTGTTCCTTAATTTCCATATCAATCGCTTTCTGTTCTCGTTATCTTTTCTTTGATTTTCTCAACTTTCTGCAGACAAGCATTTCACTTTCGTTTGACGACACACACTACTTATATCTATCGATGTTAGTGGCCCACATCACAATATTAATGAGTAATAATAAAATGAATAAATAATCAAATGATAATGAGCTAGTCAAATAGTCGTTAATGTTAAAAATTCAATGATGTTGTGTGCGTGACAGTTACCTACCAATGTAAACCAATAAATACCACTTTATTAGTTTAAGAGTTAAACATTCGGTGCGTGAATTAAAGATAATGAGTTCTAGGTCTGCGATGGAGTTATAGTTAGGGACTACTAAAAAGTCCTTTGTTAGAATGAGAGTGTTTGCTTTCAGTGATCATCGAAGTAAAGTTCGTCTATGATGTAAATCATAAACTTCAGAACTATTTATGAAAACAATAAAGAATGACATAGGTCAGTGGTATAATTATATTGTTCAAATGAAGAAAATGATTTTAAAGTTGACATCATCGCATAATTATTGATAGAAGTCTTGAAAAATCACGTTAAGGCTCTTCATGTTAAGAAATAGAACAGACAATAAATGAGGTTTAATCCAGTACAAAAACAAAGTGTTTAATCAAGTATAAGTTTTAATAATGGAGGTTGTAAGACAGTTACGTTTGAATACAAATATGAATTTTATTCATATTAGAATAGGTAAAGATCAGTTTTGTGCTTAGAATTTGTAAATTCCTACCCTGAATTTGTTTATTTATGATTATTTATTGTATTCAGTCTGTCGAAAATGCAATTTCAAAGTTATTGACTGTTCTTAATTGTTTTCGCGTAGCCATAAAAAATGACGCTCGGAAACTCGACAACTGAACTGAATAGTTGAGTAACAGACCGCCCCAACTAGCACCTCAGATCCAGGTCCGCAACGGCGTCGGCAGAACGGCACCCTTCCCTCTTCCTGGTTGGCAGTGACACCAAATGCTGTGAACGAGAACAAATTTGTGGACATTCGAATGTGTTTGAATACAAAATAACAGAATCTCGTAGTAAAATCTAAGATCCATACAGTAAATACTTCATTCGTAAAATGTCGATCAATTATCTCAGACTTCATCGTTCTTTTGTTTCCACACCAATCCTTCTTTGTTCTCATTCTCTTTCCTTCAATATTCTTAACCTTCTGCTACCACCAACCATTTCACTTTCGACTGGTGATAGTACATACTACATATATCTGTCAACGCCAGCAGCACATACCACAGTTCTACTGTAGTGAACGAGAACACAAGTGGGGATAATCGAGTGTATTTGAAAACAAAATTGCAGAACGTCTCAATAAAATCTGAGAATCATACAGTAAACACTCAGACTTGATTGTTCCTTCACTTCCACAGCAATCATTCTCTGTTCCTGTTCTTTTCTGTTAGATTTTCTTAACCTTCTGCTACCACCAGGCATTTCACTTTCAATTGTTGATGGTACATACTACATATATCTGTCGACATCATTAGCACACGTCACAATACCATTGATTGAACAACACACATATATGTCATTACAATAACATTATAATCAAGATCACAGGTATACCTTGCTAATGAGTGCCAAGTAGCATGAAACTTAGGTCCATGGTTTCCTGTTGATCACCTCCAACCATCATCTTACAAGTCATTAAATTCACGTGATTGAAGCATTTTGAGACCACACATTGAATCCTGTCCAGTTTGTCCAATAATTGTAGAATGGCACCTTCAACACACAACGTAAGTTATAGGAATTTACTTAAAAAAAACTGGAATTGACATTTAGAGAAACCTTGTACAACCTATTTCGAGTAACTAACTGATTTGTTTACCTAATTTTAATTGTTATGTAATCACAGTTGATTAAATGCTCCTGTATAGAACTAGTGATTGTTTTACATTCTCCTTTTAAAAGTTACGCCAGATGCTTTTGGAAAGTGAACGGAGAATGTAAAACAATTACTAGTTCTATACAAAAGCATGTAATCAACTGTGGACATATCGCTTCAAAGGAGTTTTCTTTTAACGTTATGTAATCTGTTGAGTCGGCTTTCCAAGAATAGCAACGGAGCCTTCAGAGGCCCTAAATGAGCCGAAGAGTCCTAGCCAATCAGAGCATGATGGAGCTTTCCAGAATATCAACGTGGCGTGCTACTATTGGTCAGTAGCATAATATGTCTTTTAGTGGATTGGCCAAAATGTGATGTTGATTTAACAAATGTTAACATCTATAAATACCCGTGTTTTTCTGTACAAAAATGAACCATTACAGTAAAGTGTTTTTCGCTTATTTTGCGCCTTTTCTCTCGCGTTCAGGTCACTGCGAAGTTCTAGCTTGCGGGTTACCAGAATAACTTAGAAACCGAATAAATCGTTCAAATTAACAAGACTCAACTTTAATTTATACTTACCTTCTTTTAATCTTTGTATTTATGTAATCGATGATCATAACCAATCGATTTATATTTCTTTTTTCATGCTGATTCACTCAGCATTCTTCAGTAGTATTGATTTTTTTTCAAGAATAAAATGCAAAATTCCATATTGATTATATTAAATCATAAAAACTTAATTGTCAAGTGATATATCCTAACGAGAATAATAAGATGGTAACTTTTGGGATCCATTTATGGACCAATACGATACATGTATTTGTTTATTGTATAATTGTTAAGCAGCTAAACTATGCATATTCATGTTTCTCTTATTATAAACTTTATTTTGACCCATAGACTATTAATATACGATTTACCATTCTTGAATTATGCCCAGTCTAGTGATTACAGTCTTCCACAATCACAGCTACATTCTATTAGATCTTCTGTAAATGTTGTTTTCCATTTTATGGTACGATGTGGTCAGTTTGGTTTGTAATATAAATTCAGTAAATTAAGGCAATATCGAGGCATACGCACAGTATGCACATATGCCAATAAGAGACTGATCAATTTCAGTCCAAAAACATCAATGGGAAGATTCAAATAAAACAATATCTAGTGAAATAAATTCAGTATGTTTGAAATAAATGGTTCATATAACGGAGACTAAGATTGGTGTCCTGGACTGTTATGACCTTGGATGTCTGACTTTACTATCACGCGATTTATCTACCAATCCGAATACGACTTATACGAATCTTCACACTAGGCCAACCAATGACGTTCAACCGGTGTGGGCAGTTTAGCGTCCTTATTGGTCCTATGTCCTACGAGCCCTTCCACTTGAGTCCAGAACAAAATACCAGCTTCCGAATCAGAGCAGATCAGACCAAATCGTTTATTTTAGGCATACTTGGTTTATATATCAATCACACAGACCGCAACGTACCATAAAATAAGAAATAATATTTGTACACAAATAAGCCCAAAAAGTGGCTGTGAATGTGGGAGGCAGTAGTTAATAAACTGAACATAACTTAAGAACCGTAAATCGTACAATAATAAGTTATAGGTCAAAATAAAGCTTATCATAAAAGGAATATAAATATACATAGTGTAATTGTTGAGTAGTTATACAATAAGAATATTAGTCCATGAATAGTCCTTGGAAGTTACCTGTAATTTAATCTTCACCGGATATAACATGGACTCAACAAGCAAGGCTAGGCGAAGAGCAGGATCGATAAGGACTCTAGACTGCTCGTATGTGTCATGGATACGGTTGATAAGTCACTGTTCTTTAGTAAGCGGTATCATTACGTTACACATCAATAAGATACAAGGTCACAAGTTATAATATAAAGAAATATTCCATTACTCAAATTATATTCAATTCATTCAAATAAATAAACTCATCGAAACTATAGTATTGCACAACTTGATTAGTTAGCTAGAATTGCCGTTGAAATAACACCACCACCCCCTAATGAGATCCATGTATATTTTCAGTTCAATTAGTTTCTAACTAACTATAACTACCTCTAATTAAAAGTATGAATCCAATCAATCAATCAATCATTTCAAATTGAAGGTCGTTTCTATCTTACCATATTTACTAATATTACATTATAATAATTTTAAAAAAAATTCTTCAATTTCTATGAATAAAAAACAGAAAGAAAAATTCTTTTGAGTTCATTCAACTTACCTAACACATTCATATACAAACATCCATATATATATATAGAGAGAGAGAGACATTTAAACAACATTACTTAATGGTTAGCATTTCTTTTTCTTAGCAAAGTTATTTTCTACGGGATGAAGTTGCCGACCCTATACCCAACCCTCTTCATTTACATCGGCTAGGGACCAACAGTAGCTTTAGAAGAACTACAGGAGGAGTTACCTAAACAACATACATAACATAAACATATATATATATATATCTGTGTGGGATTCAAATGAATGAACAGTTCAAATTATTGATTATTTTAGTTTATCGATTAATTGATCAATCATCTAGATTTAATATTAAATATGCATCATTACAAGACAGTGTATTATTGATTTTAAAAAATATTTAAATAGATGAAGATGATTTAAAAATAAATCAAATATATGATAAGAGTATAAATTAATGAACGAACCAATCAGAAGGGTTAGAGGGATTTCAAGGACACTGTGTCCATTTCAATACTTGATGTTCACATCAATTGAGATGGCTGGGACATGTGTTACGTATGCCCAACGACCGACTGCTTCGACGTGCAATGTTCAGTGGTATAGGAGTAGGTTGGAAGAAAGCTAGAGGCGGCCAAACCAAAACATGGCACAAATCCACGGAGTCACTGACAAGTGGACTGAGTCATGTTGGTAGGTGTAGACTACCTGGTTCGGGACTGTGAGATGATAGCAACAGATGGTTAGAAACCTTAAATGACATGGCTCAAAATCGTTTGCAATGGCGCAAGTGCATCCACTCTTTGTGTTCTCACATATTCTGATCTCCTGAATCCTCCTTGTTTCTTTTTTTCCCTTTCCAAATTTATTTCAATGGATTATACTCTTTAAATAACATCTTCAAACCCTAATCTTTCCAATTACTGCTTATGCTCTTACCGCCTCTACCACCACGGAATTTGAATCAACAACTGTATCTCTGTGCTAATGTGGTATGGCAACTCGAACTGATGTACGTACGTACGAAGTTCTACGTTGTTACTGACTGACTGACCTGATGTTCATGTACGATTTGTTCACGGCAGATTTTAGAGAAAATGTAGTAATTCAGCGGCTACAACAAATGAGACTACTAAAAAGTCAGTTTATTTGTAATTGTGGTAATCAAATGATTTGTGGACCTTGTTCAAACTACCTTGATGATGTAGTCTTTCGATATAATAGATGTTGGAGGAAGAAATCTGTTAGAAGAGGAACATTTTTCTATCAATTCAGATTGAGATCAAGGCAAATTATCATAATTGTTCCGAACTGGATAATAAAAGCACTAGTGATACGCGTGAATGGAGAACATACAGATGCCTACATAGACTTGATTATATGCAGCGTGTTGTTATCCACAAGTGTCATTTTGCGAACCCAACAACCGGAGTGCACACAAGCAATAATGAAGCTATGTGGTCGTGGCTGAAACAGTTTTTACGACCTTATCATGGCTCCAGAAGTCGACTATTATGGAGTTATATGGATGATTTCCCCTATGGTATGAATTACAATTTCAGAACCTCTAAACCTCTTTCTAACCTTAAAAAGTTTTTAAACCATGTTAACGAAGTATGTGCACATTAATTCTTTGGTTTTGTATAACATATTTTTACTCTATACTACCTGTTTTTTGATTGACTAATATTTCTCAAGATCACTTAAGGTTCGTTCAAAGGTAGTCCATAAATTATAGTCTCTCCCAACAATTAATTCACTGATTATTCTTGATGAGACCATTGTGTTTATTAATTTATTTGTATTTACGGAAACATGTACATAGAGAGGAGTAATCGTGATTTGCAAGTAAGGGTAGCGGAGCACATAGCTACAGAAACAAATAAGTTCCAATGGTCAAATATGATCACAAGATAAACAGATATCTTCCACCAAGGAGAAACATTTGGTTGAGATTGTTCATAAGGTTGATATCAAGCCAGCATTTGTAGTGTTGTACAAAAGCCTTCAAGGGTATATACCACGATTTATTGAAGCCTTGGCTATACGAAAACTACGAACCTCCTTTATGTGTTCAAAAACAACTTGTTTTTACTCTTAATCTACCCTGATAATACTGATTTATTATTCACAATGATTATCACATTGGTTTTGTGTACTTTATTTGTCTTTCTTACGGCTTACGTTTAATCTGTACAGTTGACCTTTTGGTTTTCATATAAAAGTGTCTTCATAATTAATTATTTAATAGTTGAATTCAAAGGTCGATTGATGTTAGACGACCACTAAAAACCAGGAAATACTGGACGGTCGTTTCGTCCTAGTATGGGACTGGTCAGCAATGAGCATCCACGATCCCGCAGGCGGGATTCGAAACCAGGACCTACTGTCTCATTCGCAAACGCCTAACTATACACCTGGTTAGTTAGTCATGTAAACTACAAAATTTAACAGTCTTCACGCAGCCATTATATTAAAAAAAATATACTCACAGGCAAATAACTTCAACAGGCAGTTCGACGAAATTCTGTCGAGAAGCTGTAACCAGTTGAGTTTAACTATATAGGGCATGATTTAGTTACCTACCGATGGTACTGAAGGACTTGTTAACAAAATGTGAAGGATATCTAAACTTAAAAGAAAATATATTTACTGTTCCGAATTCAGTTCGGAAAGTGGATGGTTACAATGGGAAAGACAGTGCTAGTTTTAAAATAACGATTAAGGCTGATCAAATGGAGACATATGATATGTCGCCCTCACTTGTGAACTGCCTTTCGGAGCATGTGAAATTGTTGAAAAGACCGTTAAAAAGGTTTTATGTATTTGTCTAGGAGTCAAAAGTTATCGGACACATGAAAGCTGTGGTTCATCAGATCAACAATGGAGATGCAAAAGCATATAGCCAACCTCCTCATCATGTACTAGTACAGTATAAAGAAGCTCTTAATGATATGATACAAGTTATGTTAGCACGTAATATAATCACCTTGTCCATATCATCTTGGGCAGCCTAATTATGTTGGTAATAAAGAAGAACGGAAGCTTAAGGCTGAGCATTGATTATCGACATGTGTAATGTATTTCGGTCATAGACACTACATAGAATGCACTCAAATTTGTGTAAAAAACAATTAAACTTACGAACAGATAACACTCTCTCAGTAAATGAAATGTGTAATGCTAATTAGATAAATAGGTATAGAAACAGATTACAGTACATGTAACAATATATATGTACGTATAAATTCAGTAACAAAATTGACAAATTTATTGCCCCCAAATGCCCTCACATGGACACGCATATACAGCCACAGATTATTGCGAACTGTCATTTGCTTTTGAAACCCCAAGTGGTATCCGACATGGCTGTCCACTTTCCCCATTTTTGTTTAACTTCATCATAGACATACTGATGGAAATAACGCTCTCGTCCACTGAATTCTCGGGCATTGGTCTCCTTCCAGGAGGTCTACTTATCGACTTAGGATACGCAGATGACATAGTCCTGTTTGGTGAAGACTGACAATATGCAAAGTCTTCTGGTAGCACTAAGCAACAATGCCAGAATGTTTGGAATGCGTTTCTGTCCCTCTAAATGCAGGACTAGAATGTGTCAATACCTGAACTAAGGATAGGGAGTGAAGTAGTCGAACGCGTTGACAACTTCACTTATCTTGGAATTCCGACCAGCCCTAATGGGTTGCTGTCTGACGAAATCTCAACACCGATTTGAAGATCTCGTTTAGCTTTTGCCAACTTACGTCACCTATGGCGAAGGCGAGATATCCGTCTATTAATTAAGAGACGAGTATACTGCGCGGCAGTTCGTTCTGTTTTAATTTATGGCAGCGAAACGTGGCCATTACGAGTTGAAGATACTCGTAATCTACTAGTATTTGACCACAGATGCCTTAGAAATATTACTCGTATCTGCTGGGATCACCGGGTAAGTAATAGCGAGGTTAGATGCAGGGTATTAGGGAATGATGGTAAATCAGTTGATGAGGTTGTGAATCTTCATCGACTGAGATGGTTGGGCCACGTGTTACGTATGCCTGAACACTGATTGCCACGACGCACAATGCTGACTAGTGTAGGGATGGTTGGAAGAAAGTTGGAGGCGACCAAGCCAAAACGTGACATCAGTGCTTGAAGTCACTAACTTCTAGTCTGATCCATGTCGGTAGATGCATATTACTTGGTTGGGGTCCGCGTGACTATCGTAACTTCATAGATGAACTGAAAAAATTATGCCATTACATTATCAAGATAAATAAAATCATTTTTCTACCTTATATAGTCTTCAGATTACATAATATAACTAACGCTATTCATCTTAAGTTTGTAGTATGGCGTCAAGTCACGGTTGACTATGATCACCAATACAGCAAGACTACGTACCAGTTAACTGATAAGATCCACCGTAAGCCAAATATCAGAAGGCAGTTGATGGCTGTAGTCGAGATGTATTTGTTGGCGATCTCGTGGTATCGAAAGGATATCGAGATCGTGCCAGGTTACAAGTGTGGTTACTGAACGTAACCGAATTCACAATCAACGGAAGGAAGAGTGTCTTTAGTACAGTAAAACAATCACTGGTACAATTGGTTATAATAATAATTGTTTCAATTAAACCAATCGTGTTCTCTTGATAAAAGTAGGTCACTACAAGTTCATCATTGACGAGATCATTAACTTGTTAGTTAATTGATCCAATATACCCTTATTTTTTTAAAAAAAAAGCTCCAATTACATTAGGTACATAGTTCGAAAAACTACCAATGCTTTTATGGTAACATTACATAACAAAACAGTCAAGTCAGTATTAAAATCAATACACTTTTTTAGGTCAAATTAGAAGATTGTGAATGTTCTTTCGTATAAAATATAGTTTTCTTTTCTAAATTTATTTATATAGGCTCAAAAACCATAAGTATTTTTTTTAGTTAAAGTGAATAGTATCCAACAGTAGAAACTAGGATACGCGTTTCATCCCAAATGGGGCTCATCAGTTCAATTTACCTGTGTCATAGAGTTCATGTTCACACTAGGATTAGAATCCAGAAACTTTCGTTTCAAACACCCCAATACCTTACTTATTGAGCTACTAATTTTAGAAATACAATCATTGGTGCAACAGTGATGAATTTTATGATTTATTTGAATCACTTCGTTCTTCTTATTGTTTACATCCCGATCAATCTCTTCTGTGTCATGTATGCCCTAGGTGGACTGCTTCAAAAGAGACTGGATTCCATTCTCAGAGTAAACACTAACATTAAGTTAGAGGGACAGTGAATTGATGAGCCTTAAACAGCACGAAACGCCTGCTCTGGATTCCACTATTAGTCACTATCTATCATCAATTAAATACTTGTGATTTAATGGTAACACCTAAAAAGGAAACTGGATCAATTGTGGTCTTATTGTCCTTAGAGAGGGACAACAAAGCAAAACTGAAAATCCCCATATACTGGACAATATGATATCGCTCTTCAACCGATCTGCTTAACATTGTAAGATGTATAGACAAAAGTATTTATACTGAAATGGCTCGATTTAGTCATCACAATAGGCAATACCGACCACCATCTCAAGGTATTAGCAGCTATAGTTGATTTTCTGTCAAGTGCTCACAATCAATGAAACATACACAAGACTATTGTATTCAGTTGCATAATAATGTTTTTTGAAAATGTTAAGACCCGATAAACATAATGAATGGTAACTTTATGGATCCATTTATGGACCAATACTAAACGTATATTTCTATTGTATAATTATTAAGTAACTAAACTATGCATATTTATATTCCTCTTATTATAAGCTTTATTTTGACCAATAAACTATTATTATACGTTTTACAATTCTTGAGTTCTACCCAGTAGATTAATTATTGCTTGATATGATGGAAAGAAAAGTCAATTCCTCGATTGAATTACTCATTATGAGTTTTATTCAACATTCAACATCCGTTTTGATTCAACGTGAGGATCATTCAGTGTAGTATTTGATTTGTTTTTCCAGGATAATATTCTCTTCTGTATAATATGCGAGATATTCTTATATTCCATTGACATGAACTAGGCTCAGTAAGTGATTTGTTATAACTGAATATGTGATTTCATCCTAATTATTAATCAAAAATGGATGTACAATCAATATATAAATGAGTGTATTTTAGACTATTTTGGATTCGTCGTCGTCATAGTGTTTGGGCTAATAAATCTTCACTTATAACAGTCTTGTGTGTTTTTACTTTCGCATCATGTGAATTGCCAAGGTCCCTCGTTCCTAGTATAAGTGATCAGCGGCTTTTTCCGGCATAACAATCAGCGACGACCAAATATAACAGAGAGCTACTACAATCATCATCAAAATAGTACAAGTATTTATAAACAGTTGTTTACGTAAGATATTCAGTTTCCATTGACTGGATACCATCAGCAACAGCCTTCTGTGGGAGAGAATAAACCAACTTCTATATGGAGAGGAAATTAGGAAAAGATGTTGGAATTGGATAGGACATACATTACAGAAATCACTCAACTGCATCACAAGGCAAGTCCTAACTTGGAATCCTGAAGGGAAGCAGAAATGAGGAACGCCAAAGAACACATTACGTCGGGAAATGGAAGCACATGTGAAAAGGATGAATAACAACTAAAAAGAGCTGGGAAGGATTACCCAGGACAGGGTTGGATGGATAGTGCTGGTGGGCGGCCTATGCTAATCTACGAGGAGTAACAGACGTAAGTAAATAAGTAACGGATGCAACCATAATTATCTTAAAAATTTGAAATTATCGTCACACACACACACACACTCACTGACAACTTAATCACTTCTTGAGTCACTTACAAAAAAAAGTTCAAACTGACAAGCAACTACAACAAATTATCTGTATATAAATTCAAAACAATTCAAATAATCATCTATTTATTACATTATCAATGAGTACATTCGATAAAATAGCTTCAGTTGTTAATGCATTTTGATTATATTCATATGCTGTTGTTGGTATATATCTCCATTTACGTATAGCTCGATCAACTGATCGATGTGTTAAATGATCACCATTAAGTAAAATTTCAATTTTTTGATGTTTATTATGATTATTATTTGATTTATTAACAATATGAGGTAAAATGAGTGAAAATAATGAACCTAATTTTGGAACAGTAGTAAGAGTTACTAATGATTCACTTGACAATTGAGTATGTAATGAATTTATTGCTAAACAAAATGTATTCTTTGTTTCCATTACTACAATACCTTCTATACCAGCCTAAAATGTAAATAAATAAAAAAGAAATTGAATGATAAATATGATAATGAAATAATCACTATATAAAAGGTGCCCTCAAATGCCCTGGTATGGCCGAGAGTGGGAAGAGTCCGCTCTCCCTCTCCAAATGCTCTCACATGGCCACGCGTATATAGCCTCTGCCAGGGAAGTCATACTCACTGCCTTCTCACACCACGGGGGTGTTGTTTACGAATATGAGAGGACGAAAAGCGAATGTCCAGCGCTTTAACAGGATCACAAACCAATGGTGCACATGGGCTCCAGTATCCTGAGGGAACAAATGGCGTATGAACCAATAGTTGGTTACTGGCTTCTATGGGACTGCATCTCCTTACGATGCTCCACTGAATTGTGGACCAGACCTTCAGGTCGAAGGCTCGGGGAGTGGCCCCCTAAGAAAACCACCTGCTTCGGTTTGGGCCCCCGGGTAGTATCACAGCCCTCACACATATCGAATGAGATTTGTGTGGCGCATATGTATTTGGTCCCTTTGTACCAATATCTATGTGTTGAAATAAATAAATAAAATAAATATAAAAGGTAAAGAGTACTTATTGAAACTTTGGCAAGACTAGGGTTTATGGACCAACCAATCAGATTTAAGACAGCAGGTTTTAGATTTTCGCCAGAGATTCATTCACTCTGTGACGACGGACCACGGGTGAACTCGAGGAAGCTGTAAGAGGCTCAGAAGGAGCCGAAGATATTCCATCCAATCACCTTTCGGAAGAAGATTCTAGAATTCCTACGTGTAGCTTCCCGACTGGACAATGCTAATAGCCCCCTGTAGGCGGACTGGAGGACTGTAATGATGATTTCGTTCTTATTAAAAACTATAAATACCTGACAATTTTGTACTGTAATTGACACTGTTAGGAATAATATTCTTTTCATTAGTCTTCTGTCTTCTTATTGCGACTTTGAAGGGTTTTGGTGTTCTAGTGCTCTGTTATACGCGGTATATCAAGAAATCAACATTCAAGATGTAACACACTCATTTTAGCATTATAGCTGATGTCAGTTCGTGATGAAAACCCTAATATCTAATGCCTAAACCTAACTATCAACTGTAAATATTAATCCTAATTCCTCAACCACTGCATCTCTGTGCTAATGGTGTGGCAACTCGAACTGATGTACGTACGTACGAAGTTCTACGTTGTTACTGACTGACTGACACTGTTTTATAACCCGTATTTAGTCGTAGTATGTAGATAGACATTTTCAAGGTCTTTTTAGAGTTGTTCAAAGGTTGTCTATAAATTCAAGTTTCACCTGAGACTTGTAATTGTTTAAACAAGCAAAACTAGCTTATATTGACAACCCTTAGCAACTTATTCACCAGTCAGAATACAGTACTTAGTCACAATATCCAATCAGAAAGCAATACTTAATCATGAAAGTAACTTACAATAGAATGTTTATAAGTTGAATTACTTTTAAAATAAGTGAAAGAGGATCAGGATTAGGAATTTGAAGTCAAGATCAAAGTGAGAAGTGACGGTTATGAAGTTGGGATAATACTTTCCATTCACATAAACACCCTTGAGTATACCCTGAATCATATCAAGTACGTTTAACAAGTATCTACAACGTTTCAGATCTACTTGTATTGCTAATCGGTTTTTCTTATAATTTAGCTTACGCATCACACTGCATTGGTTGTACAACAAATATGTTTATCAACTTATCAGCATCCTTGGAATTAAATGCAAATATTTTTTAATTGGCTTTTATTAACACACAAGATAACTATCACTATGTGCAAAAACTGTAGGTGCTATCTTAAATCTGATCAGTTCGTCAGTACAGCATAGTTTCACCATTTAAACTAACAAATATTTTATTAATCAAGAAGAGAAAATTATGATTAAACGAATTAGAGATGGACAATGAGTTCTAGTCTCAGTGTGAAAATCATCACTGGGATGTAAGTATGTTAGGCTGATGAGTTCTAAACAGGATGAAAGATGCATCCTCAGTTACATCGTTACCCATCATTTAAAATATATTCAAGATACATTTATAGACTGTTTATATTCTAAATTGTCGATGATCTAGATGGGCTCCTCAATATTTTAATAACAGATGCTGTAACTTGCGATGATTACTGAAAACTGATAATGGATGATCTTCCGACAGAGAGGATGAATACCATAGTGTTTGCCACAAACATAAACAATTATGCCGTTAATCGTGTAAGAGATCCTAAATACACACAGCTGATATGTTTCTAAATAATCAATGCTCTATTTTAATCTTTAACTTAGTATTAATTTATACTTCTTCATTCACTGATTACATCAGTTCACTTCGAGCACATATTTTTAAAATTTAATCTGCAACTATCATTGACATCCTCATCTCGACTTCTTTCCTATCCCCATCCTGTCAACACACCGCCCCCCCCCACTTTAGCCATTGTAGGATATTACAACGTGGATGGAAACATATTTCTGCTTAGGTATACATTTTCAATAAATGACTGATGAAACATCTTTCTGAGATGGTGGAGAAGATTTGTTGCTCAGGTGGATGATTTTGATGGAATTTTGTTCTCTAAGCTGGATGGTTTGGTTGTGGAGCTTTCACCATTCTTCTGAACGACAACATCACTATAAACTTCAGCTAGAAGTGTAGTGTTCAAATTTCTCCACATATGATTCATAGCTTGTCCTGTACACCTCGATATTGATTGGTTCTTGTTGACCTTTAACACTTGTCATTGTTTACTTCTTTGTTTTGATTGTATCTCCGATTGGTTTGTGTACACTTCACTTCTACCTGAAGTTTGTGATGACGATGATGATGTTGTTGTTCAGAAGAACAATGAAATCTCCACAACCAAATCATCCATCTCAAAGAACAAAACTCCATCAGAAAAAAAAACTTTTCTAGTCTTCATAGATCATCAACTGATATCAGCTTATGATAAGAAATCAAATCATGACACAATCAACAACAACAACAACAACAACTTCTACTTACTCGACATGATGTGGAACGTAGAATTTTAAGTTGAGCACCAATTAAATTCAAACGTAAAATTGTATCTAAATTTTTTGTTAAATTAAAATTACTACAATTAGCATCATTTAATTTAGTAGGTAGAATAGACATAACAGATTGAAAATAACCATTCCATAAATTATGTAATTGATTAGATAAATTCATTGATATAATCGATGGTTTTTGATTGATTATTGATTTATTGAAAGATTTTTTCTTTATATTAGAATGATTTATTTTGATAGGGTTATCATTTGTGATAGACGTTTGTTTCTGTTTTAATCGATGAATTTTTGTTGATTGTGGTAATAAATTTATATTATGACTAATATTAGAACCTGGACGCCAATATAAATCAGATTGATTACGTTGATTTTCATTAACATGACGTCGAACAAATTGTCGAACAAATTCACTAACAACAGTTATTCCTTGTGGATTATTTGATTTAGGTGTAGGATGTTTTGATAGTTTCTGTTTGTATTTTTCGGATAGTTTCTTCTTTGTCATGATGATATAATGCAACAATTTGTCTATAATCAAAACGATAAAATATAAACATTTTAGATATGAGACCATTCAATGTTATCAAATATAAAAAAAGTTCCATTCCTTGATAGGAGACGTGTCAATACATACACGCACACACACACGTGCACAAACACGTCAAGCACTAGATGGTGGTTGGAGGTAGTCGACAGGAAACCCTGGACCCGGTTTTCGTGCTACTTGGCACTCATCAGCAAGGTGTACCTGTAATCTTGAGGGAACTGGTGCTTCCTGGCGGGTTCGATCTCGTGTCACCCAGCTTCACAGTCAGAGACATTACCATTGAGCTATCCGAACCGCGACCGACCTTCTGTAGGACTGAGATGTAATCACAATTGCTTGATCACTGGGTGGCGATCAATGTCATGCGTTTCTAGTCCTTATTAGTGCAGATCGAATGCTATCGACCACTATGGGATTTAAATTGACAATTCCATCT
Source organism: Schistosoma bovis (assembly GCA_944470425.2). Classification (NCBI taxonomy): domain Eukaryota; kingdom Metazoa; phylum Platyhelminthes; class Trematoda; order Strigeidida; family Schistosomatidae; genus Schistosoma; species Schistosoma bovis. Next base: position 15,779,725 of record OX103959.1, on the reverse strand, counting down.
GTATTCTAATGTGGTATGGCAACTTGAACTGATGTACGTACGTACGAAGTTCTACGTTGTTACTGACTGACTGACTGACAAACACGTCAAGTCGTAATCAAACTCCGGTAACAATGATTACTATTTATTAATAATTAATGTAGTGAGCAGGAGATAGATAGATAACATCAGTTAATCGATGATAAGTTTTCCGTGGTCTACTGTCCAAGTTATGATTTCTCACCACGTCACAATGCAACAGTGATTTATTTGAAAGTAGTACAATTAAATGCAACATGGCGCCCATGGCAAATGTGAACTGGTCTATGTTGTAATAACTTGCAACATTACAGAATGATATAATATACAATATAAGAAAAAGAGGTATGAAAATGATATCAAGTATCCAAGAAAACGAAACAAAATAAGTGAAAATTTCCGGTCATATTATAGAATATCATTAAATATAGGCAATAATTGTTTTGTAGATCCTACCAAGAAATTCCACATGGGATAAATCTATCTCTTAGTTTGACTACCCCTAATTTTTGTTAAAAAATATTCTCATTTCAGAGAGGATTGTACGTTGTGTTAACCAGTAACTAGGCATTCAATCGATAATAATTTTTAGGTTACCTATTCGACTAAGCATTTTTCACTAAAACATTAAGCCTAACCTCAGTTTTAGTCCTTAATAAACAAGTAATGTTTCCTAAAAATTTATAACCAATTACTTGTAACCTACGTATGTTTTCATTAAATTTTACAGGCATTATATCATTGCCATACACAGAAATAAAGAAGACTGTTGCACAGTAAAACTGTTCATTGACAAAACTAGTAACTCCCCTGAACCAAAAGTAACGTGAGCAGATAAAAGATGAGTGATGAAGATAATTTCTAGTTCAGATGGATGATTTTTGGTGGAGTTTCGTTCTGTGAACCGTTTAAAAGTACGATAAAACCTTTAGGATCGGACCATTTAACTCAAAGAAGGAAACTTCACACAAAAAAGATGAGTGACTTTCTTTTTGTATCAGTATAGGGAATTCACCTGCGACCAAAATACAAAAGTTGACGAAACTTCTAAGTGAAATGGAACAATTAATGCCACCGATTACATCGTTAAAGATATTTTATTGTTGCACAAGAAATAATTGTCAGAATACTTGTGTTTTAATGTTTTAAACACTTGACAACAAAATATTATCGATTACTAGGTTAAAAAAAGATAGAATTACACGTTTCCAAGGTAATTATAAACTTACATCATATAAGAGAAAAAAATATATGGAATTTGATCGTATTGCACAACCACTCTGACAAGTCACTAGACATAGGATAACAGAGTTATTTTAATTAATTTAATCATTGAATTCATGAGTAATTTGAAGCTAGACCACCATGGAAACCCTGGAAGCTCTGGACGGCCTTTTCATCCTAGTATGGGACTCCTCACCAGTACGCACCCAACATCCCACCCCGCGAGATTAGAACCCAGGACCTATCAGTCTCGCACGCGAACGCTTAACCTTTAGACCACTAAGCCGGCATCAAACGGTGTTAATGTCTAACTTCAACCAATCCACGAAATTGCGCCAAAATCCACCATTGTCTTAATTGAGTTACTATCTCATAACAGGCCCAGTTGAACTCCACTGGTCACGGCTTCTCCAGGAAATAACTTATAGGTCCTGAGTTCGAATCTCGAGGGGTGGGATGCTGGATGCGCACTGCTGAGGAATCCCATACTAGGAAGAAACGGCTGTCCAGTGCTTCTAGATTTTCCATGATGGTCTAGTTTCAACTGACTCATGAATTCAATGATTAAATTACTACAATCTCCACAAAACCCTCTGATTATTTTAATTACTTCCGCAATGTATGCAATATGCTATCTTTTTGTTTTCGTATGAGAGTTAATGATATTACTCTGGAACCAAACCAAAAAAATAGAACAGGGTTCAAACCTGCATTCTAATGATTGAAAATTGGATCTTTTAACAATTAGATGGTTGGAAATTATCTAATTGGTAGATTTTAATACCACTCCATCTTTATCGATTTCAGGCCCAGGATCAATAATCATTACACAAAAATGAGTATGGTTTAAAGTTGAGTACTTTTATTATTAACATTGTCTGTTGACTTGTACATGAGTGTAGCAACATTATTGTACAAGGTTTTCTTTTGTTTACAATGCCGTCTGTGAGTAAGAACAATAATAAATTCAAGTTATCAAGCATGACATACATTCTATGTGTGTCTTAAACATGTCCATACACGTCGATATATTGATTTGTTGGATAGTAATCATGACTAGAGTTGTTATATTAATGACTAGATTTGCTGAAGGTGCCTGAAAGTAACCTGATTTTGGAAAGTGGGAGTGCGATAGTAAGAGGCATTTAAGATCTTTGAAGATACTACGACATTAAATCGTTCATTTTATTTATGTTTCTTTGCATATATATAAGGAGAACAATTGGCATGTCTTATGCTTAAAGTGTTTAAACGTAAATATAGCTTCATAAGAGTGAATCGCTTGTAGAAAGTAAAGTTAAATTGAAACCGTGAAACTATCCATGTTAAACCAACATTGAAAACCTGAATGCACTGGATGACTGTTTCGTCATAATAACAAACTACTCAACGATGCGCATCCACCATCTTACACGTGTCAATCCAAACCACAACATTCGGTCTTGAGTGAACGCTCAAACTCTAGACCAATGAATCAGTATCCAATGGTGTTAATGTCTAACTTCAACTAATCGACGATGTCGCGCGATCATCTTCCATTGTCTTCGGTGAATAACTGCTTCACACCCGACACGGTTGAATTCCACTCTCATTAGAATTCCAAGAATGACCTCTCGAAGCTATTCACTCATAAGCACATGATAATTTTCAGTTTCCGGTTGTGGATATTGTTGGATTTCATTTAAATCATGAACATAGTGAATGAGTTGACATCAGCCGTTAACAACGTTGGATACCGGAATAGCGGTCTAGTGGTTAAGCGTTCGCGTAAGAACAAAGGTTCTGAGCTCGATTCCTGAGTTCGGGACCGTAGGTGGAGTAGAGAAATGCATCACAAAAAGTATTTTAATTGCTGTTCAAGTGAATCAGAAGATCCTGTCCAAAAAGAACGAAATTATTATTATCTTTATTATACGTTTTACAATTCTTCAGTTCTACCCAGTATATTAATTACTACCTCCCTCATTCACAGCCACATCTGGCTAATTCTTGTACAAATGTTGTTTCACATTTTATTGGTACAGTGTGGTTTGCTTGTATTGTATATAAACCGAGTATGTTTGAAATACATGATTCATATCGCAGAGGCTCGGATTGGTGTTCTGGACTTAACTGGCTGGACTAGGCAGAAATCAGGACCGATAAGCACTGTAGACTGTTCATAGGGGTTTTACGCGTCACTCATTCGATCGATAATTCACTGATCCGTAATTGGTGGGATCGTTACATTATACATTAACAGGGCACTCATGCCACAAGTTATAACAGCATTCACAGTCAAAAAGTTAAAGACTTCCGTCGTAGTTGAAGGAGTCCCCATCTCCACTTATCTACTGTGATATATTGACAGAAGTGGTAGGGAACTTTAAGTATCTGTATGTGTAACAATGGTATCATACCGAACTACATATCAAACTACGCATAATTAAAGCCAAAGTTAATTAAGTCAATCTAAGATACTCTTAATGCTGTAATGATTTTCGTCAAGCTGGACAGAATAAATAGAGATGTGGTCATTTTATACATACAGTTGTATTGTAAGTTGTATCCGTCGAATTGAATATTAAACGGACTAAAATTTAGAGGATACATCTGTGAACTAAGTCTCCCTTCTTTGATATATGTGCGTATAAATAATTGTCAACGACAACACTATTATTAAATATAATTGACTAGTTACTGAGTGGTGTTCAATATCATATTTGTCTAAACCTTTACAGTAGATCGTATTATGTCTACCAATATGCAGTGTGATAATCATCACTGCACAGTGACCAATCAGTTGTAAATATCTGTCCTACAAGCTGAATTAAGTAACGTCCCTAATTTTTATTGTGTTTATAACGCATAACTGATATATCATGACATCACTGCTTGTACACAATAACTTTATTACTAATTTTGAGTTCATATATTGTTTGGTCCAGCACAATTACCTGGTAAGCCTCGAATTTATTCTAACTGTTATATTGCTTTTTTTTTTACTTGACACATCGGTTTATTTTTCAAATAATGTACTCTCCAAACAAACTTATTAGCATAGACTCTCCTCCAGTAAATGCCATTAACTCACTATCACATTCTGATGACAATATTTTAAGTTCAGTTAACGCTCTTTCTGAATTCAGACTACCAGCATATGGAGCTAATAACCCGAGGATCTGGTTTGCACAAATAGGGGCTTGATTCATAGCTAGAGGTATACGCTCTCAGGCAACGAAGTATGTTTACGTAGTTGGTGCAATCCCTATTGAAATCGCCGCCGAAGTCGGGGATTTTATCGACCACGTGCCAGAGAGCGAACCTTATGACAAAATTAAAACCGCGGTAATACAACGCACATGAATCTCCGACGAAAAAAGTTTACAGCAATTGTTAACACCACGCGAATTAGGAGAAAAAAGACCATGGCAGTCGTTACAGCATATGAAGCAACTAGCAGGTCCATATAAACTAGACGAAACCCTGTTTAAATAAATGTGGTTTCAACGCCTACCACATAACGTGAGGCAAATTCTCAGTATGTCTGGGTACTCCGTCAATCTAGAAGATTTAGTAGATATGGCGGACAAGATGATGGAAATCTACCCAGATAGTCACTGTGTTAACTCGGTACAAACTGCCAGTAATAAGATACGTGTAACACATTCAACTTCCAACAACAGTCAACACAGCTGACAAGGCAGTTGGTAACATTGCAGGCCACCATTGCAACGATCCATTCCAGACCAACTAGATCCTCGCCTAAAAGATCATTTTCCAGACAGTGCCCTGGGGCACCTAAGCGAACAACCGGATTTTGTTGGTATCATCAGAAATATGGTGAAAAAGCACGGCGTTGCACACAACCGTGCACCTTCCCAACAAACAAGCAAGAGACTCAGGGAAACGGGCCAGCCAGAGAGTAATGGCGGCGACTGTTCCTGGCCACTCGGCAAGCCGTCTTTTTCATATCAGGGATCATATTTTAGGCTCCGACCTCTTAGTCGATACAGGAGCTGAAATTATCATCATCCAGTTAGAGCTCTCATGACGGTGACACATCACATATAGCAAGGTTTCACTGTAAGCGGCCAACGAAACAATTATCAAAACTTTCGGAGAGCAATCTCTAATCTTAGACCTCGGACTTAGAAGGCGCTTCACGTGGATCTTTATTGTAGTGCAAGTCAAACAGCCGATTCTCGGTGCAGATTTCCTCAGCGCGTAAAATCTGTTAGTGAACATGCATAGAAAACAACTAGTCGACAACAACACACGTTTATATATGAACGGCATAGCCACTACTAACTATGAAATCCATGGTGTCCGAATAATAAAACTTATGAGCAAACTTTTCACTGATATCTTGTCGAAATATGAATGCATCACACAAGTGGATTATCAAAAAGAATGCACCTTACATCATACACAACATCATCGTCTCCGGTAGTGGGAATTTGTAACTACATATTTCCTAAGAATACAAGGAGTTAGAGATTAATACTATAGAACATTGAAAACAATCAAGCGATTTGAGTACAGTTCCAATTCCAGATATAATCAGAATTCAACCAATATAATGGGGTGGTGGTTCAGTGGTTTAGGCGTTCGCCTAAACACTAAGTCCCAGGCTCAAACTCTGTTTCATCTAATTACGTTTAGACAACCGAGTAGCACAACTAACGCTTACATTTAATGTGACTTGAGGCTGAATACAATAATCCTTATCTGGTGAGTTCATTGATAACACTACTTAATTCAGCGACAAATTAAAGGTAGAAAGTATGCTAAAAAATGTAAGTTTAGAAATATATGCTTCTTATCAAAACAGAAACAAGTGGGAAACAATGTAATTAATGAGAATGAAATTCACATTCAAAGTGAATAGTAACATTTTACAACAATAACAAAGAGATTAATTACCTAGGATAGATATTTTCTAGGGGTGTAAAAAACACAAACAGAATGATTACTAATTGCCCCCTAATGCCCTGTTACGGCTGACGGTGATGATAGTTAGCTCTCCCACATAGACACGCATACACAACCACAGCCACGCAAGTCCTACTAACTGCCTTCTCGCAGTGTTTACGAAATCGAGAGGACGAAAACGAATATCCGGCGCTTTAAACAGGCTGGTGGAAATAGAGATTACACCTAAGGGAGTTGGAAAACCCTCATTCCAAACCAATAGTGCACATGGCCTCCAGGATCCTGAAAGAACAATTGGTGTATGAACCTATTGTTAGCCACCATCTACCATGGGACTGCATCTCCTTACGTTGCTCCACTTCCTTGTGGATCAGACCTTTCGGTCGAAGGCTACGGGTGTGACCCCCTACGAAAACCAACTGCTTCTGTTTCGGCACCTGGGTAGTGTCCCAGACCTCACACAAATCGAATGATGAAGTGTGGCATATATATATATATATTAGTTGGTGCCTTATTGTACCAATGTTTATGGGTGTAAATAAATAAATAATAAGGTTTTGAGATGGTGGGGATTTGTAGCTAATGTGGATGATTTTGTTCTCTGAGATGGATGGTTTGATCGTGGAGCATCACGTTTGTGCTGATGATGTTGTTCAGAAGAATGATGAAAGCTCCACGACCAAATCATCCAGCTCAGAGAACAAAACTTCATCAAAATAATAAGATTACCAATGAACATCTACCAACAACTCAATACAAATATAATAAGTAGCTGATAATCTAAAATCATATCAAATTGAACAACATAAAAATCAATTAGATCAAAGTTAACATATTAAACTTTAACTAAGAGACAAAATTTACATATTAACAGTACTCTTGGTTTCTTTCTTTAAAAAGATGAGTATTTTCTCTGCCAACTTATGAATCATGCATTTATATATGCAAATGACTATTCATTTTGATTTAGCTTATAAAAGTGGTGAACTGGTTATTCTAATTCGTGTGAAACAACAAATGTATATGACCTATGTGTACTAACATCTACTGTCAATTATGTGAAATATTTGTTTACATAAAATGAAGGTAACAATGATACATATCTTAAACTCCAAAATACAATGATCAAACAAAAATTATCCCCGAAAACCCCGACCGCTGTTGCTACCTTGACGTGGTGGTCGGGATTGCCTATCGTGATGAATCAATCGAGCTATACTGGCTGGAAAAATCGTTCCTCAAATTCCAACCATGCCAGACAGGTCATTTGAATAGTGGTAAGACTAAACGCAGGAAACTCAAAGTCCAAAGGCGAAGTCGTATTGCTGACTGTACAGAGGTGCGACAGCAGTAAGGTGTTTCCTTCAGACAACCAGCATGACAGCAATGCTGCCTTCCCACAAGAAGGGGTGGGGTTAGAAAAGGTCGACCCTAAAAATGCACACCTCGCCTTATCCCGCAGATATCCGTCTCCGGCCGTAAGGTCTCAACAAGTACGGAGCTAACACGAAAATTACTTATAAAAAGGTCGTGTGTGACCGACTTCAAGCAGTTGTCCCTTGAGCACTGCAGTCACGCTCTCAGGTCATTAAGACTACCTCTAACCCAATCACCTTTTCAGGTACCTCCAGAAGAACCCTTTCACGGTGTGAGCGACCGGGAATTGATAACCACCCTCATACCTCTAACAGCACTCAAGACCACTGTATCACCGGAAACATTAGTAATAGCACACAAGACTTAATATTAGTTGCATGAAACAGCTTAATGTGTACTATTCTAACCAATATTAAATAGGATATACATGATAATTATTTGTATAAAACATTAGAAATTCTAATAAGGTTTTCATTGGTGAAATTACTTATATTAATGAATACGTGTTTATCTATGATGGTTTAATGTTTATCACCTCACAAAACTGTTGCATCTAAAATGAGATACTTAACAGAAATATTGGATTGAAAAAAAAACTTAATATAATTCATACATCAAAAATTCAGATAGATGAATACAGAAACAACTTGATTAACAATATCAAGTCAATTACAAATGAGTAGTAACTCAATGATGACAACTCATCTCTTATTTTGGCATGGGTTCAGACTTCACAACGAGAGAATTGGCGAGACTATAATTTATGGATGAACCAATCTGGTATAAGATAATAGGTCTTGAATTTTGGCGCGAAATTCACTCATCCATTTGGCTAAATAGCATTTTGGCATTGTAGCTTATGTCAATTCGTGATGAAAACCCTAAATCTAGTTTCTAACCTTAATCACCAACTGTAAACCATATTTCCAATTCCTCACACTGGTTTATAACCCCCATTTATTCCAGGTGGACACTCTAAAGGACAATCTAGCGTCGTCCAAAGTTCGTCCATATATTATAATCTCACCTTTTAGCCATTTTAAAACTAATCAAAGAGGATTACATTCTCAAATTTGTACACTATTATTCCCTGTATATAAAGACTTTTATTATTGTAGTTAAAATGTGAAAGGGTCAACTATCCAACTAAAATGAATGACTAAAAATCAATATAGTGTATTGGAAACACAACTGTATATTCTCTTTGAATATTTATGTCATTTCATTCTTCACTTTGACTTTAGATTCAAAATGTGTTCAAGAATACAACAACTGCAAAATATAACACAACTAAGCAATACTCAAGAGAACTTGATTTACGGTCAACTTTTTATAATGAACCTGTAAAGTAAGTATATAACAATGGCTTAGAACAGTTCATAATAACGCAGACACATTCACTTATTGTCTTCTTCTAGATTTGAAGTTCCAATCTTCATTCATACATACTTTTTCTTTCCTCATCCTCAAGCTATATTACTTCGATACTTTTCCAATCATCGTGTTAATTTTATTTTGTCCCCCTAAAGGTCTACGTTTATTGTGATTGACTGGGAGTAATATGGCTAGTAGTAAGAACAGAGAATTACAAAGTGAAGGAATCCAATTATAAACACAGTGCTTTTGAATGGTGAGAGATGTGTTTGTGTAGTTGTCACTCCTCTGGTGCCGATACAGTAAAAATACACCTCTTCTTGGGGGGCTATCTCCCAGTTTTGGCGGCCTGTTAGAATATCTGGCTACCTGTTGCTATCATCTAGATATTTCAACAACTTATCGGTTTTTGCTTGTTTGAACACATCATTATGTTTATTAATCGCACAAGTTATTAAGGTGTGTTTATGAAAAGTTTACGACCTTTCACTATCCGACTTACAAAGAAGTACAATCAGAGATATCGTGATGGCTGGCAGGCAATATACATGGAAAAAAAATGAGCATTATTCAAATGTCCAATCTTGAACTGCGATCACTCAATATTTATCGTCATGATTGATCAAGAAATAAGAAAAGGAACCTTTTTGAAATGCTTTGTGCTAAGAATTCTATACTGTACCAAAAATATAATATTGAATAAAGCCATAATAATAATAGTAAAAGAAACTGAATTAGCAGTGGTCTTTTGGGCCTGGGAGTGTGACCCTAGAGTCCATACAACAACTGCTTGAAGTTAGTTACACACGATCTAACCATCAGTGATAAAAATCCGAGGAGTAAAGTATGCTGTGTTTAGAGCCGACCTTTTCTACCTCCTCCACCTTCCATCATGGCAAGATAAAGTCTCCAAAGAAACACTGTACTGCCGTGAAACCCCCCCCTATAAGACAACTTCTCCCTCGAACCATGAATCTTACCCAATAAATATTGAGAAATGTCTATTTCAAAGAAGCACTCAACAACAAACGATATGCAAACAAAAAAATATATACAGAAAAAGAAACATTAACTAAATATATAATTTATTTATCTTTATATTGTAAGATAAAGCTGTTCTAAAGGAGTACAGAAAAACAAACAAACAACCCAGTCACAATGAATGAATATAATGAACAAATCAGATACAAATTAAAATTATACATTTAAGGGTAAAATAATGATATAACTAAATAATTAAAGAAAAAAACAAACAATGATTACATAAGTTGTATATCTTCATTACACTACATGGTATAGAGAAGATGAATATGTGTAGAATTCAAATGTTCATCTGTATTCAACACACGCACACACACACGAACAAACAATCTTTCCTTTTTTTGTTATAGGCAAGTAAATATATTAGATAAATTAGTTGGTGAAGAGGTTTTGCTGGAAACACAGAAATAAGTAATACAGCACAAAAAAGAAAACGACGATAATAATAGTAATTTTAATCATAATAAGGATAAACAGTACGCATAGGGTAAGACTACAAGGTCTTCTTTTCTTTTCTGAAGTGTCAATCAGAATAAGAAATTAAGTGACATGTGAAAATAAAAGCAAATATTCATATCCTTTATCATGTTAATAATAATAATAATAATAATAATAATAATAATAATAATAATAATAATAATAATAATAATAATAATAACAGCAGTCGGCGTACAAATGAGCTAATACTCTTGCCAATCTGAATGTGAGAATACCTAAAAGTCAATGCCAAAAATGGCATAGATGCAAACATGAGCACGTGCATACTTGCATATACACACACACAGACACACGTACAAACATATGCCACTTGATAAGGAAGAGAAATAAAAAGTAAGCAAACAAACAAATAAATGTTGTTTTTAAAAGAAAACAGTACTGAGATGAGACTGTTACTGACGCTGAAAACCACAAGATAGGAAACGAGGTGAACAAACGCAGATGTGATTCAATCACAAGGAATTAGCTGAAACAAAAAAAGCGTGTAAGAATAACGAAATTAGTCGTCATCAATATAAACAAATTAATAATATATCATTACTAAATGGATTTATGAGGAGACTATTGGATTTTATACCTTAACATCATGGATTGTTATTAGTAAGGAAGTATTGGGAAGTTGGTTAGTATTAGTATAAGACACCTTAACAGTACACATCCAAGATAAGATTGTGGATTGAGTCCACAACTATCAGGTCTTGCGGAGATTGTCAAACATTTAGACCACTGAGTTGGCATCTAACAGGTTTACATGTTTAAGCTCAACCAAACTTCAATCGCGTTGGTAGGTAAAGAACTGTTTCATAGACAATATGGTTAAACTACATTGGTCACGGCTTTGCAGTAGAAGTCCAGGAGAATTTTCTTTTCAACAAAATCATTTACCTAAACCAAATTCCCTTTATTTAAATTAGATGACATAATGAGTTAATTTAATCATCTGAAGAACTCTAGGAAGTACTCTAGACAAAAAACATGGAATAGTCCACAAGTATACACTATCATGTCATATGTGGTTTAATATACTCAGTACGACAAATAGACTAAATAATAGCTTTAAACCAAAGTCCTGGCGGCGACCGTGTTTAAGAGTATTTTTAATCATAAGAATATTGTTTTAAACTCGATTCCATCTATTTCCGTTTAGGATATTAAGCAAAAGCTGACAGACAAACCAGTGTCCTTCAAATAAAATTGTGCTTTCAACAACAGTTGTAAACTTGTGTATTAATTAAAGCATATCACTGAAATACATATGTATGCAATAATTACCAGATTTGTTTAACATCGATCGCCAGTTGGATTTTGTTTTAACAACGTAGTCCGTTCTTCTTCACGACGACGTTTAGCTTGAGTACGTTCATAAATCAATATTATAATACCAAGTACCACCAATTCAGCTATAATTCCAATGAAAGGCCATAAAGGAGCCAATTTACCTGTGAAATTCGGAAAAGATAAAATTAAAATGATAATTGTAGAAGCACGGAATAAAACGGTACTACTACTACAATTACTACATGTTCTACAAATGTCGTCCCAGAGAATTTCACGTCGTGCATTATTTGCCGACTCTGGGACTGGTTGGAAGAAGCGGAGAGGTGGTCAGTGCATGACATTGTGTCGTTGTATAAAAGAAAGCTGCAAAGAACTGGCTTCTGTCGGTCCTTCACGACTCCCTGGTTGGGGTCCGAGAGATGGTGCTACACAGTGGCTAGAGACGTTATCAGATATGGCTCAGAATAGAAGCCACTGGCGATCTTGCTGTAACCTTCTTTTACTATCTTCATAAAAAGTGGTTGTGTCTCCCTTAACTGAAAGATTTCTTCTGATTGTACCTTTCCGTTCCCTCAAATAAATAAATAAATAACTACTCAATTCATTGGTTTTGTTTTGAATAAATAGTCCGAATTCAGTCAACCATCTACAATGTAGGACCAGGCATATATATGCATTAGTCTAAGTTACCATACCTAATTAGCGCGACAATATGTACGCCGAATTCATAGAAGCAGTTAGTTTAATGGTAGAAATATGTATAAATAAAGATTGCATACAAGGATATAATACAGGGAGAAATAATTAGTTCGTAGAAAGATAGGTATAAAGTAATTTTAATCTCACGGTTTAAGAGAAGACAAGTAGTGTATACACCTACGTCATTGTGATCGATTCTGAGCCATGTTACCCAAAGTCTTCATCACATCTTGTAAAGTGTGAATATTGGACAAATATAATTGACAATATATCCTTGACAAGTTATGTATAATTAAAATGAACAAAAAGATTATTCATATTGACAACTGTACACTTTGTCTAGATTTCAAAAAGAATTGTATTTCAAGTGCTTCCTATACAATTTAAGGTATAATCATCTCGATTGATGAAGTGGTGAAACTTCATCAGTTGAGATGGCTGGGACACGTGTTACGTATGCCCAACGACCGACTGCCTCGACGTGCGATACTCAATGGTATAGGAGTAGGTTGGAAGAAAGCTAGGGGCGGCCAGACCAAAATATGGCACAAATCCATGGAGTCACTGACTAGTGGACTAAGTCATGTTGGTAGGTGTAGACTACCTGGTTGGAGACCACGAGATGATAGCAATCGATGGTCAGAGACGTTGAATGACATGGCTCAAAATCGTTTGCAATGGCGCAAGTGCATCCACTCTGTGTTCTCCCAAATTCTAATCTTCTGAATTCTTCATGTCCCTTTATTTTTTCTCTTTCCAAATTTATTTCACTGTATTATACTCTTTGGAAAATATCTTTCGGATTACTGTTTATAATTTTACTACCTCTACCACTATCTCTGTGCTAATGTGGTATGGCAACTTGAACTGATATACGTACGTACGAAGTTCTACGTTGTTACTAACTGACTGACTGACTAAGGTATAATCTGTATTGAGATTGGTAATTTATTTCAAAAATTTTTATTTAGTGAAACATGTTTGTTATAATTCTGAGAAATATGTGATATTATGTCAGAAGAGAAATATATTTGATTATAGTGGAAATCCTATCGTTAAAATTATCAATTTGTCTTTGAGTATATCTCGATTTATCATTGTCTTGTGAAGGGAAGTATCAAATGGAGAGTTTTTTGAATGGTGCTTAATACAAACATGTATAACTCATTTTAGTGAAATCATGAACCGATCAATGTTAAACCAACATTGAAAACCTGAATGCACTGGACGACCGTTTTGTCAGAATATCAAACCACTCAACAACGCGCATCCACCATCTTACATGTGTCAATCCAAACCACAACATTCGGTCTTGAGTGAACGCTCAAACTCTAGACCAATGAACCAGTATCTAATGGTGTCAATGTTTAACATCAACTAATTCATGATGTCGCGCGATCATCTTCCATTGTCTTCGGTGAATAAATGCTTCACACCCGACAGGGCTGTACTCCATTGTTTACGGCTTCTCATTAGAAATCGAAGAATGAAGTCTCGAAGCTAGTTCATAAATTCAATGAATTTAAACAATCTCCACAACTTTAAATTGAAGAATATCTCACTTCGTTAGTTGAATTGTATGAACATTCTTCGGTTAAAGAATAAATTGCTATTCCTCGTTATTGAAATTTGTAGAAGTACTCGCACTTTGTCACATTTTCCTTCGGTAGTTTAATGTGTTAGTTCTAATTATACACAGAAATCGAAGAACTGACTAAAAATATACACACGCAGATGGATTCACTTAAAAACTTGTTTCTTGTAGCTACTTATAACAACACATAGTACAAAAAACCATCGACATCGATATATTATCAACTCCGGTATTATACTTAACTGTCTTGACACGTTGAAACACCTATGATTCATTTTTCTCTCATCAAACTATTGAAATGAATAACATGATCAAGTGTAAGTGAGACTATCTCATAAAAAAGACGACACTTAACTGCTCTCAGTCCAGACGTTTAGAACGATGGGTGGAACATTTTAGGCAGCAGTTCAGCTGGCCTTCAGCTACTCTACAACTACCCACCATTCCCAAATGGCCTGATTGGAACATTGAAGTAGGTCCCACAACTGTAGCTGAAGTCCAAAAGGCTATAGCTAATCTGAAACCAGGAAGAGCAGCTGGTTCAAATGGATCAGCTCCAGTAGTTTTTAAGTATAGTGGTCCAATTTTAGATATTAGGTTGACTAATATTTTGACTATAATCTGGGAGTTGGACGTAATTCCATCTGAATGGCCACAATCACTCATCGTCCCAATATGTAAGAGAGGGTCAAAACCATCATGTGATAACCACAGAGGGATTAGTTTGACTAACATAGAATCTAAAATACTAGCATCAACAATTATCGGACGCCTAAGACTCGTGAACTGCAAACACGAGGAAATCGCGCTGGCTTCAGACCTGATCGTGGCTGCATCGACCACATATTCATCATTCGTCAGGTTTTAGAACACACACATGCTTATCGGTGTGCGGCAATGTTAGTTTTTCCTGAATTAAAAATAGCATTTGACACGGTAGACCGAGATGTTTTTGGTAGTGTCTGTCATTGAAAGACGTACCTCAGAAGTACATGAATCTTGTGAGGGCTCTGTAATCGAACACTACTAGTCTAATCAGAGCTTATGGCAAACGGATACCTCAAGTGTTGTTCATCAAGGCTGTCCACTTTCTCCATTTTTGTTTAACATTATCATAGACATACTGATGGAAATAACGCTCTCGTCGACTGAATTCTCGGGCATTGGTCTCCTTCCAGGAGGTCTACTTATCGACTTAGAATACGCAGATGACATAGTCCTGTTTGGTGAAGACTGACAACATGCAAAGTCTTCTGATAGCACTAAGCAACAATGCCAGAATGTTTGGAATGCGTTTCTGTCCCTCTAAATGCAGGACTGGAATGTGTCAATACCTGAACTAAGGATAGGGAGTGAAGTAGTCGATCGCGTTGGCAACTTTACTTATCTTGGAATTCCGACCAGCCCTAATGGGTTGCTGTCTGACGGAATCTCAACACCGATTTGAAAATCTCGTTCAGCTTTTGCCACATTACGTCACCCATGGCTAAGGCGAGATATCCGTCTATTAATTAAGAGACGAGTATACTGCGCGTCAGTTCGTTCTGTTTTAATTTACGACAGCGCAACATGGCTACTAATGGTAGAAGATATTCGTAAGCTACTAGCATTTGACCACAGATGCCTAAGAAATATTGCTCGCATCGTCGGGTAAGTAATAGTGAGGTTAAACAAAAGGCATTAGGGAATGATGGTACATCTTCATCGACTGAGATGATTGGGTCACGTGTTGCGAGTATGCATTTACTGCACTGCCATTTCTGTATTTTTTTGAGTGAAATTTCTTTTCATCCCTTTTGAAAAAATTTTTCATCCCCATCTTCCAATAATTTTCATTCTGTTTCGTCCAATCAAATAACTAGTTTTGAGTTCCTTATAATTGGTCGTTTATTTCTTAAAATCGATATAAAATATGAGGATTTGACGACAGAGCACATTTTCTTACAATTATGGACGGTAATAACATGCAAAGTACGAGCTCCGTCGTTCCTCACATTGTCACAGAAACCGATAACCTATTCTTGAGCACATTGTATCTCGTAGCGTTCCAATCTCTTGAAGAGTTGAATAGCGCCATTAGAACGTATGAAAGAGCCACGTACAGCCATTATGTGGTGAGAGATTCTCATTTACATAGAGATCGGAAGTCGTATATTAAATTCGTATGTTGGAGAAATGGCCGTAGAACATCTAGCGGTTCCTCACAGCCGAGTAGACGAACGAGGTAATTTGATCAGTGTTATTATAGTTTTTCATAAAGGACTTTCGTAAACACTCAATGTCCTTCCTTCATCTTTTGTAAGTTCATTGAAGGTTACTGGACTGTTGTTCGTGGGAATGTGCATCACAATCACGAGTGCAATTCCCTAAGGTACCAAAGTAATTATTGGATGCGCAGGTTAACGGAGGTGGAATTCGAAACAGTGAGACCACTTTTGATATCTGGGACAGCAGCATTCAATATTATACACTTTGTTTACCAATCTTATAGAAAGTGTATAGATCCTCAAGATGTTTTTAATATGCGCCACAAAGTGTTCTCACAAGCCAACCTTCCTGGTAAGCAATGTGCTTATCTAAATTGTCAACGTTAGGTGATTACTCCCAATTGAAAGATCACATCATGTCGCTTGGTGGCCTCTGTGAATACCACTTAGATGGAGATAGCTGTCTGTTGTATTTCTTCTTCACAACAGCAGATCAAATGAGTTTATCAAGTCGATTTTTTGATGTTGTTGGTTTTGATGGGACCTACAAAACCAATAAGGAAAATTTATATTTGTATCAGGTTGTAGCACTTGATATGAATTTCATGGCAATACCTGTTTGTATTGCATTCATTAGTTCCGAAACATCTAGTTTAATTGCTCATTTCCTGTCGTTCTTCCGCCGATCAACTAGCAACCGAGAGGTGGTAGGCATTGTAACAGATGATTCACCTGCAATAGCTGCTGCCATTATGCAGGTGTATCCCGATTCCCACCACATTTTGTGTTGTGTACACATAATTCGTAATGTGTTAAGGAGGGTAAGTTTTTCGTTGCTTAACATGAAGCCATTAATCGTCATTGTAGAGGCTACGAGCAGAAACTGTACAACTTTTCTTCCGTCTGATGTTCACTAGAAATGTCGAAAGGTAAATTAAAATATGCATTACAGTCTTTTGTAGTTTCCATAGTTATCTTCCATTAATTGAAGCATCAGACGGAAAATTTTGCCGATATGTGAGAGGATCACTTGTTGCCTAAAAAGCACAAGTGGTCAAATGCTTTTCGACCCGCAGCGATGCTCTTGGGACAAAGTAATACGAATTTCGTCGAGATAACTCATCGGATTCTTAAATTGCATAAGCTGAACAGAAGAATACCCGTGTTGAGATCAATATTCAGTGTGCTTCTTCGCACTGGATATTGGATCGATGCGCGAATGCAGAAGTATTATTGTGATTGTCGTAATAAAACAATAATCGGTCGGGAGCCAGTAATATGTCGTCTTCGGGAAAGACTTACACCAGCTGCATGTCAATTACTGAAGCGGCATTTGCGCACTCCTATCACTGAGGTTGTAATGTCCGTGGACTTGTCAACGGCTGTTGATGGTACAGGCACTTATACAGTCTGCAGTAATCCACTCAATTGTTCATGTGCTTTTTACATTGAAAACCGAATACCTTGTCGTCATATTTTAGCCTACTGCATACGCAGTAATAATGAAGTGAATACTCAGATAATTAGTGATAGATGGTTGCAATCGGACAGGTACATTACCAGTTTTGCGATTGACAATACCTCCCCTGTTCAAATAAGACAGACAAGTGTAAGAAGATCGCTGTATGCCTTACTTAGGCGTATGTCCGAAGAGCAATGTACAATGGTGTATAATAATGCATATCAACTTGTTTACGGTAGTGTGGCAAGCCCATTTGACTACTGTATCATTTATCTAGTCATTGTAACTCAGACTCAATTCACTATGTTAATCTCGGTGTGTAAGATCGAATGTATGTCTGTACATTAACTCTTAAGCTATCTTCCTATTGGTTTCAATGTTCAGATAATCGATAATCTATCCACACCCGATTAACTCTCAAATATATATGGATTTTTAACAGACTCACTTACTCATACTCTGTTTCATCGTGTGCTTGCTCACCGTACGCTTGTGGATTATTATTATACATTAACAATAAACTATCTCTATAACTGGTGTTCAGGTTTTTTAATAATCTCGAGTAAATTCGCAATTCTACTAGGAGATTAAGCCTACCTAAAATACTCAGTTACGGGATATTATTATTTGGAGTCAGATATTGAGGACATTAGCCTCAATATATTGGTGAGCCCGACGTGATCCAATATATTGAGGCTAATGTCCTCAATATCTGACTCCAAATAATAATATCCCGTAACTGAGTATTTTAGGTAGGCTTAATCTCCTAGTTGAATTGCGAATTTACTCGAGATTATTAAAAAACTTGAACACCAGTTATAGAGATAGTTTATTGTTAATGAATAATAATAATCCACAAGCGTACGGTGAGCAAGCACACGATGAAACAGAGTATGAGTAAGTGAGTCTGTTAAAAATCCATATATATTTGAGAGTTAATCGGGTGTGGATAGATTATCGATTATCTGAACATTGAAACCAATAGGAAGATAGCTTAAGAGTTAATGTACAGACATACATTCGATCTTACACACCGAGATTAACATAGTGAATTGAGTCTGAGTTACAATGACTAGATAAATGATACAGTAGTCAAATGGGCTTGCCACACTACCGTAAACAAGTTAATATGCATTATTATACACCATTGTACATTGCTCTTCGGACATACGCCTAAGTAAGGCATACAGCGATCTTCTTACACTTGTCTGTCTTATTTGAACAGGGGAGGTATTGTCAATCGCAAAACTGGTAATGTACCTATCCGATTGCAACCATCTATCACTAATTATCTGAGTATTCACTTCATTATTACTGCGTATGCAGTAGGCTAAAATATGACGACAAGGTATTCGGTTTTCAATGTAAAAAGCACATGAACAATTGAGTGGATTACTGCAGACTGTATAAGTGCCTGTACCATCAACAGCCGTTGACAAGTCCACGGACATTACAACCTCAGTGATAGGAGTGCGCAAATGCCGCTTCAGTAATTGACATGCAGCTGGTGTAAGTCTTTCCCGAAGACGACATATTACTGGCTCCCGACCGATTATTGTTTTATTACGACAATCACAATAATACTTCTGCATTCGCGCATCGATCCAATATCCAGTGCGAAGAAGCACACTGAATATTGATCTCAACACGGGTATTCTTCTGTTCAGCTTATGCAATTTAAGAATCCGATGAGTTATCTCGACGAAATTCGTATTACTTTGTCCCAAGAGCATCGCTGCGGGTCGAAAAGCATTTGACCACTTGTGCTTTTTAGGCAACAAGTGATCCTCTCACATATCGGCAAAATTTTCCGTCTGATGCTTCAATTAATGGAAGATAACTATGGAAACTACAAAAGACTGTAATGCATATTTTAATTTACCTTTCGACATTTCTAGTGAACATCAGACGGAAGAAAAGTTGTACAGTTTCTGCTCGTAGCCTCTACAATGACGATTAATGGCTTCATGTTAAGCAACGAAAAACTTACCCTCCTTAACACATTACGAATTATGTGTACACAACACAAAATGTGGTGGGAATCGGGATACACCTGCATAATGGCAGCAGCTATTGCAGGTGAATCATCTGTTACAATGCCTACCACCTCTCGGTTGCTAGTTGATCGGCGGAAGAACGACAGGAAATGAGCAATTAAACTAGATGTTTCGGAACTAATGAATGCAATACAAACAGGTATTGCCATGAAATTCATATCAAGTGCTACAACCTGATACAAATATAAATTTTCCTTATTGGTTTTGTAGGTCCCATCAAAACCAACAACATCAAAAAATCGACTTGATAAACTCATTTGATCTGCTGTTGTGAAGAAGAAATACAACAGACAGCTATCTCCATCTAAGTGGTATTCACAGAGGCCACCAAGCGACATGATGTGATCTTTCAATTGGGAGTAATCACCTAACGTTGACAATTTAGATAAGCACATTGCTTACCAGGAAGGTTGGCTTGTGAGAACACTTTGTGGCGCATATTAAAAACATCTTGAGGATCTATACACTTTCTATAAGATTGGTAAACAAAGTGTATAATATTGAATGCTGCTGTCCCAGATATCAAAAGTGGTCTCACTGTTTCGAATTCCACCTCCGTTAACCTGCGCATCCAATAATTACTTTGGTACCTTAGGGAATTGCACTCGTGATTGTGATGCACATTCCCACGAACAACAGTCCAGTAACCTTCAATGAACTTACAAAAGATGAAGGAAGGACATTGAGTGTTTACGAAAGTCCTTTATGAAAAACTATAATAACACTGATCAAATTACCTCGTTCGTCTACTCGGCTGTGAGGAACCGCTAGATGTTCTACGGCCATTTCTCCAACATACGAATTTAATATACGACTTCCGATCTCTATGTAAATGAGAATCTCTCACCACATAATGGCTGTACGTGGCTCTTTCATACGTTCTAATGGCGCTATTCAACTCTTCAAGAGATTGGAACGCTACGAGATACAATGTGTTCAAGAATAGGTTATCGGTTTCTGTGACAATGTGAGGAACGATGGAGCTCGTACTTTGCATGTTATTACCGTCCATAATTGTAAAAAAATGTGCTCTGCCGTCAAATCCTCATGTTTTATATCGATTTTAAGAAATAAACGACCAATTATAAGGAACTAAAAACTAGTTATTTGATTGGACGAAACAGAATGGAAATTATTGAAAGATGGGGATGAGAAATTTTTTCAAAAGTGATGAAGAAAAATTTCACTCAAAAAAATACAAAAATGGCAGTGCAGTAAATGCTTACCCGTGTTGCGTATGCCTGAATACCGATTACCACGACTTCAATACTGGCTAGTGTTGGGAATGGTTGGTAGTTAGGGGCGGCTAGACCAAAACACGGCATCAGTGCTTGAAGTCACTAACTTCTGGTCTGAGCCATGTTGGCAGATGCAGACTACTTGGTTGGGGTCCGCGTGACTTTCGTAACCAATGGTTGTAGACTCTTGGTGACATGGTTCAGAATCGACGACAATGATGTCGGTGTATACACTTTCTGTCTTCCCTTAAACTATTAGATTAAAACGGCTTCATATGTTTCTTTCTACGAACTAATTTCTTTCTCCCTGTACTATATCCTTATATGCAATCTTTCTTTTATATATTACCACCACTGAATTAACCACTTCTATGAGTCCGGTGTTCATCTTGCTGTGCTAAAGAGGTATGGAAACTTGAGCCGATGCACATATGTGCCTGGTCCTACGTTGTAGCTGACTGACTGACTGAGCGTACTGATAATGGTGAAAATAATGGTATGATGATAAACACCTAAATATTTGTATATTGAAAATATATAAATCATTCAATCCTTACTTTTGATACGAACTTCCAACAATAAACTGTCTGATCCTAATGTTGATGTTGCTGTGCACATATAAAATCCAGTAGCATCTGAAGCATCAGTCCATTCCATAATAGCATCTTTAGTGCTCTCATGCGGTTTGAACATAGCCTGAAGAATAAAATAACATTCCAACAAAGTATAAAAATTACTAAACATTACAAACCACAATGATAACAACAAAGATAGTTTGCATTGATCGACAACAAAATTCTAACTATTCTACAAATCTTTATTCATTATGATTCTCATTTCACTTCTTCACCAAATGGAAAAACTTTTCTTTAAATTAACAAAAGTATAAAAATAATAAAATGAGAAACTGAGGACAAATATACATATTTTTTTAACGGCTATCCAATGCTTCCATATTTTCGATGGTGATCTAACATCGATCGGTTCATGACTTCAATAATAACTCAAAAATCTCTGCAACACTACGCTGATTGTAAATATTAGTTGATTGCTAATAATGGTATGGAGTTTCAAGATATAGATGTTCAGAATTGTTGACGAGTCCCAAATAGGACCAAACGCCCCTCTTGTATTCCCCTTCTAAGCCACTATCCATATCTGCTTATAATGCTTGTGACTTAACAGAATATCGAAGCAAACAGCACAGGATGCACATACGCCGAAAGAAACTGATTATTAGCAGTCTTAAACATTAATGGGAAGATTCGAACAACCAATATAAATGAATACAGGATATAGTTCAAAAAGGAGGAATACAATAAAGCGGTGAAATAAATGACTGAATATTGAAATACAAGATTTGGATGTTTATTATATTTTATTATTAAGCATATTTTGTCACTTCATCAAATTTATCGATGAATTTTATCATGTAGTTTAGTAAGTACCTAGAGGTTTGTGCACTCCCTGAACACTTTGTCAATCACTCGTGAAAGCCATTAATACCTAAAAATATTTTGCTAAACGTGTGGAATTCGATTCTGTATGACTAAACGATTGATACTTAATTACGTGAAACAAGTGAGTCACAGACATTATTAATGAGGTGTAAGCTACTTATCTGTCGACATAAGTAGTATGTAACACCAATTAGAAGTGGAACGCCTGGCAGCAGAAGGTTGAGAAGATCGAATTGAAGAGGACAGGAATGTAAACAGAGATTAATTGTAATAGCAATAGGAATGGAGGAGCCATAAGGTTTGTAAGAGACAACTAATGATAGATGTGCAAACGAAGTTCTTAATGTATAGTTTTCATGTTTTACGAAGACATTCCGTAATTTTGTGTTAAACAATAAACTGGTCTTCCCCACCTGACTGTTTCTTCACTACACTACCACTAACATAAACTGAAACTATCTCGTTCATGGAGAAAATTCATTCTTCAAAAAGAGTACACAATTACAAAGTAAGAGAAGGTTCATTTTCTGAATATTATAGTAATGTCTACATGAATGAATTAGAAAGTAACTCAGTGAGTCAGTAAAAGTAGAATAAAATTGTGTTTCTGGTGGTATGAAGTCATAGCACTTTTAAATTAAGTCAACTCCTCGTAACTCCACAACTAAACACAAATGTGTTAATGATTAACATCATCAAGCCAAATTTAGAGAATTGAAGATAAAAGAGTATAATCTAGCTTACTTTTTACC